>OX940806.1:8777994-9377994 GCA_954870605.1 Acer campestre | reverse complement strand
AGGATCCTATCCTACTGCAGTACGTAGTTCAAGAGCGAGGTGAAACTCTGAGATCTTATGTGGAGAAATTCCACAAAGAGGTCGTCCAGATGGGCGTGTTTAACGAGAAGGAGACTTTAGCCAATTTCCGGAGGAACTTGTGGGCGGGCAGGCTGTTCCGATCTTTTGCCAAGCATCCTCCTGAGACATACCAGGAAGCCTACAATCGGGCTCTGGAACAGGTGGACATTGAGGAACAACTCCGGATCAAGATTGAACATGATGAAGCCCGATTAGCACCACGCCCTAAAAAGGAAGCTCTGAAACCTGCTCCAGCTAGGAAGTTTCAGAATCAACCTCCAAACCGGTCGACGTACAGGCCGCCTCCTATTCCTTCGTACCAAGAGAGGTACCCGGTCAGGAGGTCACCTCTCAGGGAGCTCCCCTTGAAGGATGTATCCAGAATAACGAGAGAGGAAGAAGGATATAACCATTATACCCCTCTCAATGCTTCACGAGAAACTATCTATCTCGCCATTCGAGACAAGGGTCTACTCAGAAAGCCGGTTCCCATAAAAATCCCGGTAGACAGGAGGAATCAGTACAAGTATTGCGACTTCCATGAAGACGTGGGGCACAACACCTCAGAATGCTACAGTCTCCGCAATCAGATAGAAGCACTGGTAAGGGGAGGACTCCTAACCGAATTTTTACAACAGGTACGAGATAACATTAAAGAAGGAAAGCAGGTTCAAAGTGGGATGCAGGAAGCAGCAGAAAGAAGGAGAGAGAGAGAGAAGGATTTAATGCAGCAGATCCAAGTGATCCACACAATCAGTGGAGGCCCCACTCTAGTAGGAACCTCCAACAATTCGAGAAAAAACCACGCAAGGAAGATCCCTAGACTCAACATTGAGCATGAGCTGCTAAAGGTCAATGGAGGACCCCGAGACTTATCCCGTTCCACCAAAATCATCTTCACGGAGGAGGACGTTTACAATACGGTGCAACCACATGATGATCCCATGGTCATAACGGTACAGATCGCTAACTGCTTAGTGCACCGCATCTTGATCGATACGGGGAGCAGCGTGGATATTTTGTTCAAAGGAGCACATGAGCAGCTCAACTTGAAGAACTCTTGCTTCAACAGCTGTACCTCTCTACTATACGGATTCACAGGGGACTCCGTAATGCCGATGGGAACAAAGATACTACCAGTGATAGTGGGGGAGGCTCCTCTTCAACAGAACATAATGACGGAATTTATTGTAGTGGATACCCCGTCGGCATATAATGCAATCTTGGGAAGGCCTTTCCTGTCAGGGATTAGGGGAGTGCTGTCTATCTACCACAACGTGTTGAAGTTTCCAGTAGGATCAGGAGTAGGAGAGGTAAGGGGAGACCAGCAGGCAGCCCGCAACTGCTATGCGGTGTCAACCAACCCCGCTGCGTTGGCTAAGCAATGCGCATCGGTGGCCAGCTACCCGGGTCCGAGAACGGCAGAGCAGGATGATCATGTTTTAGAGGAAGAGGAGATACCAGACATAGTCGTAGAGGAATTAGAAGAAGAAGAGCGTGGTTGGATTAGCGGGTGTCCATCAGAGCAGCTAGAGGAGGTCCAGATCCGGAGGGAGGACCCAACAAAGACAGTAAAAGTGGGAGAAGGTCTGAACCCAGAGGTGAAGAATAATTTGATAGAGCTTCTCAGAGAGTACAACGACATCTTTGCTTGGAGTCATGATGAGATGCCTGGCATTCCCCTTGGCCTGGCTTCCCATAGGTTGGCAGTGGATGCAACCTTCAAGCCAGTAAAACAGAAAAGAAGACACTTCAACACAAAACGGAATGCCGCAGTCCAAGAAGAAGTTGACAAGCTTTTGAAGGCCGGATTCATCAGGGAATCCCGGTACCCTGAGTGGATCGCTAACGTGGTCATGGTTACCAAATCCAACGGAAAGTGGCGGATGTGTGTGGACTACACCGATCTCAATCGGGCTTGTCCTAAAGATAGCTTCCCTCTACCAAAGATAGACCAGCTCATTGACTCCACTGCAGGAAATAAGCTCCTAAGTTTCATGGACGCTTTCTCGGGGTACAATCAAATCATGATGCACCCTTCAGATCAAGACAAGACTAGCTTCATCACTGGACAAGGCCTCTACTGTTACAAGGTAATGCCATTCGGACTCAAAAATGCAGGTGCCACTTACCAGCGCATGGTGAATAAACTATTCAAGGAACAGATAGGGAGATCCATAGAGGTATACATAGATGACATGATCACTAAATCTCCAGAAGCAAGACAGTATGCAGGGGACTTGCGCCAGACCTTCCAGGTAATAAGGCAGAACCAGATGAGGCTGAACCCCGCTAAGTGCTCATTCGAGGTGGCAGCAGGCAAATTCTTGGGATTCATGGTGCATGAAAGGGGAATCGAGGCAAATCCTGAGAAGATCAAAGCCATTTTAGATCTCGAGTCTCCTACAAACCTCAAGCAGGTGCAAGGATTAACTGGGCGGATAGCGGCTTTGAACCGGTTCATATCCCGCTCCACAGACAAATGTCTCCCCTTCTTCAAAGTCATCAAGCAGGGGAAAAAGATGAAGTGGGACGAGCAGAGCGAGCAGGCTTTTCAAGCTCTAAAGGGATACCTGTCAAGCCCGCCGCTATTGGTAAAACCGATCCCGGGTGAGGAACTCCTACTCTACCTAGCATTTTCTGAAGCAGCAACTGTAGGGAAAAATCACGTACCCGCAGCGGAAGCGAGACTAAAAATTAGTTTGAGTAGCTTTTAAAATTTTTCCAATTATGAACCTTAAACCCTTTTGATTAATTAAATATATATAACAAAGTAATAAAAATTTAATACCTCTTGTCGCGTGATCCGATTGACTTGCGTCGATGGTAATCCGCAAGATCTTCAATCCTAGCACGAACGTGGATCACCTAGGAGCGTGGTCTCCCTTCTCTTTGAATTGCAAACCTGTGATGGGATTAAACAAACTTTTCTTTCTTGATCGTTAGTCACAAAACAATCAAAAGAAACCTAAGATTATTCCGGTCACTTTTGAGTTCTCAATCTAATGATCGAAACTCGCGTGAACCTTGATCGATGTTGTATACACAAGCTTATCAATGATTAAGCAAGTAGTACACCATCAAAGAATAATCTATGTTCCTTTTTCTCTTGTTTTTTTAGAATAAAAATCCCTATCTATGAGTTAAGAAGAAGAAGAAAAATAATTTTCTGCACTAAAGCATTAGGGTGGCCGAAAATTCTCTTCTTCACTTTTAAGGGTGGCCGAATTCCTTCTACAAAACCAATTAGGGTTGCCGCAATTATTACTCCTAAAATATTGGAGATTTAGTTGCACCCTAATTCCTATTTTGTTTAAGATTTCCAAACCCTAATCAAACTCAATAATCTTTTATTCCTTATTTGACTAAAATAAAAAGACTTCCTATTTGATTAAATAAATAAAATTAATTATTTATTTCCTTGTCAAACAAGTCTTTCTATTTAATTATACTATTACCAATAGTATACAAATAGGAATCATATTTCCTATTTAGAAAAGATTTGTTACTTTAATTAAACAATTAATTAATAAATTAATTAATTCTTATTTAATTAAATAATGAAAACAAAATAATATTTAGGTTAATAACCTAGTTGCCGCCCCATATATATATATTGGGCCCAAATATTATTTTCTCATTTCATTTAATCCTTTGGACTTTAAATAAAAAGCCCACATGTGAACTAGACCCATTCTTACTAAAAGAAACAAGCCCACATGTTATTCATTAATATATAAATATAATTGTGCAGCCCATTACCTAAATAATGTGCAAATTATATTCTTAATATATTAAATTGCAATTCTAGATGGACCCCAAATTGGTCCGGTAGAATATATCAAGTAATCCATGCAAGTCCGTGTGGATTGGGGATCTTGGCGGGCTATCTAAATTTAAGCTCCAATAGACATAACCTAATCACAATCAACAAATGATTCACTTAGGTCCGATCCATTAATTTTAGCTCATTCCACTAAAGAGCTAAAATTGAACTCTTAAATAAAGACAGAAAAGGAAGATGCTTCCTCATTCATACCCTAGACAATCATATTGGAGATAGTGTATCCTCGTGATTAATATCAGTAATCGCCAAGAGTTCATAGACCGCCTATAACTCTCCAAGTTACCATATTTACTCATATGACCACGTTTTGAACTTGGATATTTTGACTTGTCCAGAAGCCATGTTTTCAATAGACACTATTGAAAACTCAACGTTGAGATTTAATATCCAATTACCTCAAAACATCCATATGATGATATTATACTCTCATTTAATAAATGGAGCCACGATGTCCATATCTATAAATGAAGTCCTCTATCGATTAACAAATGAATATCACCAAACTATCGAGGATAGACTATGCGATATAATCGTACTCATTGATAGCTCAAATGATATCACCTGCAACCATAAGTCCATCATTTATCTCAGGATTAAGATAGACTCTCCGATTGTCCTGATAATGAAATTACTATTATCTACTGACGGTTATAGATAAAGTATTTCATTGTGATCCTGTTCAATGCACCCAGTGCACTAGACTCTTTTGCTCGAAGACACTCCGATGATTTTAGACTCATCATATCTCATTTGATCCCACTCAAATGCTAGCAAAAGAAGTCTACAACTTTAACAAGATAAAGGTGCCCAACCTTTAACTTAAGTTGTGAACCATATTCAAGACTAACTAAAGAATTGTGTCTACCACATACATATCCAGATGTATGAACAATTCTTCTTTTCTCATAGTCTTTAGACCTTATGATTATTTACTTTAACAATTATTAAACTATAAATGCTATAAGATTTGTTTAAACCAGAAATCACTTTATTAATATGAATAAGATTGTTAATTACACTATTACACTCTTGCTATTGAGCATAATCCTAACAATCTCCCACTTGCGCTATAGCAAATGTGTCATATCTCTCAAGCCCATATTCTCTAGGTGCCCATCGAAACTCTTCTGAGGTAGAGCCTTTGTGAAGGGATCTGCTAGATTTTCCGCTGACGCGATTTTGGTAATCGTCACGTCACCTCTTTGAACAATCTCCCTTAAAAGATGATATTTCCTTTCTATGTGTTTACCTCTCTTGTGACTTCTAGGTTCTTTCGAATTAGCCACTGCTCCACTGTTGTCACAGTAGATAGTGATCTGCTTATTCGCACTAGGAACCACTTCCAAGTCAATCAAGAATTGACGGAGCCAAACAGCCTCTTTGGCAGCCTCGCATGCAGCAACATACTCAGCTTCCATGGTGGAATCAGCAATACAAGATTGCTTGATACTCCTCCATATAACTGCTCCTCCTCCAATAGTAAACACAGCCCCTGATGTGGATTTTCTAGAGTCAGAATCTGATTGAAAATCAGAATCTGTATACCCAACGGGAATCAAATCCCCTCCAGAGTATACAAGCATATTATCTCTCGTTCTCTTGAGATACTTGAAAATATGCTTGACTGCCGTCCAGTGATCAGGACCAGGCTTCGATTGAAACCTGCTAACTATGCCAACAGCAAAACAAATATCTGGTATAGTGCAGAGCATTGCATACATGAGACTTCCAACTGCCGAGGCATATGGAACTCTACTCATGAACTGCTCTTCATGCTCATTCTTAGGAACTTGTTCCTTAGAAAGCTTGATTCCATGTCTGAAAGGTAACATACCTTTCTTGGAATCCTGCATGGAAAACCTAGACAAGATTTTGTCTATGTATGAAGCTTGGGATAATGCAATCGTTCTATTCTTTCTATCCCTTATAACTTGGATACCTAGAATAAAACTTGCTTCTCCTAAGTCCTTCATATCAAATTGTTTTGCTAACCATTCTTTTACTGATGTCAATACACCTACATCGTTTCCGATGAGTAGTATATCATCAACATAAAGAATTAGGAAAACCAATTTGTCGCCCTTAATCCTCTTGTATACACAAGGTTCGTCAAGATTCTGAATAAATCCAAAACCTTTGACAGCTTGATCGAACCTTATGTTCCAGGATCTGGATGCTTGCTTTAATCCATATATGGATTTCTGCAACTTGCATACCTTTTCCATTTGGCCCTTTTCAATGAATCCCTCTGGTTGCATCATGTAGATGCTCTCGTCAAGACTTCCATTAAGGAAAGCTGTCTTGACGTCCATTTGCCAAATCTCTAGATCTAAAGATGCTGCAATGGATAAGAGTATTCTAATGGATTTAAGCATGGCCACAGGAGAGAAGGTTTCCTCGTAATCGATACCTTCTTTCTGTGTATACCCTTTAGCTACCAATCTAGCTTTAAAGGTTTCCACCTTTCCATCCATACCTCTTTTCCTCTTGTATACCCACTTGCACCCAATGGGTTTTATCCCTTTAGGCAAGTCTACAAGGGACCAGACTTTGTTATTGAACATAGATTCAATCTCGGATTGCATTGCCTTTTGCCAATGGCGACTATCAACATCCTCCATAGCTTCCTTGTATGTATAGGGATCATCGTCGTCCGGGAGATTCTCTACAGATTCTCCCAGACCGATGTATCTTTCGGGTTGAGTTCTAACCCTCCCACTACGACGAGGAATGGTAGGTTGTTGATCTTGTGTTGGATCGGAACTTACAATTGGGTTAGGTTGTGTAACCTCTCGTGGAATTGTATCTCCTGACATCTCATTCAGGACAATTCTACTTTTAGGCACAAAATCATTCATATAGTCCTTATCCAGAAATTTAGCATTTGTCGAAACAAATACTTTAAGATCTGAAGGACTATAAAAATAATATCCTTTAGTTTCTTTCGGATACCCTACAAATATACATGTTTCTGAACGGGACTCCATCTTTTCTGTCTTTCCTTTTAACACGTGCGCAGGACATCCAAATATCCTTAAGTGTTGTAAACTAGGCTTGCGCCCAGTCCACAACTCATGCGGTGTTTGAGGAACAGACTTAGATGGTACTCGGTTTAGAATGTATATTGCAGTTTGTAAAGTATATCCCCAGAAAAAAATAGGAAGTGTTGAATAACTCAACATAGACCTAACCATATCCAAAAGAGTTCTATTTCTCCTTTCTGCTACCCCATTTTGTTGAGGTGTACCAGGTGCAGAAAACTGAGAAACTATCCCATTATCAATAAGATATTGCTGAAACTCGCCAGATAGATATTCTCCACCACGATCAGATCTCAAGATTTTTATGTGTTTCTCAAGCTGATTTTCCACTTCAGCTTTAAATGCTTTGAACATGTCAAAAGCATCCGACTTATGTCGCATGAGATACACATAGCCAAATCTTGAGTAATCATCTGTGAAAGTGATGAAGTACTCATATCCACCTCTAGCTTGAATGCTCATAGGTCCACATACATCAGTGTGTATCAATCCTAAACATTCAGTGGCTCTTGCACCTTTGGCAGAGAACGTCCTTTTGGTCATTTTACCTTCCAAACAAGATTCACAAGTTGGTAGATCATCAACCTTTAAGTCACTCAAAGGTCCGTCACTTACCAATCTTTTAATCCTATTAAGTTAATATGACCTAAGCGTAAATGCCATAGGTAGGTTTCATCTGTTGATAATTTTACTCTTTTATGATTAGGTTCCGTTATTTCTGTGTCTAACGAGTGAGAGATATTTCTATGCAAAAAGTATAGACCGTTTTCCAATGTACCTTTGCAAATAACTTTGTTATTCTTACTAATAATAAAAGCTTTATTAAAAGTAACCGAATATCCAAATTTATTCAAACAAGAAACTGAAATTAAATTCCTCTTGAATTGAGGTACATAATAAACGTCTATCAAATCTAAATGCTTTCTAGAATCCAAACAAAACTCTAATATCTCCCACTGCACTTGCAGACACTAACGTTCCGTTGCCCAAGCGCAAATTGATCTTATTCTTACTTAGCCTTCTCCTTTCTTGACACCCCCGTAAGGAATAACAAACATGATTAGTGGCTCCAGAGTCTACGATCCAAGAATCTGTAGAATCTACCAGAAAAACATGTTTCAAGATAATTCATATTACCTTGTTCCTTTTTATTCTGAGACTTTGGGCAATTACTTTTCCAATGTCTCTTTTCACCACAAAAGAAGCACTTCCTTTTGATCTTGGTTACTTTCTTAGTCTCTTTCTTGGTAGGCCCAAGTTGCTTTTTCTTCTATTATTCCTTGACCTTCTGACGAGTCTTAATAGTAGCAACTTTACCAACCATATGAATCTCTTCTAGAGACATCATCATATTAGCAGCAGACCCCATTCCTTCATGCTGCTGTTGCAACACGTCGGAGATGGTAGCCATTTGGCCATCTCATTAGAGGTCTTCCACTGCTCATACTCGTCTTATTAGATTCATTAGTAAGAGCAGGTGGTTTAGGAGTAGTTAGAACAAAATTTATTTTTTTTCAGCTTGCAGCAACAACCCAATTTTCCTTTTCCATGTGACATAATTATTACCGGTTAAACTTTTATCTTTCAGGATGTTCATAAGTGATGGGGTCATGATTTCTTAATTAAACAAAAATTAATATAAGTAAATAATCATTATAAAGCACTTTTAAATATTTATCTTGAATTAAATGAATAACTCAATCATAAAAATTCAACGGTGATCTAACACCCATAAATGTTACGCCTCCTTTGGGAGTTCGCACCATTTACTAGTTAGACTAGGTCCCACCTAATTGTTAACATAACAACCAGCGTTTTCAATTTTAGCCTTGCAATTTTACTGACAAGAACTCTTTGGAGGATATCAATAAAATTACATTGAGTGTGTCACCAAGATATCGACCCTCAATTTTCTCTAACGAAAATCCCTCCTTTGGGAGTAGATCTCGTTAAGTCCATTGTCTAGTCTATCCTTGTAAGGAAGTATATTGCTTAATTCCATTTATGGATGTCCCTTTGGGGAATTACCATAAAATAATTAAGCTCAACTAATCTTGGAAGCCATAGGTGTTACAAAAACACCTTCTCCCACTCAATTATTTAAGGCGTGTGATTAAATCCCATAGAATGATTTACCAAGTTATCTAGATGCCAATTTAGATACCTAAATCATTCAATGCATGTTCATACCAAAAGAGATATATGAGTGGCACTCCTATTCTATATGTCATGTTATCATACAACAACAAATATTGTAATATTTAAGCATAAATTAAATAGCAACAATTTTGGCCCATCCTAGAAAAACAAGTAAATTACAATGAATTTGGAATAGAAGATCTTCAAGTGGCCCATCACCATAAGCCCATCCTTCGGCCTCCCTCCTCAGGACTTCACGGCCCACCATGTACCTTTGCATGGCTGCCATGCGCAGCCCACCAAGCTTTGGGCTTGCCTTGCGCGGCCCAATCCACTCCTAGGGTGCGCACGGTACTCGTTCTCGGTTCCGGTTGCTTCATGTCTTCTATTCTTCGATATAGGATGTGTTACAATTTAATTTAAACAAAATAAAATACTGCAGAAATTTTTTTTTTTTTTTTTTTTTTTTTAATCACAGCAGTAAAATACTGCACAAAAAAATACTGCAGAAAAATACTGCACTTAAATTTTTTAATACAATAAAAAAAAAACTGCAGCTTATTTAATACATAAAAAAAATACAACAACTACCAAGAAGGAATTATGGCGATGATAGACCACCCTTCTTGTTACAATTCCAAAAACAAAAATACATTGAAAATCTAGAGCCAAAATCGAGCAATAACAATCCACATAAAAACATATATTAATCCATACATCACATATAATAATATATGCGAATACCTAGAGTGTCATCTCTTTCTAAACATGCATAATCACAATAAAAAGAAATCGATCCACGTATATATACGTTTAATTAATTAAAAGGGTTCAACCTAGGCTCTGATACCAATTGTAGGGAAAAATCACGTACCCGCAGCGGAAGCGAGACTAAAAATTAGTTTGAGTAGCTTTTAAAATTTTTCCAATTATGAACCTTAAACCCTTTTGATTAATTAAATATATATAACAAAGTAATAAAAATTTAATACCTCTTGTCGCGTGATCCGATTGACTTGCGTCGATGGTAATCCGCAAGATCTTCAATCCTAGCACGAACGTGGATCACCTAGGAGCGTGGTCTCCCTTCTCTTTGAATTGCAAACCTGTGATGGGATTAAACAAACTTTTCTTTCTTGATCGTTAGTCACAAAACAATCAAAAGAAACCTAAGATTATTCCGGTCACTTTTGAGTTCTCAATCTAATGATCGAAACTCGCGTGAACCTTGATCGATGTTGTATACACAAGCTTATCAATGATTAAGCAAGTAGTACACCATCAAAGAATAATCTATGTTCCTTTTTCTCTTGTTTTTTTAGAATAAAAATCCCTATCTATGAGTTAAGAAGAAGAAGAAAAATAATTTTCTGCACTAAAGCATTAGGGTGGCCGAAAATTCTCTTCTTCACTTTTAAGGGTGGCCGAATTCCTTCTACAAAACCAATTAGGGTTGCCGCAATTATTACTCCTAAAATATTGGAGATTTAGTTGCACCCTAATTCCTATTTTGTTTAAGATTTCCAAACCCTAATCAAACTCAATAATCTTTTATTCCTTATTTGACTAAAATAAAAAGACTTCCTATTTGATTAAATAAATAAAATTAATTATTTATTTCCTTGTCAAACAAGTCTTTCTATTTAATTATACTATTACCAATAGTATACAAATAGGAATCATATTTCCTATTTAGAAAAGATTTGTTACTTTAATTAAACAATTAATTAATAAATTAATTAATTCTTATTTAATTAAATAATGAAAACAAAATAATATTTAGGTTAATAACCTAGTTGCCGCCCCATATATATATATTGGGCCCAAATATTATTTTCTCATTTCATTTAATCCTTTGGACTTTAAATAAAAAGCCCACATGTGAACTAGACCCATTCTTACTAAAAGAAACAAGCCCACATGTTATTCATTAATATATAAATATAATTGTGCAGCCCATTACCTAAATAATGTGCAAATTATATTCTTAATATATTAAATTGCAATTCTAGATGGACCCCAAATTGGTCCGGTAGAATATATCAAGTAATCCATGCAAGTCCGTGTGGATTGGGGATCTTGGCGGGCTATCTAAATTTAAGCTCCAATAGACATAACCTAATCACAATCAACAAATGATTCACTTAGGTCCGATCCATTAATTTTAGCTCATTCCACTAAAGAGCTAAAATTGAACTCTTAAATAAAGACAGAAAAGGAAGATGCTTCCTCATTCATACCCTAGACAATCATATTGGAGATAGTGTATCCTCGTGATTAATATCAGTAATCGCCAAGAGTTCATAGACCGCCTATAACTCTCCAAGTTACCATATTTACTCATATGACCACGTTTTGAACTTGGATATTTTGACTTGTCCAGAAGCCATGTTTTCAATAGACACTATTGAAAACTCAACGTTGAGATTTAATATCCAATTACCTCAAAACATCCATATGATGATATTATACTCTCATTTAATAAATGGAGCCACGATGTCCATATCTATAAATGAAGTCCTCTATCGATTAACAAATGAATATCACCAAACTATCGAGGATAGACTATGCGATATAATCGTACTCATTGATAGCTCAAATGATATCACCTGCAACCATAAGTCCATCATTTATCTCAGGATTAAGATAGACTCTCCGATTGTCCTGATAATGAAATTACTATTATCTACTGACGGTTATAGATAAAGTATTTCATTGTGATCCTGTTCAATGCACCCAGTGCACTAGACTCTTTTGCTCGAAGACACTCCGATGATTTTAGACTCATCATATCTCATTTGATCCCACTCAAATGCTAGCAAAAGAAGTCTACAACTTTAACAAGATAAAGGTGCCCAACCTTTAACTTAAGTTGTGAACCATATTCAAGACTAACTAAAGAATTGTGTCTACCACATACATATCCAGATGTATGAACAATTCTTCTTTTCTCATAGTCTTTAGACCTTATGATTATTTACTTTAACAATTATTAAACTATAAATGCTATAAGATTTGTTTAAACCAGAAATCACTTTATTAATATGAATAAGATTGTTAATTACACTATTACACTCTTGCTATTGAGCATAATCCTAACAGCAACTAGCGGGGCCTTGGTGAAAGAATGCAGTGACGGGGTACAGAGGCCGATCTACTACGTGAGTCGGGCTCTTACAAAGTCCGAGAAGAATTATACCTTATTAGAGAAACTCGCCTACGCCTTAGTAACCACATCCAGAAAGCTCCGGCCTTATTTTCAAGCCCACACCATTGCGATAATCACAGATCAGCCTTTGAGACAATTCCTCCAGAGACCGGATGTATCAGGAAGATTGGTTCTGTGGGCCCTAGAACTCACACAGTTCGACATCAAGTACAAGGCGAGAACCACGATCAAGGCTCAAGCCTTGGCGGACTTTCATAGTGGAGTTTGGCCCGATCCTGAACCAAGGTGAGTCGGCAGACCCAGACACGGATCAAACCCTACTAGAATGGCCCGTAGATAGCAAGATGTGGATTCTTTACACGGATGGAGCATCGAACCAGTCGGGATGCGGAGCCGGGATCGTCCTGATCGACCCCGCGGGAATCGAAGTAAGTCATTGTTTCAGGTTTGAATTCAGAGCCACTAACAACGAAGCAGAATATGAGGCTCTGCTAGCAAGAATGAAAGTAGCAAGGGCTCTGGGGGCTGAGTACCTTCAGATTAAAAGTGATTCTCAACTAGTGGTCAATCAGGTGACGGGGTTGTACCAAGCAAAAGGTGATAACATGGTGGCCTATCTTGCCAAAGTGCAGGAAGCTATGAAGAAATTCAAGGGTGTGAAAATAGAGCAAGTGCCTAGGGAGAAAAACCATCGCGCAGATGTGTTAGCCAAGATTGCCACTGGAGAGGGACATGCTTTACCAAAAGGGGTACCCCTCCAACTGGTTCCTTTCTCCAGCATAGCAAAAGAGGCAAAAGTCCTTCCCGTAAGCCGCCTCCCATGTTGGATGGATCCAATAGCAGACTATCTCCAAAGCGACATTCTCCCAGCAGATCCGGATCAAGCCCGTCGGCTCAAGAGGACAGCCACCCGATACTGCTTGGTGGAAGGATATACCTATACCGTAAGGGGAAATCTCTCCCTCTGCTCAGGTGCCTCCATCCCGATGACGCGCATTGGGCGCTCAGTGAGGTGCATTCAGGGGATTGTGGTAACCACGTGTCAGGGGAAACGTTGGCTTACCAGGTAATTAGGATGGGCTACTACTGGCCGACTATACACCAGGATGCAAGGCAATACGCGCGATCCTGCGAGGCTTGTCAGAAAACAGCAAACCTCCATCATCTCCCACCAGAGAGGCTCTCCTCGATCAGCACTCCCTACCCCTTTGCCATCTGGGGACTAGACTTGATCGGGCCACTTCCCACTGCACCCGGCCAAGCCAAGCACGCAGTAGTGGCGATAGATTATTTTACTCGGTGGGTAGAAGCCAAGGCTCTTACTCGGATAACTGAAGAAAAAACTACCAACTTTGTCAAGGAACACATTGTCTGCCGGTTTGGCACCCCGATGGCCATCATAACTGATTTGGGAAAGCAATTTGACAATGCCAACTTCAGGAAATTCTGTGAGGACCGGAAGATCAATCTCCGTTTTGCTTCGGTGGCTCATCCTCAAACTAACGGGCTGGTCGAAGCAACCAACAAGACCATTAAGAAGCTCCTGAAGAAAAAGCTCCAACAGAAGAAAGGACTATGGGTGGCAGAATTACCCAATGTACTCTGGGCCTACAGAACAACTAGGCGGACAGCAACCGGAGAAACCCCCTATTCCCTGGTATTTGGGGCTGAAGCAGTCTTGCCCATCGAACATAAGCTCATATCTTTCCAGGTTCAAAATTACAAACCAGAAGATAACGAGGCCAAGTGGAGAGCTAGCTTGGACCTGCTGGAAGAAAAACAAAGCAAGGTTGCAGAGAAGGTGGCCGTATACCAGAGCAAGATAGCCCAACACTTCAACAAGAAGGTGAGGGCCTGAAATTTCAAAGAGGGGGACTTGGTTCTCAGGAAGGTGACCCAGAATACTCGTAGGAGGTCTAACGGGGTGCTAGCCCCTAACTGGGAGGGTCCATACTTGATTAAGGCATCACTCCGGGGTGGTGCTTACAAGCTCGAAGACATGGAGGGTTACCCGGTGGATCATACATGGAATGCCGATCATCTTCGAAAATTCTATCCTTAGAAACTATGTTCTTATCTAGCAGGATACTCACCCCGAGTTCATGTTTGTACCGTTTGGGAAATTAAAAAAAAGCAATTCTTTCTTCTTCTATATGATTCTCCTGTGTTCCAGTGCTTGATTGTCTCCTACTGGATTCTCCGATATCACATACAGAATCATCATCACGGAATCGCCTAAAAGCCCGGAGAGCTACTTAAAACTCCTGATGCCCTAGACGGGGTCAAACCTTCTAGGAGGATCTCCGTTACTGAGTCAAGACCAGGATAACTACATAGTACTCCTGATGCCTTGGACGGAGCCAACCCCGCTAAGAGGATCTCCATTGTTAAAGCGCCTCAAGACCAGGAAATAGCCTAAGGGCGCTCCTGCTGCCTCGGTCGGGGAATACCCTCCTCTGAGAAGCCTGGTGCTAAAGTGGCCTTAGTTGCCTACCAGGACAGCCTTGGTCGGGGAATACCCTCCTCCGAGAAGCCTGGTGCTAAAGTGGCCCTAGTTGCCTACCAGGACAGATTACAGTAAGAGTCGGGCTGCCTCAGGGTACCTGATTCCTTACTTCGCCTCGAGACCAGGAAATAGCCTCAGGGCGCTCCTGATGCCTTGGACTGGGTCAAGCCCGCCAAGAGGATCTCCATTGTTAAAGCGCCTCAAGACCAGGAAATAGCCTAAGGGCGCTCCTGCTGCCTCGGTCGGGGAATACCCTCCTCTGAGAAGCCTGGTGCTAAAGTGGCCTTAGTTGCCTACCAGGACAGCCTTGGTCGGGGAATACCCTCCTCCGAGAAGCCTGGTGCTAAAGTGGCCTTAGTTGCCTACCAGGACAGATTACAGTAAGAGTCGGGCTGCCTCAGGGTACCTGATTCCTTACTTCACCTCGAGACCAGGGAAAAGCTACATAGCAATCCTGATGCCTTGGACGGGGCCAACCCCGCCAAGAGGATCTCCATTGTTAAAGCGCCTCAAGACCAGGAAATAGCCTAAGGGCGCTCTTGCTGCCTTGGTCGGGAATAACCACCTCCGAGAAGCCTGGTACTAAAGTGACGTTAGTAGCCCACCAGGACAAATCTACTGTAACACCGGGATAACTCATCGAGATGCTTCGTCCTTTATTCCTCCACTTGCTACCCCGATAGAAGATCCACAGTCAAGGGGGAAACTGGAGAGTTTATCAGAATCCAACCGTTACAAAACATCTTATCTTCCCGATAGAGGACAAACAGTCAGAGGAAGATTTGGAAGTTTATCCTCAGCAAATTAAACTGTTCGTAAGTAGCAGGCTTCCTCGACTGACTGCTTTACATTTTATACTATTGGGAGTTCGATTAAAGGAAGATTTGATCTGACCCCGCTGATTTTTACGGTTACGAAATATAAGCGTCACATGTTTTATCTTTATTACCCATCGGGGTCCAGTCATTGTCCTTATTACTCATCGGGGTCCAAGTATTCATCAGGATTCCAAGTGTCAACAAATTTATATGCAGTGAGAGCTTTCTAAGTACAAAGTAAACAAGACACAGTATTCAGAAAAGCTGCTATATTTATAATCAGGGTGCCCAATTACCTAGTCGGGCTACAAAAATTTTAATAAAGAAGGGAGGCTATACTAGTTTTCTGTTTCCTCCTCTGGATGCTCTCCTTGGCCAGCCGCCCCTTCTCCCATAGGATCAGCAGCTGCATCATTTTGAACCACCTCCATTACAGCAGAAGACCCAGTCTGAGTCCCCTCAACCACAGGGACCTCGGATCTAGCTGGCCCTTCATCATCCTCCACGATGACCTCTCCAGTAGTATGCTTGGGATCCACCGCTTGTTCTTCAATGGCAGGAGGTTCTAGGTTGGTTCCCACAGGACCATCAAATTGGTCCCTAGCAGCCAGGTCAGCGTCTTGATCCGGATGAGCTACCTCTTGCGCAGGAACCCCAGTCTCTTGATCCCCTCCTGCCAAGTGAGCCGCCTTAGCCATAATTTGCTCCCGGTCCCAGTTCAAGGTTGCCCTGAGGTCGAAAGGAGGAGGCAAAGCTATAGCTACCTCGTAGCAGGCAGTGAAATAACCATCATCGAATGAGGGCCCCTGGTGAGCCTCCAAATCCTCTAAGGCATCCCGCAGAAGCCGGTTCTCATCTGACAGCAGCCTCTTCTCAGCTTTTATGCGATCCCTCTCCTCTCTGCAGCGCAAGGACTTGATGGTTTCTGTGTCTAGGCAACGCTCAAGGCGTCTGATAATCACCAAGCCCTCCTGTCGCGCTTCTTCTGATGCCCTAGCCTCCTGAAGTAAAGGGGCCACGTTTTGTTGGGTCTGGACTAGCTCCTGCTGAGTTTCCTCTAACCTCGCTTAGAGGCCGATATGAGCTTCTTTCAATGTCAGCAGCTGTTTCTCCATGGCCAAGGCAAACTTGAAGCCCTGCAGAAAGAAAGAGAGTCAGTACCTGGCCGAAGGGAGAAATTAAGTAGCAAGAAGGGAGTAAAAGTTTACCTCAGCCAGAACCGGAACCCCCTTGGTGACCAAGATGTCTGTAGGAAGCTTGGCCATATCTGTCAAATCTCCACTGGGGCAGGTGGCCGCGAATCTAGACACCACCTCGTCAAAAGTAGCATCCCTCGACCCCGATCCAGAGGCCACACCAGCATCAAGAGTAAAAGTGTGGACAACTGCTTCCTCCACCGGAGTCCTCACAGGATCCACGGGAAGAGCTACGGCAGGAGGAGGAGCAGGAGAGGTTTTAGTGGTGGAGACGTTCTTCTTCTGGGCCGGCCTTTCAGAACTTCGGGCCCTAGCCGCCCTGGCCAGCAACGCCGGGATCCTCGAACGGGAGGGAGGAGTAGAAAGGTGGCGAGCTGGAGCCTTAGCTTTAGACCCTGATGGAGCAGGAGTAGATTCAGGAGGAGGGGTGGGGTTGGATCCTGCTCGGACGGGCCCCGACCTAGTCCTGGCAGCCAAAGTAGGAGAAGGAATAAGGGAGGAACGAGATAGCGGGGTATTATCTTTACCCCCCGAAGAAGGGAGAGGCCCCGTGACCATCAGGGAAGCTGATACTGCCAGAAGAAAGGGTGTTCAGTAAGAATCAAAAGAAGGAATATAAACATTAAGAAATAGAGATGCAGGATGCGGTTAACTCACCTGGAGAGGCGGGGGAGATCCTCAGGTACCGTTCCAAGCGGGCCCCCTCAAAGGGATCCAAAGAGGGGAATTGCAGGTTGGTATACCCTCTCTTTAGGATCCTTGTTAAAATCCCTCGGGACTCAGGAGCCAAGGTCCCCTTCGCCCACTTGTCCCTCACGGTAAACTGGGTAGGGACGGGGTACTCCAAAGCGGCTTTGTGGATCAGCAAGCGGTCTGGAGGCGGGGCGTACGCGTCATAGCCTTGGGGAGGAAGGGAGAGAGTGATGTACTCCGAGATCTTGTACTCTTCCCGTAGTTGATTGAGCGTATCCATTGTACAAACAGAATCGAGAATAACCTGACTATCGCGAAAGGCGGCAAAGGAGCCCGTTTGAACTCCGACCAGCGCGACGTCAGGTCCGTCACTTTCCTCATGGCCGCCAGTCTGAAAGGCGCCCGCCTCATCACCAACCAGGACTAGGTCTTCAGGTTGATTATGAAAACCCAACCCAACCCAATTCGGGGGTTTCGGGTAAAGCGGCGTCGCTGAGCCTGCGGGGTTTTCTCAGCAGTTGCATCCCCCTCTCGACCCCGTTTTTTCCCCTCTGACGTCAGGGAGTCCGCTGCAGCCTCAATCGCCTCAGTATTGTCAGACTGGAGAGAGAAGGCGGGATCGGAATGAACGGGATTCACCGTTACTGGAGGGTTTTGTTCAGCAGCAATTTCTTGAGAAGTAGGGATTTGTGAAGGAGAAGCCATGGAAAGAAGAAGAAGAAGAAAAGAAGGTTTTCTGGAAATTGGAAAGGAGAGAAAGAAGGTAGGACAGCAATTTTTGTTCTCGTTTGATTTTGAAAGTCTGAAAGCTCAAAGGTGAGAAGCGCCAAAAGAACCGGTCTATTTATAAAGAAAGAATGACGGTTACTTACTCGGAAACCGGAATCGATGACCGGAAGGATGGGTTGAGGCGTTCTCCGCATTACTCGCGCCAAAACGGCTCTTTTTGAAAACGAGGAGCCTAATCAACAGTCGACACGCAGTCAGTTATAACGGACAAAATAAGAATTTCCTTCTCCTAAGTGGAAACCCAGTCAGACAAGGAAAGTAAGGGGATAAGGTAGAAAATCCTTCAAACAAACAAAAAGATCCCGACCCCGACCCCGACAAGGTATCAGTGTCCAAGTCAGGGGGGACTTCTGTTAACCGCCAAAATTGGCGAAGGACCAAAGAAGAATTTTCCACCTCGACATAAGAAGGGTATAACAGTACGCAACCCGGACACCACGTCAGAGTGGACCCCGATTGATCCCAACACATACCTCCTTCAGCGGGGTCCACCCCGCCAAGCCTCTTAGCTCAACAAAGTGGCCGAGAGCCAAAAATACTCACTAGAACTCACAACTAGATCAAACCCGGCTATAACCGAGCTTCCTATGGACCTCGCAACACCCCGATACAGCTTCTTACGGACCCTGCAGCACCCCGACACGGAGTTCTACTGATCACCTTACTACAAAGCTAGATAGATATCCCCCTATTGCCATCAGTAGGATGCTTACTAGATGTAGGCAGCCCGCTAAAGCAGAGGAGCACCAGGAAGCAGGATCCTAACACCAAGAACTAAAAACTCCACAAAAGATCCAGTAAAACGTCGCCGTACAAAGGAGGTATACTCCTTCCCGCCAGATAGTCCTAATTTAAGCAGGACAGCACAGTAAGAATCCTACTAGGAAGGTAAGTGATTGACTCCTCCTAGGAAGGAAAGATTGGATTCATCACATTAAATCTCCGAGATTATCTCCTAAAGATGGAGGATCCTGCAAGCTGCCAAACCCTAATCCGAGATTGTATGAGTGCATGGCAAGCAAACAGGACCTCTATATAACAGCTAATTTGCCGAGAGAAAAAGAAGAAAAGAGGGAAAAAACCTTACACTCTACTTATCGACAGGCACAGATTCACCACCACCATCATCACCCTCATTACCGACTAAAATCCTTGTGTAACGTGATGATCTAATAAATTCATGGTCGATGTATTCATGTATTAAAAAAGAGTGATCAATAAAACGAGTTCTTATTCGATTTCACGTATTCCTGATTACGCATGCATTGGCAGGGACCTAGTTGGTATCGAACTACTTGATACCCATCCGGCCAGGATCAATCTCGATCTTGACCCTTTTAAAGTGGTTATTTGGATTGTCGTCCTTCTAACGATTTTCGGATAACAATATTCTTTGTATATCTTCGAAACCCTAGTTTTTACAATTGAGAGTTTTTTCTTTTGCTAGAGAAAAATAAAATCCAACTCTTAGACTAGTGTGAAATTCGGCCAAGAGAGATTGTGAGAAGAATTGTTCTTATTTCGATAGTGCACTAGTGATCTTTACATCAAGAGGTCTTGTGCACAATTTCGAATAAGGTTCACGCGAGTTTCAATCTAACGATTGTGAATTCAAAAGTGACCGGGACATTCTTAACAATCTATTGGAATTTTTTTGACTAACAGAAATCAGAAAAGTTTTTGTTGTCCATTCTCAGGTTCACAATTCAAAGAAGGGAGACCACGCTCCTAGGTGATTCACGTTCGTGATCGGATTGGAAGATCTTGCGGATTACCATCGACGCATAGTCAATCGGATCATGCGACAAAAGTAATTCTTCTTTTGTTATATGTTATATATCTTTAATTGATTAAAAGGGTTTAAGGTTCATAAAGGAAAAAATTTTAAAAGCTACTATACTATTTTTTTTAGTCTCGCTTCTGCTGCGGGTATATTTTTTCCCTACAAGACCACCCCACCAAGAGGATCTCCATTACTACTTCGCCTCAAGACCAGGAAATAGCCTAAAGGCGCTCCTGCTGCCTTGGTCGGGGAATACCCTCCTCCAAGAAGCCTGGTGCTAAAGTGGCCTTAGTTGCCTACCAGGACAGATTACAGTAAGAATCAGGCTGCCTCAGGGTACCTGGTTTCTTACTTCGCCTCAAGACCAGGAAATAGCCTAAAGGCGCTCCTGCTGCCTTGGTCGGGGAATACCCTCCTCCAAGAAGCCTGGTGCTAAAGTGGCCTTAGTTGCCTACCAGGACAGATTACAGTAAGAATCGGGCTACCTCAGGGTACCTGGTTTCTTACTTCGCCTCAAGACCAGGAAATAACCTAAAGGCGCTCCTGCAGCCTTGGTCAGGGAATACCCTCCTCCAAGAAGCCTGGTGTTAAAGTGGCCTTAGTTGCCTACCAGGACAGATTACAGTAAGAATCGGGCTGTCTCAGGGTACCTAGTTTCTTACTTCGCCTCAAGACCAGGAAATAGCCTAAAGGCGCTCCTACTGCCTTGGTCGGGGAATACCCTCCTCCAAGAAGCCTGGTGCTAAAGTGGCCTTAGTTGCCTACCAGGACAGATTACAGTAAGAATCGGGCTGCCTCAGGGTACCTGGTTTCTTACTTCGCCTCAAGACCAGGAAATAGCCTAAAGGCGCTCCTGCTGCCTTGGTCGGGGAATACCCTCCTCCAAGAAGCCTGGTGCTAAAGTGGCCTTAGTTGCCTACCAGGACAGATTACAGTAAGAATCGGGCTGCCTCAGGGTACCTGGTTTCTTACTTCGCCTCAAGACCAGGAAATAGCCTAAAGGCGCTCCTGCTGCCTTGGTCGGGGAATACCCTCCTCCAAGAAGCCTGGTGCTAAAGTGGCCTTAGTTGCCTACCAGGACAGATTACAGTAAGAATCGGGCTGCCTCAGGGTACCCGGTTTCTTACTTCGCCTCAAGACCAGGAAATAGCCTAAAAGCGCTCCTGCTGCCTTGGTCGGGGAATACCCTCCTCCAAGAAGCCTGGTGCTAAAGTGGCCCTAGTTGCCTACCAAGACAGAACGACAATGACATCGGGAAGATTCATCGGGATGCTTCGCCTTTTATTTTCCCACTTACTACCCTGACAGAGGACCAACAGTTAGAAAGAAACTTAGAGGAATATCTTCAGCAAATTAAGCTGTTCGTAAGTAACAGATGTCCTCGACTGACTACTTTACACTTTATACTGTTGGGAGTTCGATTAAAGGAAGATGTGATTTGACCCCGCTGATTCTTACGGTTATGAGATATAAGCATCACATATTTTATCTTTATTACCCATCGGGGTCCAGTCATCGTCCTTATTACTTATCGGGATTCCAAGTATCAACAAATTTATATGCAATGAAAGCTTCTAAGTGCAAAAGCAAGAAGAACACAAGTACGAAGCGAGTAATGAAAACAAATTATATTGATAAGACGGGGTGCCTAGGTCCCGATTCAGGCTACAATTTTTTATTTTTTTTTATAGAAGGAAGGCCAAGCTAATCTACTTTGTTTTCTTCTTGATGTTCCCCTTGGCCAATGGCTCCTTCGCCCAAGGGCTCAGCTGTTGCATCAATCTGGATTGGTTCCTCCACAGCAGAAGACCCAATCGGAGGAACCGCGGGTCCGGCTGCGCCCTCATCTACCTCCATCATGACTACTCCAGTAGTAGACTTGGGATCCACCACTTGTTCTTCAATGGCAGGAGGATCTAGATTGGTTCCCACAATACCATCATGTTGGTCTTTAACAGCTACGTCAGCTCCTTGATCCGGATGTACTACCTCCTGTGCAGGGGCCTCAGTCTCTTGATCCCCTCCTGCTAACTGGGCCGCCTTTGCCATGATTTGCTCCCGGTCCCAGTTCAAGGTTGCCGCGAGGTCGAAAGGAGGAGGCAAGGCTGTAGCTACCTCGTAACAGGCTGTGAAATAACCATCATCGAAGGAGGGCCCCTGTTGAGCCTCTAAATCTGTTAAGGCATCCCGCAGAAGCTAGTTTTCGTCTGACAACAGCTTCCTCTCAACTTTTATGCACTCTCTCTCCTCTCTGCGGCGCAAGGACTTGATGGTTTCTGTGTCTAGGCAACGCTCAAGGCGCCAGATAATCACCAAGCCCTCCTGTCGCGCTTCTTCAGATGCTTTGGCCTCCTGAAGTAGAGGGGCCACGCTTTGTTGGGTCTGGACCAGATCCTGCTGAGTATCCTCCAGCTTTGCTTGGAGGCCGATATAAGCTTCTTTCAATGTCAGCAGCTGCCTCTCCATGGCCAAGGCAAACTAGAAGCCCTACAAGAAGAAGGAGAGTCAGTACTTGGCAGAAGAAGGAAATAAATAGTAGGAAAGAAGTAGAAGTTTACCTCGGCCAGAACCGAAACCCTCTTGGTGACCAAAATGTCTGTAGGAAGCTTGGCCATATCTGTCAGACCTCCACCAGGGCAGGTGGCCGGGAATCTAGACACCACCTCGTCAAAGGTGGCATCCCTCAACCCCGATCCGGAGGCCACATCAGTAGCAAGAACAGGAGTGTGGACAGCTGCTTCCTCCACTAGGGTTCTCACAGGATCCACGGGAAGAGCTACGGTAGGAGGAGGAGCAGGAGAACTTTTTATGGTGGAGGCGTTTTTCTTCTGGGCTGATCTTTCAGAACTTCGGGCCTTAGCCGCCCTAGCCAGCAATGCCGGGATCCTCGAACGGGATGGAGGAGTAGAAAGATGGCGAGCTGGAGCCTTGGTCTTAGACCCCGTCAGAGCAGGAGTAAGTGTTTTTGAAGGAGCAGGAGGAAGGGTGAGGTTGGATCCTACTCGGATGGACCCCGACCTAGTCCTGGCAGCCGGAGTAGGAGAAGGAACAGGGGAGGAGCGGAATAGCAGGGTCATGTCCTTTGCCCCCGAAGAAGGAAGAGACCCCACAACCATCGGGGAAGCCGATACTGCAAGAAGAAAGGATGTGCAGTGAGGAGAAAAAGAAGGAATATATAAATATAAAGAAATAGACATTCAGAAAGCGATCAACTCACCGGGAGAGGCGGGGGAGATCCTCAGGTACCGTTCTAAGCGGGCTCCCTCAAAGGGATCCAGAGAGGGATATTGTAGGTTGGTATATCCTCTTTTTAGGATCCTTGTTAGAATCTCTCAGGACTCAGGAGCCAATCCCCCTTTCACCCACTTGTCCCTCACGGTAAAATGAGAAAGGACGGGGCACTCATACCCCCTAACAAAAGCAGTGCGCCCCCAGTCGCCCTCAACCACCAGCCATTCCTCCTTCCAGGGCGCCGCGTACTTCACATTCGCCCCTGGGATAACGAACTTCAAATCATTCGAGGCCTTCAGGTAGAACTGACCCCGAGGCACCATGCTCGTAATATTGAAAAGGAAGCGGAGTTCGTCCAACCCCGGCTCCCGCTCGATGTGATCTTTTTCGCACTGCTCCCTCCAGAGCACTAAGAACCCCGTCAGGTGCTTCCAGAAGCCCGGCGAAAGTTGGAGAGGGGCCAATTCGAGCGCGACGAGAGCTCGACGGAGAGTCGAGTGCATTGGAAGCCGGACTCCACATTCAAAGGCGGCTTTATGGATTAGCAGGCGGTCTGGAGGCGGGGTGTATACGTCATAACCCCTGTGGGGAAGTGAGAGAGTGATGCATTCCGGGATCTTGTATTCTTCCCGTAGTTGATTAAGCGTATCCACTGTACAAACAGAGTCGGGTATAATCCGACCATCATGAAAGGCGGCGAAGGAGCCCGTTTGGACCCCGACCAGTGCGACGTCAGGTCCGCCACTCCCTCGTTGCCGCCAGACTGAGAGGCGCCCGCCTCATCGCTAACCAGGACTGGGTCTTCAGGTTGATTGTGAAAACCCAACCCAATTCGAGGGTTTCGGGTAAAGCGGCGTCGCTGAACCCGAGGGTTTTCCTCAGCAACTGCGTCCCCCTCTCGACCCCGTTTCATCCCCTCCGACGTCAGGGAATCCACCACCGCATCAACCGCCTCCGTACTGAAAAGGGCATCGATGCTGTCGGACTGAGGAGAGGAAGCGGGATCAGAAGGGGTGGGATTCCCCGCTATAGAGGGGTTTTGATCGTTGAGGTTTTCCTGAGAAGAAGGAAGTTGGGAAGAAGAGGCCATTGTAAGAGAAGAAGAGAAGAAGAAGTTCGAGAAGATTGGAAAGTAAGAAAGAAAGGAAGTCAGGGAGAGTTTTGTTCTCGATGGATTTTGAAAAGACAGAAAGCTTGAAAGTGAGAAGCGCCAGTGGAAGCCGGTCTATTTATAAAGGAGGAATGACGGTTACTTAGTGAGAAGCGCCAGTGGAAGCCGGTCTATTTATAAAGGAGGAATGACGGTTACTTACTCGAAAACCGGAATCGGTGACCGAAAGGATGGGTTGAGGCGTTTTTCGCACTAATCGCGCCAAAACGGCTCTTTTTGAAAAACGAGGAATCCAATCAGTGATCGACACGCAATCGATTATAACGGACAAAATAAGGATTTCCTCCTCCAAAGTGGAAACCTAGTCAGACTAGGAAGTAAGCGGATAAGGTAGAAAATCCTTCAAACGAACAAAAAGATTCTGACTCCGACCCCGACCCCGACCCCGACCCCGACAAGGTACCAGTGTCCAAGTCAGGGGGGACTTCTGTTAACCGCCAAAATTGGCGAGGGACCAAAGAAGAATTTTCCACCTCGACATAAGAAGGATATAGAAGTGCGAACATAATCCGGATACCTCGACAGAGTGGATCCCGCTTGGCCCAAATATGTACCTCCTTCAGCGGGGTCCACCCCGCCAGCATCTTAACTCAATAAAGTGGCCAAAAGCCGAGATACTCACCAAAACCCACAACAAGACCAAATCTGGTCATGACCGGGCTTCCTAGCGACCCCGCGTCATCCCAACACTACCTCCTATGGACCCCGCAGCACCCCGACACGGAGTTCTGCTGGTCATCCTGTAACAAAGTCAGCTACATATCCCCCTACTACCGCCAGAAGGACGCTTATTAGACAAAGACAGTCCGCTAGGTAAAAGCATGCTAGGAAGCAGGATTTTTAACTCCAAATGCTCAAAGCTCCACAAAGATCCAACAAAAACGTCGCCGTACAAAGGGATTATACTCCCTCCCGCCAAAGAATCCTATTTTTGAACAGGTCAACACAATAAGAGTCCAATTAGGAAGGGAGGAGATTGATTCCTCATAGAAAGGAAAGATTGAATTATGCACATAAAAAACTCCGAGATTACCTCCAAAAAAGAGGAGGATCCTGCAGCTGCCCAAACCCTAACCCGAGATTGTATGAGTGCATGGCAAGCAAGCAGGACCTATATATACAACAGTTATTCATCGAAGAAAAAAAAAAAAAAGAATAATACCCTAGACACTATTTATCGACAGGCACAGTTCCTCCACCATCACCATCTCCATCTTCGTGGTTACGATCCTTACACCATTGTAATCTAAATCAGAAATAGTTCATGTATTGTAATGAGAAGAAACAATCAAATAAAACCTATTGTTGATTAGTTTCTTATACATTATATAATTCTTGCATTGATAGGGATTTAGTCGGTATCGAACTACGTGATACCCCTCCGACCAGGGTCAATCTTGATCTTGGTCCTCTTTAAAGTTGTTATTTGGAATCCAACCCCAATAACGATTTTCAGGTAACATGTTCTATAATATTCAATATTTATTTTGAATTTGATTCTCTATTCTTTTCTTTATGAATAGCTAAGAATGAATAGTTAATAGATAATGTTATTAAAAAATCGTCACTGGGGTGAAATTCCGAATAACGACTTTATAAGGACCAAGATCGAGATTGACCCTAGTCGGAGGGATATCAAGTGGTTCGATACCGACTATCCTAAGCAATGCAAACATGACATGGGGGACCAGAAAATAGACGGAAATAAGCTTTATTTATTTATCGTCACTCTGCATTACAAATATATAAACTATGTATTTAGGATTAACAGTAGGGAATGGAGGTCCAATCGTTAATAGAGATGGTTGTGGTGTTGATCATGTGCCTATCGATAAGTAGAACTTGAATGAAGGGTTTCTCGAGACCATCCTCCGCCTCTTTCTGGTGAGTAAGACGGTGTATATATAGGTCCTGTTGCTTGCCATGCACTCCTATAATTTCGGTCTAGGGTTTGGCTCACGTAGGATTGTCCTCTTTTTAGGAGATAATCTTGGAGTTTTATGCGTAGAATCTAGTCTTTCCTTCCTATGAGGAGTTAATCTCGTAGCAAATATTTCCTTCCTAAAAAGACTCTAACTGAGTTGACCTGCTTGAAATAGAACTCTTAGTTGGCGGAAAGGAGCATGTCTCCTTTGTACGGCAGCGTTTTGATGGGTCTCTTATGGAGCTTTCAATTTCTGATTTGAGAATCTTGCTGCCTAGTATCTTCTTGCTTGGCGGAGTGGCTATATTAGGAAGTGTAAGTCAATAGGCATCCTGCTGATGGAGTAGGGGAATGTCTAGCTGGTATTATAGCGGGATGCTTAGTGGAGCTCCGAGTCGGGGTGCTGCGAGGTTCACACTGTGGCGGGATACTCAGTGGGACTCCGGTTGGGGATATTACTTATGAATCAAGATTCTGGCGGGGTCTTTGAGAAGCCGAGAAAAGGCTGGGCCGGACCCCGCTGGAAGGGGTGTGCACCCGGATTAGTCGGGGTTCACTTTGTCAGGGTAGCCAGATGGTGTGTGCATTCTTCTACCCTCCTTATGTTGAGGTGGAAAAATTCTTCTTTGGACCTTCGCCAATTTTGGCGGTTAACAGAGTCCCCCTGACTTGGACACTGATACCCTGTCGGGGTTGGAGTCAGAGTCAGGATCTTGTCTATACTTGAAGGATTTTTCTGCCTTATCTGCTTATTTCCTTGTCTGACTAGTTCTCCACCTCGGAGGAGGAAATCTTTACTTGATGCGTTAATACTGATTGCGTGTCGATCAATGATTAGTTTCCTCGTTTTCAAAAAGAGTCGTTTTGGCGTGATTAATGCGGAAAACGCCTCTAACCCATTCTACCGGTCACCGACTCCGGTTTTCGAGTGTGCAACTGCCACCCTTCCTCTATAAATAGACCAGCTTCACTGGTGCTTTCTATATCACTTTCAAACTTTCAAAATTGCAACCGAGAACAACCCCTGCTGACTGCTTCCTTTCTTTCTTCTTTACTTAGTGTTACCTGAAAATCGTTATTAAGATGGGATTCCAAATAACAACTTTAAAGGGACCAAGATCAAGATTGACCCTGGTCGGAGGGGTATCAAGTAGTTCGATACCGACTAAGTCCCTAACAAAGCCGGAGCTAAATAATGACGTATATCAAACTGGTCAATCAATAAGCTTTATTGGATAGTCTCTTTTCTTTACAACGTATGAACTAATTTCTGATTTGGGTTACAATGGAATACGGATCATAGTTCCGGCGATGGAGATGATAATGGTGGAAGAAGTGTGCCTGTCGATAAGTAGTCCCCTTTTCTGAAGAAACTGTTTCGTATATATAGGCGTTTTCCTTGCCAGGCACTCCTAAAATCTCGGTTTAGGGTTTGGCCAATGCAGGATCCTCCCTTTCTTAGGAGATAACTTCGGAGCTTTATTGCGCTGAATCCAATCTTTCTTTCCTAGGTGGAGTCAATCACTTACCTTCCTAGTTGGATTCTTACTGTACTGTTCTGCTCAAATTAGGACTCTCTGGCGGGAAGAAGTGTACCTCCTTTCTACGGCGACGTTTTACTGGATCTTTCGTAGAGCTTTTAGTTCTTGGTGTTAAGGTTCGGCTTCCTGGTGCTCTTCTGCTTTAGCGGGCTGCCTACATTTAATAAGCATCCTACCGACGGTAGTAGGGGGATATGTGGCTGACTTGTAATGAGATGATCAGTAGAACTCCGTGTCGAGGTGCCGCGGGGTCCATAGGAAGCTGTGTCGAGGTGTTGCGGGGTCCCTAGGGTGTAGTGTTGATGGGACGATGCGGGGTCCCTAGGGTGCCCGATCATAACCAGGCTTGGTCCTTTAGGACGCTGACGGGGTGGATCCCACTGAAAGGGGTTCATACCTGGGCCAATCGGGCTCAACTCTGTCGAGGTATCTGGATTGTGTTCGCACCTGCTTCTTGTGTTGAGGTGGAAAATTCTTATTTGGTCCCTCGCCAATTTTGGCGGTTAACAGAAGTCCCCCCTGACTTGGACACTGACACTTTGTCGGGGTCGGGGTCAGAGTCAGGATCTTTTTGTTTGCTTGAAGGATTTTCCACTTTATCCACTTACTTCCTTGTCTGACTAGGTTTCCACTTAGAAGGGGGGAATCTTTATTCCGTACGTTATAATTTGATTGCATGTCGACTGTTGATTGGGTTCCCCGTTTTTCAAAAAGAGCCGTTTTGGCGCGATTAATGAGGAAAAACGCCTCGACCCATCCTTCCGGTCACCGATTCCGGTTTCCGAGTATGTAACCGTCATCTCTCCTCTATAAATAGATCGGCTTCAAATAACGCTTCTCACCTTCAAGCTTTCTGACTTTTCAAAATCGAACGAGAACAAAAACTCTCCCTGATCCCTTTTCTTTCTTACTTTCCTAATTTTCTCAAACTTCTTCTTTTCTCCTTCACCTTCAATGGCCTCTTCTTCTCAACTTCCTACTTCTCAAGAAGTTGCTGCTGAACAAAACCCCTCTATAGCGGCGAACCTTATTCATTCTGATCCCGCCTCCTCTCCCCAGTCTGACAGCATTGACGCCCTTTTTAATACTGAGGCGATTAAGGCTGCGGCGGACTCCCTGACGTCAGAGGGGAAAAAACGGGGCCGAGAGGGGGATACAACTGCTGAGAAAACCCCGCAGGTTCAACGTCGCCGCTTTACCCGAAACCCCCGAATTGGGTTGGGTTTTCATAATCAACCTGAAGACCCAGTCCTGGTTAGTGATGAGTCGGGCGCCTTTCAGACTGGTGACCATGAGGAAAGTGGCGGACCTAACGTTGCGCTGGTCGGAGTCCAAACGGGCTCCTTAGCCGCCTTTCACGATAGTCGGGTTATTCCCGATTCTGTTTGTTCAATGGATACGCTCAATCAACTACGGGAAGAGTACAAGATCCCGGAGTACATCACTCTCTCCCTTCCTCCCCAAGGCTATAACGTGTACACCCCGCCTCCAGATCGCTTGCTGATCCACAAAGCCGCTCTTGAGTGTGGAGTCCGGCTTCCACTGCATCCAACTCTCCGTCGAGCTCTCGTCGCGCTCGAATTGGCCCCTCTCCAACTCTCTCCGGGCTTCTGGAAGCACCTGACAGGGTTCTTGGTGCTCTGGAGGGAGCAGTGTGAGAAAGATCATATTGAGCGGGAGCCGGGGTTGGACGAGCTCGGCTTCCTCTTCAATATTTCGAGCATGGTGCCTCGAGGTCAGTTCTATCTGAGGGCCTCCAATGATTTGAAGTTCGTCATCCTAGGGGCGAATGTGAAGTATGCGGCGCCCTGGAAGGAGGACTGGCTGGTGGTCGAGGGCGATTGGGGAAGCACTGCTTTTGTTGGGGGTATGAGTACCCCGTCCCTACTCAGTTTACCGTGAGGGACAAGTGGGCGAAAGGAACTTTGGCTCCTGAGTCCCGAGAGATTTTAACAAGGATCCTAAAGAGAGGGTACACCAACCTGCAATACCCCTCTCTGGATCCCTTTGAGGGAGCCCGTTTGGAACGGTACCTGAGGATCTCCCCCGCCTCTCCTGGTGAGTTGACCGCTTCTTGCATCTCTATTTCTTAATACTTACATATTTCTTCTTTTGATTCTTATTGAACATCCTTTCTTCTGGCAGTATCAGCTTCCCCAATGGTTACGGGGCCTCTCCCCTCTTCGGGGGCTAAGGATAATACCCCGCTATCTCGCTCCTCCCTTATTCCTTCTCCTACTCCGGCTGCCAGGACTAGGTCGGGGTCCGTCCGAGCAGGATCCAACCCCACCCCTCCTCCTGAATCTACTCCTGCTCCTTCGGGGTCTAAAGCCAAGATTCCAGCTCGCCATCTTTCTACTCCTCCCTCCCGTTTGAGGATCCCGGCATTGCTGGCTAGGGCAGCTAGGGCCCGAAGTTCTGAAAAGCCGGCCCAGAAGAAAAACGTCTCCATCACCAAAACCTCTCCTGCTCCTCCTGCTCCTCCTCCTCCTCCTCCTCCTCCTGCCGTAGCTCTTCCCGTGGATCCTGTGAAGACCCTAGTGGAGGAAGCAGTTGTCCACACTTCTATTCTTGCTGCTGGTGTGGCCTCTGGATCGGGGTCGAGGGATGCTACTTTTGACGAGGTGGCTTCTATATTCGCGGCCACCTGCCCCGGTGGAGATCTGACAGATATGGCCAAGCTTCCTACAGACATCTTGGTCACCAAGGGGGTTTCGGTTTTGGCTGAGGTAAATTTTTACTCCCTTCTTGCTATTTAATTTCTCCCTTCTGCCAAGTACTGACTCTCTTTCTTTCTGCAGGGCTTCAAGTTTGCCTTGGCCATGGAGAGACAGCTGCTGACATTGAAAGAAGCTTATATCGGCCTCCAAGCGAGGTTGGAGGATACTCAACAGGAGCTGGTCCAGACTCAACAAAGCGTGGCCCCTTTGCTTCAGGAGGCTAGGGCATCAGAAGAAGCGTGACAGGAGGGCTTGGTGATTATCAGGCGCCTTGAGCGTTGCCTAGACATAGAAACCATCAAGTCTTTGCGCCGCAGAGAGGAGAGGGATCGCGTGAAAGCTGAGAAGAGGCTACTGTCAGATGAGAACCAGCTTCTGCGGGATGCCTTAGAGGATTTGGAGGCTCAACAGGGGCCCTCATTCGATGACGGTTAATTCACTGCCTGCTACGAGGTAGCTACAGCTTTGCCTCCTCCTTTCGACCTCAAGGCAACCTTGAACTGGGACCAGGAGCAAATTATGGCTAAGGCGGCTCACTTGGCAGGAGGGGATCAAGAGACTGAGGCCCCTGCGCAAGAGGTAGCTCATCCGGATCAAGACGCTGACCTGGCTGTTAGGGACCAACTTGATGGTGCTGTGGGAACCAATCTAGAATCTCCTGCCATCGAAGAACAAGCGGTGGATCCCAAGCCTACTACTGGAGTAACCATGATGGAGGCAGATGAGGGAGCAGTTAGATTCGCGCCTCCTCAGGTTGAAGGGACCCAGGTTGGGTCTTTTACGGTGGAGGAGGTTGCCCGAACTGATGCAGCTGCTGAGCTTATAGGGGAAGGGGCAGTTGACCAGGGTGAGCATCCAGATGGGAAAAAAGAAGACTAGCCTGGCCTCTTTTTTTTAATTTTTTGTAGCCCGATCTGGGAACTGGGCACCTCGTTTATAAGTATAACTTGTAGCCTGGATGGGGATTGGGCACCCTTACTGTTAATATAACTGTTTTTCATTATCTGCTTCGTACTTTGTGTTCTTGCTTTTGTACTCAGGAACTTTTCACAGCATATTTCCATAGCATATAATTTTGTTGATACCTGGAACCCCGATGAGTAAATAGGGGGATGACTGGATCCCGATAGGTAGTAAAGATAAGACACATGATGTTTATATCCCGTAATTGTAAGAATCATCGGGGTCAGATCACATCTCCCTTTAACCGAACTCCCAACAGTATAAAATGCAAAGTAATCAGCCGATGACATCTGCTACTTACGATCAATTTGACTTGCTGACGGTAAACCTCTAGGTTTTTTCCTGACTGTCGGCCCTCTGTCGGGGTTGTAAGTGGGGAAATAAAGGGCGAAGCATCTCGATAAGTAACCTTGATGTTAGTGTTGACCCGTCCTGGTAGGCAACTAGGACCACTTTAGCACCGGGCTTCTTGGAGGAGGGTATTCCCCGACCAAGGCAGCAGGAGCGCCTTTAGGCTATTTCCTGGTCTTGAGGCGAAATAAGAAACCAAGTGCCCTGAGGCAGCCCGATTCTTACTGTAATCTGTCCTGGTAGGCAACTAAGGCCACTTTAGCACCAGGCTTCTTGGAGGAGGGTATTCCCCGACCAAGGCAGCAGGAGCGCCTTTAGGCTATTTCCTGGTCTTGAGGCGAAGTAAGAAACCAAGTGCCCTGAGGCAGCCCGATTCTTACTGTAATCCGTCCTGGTAGGCGACTAAGGCCACTTTAGCACCAGGCTTCTTGGAGGAGGGTATTCCCCGACCAAGGCAGCAGGAGCGCCTTTAGGCTATTTCCTGGTCTTGAGGCGAAGTAAGAAACCAAGTGTCCTGAGGCAGCCCGATTCTTACTGCAATCCGTCCTTGTAGGCAACTAAGGCCACTTTAGCACCAGGCTTCTTGGGGGAGGGTATTCCCCGACCAAGGCAGTAGGAGCGCCTTTAGGCTATTTCCTGGTCTTGAGGCGAAGTAAGAAACCAAGTGCCCTGAGGCAGCCCGATTCTTACTGTAATCTGTCCTGGTAGGCAACTAAGGCCACTTTAGCACCAGGCTTCTTGGAGGAGGGTATTCCCCGACCAAGGCAGTAGGAGCGCCTTTAGGCTATTTCCTGGTCTTGAGGCGCTTTAGTAATGGAGATCCTCTTGGTGGGATGGTCCCGGCCCAAGGTATCAGGAACGCTATGCAACTTTCTGAGTCTCAAGGCGCTTTAGCAATGGTGAATTAAGTATATTTAGTGAGAGGCGTTGAAGGATCTAGTAGGAGACATCATGCAATAGACACAAGAGAGTCAAATAGGAGAAAGAACTGCTTTATTGAATTTCCTCAACGGTACAGACATGAAATCGGGGTGTTAAATTCCCCTTGATACGAACAAGATTTCTAGGGGTAGAATTTTCGGAGATGATCAGCATTCCATGTGTGGTCTACTGGGTATCCTTCCATGTCTACCAGCTTGTATGCACCACCCCGGAGTGATGTCTTAACCAGATATGGCCCTTCCCAGTTTGGGGCTAGTACTCCATCGGACCTTCTTCGTGTGTTCTGGGTCACCTTTCTGAGAACCAAGTCTCCTTCCTTGAAGCTTCGGGCCTTCACCTTCTTGTTGAAATGTCGGGCTATCTTGCTCTGGTATATTACCACCTTCTCCGCCACCCGGCTTTGCTTTTCTTCCAGTAAGTCTATGCTAGCTCTCAATTTAGCCTCGTTATCTTTCGATTCATAATTTTGCACCCGGAAAGAAATGAGCTTATGCTCGATGAGCAAGACTGCTTCCGCCTCGAATACTAGGGAATAGGGGGTCTCCCCTGTGGCTGTCCGCCTAGTTATTCTGTAGGCCCATAGTACATGGGGTAACTCTGCCACCCATAATCCTTTCTTCTGTTGGAGCTTTTTCTTCAGGAGCTTCTTGATGGTCTTGTTAGTAGCTTCAACCAGCCCATTGGTTTGAGGATGAGCTACCGAAGCAAAACGGAGATTGATCTTTCGGTCTTCACAGAATTCCCTGAAGTTGGCATTGTCGAACTGCTTTCCCAAATCAGTTATGATGGCCATCGGGGTGCCAAATCGGCAGACAATGTGCTCCTTGACAAAGTTTGTAGTCTTTTCTTCAGTTATCCGAGTAAGAGCCTTGGCTTCTACCCACCGAGTAAAGTAATCTATCGCTACTACTGCATGCTTGGCTTGGCCGGGTGCAGTGGGAAGTGGCCCGATCAGGTCTAGCCCCCAGACGGCAAAGGGGTAGGGAGTACTGATCGAAGAGAGCCTCTCTGGTGGGAGATGATGGAGGTTTACCGTTTTTTGACAAGCCTCGCAAGATCGTGCGAACTGTTTTGCATCCTGGTGTATAGTCGGCCAATAGTAACCCATCCTGATTACTTGGTAAGCCAAAGTTTCTCTTGACACGTGGTTGCCACAGTCCCCCGAGTGAACCTCGTTGAGCGCCCAACGCGCGTCATCGGGATGGAGACATCTAAGTAGGGGAAGAGACTTCCCTTTGCGGTATAGGTATCCTTCTACCAAACAATACCGGGTCGCTGTCCTCTTGAGCCGGCGGGCCTGATCCTGGTCTACAGGGAGAATGCCGCTTTGGAGGTAGTCTACTATCGGATCCATCCAACACGGGAGGCGGTTCACAGGAAGGACCTCTACCTCTTTAGCTATGCTGGAGGAAGAAATTACTTGGAGGGGTACCCCTTTTGGTAACGCATGTCCCTCTCCAGTGGCAATCTTAGCTAGGACATCAGCGCGGTGATTCTTCTCCCTGGGTACTTGCTCTATTCTTACACCCTTGAATTTTTTCATAATCTCCTGGACTTTAGCTAGATAGGCCACCATGTTGTCACCCTTTGCTTGGTACAACCCTGTTACCTGGTTGACCACTAATTGGGAATCACTCTTAATCTGAAGGTACTCGGCCTCCAGAGCTCCAGCTACTCTCATTCCCGCTAACAGAGCTTCATACTCCGCTTCGTTATTGGTGGCTCTAAATTCAAACCTGAAACAGTGACTTACCTCGACTCCGGCGAGGTCGATAAGGACGATCCCAGCTCCGTATCCTGCCTGGTTCGAAGCTCCGTCCGTGTAAAGTATCCATACCTTACTGTTTTTAGGCCATCCCAGAGGGGTTTGACTCGGGTTGGGGTCTACTGACTCACCCGGGTTCAGGACCAGGCTAAATTCTACTATGAAATCCGCCAGGGCTTGAGCTTTAATCGTAGTTCTTGCTCTGTATTTGATGTCGAACTGTGTGAGTTCAAGAGCCCACAAGACCAGTCTGCCTGACACATCTGGCCTCTGGAGGAATTGTCTCAATGGCTAATCTGTGACCACCGCGATGGTGTGAGCTTGAAAATAAGGCCGGAGCTTTCTGGATGTGGTCACCAAAGCGTAGGCGAGCTTCTCCAGTAAGGTATAATTCTTCTCGGACTTCGTAAAAGCCCAGCTTACATAATATATCGGCCTTTGCACTCCATCACTACATTCCTTTACTAAGGCTCCACTAGTAGCTGCTTCGGAGACTGCTAGGTAAAGCGGGAGCTCCTCACCTGGGATCGGTTTTACCAATAGCGGCGGGCTTGACAGGTATCCCTTTAGAGCTTGAAAAGCCTGCTCGCTCTGCTCATCCCACTTCATCTTTTTCCTCTGCTTGATGACTTTGAAAAAGGGGAGACATTTGTCTGTGGAGCGGGATATGAACCGGTTCAAGGCCGCTATCCGCCCAGTTAATCCTTGTGCCTGCTTGAGGTTTGTAGGAGACTCGAGATCCAAAATGGCTTTGATCTTCTCTGGATTTGCCTCAATTCCCCCTTTCATGCACCATGAATCCCAAGAATTTGCCTGCTGCCACCCCAAATGCACACTTAGCGGGGTTCAGCCTCATCTGGTTCTGCCTTATCACCTGAAAGGTCTGACGTAAGTCCCCTGCATGCTGCCTCTCTTCTAGAGATTTGGTGATCATGTCATCTACGTACACCTCCATGGACTTCCCTATCTGCTCTTTGAATAGTTTATTCACCATACGCTGATAGGTGGCACTTGCATTTTTAAGTCCGAAAGGCATTACCTTATAACAGTAGAGGCCTTGCCCGGTGATGAAGCTGGTTTTGTCCTGGTCTGACGGATGCATCATGATCTGATTGTACCCTGAGAAAGCATCCATGAAGCTCAGGAGCTTATTTCCCGCAGTGGAATCAATAAGCTGGTCTATTTTAGGCAGGGGGAAGCTATCTTTGGGGCAGGCCCGATTGAGATCAGTGTAATCCACACACATTCGCCACTTCCCGTTAGACTTAGTTACCATAACCACATTGGAAATCCAGTCGGGGTACCGGGATTCCCTGATGAACCCGGCCTTCAGGAGCTTGTCAACCTCTTCCTGAACCACAGCATTGCGTTCAGCATTGAAGTGCCTTCTCTTTTGTTTTATCGGTTTGAAGGTTGCATCCACTGCCAACCTATGGGTCGCCAGACTGAGTGGAATGCCGGGCATATCCTCATGGCTCCAAGCAAAGATGTCATTATATTCCCTGAGTAGCTCTATCAAATCCTCCTTCACTCCCGGGTCCAGACCTTCTCCCACTTTTACTGTCTTTGTCGGATCTTCGCACCGGATCTGAATCTCCTCTAGCTGCTCCGATGGATACCCGCTACTCCAACCACGCTCTTCTTCTTCTGATTCCTCTACGACTATGTTCGGTATCTCCTCTTCCTCTAAAACATGATCATCCCGCTCTGCCGTTCTCGGACCCGGGTAGCTGGCCACCAATGCGCATTGCTTAGCCAACGCAGCGGGGTTGGTTGACACCACATAGCAGTTGCGGGCTGCCTGCTGGTCTCCCCTTACCTCTCCTACTCCTGATCCTACTGGAAACTTCAACACGTTGTGGTAGATAGACAGCACTCCCCTAATCCCTGACAGGAAAGGCCTTCCTAAGATTGCATTATATGCCGACGGGGTGTCTACTACAATAAACTCCGTCATTATGTTCTGTTGAAGAGGAGTCTCCCCCACTATCACTGGTAGTATCTTCGTTCCCATCGGCATTACGGAGTCCCCTGTGAATCCGTATAGCAGAGAGGTACAGCTGTTGAAGCAAGAATTCTTCAAGTTGAGCTGCTCATGTGCTCCTTTGAACAAAATATCCACGCTGCTTCCCGTATCGATCAAGACGTGGTGCACTAAGCAGTTAGCGATCTGTACTGTTATGACCATGGGATCATCATGTGGCTGCACCGTATTGTAAACATCCTCCTCCGTGAAGATGATTTTGGTGGAACGGGATAAGTCTCGGGGTCCTCAATTGACCTTTAGTAACTCATGTTCAACGTTGAGTCTAGGAATCTTCCTTGCGTGGTTTTTTTCTCGAATTGTTGGAGGTTCCTGCCAGAGTGGGGCCTCCACTGATTGTGTGGATCACTTGGATCTGCTGCATTAAATCCTTCTCTCCCTCTCTCCTTCTTTCTGCTGCTTCCTGCATCCCATTTTGAACCTGCTTTCCTTCTTTGATGCTGTCTCGTACCTGTTGTAGGAATTCAGTCAGAAGTCCTCCTCTAACCAGTGCTTCTATCTGATTGCGGAGACTGTAGCATTCTGAGGTGTTATGTCCCACATCTTCATGGAAGTCGCAATATTTATATTGGTTCCTCCTGTCCACAGGGACCTTCATAGGGACTGGCTTTCTGAGTAGGCCCTTATCCCGAATAGCGAGATAGATAGTTTCCCGTGAAGCATTTAGGGGGGTGTAGTGATTATACCCCTCTTCCTCTCTTGCTATTCTGTATACCTCCTTCATGGGAGGCTCTCTGGGAGGGGATCTCCTTACTGGGTATCTATCCTGGTACGGAGGAATTGGAGGAGGCCTGTAAGTAGACCGATTTGGGGGCAGATTCTGAAATTTTCTAGTTGGTGCAGGCTTCGGAGCTTCCTTCTTTGGGCGTGGTGCTAATCGGGCTTCATCGTGTTCAATTTTGATCCGGAGTTGTTCCTCGATGTCCACCTGTTCCAGAGCCCGATTATAGGCTTCCTGGTATGTCTCAGGAGGATGCTTGGCAAAAGACCGGAATAACCTGCCTGCCCACAAATTCCTCCGGAAATTAGCTAAAGTTTCCTTCTCGTTGAACACTCCCATCTGGACGACCTCTTTGTGGAATTTCTCCACGTAGGATCTCAGAGTTTCACCCCGCTCTTGAACTACATACTGCAGCAGGATAGGATCCTTGGGACGGGGTTTGATTCCCTGAAACTGTGCACAGAAAGCTTTGGTAAGTTTGGAGAAAGAATCAACACTACCTGGTGGTAATTTTCTGAACCATGTCTTGGCACAGTCTGTCAGGGTTGAGGGGAACATCCTGCACATGGCAGTCCTGGTTGCACTCTGAATTTCCATTTGGTGGACGAAGCTTTCTAGGTGGCTGACAGGATCCTCGGTTCCAGAATACTTTTCTGAAGGCATCTTGAATTTGGGGGGCAATCCTGCTTCTCTCACCCTTTTAGAAAATGGTGCGTTCATCTCTCCCAAGGGGTTTTTCTGACTCCCTTGATGCTTTCCCTTCTTCAACTGCTCCAACTCCTTTGCCATTTTCATCATTTGATCCTCCAGGCGTTGAGACTTTTTGGTTCCAGACCGGGCTGCTGAAATTTCCTCATCTGATGAATCTGAATCCAGGATGACCTCCTTTCGCTTTACTCTCTGACGTTTTTCTCTGGTACTCTTTTGGGATTTGGCGCTTCCCTCTGAATCAGGATGCGGATCCCTCTCCTTGGCTCTTGGTTTTGGTGGAGACTGGACCTTCCTTGGAGGAACCTCGATCGCGGACTTCACTAGCCTAGGTCTGAGCTCTGCCTGTCGGACTAAGAGGGGTGGGCCCAATCGGTCAAAAACAGGCGCCCTGGCACTTGGGCCAGCATCCCCTGGGATCCCGGTGGCTTCAAAGGGAACCCCCTGGGCTATCATCCGGAGTCGGATTGCTTCTACGTAGGCTGCGGCGTGCTGTTCTAAGACATCCTGATTGGCTTCCTCCCTAACGGGGACTTGAGGGACTAAGCCTACAACTGGTGGAGGTACCGGCGGAGGATTCTCGTTCCTAGCGCCTTTACCCCGCCTCTGGGCTCTTTCAGTGGAAGCAAGGGACTGAAGTCCTGATGGCTCCCGATGACCTTGGGAGGATCGGAGTCTCATTCTGGATATTTTTCAGAGGGGAAATAATCGCTTTTTGAATGATGGTTGGGATAATGGGATTCCCACAGACGGCGCCAAAAGTGTTACCTGAAAATCGTTATTAAGATGGGATTCCAAATAACAACTTTAAAGGGACCAAGATCAAGATTGACCCTGGTCGGAGGGGTATCAAGTAGTTCGATACCGACTAAGTCCCTAACAAAGCCGGAGCTAAATAATGACGTATATCAAACTGGTCAATCAATAAGCTTTATTGGATAGTCTCTTTTCTTTACAACGTATGAACTAATTTCTGATTTGGGTTACAATGGAATACGGATCATAGTTCCGGCGATGGAGATGATAATGGTGGAAGAAGTGTGCCTGTCGATAAGTAGTCCCCTTTCTGAAGAAACTGTTTCGTATATATAGGCGTTTTCCTTGCCAGGCACTCCTAAAATCTCGGTTTAAGGTTTGGCCAATGCAGGATCCTCCCTTTCTTAGGAGATAACTTCGGAGCTTTATTGCGCTGAATCCAATCTTTCCTTCCTAGGTGGAGTCAATCACTTACCTTCCTAGTTGGATACTTACTGTACTGTTCTGCTCAAATTAGGACTCTCTGGCGGGAAGAAGTGTACCTCCTTTCTACGGCGACGTTTTACTGGATCTTTCGTGGAGCTTTTAGTTCTTGGTGTTAGGGTCCGGCTTCCTGGTGCTCTTCTGCTTTAGCGGGCTGCCTACATTTAATAAGCATCCTACCGACGGTAGTAGGGGGATGTGTGGCTGACTTGTAATGAGATGATCAGTAGAACTCCGTGTCGAGGTGCCGCGGGGTCCATAGGAAGCTGTGTCGAGGTGTTGCGGGGTCCCTAGGGTGTAGTGTTGATGGGACGATGCGGGGTCCCTAGGGTGCCCGATCATCACCAGGCTTGGTCCTTTAGGACGCTGACGGGGTGGATCCCGCTGAAAGGGGTTCATACCTGGGCCAATCGGGCTCAACTCTGTCGAGGTATCTGGATTGTGTTCGCACCTGTTTCTTGTGTTGAGGTGGAAAATTCTTATTTGGTCCCTCGCCAATTTTGGCGGTTAACACTTAGCAATTCTTAAAATTTCTTCTACGTTCTTCAATGGCTTCTCCTTCACAACTCCCTACTTCTCAAGAAACTGTCGCTGAGCAAAACCCTTCTGCGATGGCTTCCACCCATCCCGATCCCACGTCTCCGCCTCTTTCAGACAGCATCGACTCCCTCTTCAACATGGAGAAGGCCGATTTGATGGAGGACTTCCTAACGTCAATAGGGAGGAAACGAGATCGAGATGGAGACGAGGCGACTGATGGCACCTCGCCGGCTCAACGCCGTCGCTCCACTCGAAACGCATGAATCGGGTCGGGTTTTCATAACCAGCTAGAGGATCCTATCATTATCAATGACCCGGTGGACGTGGAGAAGGTGGGGCAGTGGCGATGGAGGTGGTGACAGAAGGGTTTCGCTAGTCGGGGTCCAGGCCGGCTCTTTCACCCTTTTCCATGATGGGAGAATAGTCCCTAACTCTGTAAGTACCCTGGATACCCTGGCCAAGCTGAGGGAGGAGTACAATATTCCAAATAACATTACTCTCTCTCTTCCTCATTGGGGCTACGGTGTCTACACCCCGCCTCAAGATCGCATGCTGATCCACAAGGCGGCCTTCGAATGCGGTGTTTGACTGCCACTACATCCCACACTCCGCCGGGCTCTTGTCGCGCTAGAGTTAGCCCCCCTCCAAATCTCGCCAGGGTTTTGGAAGCACTTGACGGGGTTCCTGATGCTTTAGAAGGAGTAATGTGAGAAAAATCGCATCGAGCGGGAGCCGGGATTGGATGAGCTCCGTTTCCTGTTTAACATCACCAACATGGTGCCCCGAGGTCAGTTCTACCCGAGGGCATCAAATGACTTGAAGTTCACTGTCCCGGGGGCAAATGTGAAATACTCGGTGCCCTGGAAGGAGGAATGGCTCGTGGTGAAGGGCGAGTGGCGGCGCACTGCTTTCATTGAGGGATATGAATACCCGTCCCTACTCAGTTTACAGCGAGGGACAAGTGGGCAAAGGGGATACTGGCTCCTGAGTCCCGAGAGATTCTTACAAGGATCATGAAGAAGGGATACACCAATATGTAGTATCCCACTCTAGATCCCTTTGAGGGAGCCGGCCTGAAGCGGTACTTGAGGATTTTTGTTGCCCTACCTGGTAAGTTGATTGCATCTAACTCACCTGCTTTTTTACTTACATATTCTCCTTCTTTTTCTCATTAAGCTTCTTTCCTTCTTGCAGTGTCTGCTGCCCCGATGGCAGCGGGGTCTCCATCCTCCTCTGGAGCGGGGAATATGACTCTGCCAGCTCATACTTCTCCTGTTCCTTCTCCTACTACTGCTGCTAGGACCGTGTCAGGGTCCATCCGAGCGGGAACCGACCCTATCCCTCATCCTGCTCCATCAAGAACAACTGCTCTTGCTTCAGTGGGGTCTAGGGCCAAGACTCCAGCTCGCCTTCCTTCTACTCCTCCGTCACGCTCAAAGATTACGGCGATGCTGGCCCGGGCGGCTAAAGCCCAAGGTTCTGGAAGGTCAGCACAGAAGAAGGCTGCTCCTACAACAAAGACTTCTCTTGCTCCTCCTCATACTACATCCTTTTCTAAAGATCATGCGAGAATCTTGGTGGAGGAGGCAGCTATCCACATCTCTGCCCCTGCTGCTGATGTGGCTTCTGGATTGGGGTCAAGGGGTGCTACCTTTGACGAGGTGGTGTCCAGATTTGTGGCCTCCTGTCCTAGTGGAGGCTTGACGAATATGGCCAAGCTTCCTACTGATATCCTGGTTGCTAAGGGATCATCCGTTTTGGCTGAGGTAAAATTCTTCTTTCTCTCTTACTAACCTTTCTTCCTTCTGTCAAGTACTAACTTTTCTCTTCTTTTTGTAGGGCTTCAAGTTTGCTTTGGCCATGGAGACGCAGCTGCTGACCCTGAGGGAAGCTTACATCGGCCTCCAAGCGAAGCTGGAAGACACTCAATATGAATTGATCCAGACTCAGCATAATGTGGCCCCTCTAATTCAAGAAGCCAAAGAGTCTGAAGAAGGGAGGCAGAAGGCCCTGGTGGCTATTAAGCGCCTTGAACGCTGCTTAGACACTAAGACTGTTAGGTCCCTGCGCCGATGGGAGGAAAGGGAGTGTTTGAAGCGAGAGAAAGAGCTGCTGCAAAGCAAGAACCAACTCTTACGGGATAGTGTAGGAAGCCTGGAAGCTCAGGAAGGCCTAACCTTTGAGGATGGCTACTGCACGGCCTGTTATGAGGTAGCCACAGCTTTGCCTCCTCCCTTCAACCTCGCAGCAACCTTGAACTGGGATCGGGAACAAATAATGGCGAAGGCTACCCAGCTAGTAGGAGGGGATCAAGAAACGGAGGCTCTTTCACAAAAGGCAGCTCATCCGGGTCAAGGAGCTAACACAGCTGTAGGGATCCAACTTGATGGCACTAAGGGAACTGCTCAAGATCCTCCGACCCTTGAAGAACAAGTGGTGGATCCCGTGTCTACCTTAGGAGTAGTCCTGGTGGAGGAGGATGAGGAACCAGATAGACCCGGAGGCCTTGTAGTTGAGGATAGGTCTGCTGTTGTGGAGGATGACCCAGCTAGTCACCAGGTTCCAGTTGTTGAAGGGACCCCGAAAATTATTGAGGCTGTCAGTACCGGAGTAGAAGTAGCCGATCAAGGGGAGCAGCTGGAGGATGAGTAGGAAGAAAGACCTGGCCTTTGCTCTTTTTTTTTTCTTTTTTTTTTGTAGCCCGAATGGGGACTGGGCACCCTGCTTATAAATATAACAATTTTCGTTACTTGCTTTATACTTGTGTCTTGCTTACTCTTGTACTTAGAAATTTTCCATAGCATATAAACTTTGTTAATAACTGGACCCCTGATGAATAATTGGACCCCGATGGGTAATTTTGACTATGACAAATCTCAGAACGTTTGGCTGCCTTATTCCTCATATTCTGACGACACAAGAATAGAGGGATTTCGGTACTTTTCATGTCCTTCCTAACTAGACTCTCACGAACATATAATAACTTGAAGCATCGAGTGCCCTTTTGAGGTAGCCCGATACTTCAAGTAGTCTGATTTGATGAACTCTTTAATCCTTCTTAACTGTCGGCCGTCAGTCGGGGTAAAAAATTTGACTTGATGAATTTCTGAGTTCCCGTTGAATGTTGATCTTTTGTTGGGGTAGAAAGTGAAGAATTAAGAGACCAGGTATCCCGAAGAGGCTTTCCGATCTTACTGTAGGTCTGTCCTGGTAGGCAACTAAGGCCACTTTAGCACCAGGCTTCTTGGAGGAGGGTATTCCTCGACCAAGGCAGCAGGAGCGCCCTGAGGCTATTTCCTAGTCTTGAAATGGCGAAGTAAGGATCTAGGTACCCTGAGGCATCCCGATCTTACTGTAAGTTTATCCTGGTAGGCAACTAAGGCCACTTTAGCACCAGTCTTCTTGGAAGAGGGTATTCCCCGACCAAGGCAGCAGAAGCACCATGAGGCTAGTTCATGGTCTTGAAATGGTGAAGTAAGGATCTAGGTACCCTGAGGCATCCCGATCTTACTGTAAGTCTGTCCTGGTAGGCAACTAAGGCCACTTTAGCACCAGGCTTCTTGGAGAAGGGTATTCCCCAAACAAGGCAGCAGAAGCGCCCTGAGGCTATTTCCTGGTCTTGAAATGGCGAAGTAAGGAACCAGGTACCTTGAGGCAGCCCGATCTTACTATAAGTCTGTCATGGTAGGCAACTAAGGCCACTTTAGCACCAGGCTTCTTGGAGGAGGGTATTCCCCGACCAAGGCAGCAGGAGCACCCTGAGGCTAGTTCCTGGTCTTAAAATGGCGAAGTAAGGATCCAGGTACCCTGAGGCATCCCGATCTTACTGTAAGTCTGTCCTGGTAGGCAACTAAGGCCACTTTAGGACCAGGCTTCTTGGAGGAGGGTATTCCCTGACCAAGGGAGTAGGAACGCCCTGAGGCTATTTCCTGGTCTTGAAATGGCGAAGTAAGGATTCAGGTACCCTGAGGCATCCCGATCTTACTGTAAGTCTGTCCCGGTAGGCAACTAAGCCCACTTTAGCACCAGGCTTCTTGGAGGAGGGTATTCCCCAAGCAAGGTAGTAGGAGCGTCCTGAGGCTATTTCCTGGTCTTGAAATGGCGAAGTAAGGATCCAGGTACCCTGAGGCATCCCGATCTTACTATAAGTCTGTCCTGGTTGGCAACTAAGGCCACTTTAGCACCAGGCTTCTTGGAGAGTATTCCCCGTCTAAGGCAGCAGGAGTGCCCTGAGGCTATTTCCTGGTCTTGAAATGGCGAGTCAGTAATGGCGAAGTATAAGTATTAAGTAGGAAATACTGGAGAATCAAGTAGGAGACTTTGAACATTGAACACAGGAGAATCATATGGGAGAAGAAACCGCTTTTATTGGATTTCTTTTTAATCAGTACAACATGAAATCGCGGTGAGCATTCCTGCTGATATGACCTAAATTTCTAAGGGTAGAATTTCCTGAGGTGATCGGCGTTCTAAGTGTGATCCACTGGGTATCCCTCCATGTCTTCTAGCTTGTAAGCTCCACCCCGGAGCAATGCCTTAATCAAGTATGGACCTTTCCAGTTTGGAGCTAGCACCCCGTCAAACCTTATTCGTGTGTTATGAGTTACTTTCCTGAGAACCAAGTCTCCTTATTTGAAATTCCGAATCCTTACCTTTTTGTTGAAATGTTGGGCTATCTTGCTCTGATATATAGCCACCTTCTCTGCGACCCTTGATGACTCGTTTTTTGTGTCGTTACCAAATTGCGAATTACCAAAAGAATATTTATAAAATGAATCTTTAGGCAATGTATTTTAAGTTATGAAAATTAGTATTGTGGTAAGCTTAGAATTCGTTCCACAGGGAATTAAGGGGATTAGTTGAATAAATTAACTAATCTGAATGCGGTAAAATAAAACATAGATAAATGGATGAGTGAATGGGTTGTCAAGCCATCAAACATACATGAAAATAAACCTAATAAACTAATAGAAGATTACCTAACAAATCTAGATAAGATAATGATGAAAACAATTAATGAGATTGCTAGGGAATAGATAGATTAACAATTTAATGTGGATAATGCCATAAAGCTACTTTAATGTACCAATCTCATTATATTAACCACTAAAGGCTTAGATTAGTGGGGTTGATATACCCACCACTAATCTATCATATTCAATGGGTTCTTAATCACACAAGGAGTGTCAATCCAAATATGAATATCTAACATATTACTCCACTCAAGATTGCAATTAACAAGTGATATACAAGTCAATTATAATGAATGAAATCTAATTAATTTGAATGAATAGAACATATAAGAGATTCATTACAAAGCCAAGCTAAAATCCACAATCAATTGATCCTCAAATCTATCCCCTAGATTAGGGGTTTAATTACACATATTAGCAATAAATGAAAAGAAGTAAATAGTAAGGAAATCACCCTTGGGCCTCCTCCTTTAAGCTTGATCCTTCTTTTCCTTTATGCTCCTAAATGCAAAGAATGAATGATGAGGATATGTCTAGATGGGTGGAGTCAAATGGGAAGTGACTAAGGAGATTTGTGGAGAAGATGGGAAGAAAAGGAATGATTAGGGGAAGTAATCTAGATGTTAGGTTTAGGTAGAAGAGAAAATGGAGAGAAAAGGAATGGTGGAGAATGAGGTTTCTTGGTTGTCAAGTGTTGTCAAAAGAGGAAAAATAGTGATGTATTTATAGGTGTGGAAAGCTAGGGTATGAAATGGGTATGAAATGACAAGAATACCCCTCCTGAATGCCAACACTGGAATTCCTACGCTGGAATTCCAACGTGGTCGCCATTTGTCCTTCTAGGTCGCCATGGCGACCTCAAATGGCGACCTCTCATTGGTTCTTCTGTCGCCATGGCGACCAAATGGCGACCAAATGGCGACCCTTCCCACTTTGGAATTCCTACGTTGGAATTCCTATGTGGTCGCCATTTGCAAGTGTAGGTCGCCATGGCGACCTCAAATGGCGACCATGAAATGCTTTGCAATTTCCTTTGTCGCCATGGCGCTCAAGTGGCGACCAAATGGCGACCTTCTAATGACTTGAAGAATCCTCTGTCGCCATGGCGCCCATGTAGCGACCTCCTTATGTCTAAGTGGCGAAAATGCCCTGTTTCTTCCCATTTGTGAGCCTTTTTGCACCCAAGTCCTCATCTTCATCCTAAATGCTCTTTGAACCTAATAAAACCTGAAAACACTTAATTTACACCATTAAATCACGGGATAATGCCCAAGAATTGAACAAAAGGAGAAGGAGATGGGGACCAAAATCATACCAATTTTGGTTCGATCAACCCTGCTTTGTCTTTCCTCCAGTAAGTCCAAACTAGCTCTCAATTTAGCCTTATTGTCTTCCGGTTCATAATTTTGGACCCGGAAAGATATGAGTTTATGCTCAATGGGCAAGACCGCTCCGAGCACTAGGGAGTAGGGAGTCTCTCCTGTTACAGTCCGCCTGGTTGTTCTATAAGCCCACAGTACATTGGGTAACTCTACAACCCATAACCCTTTCTTCTGTTGGAGCTTCTTAATGGTCTTATTAGTAGCTTCAACTAGCCCATTGGTTTGAGGATGAGCCACTGATGCAAAACGAAGATTGATGCTCCGGTCTTCACAGAATTTTCTAAAGTTGGCATTGTCAAACTGCTTTCCCAAGTCCGTTATGATGGCCATCGGGGTGCCAAATCAGCAGAAAATGTTCTCCTTGACAAAGATGGTGGTTTTTTCTTCAGTTATCTGGGTGAGGGCATTGGCTTCTACCCACCAAGTAAAATAATCTATTGCCACTACTGCATGTTTGGCTTGGCCGAGTGCAGTGGGAAGCGGCCCGATCAAGTCTAGTCCCCAGATAGCAAAAGGGTAGGGGGTGCTGATTGAGGAGAGCCTCTCTGGTGGGAGATGATGGAGGTCTGCTATTTTCTGACCAGCTTCCCAGGATCGTGCAAATTGCCTTGCATCCTGATGTATAGTCGGCTAGTAGTAACCCATCCTGATTACCTGGTGTTAACCGCCAAAATTGGCGAGGGGCCAAAGAAGAATTTTCCACCTCAACATAAGAAGGATGAAGGAGTGCGAACACGATCCGAATACCTCGACAGAGTGGATCCCGATTGGCCCAAATACGCACCTCCTTCAGCGGGGTCCATCCCGCCAGCACCTTAGCTCAACAAAATGGCCGGAAGCCGAGATACTCACCAGAACTCACAACGAGACCTAACCCGGTCATGACCAGGCTTCCTAGGGACCCCGCATCATCCCAACACTACTTCCTATGGACCCCGCAGCACCCCGACACGGAGTTCTACTGATCATCCTGTAACAAAGTCAATTACATATCCCCCTTCTACCGTCAGAAGGACGCTTACTAGACATAGACAGCCCGCTAAGTAAGAGCACACTAAGAAGCAGGATTCTAACTCCAAGAACTCAAAACTCCATGAAGATCCAGTAAAAACGTCGCCGTACAAAGAGGTTATATTCCCTCCCGCCAAAGGATCCTATTTTGAATAGGTCAACACAATAAGAGTCCAATTAGGAAGGGAAGAGATTGATTCCTCCTAGAATGGAAAGACTGAATTCTACACGTAAAAACTCCGAGATTATCTCCAAAAAAGAAGAGGATCCTGCAGCTGCCCAAACCCTAACCCGAGATTGTAGGAGTGCATGGCAAGCAAGCAGGACCTATATATACAACAGTTTATTCATCGAACGGGGAAAAAGGGGAGAATAAAAAACCCTACATACTACTTATCGACAGGCACAGTTCCTGTAACATCATCTTCTCCATTTTCGCGATTATGATCCACACACCATTGTAATCCAAATAAAAAGTAATTCATGTATTGTAGTGAAAAGAGACAATCGAATAAAATCTAATGTTGATTAATTTCATATACATTATATAGCTCTTGCTTTGATAGGGACTTAGTCGGTATCGAACTACGTGATACCCCTCCGACCAGGGTCAATCTTGATCTTGGTCCCCTTTAAAGTTGTTATTTGGAATCCAATCCCAATAACGATTTTCAGGTAACACCTGGTAAGCCAGAGTTTCACCTGATACATGATTACCACAATCCCCTGAGTGTACCTCGTTGAGTGCCCAGCGCGTATCATTGGGATGGAGACATCTGAGTAGAGGGAAAGACTTCCCCTTACGGTATAGGTACCCTTCTACCTTGCAGTACCGAGTAGCTATCCTCTTAAGCCGTCGGGCTTGATCTGGATCTGTAGGGAGAATGTCACATTAGAGATAATCTGCTATTGGGTCCATCCAACATAGGGGGCAGCTTACGGGAAGGACTTCTGCATCCTTAGCTATGCTGGAGGAGGGAACCAATTGGAGGGGTACTCTTTTTGGAAAAGCATGTCCTTCTCCTGTAGAAATTTTAGCCAAGACGTCTACGCGATGGCTCTTCTCTCTGGGTACTTGTTCTATCCTTGCCCCCCTAAACCTCTTCATAGGTTCCTGAACTTTAGCCAAATAGGCCACCATGTTGTCACCTTTTGCTTGGTACAAACCTGTCACCTGATTGACCACTAGTTGGGAGTCACTCTTAATCAGAAGGTACTCAGCTTCCAGGGCTCCTGCTACTTTCATTCCTGCTAATAGAGCTTCATACTCTGCTTCGTTATTGGTAGCTCTGAACTCAAACCTAAAACAATGACTGCACTCAGCTCCAGTGGGGTCGATCAAGACGATCCCGGCTCCGTATCCTGACTGGTTCAAAGCTCCATCCGTGTAAAGAAGACAAACCTTGCTACCTTTAGGCCATTCCGGATTAGTTTGATCCGGATCTGGGTCCATTGATTTGCCCGGGTTCGGAATCGGGCTGAACTCCACTATGAAGTCCACCAGGGCTTGGGCTTTGATTGTGGTTTTTGCCTTGTATTTGATGTCGAATTGTGTGAGCTCTAGGGCCCATAGAACCAATCTGCCCGACACATCCGGCCTCTGGAGGAATTGTCTCAATGGTTGATCTGTAACAACCGCGATGGTGTGAGCTTGAAAATAAGGCCGGAGCTTTCTGGATGTGGTCACCAAGGCGTAGGCGAGCTACTCTAGTAGAGTGTAGTTTTTCTCGGATTTAGTAAAAGCCTAGCTTACATAGTAGATTGGTCTCTGCACCCCGTCATTGCATTCTTTTACCAAAGCTCCACTAGTAGCAACTTCAGAAACTGCTAGGTAGAGTAGGAGCTTTTCCCCCGGGGTCGCCTTTACCAGTAGTGGCGGACTTGACAAGTATTTCTTTAAAGCTTGAATAGCCTGCTCACTTTGCTCGTCCCATTTCATCTTCTTTCCTTGCTTGATGATCTTGAAAAAAGGGAGACATTTATATGTGAAGCGAGATATGAACCTGTTCAGGGCTGCTATCCGTCCGATTAATCCTTGTGCCTGCTTGAGAGTTTTAAGAGACTCGAGGTCTAGGATAGCTTTGATCTTCTCAGGATTAGCCTCGATCCCTCTTTCGTGCACCATGAATCCCAAGAATTTACCTGCTGCTACCCCGAATGCACACTTAACGGGGTTCAACCTCATCTGGTTCTGCCTTATTACCTGGAAGGTCTGGCGTAAGTCCCATGTATGTTGTCTTGCTTCTGGAGATTTTGTGATCATGTCATCTATGTATGCCTCCATGGATCTCCCTATCTGCTCCTTGAACAGTTTGTTCACCATACGCTGGTAGGTGGCACCTGCATTTTTAAGTCCGAACGGCATTACCTTATAGCAGTAGAGGCCTTGTCCGGTGATGAAGCTAGTCTTGTCCTGATCTGAATGATGCATCATGATTTGATTGTACCCCGAGAAAGCATCCATGAAGCTTAGGAGCTTGTTTCCTGTAGTGGAGTCTATGAGCTGGTCTATCTTAGGCAGAGGGAAACTATCCTTGGGACAAGCCCGGTTGAGATCGGTGTAATCCACACACATTCTCCACTTCCCGTTAGACTTGGTTACCATAACCATATTGGCGATCCACTCGGGGTACCGGGATTCCCTAATGAATCCGGCTTTCAAGAGCTTGTCAACCTCTTCCTGGACCGCGGCGTTCCGTTCGGCATTGAAGTGTTTTCTTTTCTGCTTAATTGGCTTGAAAGTTGCATCCATTGCCAGCCTGTGGGTAGCCAGGCTAAGAGGAATGCCAGGCATCTCCTCATGGCTCCAAGCAAAGACGTCGTTGTACTCTCTGAGAAGCTCTACCAAGTCCTTTTTAATTTCCGGGTCCAAACCTCCTCCCAATTTTACTGTCTTTGTTGGATCTTCGCTCCGGATCAGAACCTCCTCTAACTGCTCTACGGGGTGCCCACTGGTCCAACCACCCTCTTCTTCTTTTGGCTCCTCCACGATTATGTCTGGCACATCTCCTTCTTCTAAGACACAATCATCTCGCTCTATCGCTCTCTAACCTGGGTCGCTGGTCACCTGTGCGCATTGTTTAGCTAATGTAGCGGGATTGGTGGACACCGCGTAACAATTGCGAGCTACCTGCTGATCTACTCTTACTTCTCCTACTCCTGTTCCCACCAGAAATTTCAACACATTATGGTAAATGGACAGCACCCCCCTGATCCCTGACAAGAAAGGCCTTCCCAAGATCGCATTGTATGCAGACGAGGGTGTCTACTACAATGAATTCTGTCATTATGTTCTGTTGTAGGGGAGCTTCTCCAACTATCACCGGTAGAATCTTCGTCCCCATCGGCATCACAGAGTCTCCTGTCCATACAGAAGGGAAGTGCAACTGTTGTAGCAAGAATTCTTCAAGTTGAGCTGCTCATGAGCCACTTTGAACAAAATATCAACACTGTTTCTTGTATCAATCAGGACACGGTGTACCAAGCAGTTGGCAATTTGTATCGTGATTACCATAGGGTCATCATGTGGTTGAACTGTATTGTAGATGTCCTCCTCCGTGAAGATGATTTTGGTGGAGCGGGATAGATCCCGGGATCCACTACTGACTTTGAGTACCTCGTGGTCAGCATTAAGTCTAGGAATCTTCCTTGCGTGATTCTTTCTCGAATTATTGGAGGTTTCAGCTAGGGTAGGGCCTCCACTGATGGTGTGGATCACCTGGATCTACTGCATCAAATCCTTCTCCCCATCTCTCCTTCTTTTTGCTGCCCCCTGCATCCTGCTTTGAACCTGTTTCCCCTCTTTGATGCTATCCCGTACCTATTGTAAAAATTCGGTTAAAAGACCTCCCCTTACCAATCCTTCAATCTGATTGCGAAGGCTGTAGCACTCTGAGGTGTTGTGCCCTATATCCTCGTGAAAGTCGCAATACTTGTATTGATTCCTCCTGTCAACCGGGATTTTCATGGGACCCGGCTTTCTGAGTAGACCCTTATCCCGAATGGCGAGATAAATAGTTTCTCGAGAAGCATTGAGGGGGTGTAGTGATTATACCTTTCTTCCTCTCTTGCCACCCTAGATACTTCCTTCAGGGGAATCTCTCTGGGAGGTGATCTCTTGACCGGATACCTTTCCTAGTACGAAGGAATATGAGGCGGCCTATAAGTAGACCGGTTCAGAGGCTGATTCTAAAAGCTCCTAGCGGGTGCGGGCTTCTGAGCTTCCTTCTTATAGCGTGGCGCTAATCGGGCTTCATCATGCTCGATCTTGATCCGGAGTTGTTCATCAATGTCCACCTGTTCTAGAGCCCGATTGTAGGCTTGGTATATTTCTGAAGGATGCTTGGCAAAAGAACGGAACGGTCTACCAGCCCATAAGTTCCTCCGGAAGTTGGCTAGAGTTTCCTTCTCGTTGAATACACCTATCTGGATGACCTCCTTATGGAATTTCTCCACATAAGATCTTAGAGTTTCACCCCGCTTCTGAACCATGTATTGCAGCAAGATAGGATCCTTGGGACGGGGCTTGATCCCCTGAAACTGTGCACAGAAAGCTTTGGTGAGTTTAGAAAAAGAATCGACACTACCTGGTGGTAACTTTCTGAACCATGTCTTGGCAAAGTCAGTCAGGGTTGATGGGAACATTCAGCACATAGCGAGCCTGGTTACACTTTGAACCTCCATCTGGTGGACAAAACTCTCCAAGTAGCTGATGGGGTCCTCTGTTCCGGAATATTTCTCTGAAGGCATCCTAAATTTTGGGGATAACCCTGCCTCCCTGTCTCTTTTGGAGAAAGGTGCATTCATCTCGCCCAAGGGGTTCTTCTGGATCCCTTGGTGCTTTCCCTTCTTTAACTGCTCCAACTCCTTTGCCATCCTTGTCATATGATCCTCCAGGCGCTAAGACTTTTTGGTTCCAGATCGGGCTATTGAAACCTCTTCATCCGAAGACTCTAAATCAATGACTACCTCCTTTCGCTTAGCTCTCTGATGCTTTTATTTGGAGCCCCTCCAGGATTTGGCGCTTCCTTCCAAATCGGGATGTGGATCCCTCTCCTTTGCCCTGAGTTTTGGTGGGGACTGAGCCCTCCTAGGTGGAACCTCAATTGCGGACTTCACTAGTCTAGGTCTGAGTACTCACCTGTCGGACTGGGAGAGATGGACCCAACCGGTCAAAAACTGTTATCCGGACACTTGGGCCAGCATCTCTTGGGATCCCGACTGCTTCAAAAGGGATCCCCTAGGCTATCATCTGGAGTCGAATAGCTTCTACATATGCTGCAGCGTGCTGTTCTAAGACATCTCGATTGACTTCCTACCTAGCGGGGTCTTGAGGGACAGGGCTTGGAGCCGTCAAAGGCACTGGTGGAGGATTCTCATTCCTGGTGCCCTTACCCCGCCTCTGGGCTTTTTCAGTGGAAGCAAGTGACTGGAGTCCTGACGGCTCGAGATGACCCTAGGAGGATCGGAGTCTCATTATGAATATCACTGGCTAAGGAAATAGGCTGTTTTGAATAATGGTTGGGATTGTTCTTCCCACAAACAGCGCCAAAAGTGTTACCGAAAAATCGTCACTGGGGTGAAATTCTGAATAACGACTTTACAAGGACTAATATCGAGATTGACCCTGGTCGGAGGGGTATCAAGTGGTTCGATACCGACTATCCTAAGCAATGCAAACATGACATGGGGGACCAGAAAATAGACGAAAACAAGATTTATTTATTTATCGTCACTTTGCATTACAAATATATAAACTATGTATTTAGGATTAACAGTAGGGAATGGAGGTCTAATCGGTAATGGAGATGGTTGTGGTGTTGATCATGTGCCTGTCGATAAGTAGAACTTGAATGTAGGGTTTCTCGAGACCATCCTCTGCCTCTTTCTGGAGAGTAAGACGGTGTATATATAGGTCTTGTTGCTTGCCATGCACTCATATAATTTCGGTCTAGGGTTTGGCTCACGTAGGATCGACCTCTTTTTAGGAGATAATCTCGGAGTTTTACGCATAGAATCTAGTCTTTCCTTCCTATGAGGAGTTAATCTCGTAGCAAATATTTCCTTCCTAGAAGGACTCTAACTGAGTTGACCTGCTTGAAATATAACTCTTAGTTGGTGGAAAGGAGCATGTCTCCTTTGTACGGTAGCGTTTTGATGGGTCTCTTATAGAGCTTTCAATTTCTGATTTGAGAATCTTGCTGCCTGGTATCTTCTTGCTTGGCGGAGTGGCTATATTAGGAAGTGTAAACTAGTAGGCATCCTACTGATGGAGTAGGGGAATGTCTAGCTGGTATTATAGCGGGATGCTCAGTGGAGTTTCGAGTCGGAGTGCTGCGAGGTTCACACTGTGGCGGGATACTCAGTGGGACTCCGGCTGGGGATATTACTTATGAATCAAGATTCTGGCAGTGTCTTTGAGAAGCCAGGAAAAGGCTGGGTCGGACCCCGCTGGAGGGGGTGTGCACCCGGATTAGTCGGGGTTCACTTTGTCGGGGTAGCCGGATGGTGTTTGCATTCTTCTACCCTCCTTATGTTAAGGTGGAAAAATTATTCCTTGGTCCTTCGCCAATTTTGGAGGTTAACAGATAAGATTCTAGTAATTTACCGAATTTCTATGCATGCACCATCTCATTGCCCCAAGTGGTCTTATAGCTATTTGATTGATTTTTCTAGTAGTTCTACATAGAAAACCGAACCAACTTGTGATTGTAAGGTAGTGTTCATATCTTTGTGATTTCTTCTTTTATAACATTCAATTTGCTTGGGGTTTCTTCTTCTATATGTATGTATATGTTTGGTGAATGCTATTGAGAAAGATAGCTTCATAATCAATCCTAATCAAAAGTCTAATTAGAGACATATGTAAACCAGTTTCTTGGATTCTATGATTTTCACATGGTTGAAAGTTGTATTATGATTAGATTGATATCTAGGATTATTTGAGAATTGATTGAATCATTTTATGATTAATAATCCATGAAATGTGTTTTGATCCTTTGATTGATGAAATCTAGGATTAATGCTCTTATATATGTTTTTAGAGACATCTAGGATTTAATTGATTTATTATTATATCCATGCTCTAAATCTTTGGCTAGAATATTCATTGAATAAATTCTATATTTCTAGCATTTATATGTATGTTTATAGTTTCTTGAATATGTGCTTCATAATTATGATCTATTCATATGTTATTTGTATGAATGGAACTATGAGCTTTTGTGTTAGGTGTTTTCATATGCTCTAGGTTTAATTCATGTTTTTGCATCTAGACTTTTATTACTTGTGTTATCACATGTTTAGGTCTAGTTGTTCCATAGAATGTCTTGATCACATGTTTTATGTTGTGTTGATTGTGATTTGCATCTTAGATCATTTGCCTTGAGGAAAGGTTAAAGTCTTTTATTAAAGTGAGTGAAGCTTTAACTTGAGTAAGAAGACTTGGCTAGGAATGAGATCCAAATAGCTAAGTGAAAGTCTTAGTAAGGAGTTTGGTACTCCGAATAGTTGAGCTAGGGGAGCTTGACTAGGATCCTTGTGATCTAGATTGCTAACCATGGAAATCTTCCTAGAGGCTTGAGAGCCTTGGATAGGAAGTTGCTTCCTAGAGGCGTAGAACACATCTTAGATAGGGAGTAGGCTTAGTGGTTCCCTAGCCCGAGGGTAGATTAGGATTTGATAGCTTGAGGTGGATATCATCGTGTTGATAGCCTTGAGTGTGTATATCCTTTTTCATATAATGGATTGCTTTGTCGGTGGTCGTGGATTCAACCTATGGATGTTTCCTCTTTAGAGGTTTACCACGTAAAAATCTTTGTGTCCATTGTCTCTTTCTCTATCTCTTTTATTTTGTATATGTGTATATTTTTATTTTGTTGAATATCATTCACTTGTGTTGTATATTTGAACAAGTATTTGTAAAGAGTGATTTGTAGAATAATCCTCTTTAAATCTTTTTGTATTTGTAATTCTTCATAAATTGTTAAATTTGTGTATAGCTATATTTGTTCACTCTTGTAATATATTGAACAATATTTATATAAAGAGTATTCTTTGATATTGTGTTTTTAGTGCTATTATACCTCATACAACAACTTGATATATGTAGACAATGCCTAAATGATAAAATGTTTATCTTATGTATGTATGAATGTTTCGTTTATATGTGGAATATAAAGCTACCTTAAGGGACAAACGTAAGTTTGATCTAGGGATTGAAAATAGGCGAAAAACCTATTCACCCCCCTTCTAGGAACGCTTTAAGCAATTTAACCTTGTTTGTATACTTTCACCTTCCACTAAGCAGTACCGAGGAGCAGTTCTTTTGAGCTTATGTGCTTGATCAAGATCTTCTAGAAGAGTGTCGTTTTGAAGGTAATCAGCTATAGGATCCATCCAGCAAGGAAGCCGTTCTACAGGGCTCACCTCCGCCCCTCTGGCTATGCTAGGTCAGGGTATCAATTGGAGTGGTACCCCTCTGGCCAATGCTTGTCCTCCGGCTGCGGCAATCTTGGATCGGACATTTGCTCGATGATTCTTCTCTCGAGGAATATGTTCCATCCTTTTATCTTTGAACCTAGTTGATGCTTCTTGGACTTGTTTGAGGTATGCTACCATGTTGTTTCTCTTCGCCTGGTACACACCAGATACTTGGTTGATTACAAGCTGAGAGTCACTCTTAATCAAAAGGAACTCTGCCCCCAATTCTTTAGCAACTTTCAATCCTGCTAACAAGGCTTCATACTCTGCCTCATTATTGGTGGCTCTGAACTCAAACCTAAAGCAGTGGCTGCATTCCATCCCCTCAGGATTGATAGGATGATCCTAGCTCCACAGCCTGCTTGATTTGACGCTTTATCTGTATATAGTGTCCAGACCTTACAATCAGTGGGCCATTATGAGGATTCTGGTTCTTGGCTCAAGATTACAGTGGCATTTGGATTGGAGGTCGTGCTGAATTCTGCTACAAAGTCAGCCAAGGTCTGAGCCTTGATTGTTGTTCTTGCCTTATACTTTATATCATACTGGGTGAGCTGTAGGGCCCATAGCACAAGCCTGCCTAATAGGTCTGGCCTCTTGAGGAATTGTCTCAGTGGCTGATCAGTTACTATCGCAATTGTGTGAACCTGAAAATAAGGCCGGAGTTTTCTAGCTATTGTCACGAGTGCATAGGCAAGCTTCTCTAGGAGGGTATAATTTTTCTCAGACTTGGTTAGAGCATGGCTCACATAATAAATCTGCCTCTAGACCCCGTCACTACATTCTTTTACTAAGGCCCCGCTGGTCACGGTTTCTGATACTACCAAGTAAAGTTGTAGCTCTTCTCCTGAAAGAGGTTTTACTAGCAAGGGTAGGCTAGCGAGATATTTCTTCAAAGACTGGAAAGCATGCTTACTTTCTTGATCCCACTTCATCTTCTTACCCTGCTTCATGATTTTGAAGAAGGGTAGACACTTGTCTGTAGATCGGGATATGAAGCGGTTTAAGGCTGCTATCCTACCAGTCAGTCCTTGTGCTTGCTAGAGGGTAGTAGGGAATTCAAGATCTATGATGGCCTTGATTTTCTCGGGATTGGCCTCGATACCTCTCTCGTGTACCATGAATCCAAGGAACTTTCTTGCTGCTACCCCGAAAGCACATTTAGCTAGATTCAACATCATCTGGTTTTCTCTTATAACTTGGAAGATCTGGTGTAAATCTTCTAGGTGTTGGTCGGTCATCTGAGACTTGGTGATCATGTCGTCTATGTATACTTCCATAGATCTCTCTATCTGTTGCTTGAATATCTTGCTCACCAAATGCTGGTAAGTGGCTCTAGCATTCTTGAGACCAAATGGCATCACCTTGTAGCAGTAGAAGCCTTGCCCGGTAATGAAGATGGTTTTGTCTTGATCGGCGGGGTGCATCATGTTCTGGTTGTACCCCGAAAACGCATCCATGAAGCTTAAGAGCTTATTACCTGCCATGGAATCAATCCGTTGATCTATTTTAGGTAGAGGGAAGCTGTCATTCGGGCAAGCTCGGTTGAGGTCGGTGTAGTCCACGCACATACGCCATTTCCCATTGGCTTAGGTTACCATGATCACATTGGCGATCCAATCAGGATAGTTGGATTCTCTGATGAATCCGGCTTTTAGAAGTTTATCTACCTCTTCCTGGATTGGGCATTCTGCTCGGTGTTGAAATGCCTTCGCTTTTGTTTGATTGGCTTAAAGGTCGCATCTACTGCCAACCTGTGAGTAGCTAAGGTGAGAGGGATACCTGGCATTTCATCATGACTCCAAGCAAAAAGGTCATTGTACTCCTTAAGGAGCTTTACTAGGTTCTTCTTGACCTCACAATCTAGCACGCCCTCTATCCTTACTACTTTAGTTGGATCGTCCTTTTCTGATAGGTATTTTTTCTAACTGCTCCGCGGGGTACCCAATGGTCCATCCCCGCTCTTCCTCTTCTGTCTCTTCTATGATCATGTCTGGTACCTCTCATTCTTCTCGAACGTAATGATTCTGCTCTGGTACCTCTTGGCTTGGTTTGCTGGTTACATGTGCGCACTGCTTAACTAGTGCAGTAGGGTTAGTGGATACCGCATAACAATTACAAGCTGCTTGCTAATCCTCTCTGACCTATCCTACTTTGGTCCCGACCAGGAATTTTAGGACTTTGTGATAGATTGTTAGTACCCCTCTAATTTCAGCTAAGAAAGGTCTTCCCAAGATCGCGTTGTAAGCGGACAGGGTGTCGACTATGATAATCTCTGTCATTAGGTTCTGTTGGAGGGGTGCTTCTCCGACTATCACTGGTAACCTATGGGATCCAACCAGTATCAAGGAGTCCCCTGTAAATCCATATAGAGGTGTGGTACAACTGTTGTAACAAGGTTTCTTCAGGTTGAGCTTATCATGAAGTACTTTGAACAGGATGTCCACACTGCTCCCGGTATTAATCAGGACGCGGTGAACTAGGCAATTGGCTATATGTATCATGATCATCATCAGATCATCATGTGGCTGGACTGTATTGTAGACATCTTCTTTTGTGAAAATGATTTGGGTGGCACAAGATGGTCTTGGAAACCCTTGCTGACTCGGAGCACATCATGACTGGTAGTGAGCTGAGGGATCTTCCTAGCATGGTTCTCTAATCAGTCAGGATCTTTATAGGACTGGGCTTCCTGAGCAAACCCTTGTCGCTGATGGCGAGATATATGGTCTCTCGGGATGCATTGAGAGAAGTGTAATGGTTGTACCAGTCTTCTCCGCTTGTTACCTGTGCTACCTCTCTTAATGGAGGTGTGATTCTAGGAGGGGTTCTTCTCACCGGATATCTATCCCGATGCTGGGAAGGAGGTAGTGGCCAGTAGGTAGATCGGTTTGAAGGATGATTTTGATGCTTCTTTATTGGTGCAGGCTTCAGAGATTCTTTCTTCGGCCGCTTGGCTGATCAGGCTTCATCGTTCTCGACCTTAACCCAGAGCTGTTCGTCTATTTCCAACTATTCCAATGACCTGTCATAAGCTTCTTGGTAGGTCTCAGGCAAATGCTTAGCAAATGACCGGAACAATCTACCTACCTATAAGTTCCTTCTGAAATTCGCCAAGGTCTCCTTCTCAGTAAATACTCCCATCTGGATCACTTATTTATGGAACTTCTCTACATAAGATCTCAACGTCTCACCCTACTCCTGGATCACGTACTGGAGTAGGACGAGGTCCTTAGGGTGAGGTTTGATCCCCTGAAACTGAGGACAAAAATCCATAATAAGCTTTGTAAAAGAATCCATACTACCTGGAGGTAACTTTCTGAACCAAGTCTTGGCACAATCCGTCAGGGTAGAAAGGAACATCCTGCACATTGCTGATCAGGTAGCATTCTAGACCTCCATCCGATGGACGAAACTCTCCAGGTGGCTCACAGGGTCTTCTATCCCAGAGTATTTCTCGGCAAGCATCTTAAATTTATGAGGTAATTCCACTTTTCTGATTCTTCTAGAGAAAGGTGCATTCATCTCACCCAAAGGATTCTTCCAGGTACTCCAGTGCTTCCCCTTCCTTAGCTCTTCGAGTTCCTTTGCCATTTTGACCATTTGATCTTTAAGACGTTTGGACCTATCGTGCCTAGATCGGGCTACTAAGCCTTCATTATCTGAAGTTTTGGATACCTCGATTGCCTCCTTGTGCTCCTTCCCCTAGAGCCGGGTACCCCGTAGGTTTTTCCTCGGCCTAGTACTGCCACCTGTATCAGGCTGTGGATCTCTCTTCTCTGCTACTAACTTAGCCTTTAGTTGGTTCTTTCTAGGAGGAATGCCAAACTCTGACTTCACCTATCTGGGTCTGAAATCTGTAGGATGACTTAGAACTGGCAGTGGCGGTCCTAGTCTATCGAAAACTGGTATCTAGGTACTTGGTCCAACTTCTCCTATGAGCCCGGGTGCCTCGAAGGATGTCCCTTGAGCGATCATCTGGAGGCGGATGCTTTCCATATAGGCCACTGCGTGCTGCTCCATAGTACACTGATTTATCTCCTAGCCTGTGGGGTCCTAGGGTGTGAGCCTGCATTGGGTGGTGGAATCGGTGTCGAGATCCAGCTTCTTGCTCCCCTCCTGTTCCCTTGGTTTCTCTAAATGAAAGTGAGAGAACGGGGTCCCGAAGGATCAAGCCGCCCCTGAGAGAATTGGAGCCTCATCTTTTGAGTCTTCTGGGTAGAACTAGATAGCCTTAGTAAATGTGATGGGTTGGGTGTGTTCCCACAGACTACGCCAAAAGTGTTAACCGAAAATTGTCACTGGGGGTGAATTTCCAATTAACAACTTTGATGACTGAAATCAGGTGGATTACAGTCAGAGAGATATCAAGTAGTTCGATACCTATGGATCCTCAATAAAAAAAGTTAAGCATTACGAAGAAGGTGAATAAAAATAACTTGTCAATAGGATCATATTCCATGGTTTTTACTGATCATAAACACATAATGAAAATACAATGAGTGTTGTATATATCTATGGTAACAGAGATATAACTCAGATGGCGATGGTGGTAGAGCTCTCATGCATGTCGATAAGTAGAAAAATGTAAAATAAGGTTTTGCATTCAAAATTGCAGTCCCTTTTTTCTATATAGTAGCATGTCATATATATAGTCCCCATGCTTGCTGAGCACTCCTATAAATTCTACCTTGCGACCTAGGATTTTTCAAGGCGTTTCCTGATGATTGGCAAGAAGGTAGTTGCTTTCCTTCTAGGAATCAAGTGATCCCTTATTTGGCGGAATCTGATAGAGTTGACTCCTCTTTCGAATAGAACTCTTGAGAGTCAGGAAGGAATCAACTTACTTGTTATCAAAACGATGGTGTTTTACTGTCTTTCTACTTGGCTTCATCTTACCTTAGTACTTGGTAGTCGATTAATCTGATATTTACTGTTGGATTAGCTTGCCTAGGTGGGATCGAGGTATATGGGCATCTCGCTTCCTACTTGATCAATATATTCAGTATAAATGTACCAGGGTACAAAAGCATCAGGGTATCGGGATACCGGCTTAGTATGGTACTGGGATACCAGGACTCGATAGTAACGGTGTCCTTATTTACTTGGTTTTGGTGCCTTCTGGTATCCCGGAGCTCTAAGAGACCCTGATCTTGATATGGACCGATAAAGGGCATATTTTGGCTAATTTCTGTGGCGGGGTACCAAGAGGCCCTTCCTTTTATCCGGGTTCTTCCCTTGTGTAGATGGAAAATTCTTCTTTGAACCCCTGCCATTTTTGGCGGTTAACAGTTGTCACTTCAATTTGGCACCCTATATATATGCCTCTTTACCTTTAGGTCAGTTTAAGGAGTTCAAAATAAGATATTTTACTTAGCATATTTTTCCAAGAGAAAAATTCACTAAAGAACTCACGTTTGTTTACTCAAACACTTTTCAATGAGCATCAATCATCATCTAGCATCATCCTTGATCATCTAGGTGTCATCTTTGTATGGGTTTTTCAACACACTTTGCTTGGTAAGTTTTTCACTAATATCTTACATATTTTGTGTCTTCCATAACAAGCAATCTCATTTACCACTTGTATGTCATTAGAATATATTTTAAATACATGATTGAGATTAGTGTATTGAATGTTTGAGAGTGGTATTATGATAGCTTCATAGGATTGCCTAATCTATGTTTAGCTAAGCTTTATGACATGTCATTTAGCTATTGATATCTAGGAGTGTTTTTACTGTCATCTCTTCATCCTAGATAAGCATATAGGGTTCTTTAGCTCTATTTGCACTTTGGATATCATACATATTCACATAGGCCATTTTATCTCTTCATTGAGAAGTAAGTCTTGTGTAGCTTCCGGGATTAGGTTGCGTAAATCACAAGCAATTGGACTAGGTTCACTTATACCGGGATTAGGTAGTGGTGGTGAGTTATACCGGGATTAAGTTGTATTCATCTTACCATTAGTGGATTTAAGGTTCGAGTGTGGTGCACATACCAACCCATGGTTTTTCCCAATTTGGGTTTCCACGTAAAAATCAAGTGTTATTTAAATTCTGCACTTTACACTTGATTTATTGCTTTAACTAGTTTGGTGTATTTTCGGAATATTGACTAATTGTGAAAATTCGTAATAATAGTTTAAATTCTATTCACCCCGCCCCCCTCTAAATAGTTTTATACACACCGTGCGTTATTAGTTTCAATTGGTATCAGAGCGGGTTCCTAGATATACTTAGGTGATCATTTACTCATTTAGGTGTGTTTTGTATTTTGTGTGATTTTTGATCATTCATTCATAAACACTATGAGTGGAAACAGTGGAAATGAAGGTGGCAACGAGGGTGCTTCTAGCACAAGACCTCATTTACTCATCGTGTTGAATTATGCCTCTTAGAAAGGCAAGATGGAGTCGTACATTTGTCAAATCCATGATGAGGCATGGATGGCGGTTGAAGATGGCTACACATCATCGATGATAACTCCTACGAGTGGAGGAGAGGATGTGCTCAGGCTTAAGGTGCAATGGAATGCGCAAGAGTTTTCGAAATGGAATATGAAGGCAATTCATGCCATCCTATGTGCAATGGATGAGAATCAATATAAGTTGATTCAAAACACTAGGATAACTAATGAGGCATGGGACATTCTAGTGGTTGCAAATGAGGGAACCGAAGTGGTTAAGGACTCTAAGCTTCAAGTCATCTAAACTCAATTTGAGATGCTTAGGATGAAGGAGAATGAGTGCTTCAACGATTTCGAGATTAAGTTGATGGACATAGTCAACCAAAGTCATCAACTTGGTGACCCATATTCAGGTAGGAGAATCAAACAAAAGATTATGAAATCTCTCCCCGATAGATTTGAGTCTAAGGTGACGGCTTTAGAGAAGAATAGATCCTACAAGGATATGAAGCGGAGTGAGGTGATTGGGAGGCTTCTAGCTTATGAGTCTAGGAAGGGTCCTACCTTCACACCTCCTAAAAAGCAAAAGAGAATTGCTTTGAAAGCCTCCAAAGATGAGAATGAGGAGAATGATGACTCGGATGAAGAAATGGCCTTGTTAATAAGAAGGTTCAAGAAATTCTACAAGTCTGAGAAGAAGGGTTTTGGATCCAAGGGCCAAGACTTGAAGATAAAGACTCCATTCAAGAAGTTTGAGCCTAGGCAAGAGAGGACCGGTCCGATGCTATAAGGGTGGTGGGATATGTCACTTAGCCCCTGAATGTGCTAATCACAACGACAAGAAGAAGGGAAAAATGATGGCCGCCACTTGGAGTGAAGACGATGACTACATTAAGGGAGATGAGTCTTCAGATGATGAAGAGTTCATGGCTAACTTCATAGCCTTTGCCTCCTCCCATAAAAGCAAAGGTTCTAGTGAATAAGAGAATAAGAGTCAAGAGGAAATTGACTCAAGTGATGATGGCTCTTTATCTCACTCCACTAATGGAAATGTAGATATGATGGATCTTCGAGACTACATGGTCAAGTTCGAGAATTCAAGGTTGAAAAACAAGAGAGAAATTATGAGATTGAAGGAGGAAAACCTTGAGCTCACAACACATGTTGATCAACTAAGAGAAGAAATAGTGAGATCCATGAAGAATGAAGATAAGCTAAGAGGGGAATTAGCCTTATCTAAGAGGAATGAAAAAGGTTTGAAGAGGGAGCTTGATGAAGCTAAAAAGTCAATAACTAGGATGGCCTCTAGCACCGAAAAAATAGACCACATACCTAGTGTTGGAAAGAGTTCGAGTAACAAGAGAGGTCTTGGATTTGAAGATGGTAAGGAGACCTCTACCTCTAAGAAGACCGTATTTGTCAAGAGCTTGGGTAAGAAAAAAGCTTCACCGGTGCAATCTCCTAGGAAGAAAATTGATTTAGGACAATGTTCAAATAGTGTACAAGTAAAGGTGGTGCCAAGAAGGCAACCTCAAGCCAACATTCCTCAACACATGGCTCGAAAAGGGAAGAGGTTAATCATGCAAGATCAACCTCAAATGCAATCAAGTCTTGGTCAACAACAAAGAAGGAGAGATCCTATTCAATAACCAAGACAACCACAAAGACATGGGAAGGCTCCCATGCATGCACAAGGACATGGTATGATTCCTTATTTCATTCATACATGTCATTTTTGTGGTTTTGATGGTCATACCAAATTGCTTTCGATACATTAAAATGTGTAGAACTAAAAGCATGATTGAAAAGAAAAAGAGTAGAGCCAATATGCATGTTCCTAGGAATGAGAGAACTAATTTGCATGATCCTAGTACATCTAGAGCCCATGTACCATTGACCACTAGGAAGAAAATTGTTTCACCTAGGTGGATTAGAAAAGATGAATATCTTTGCAAAGTTGCTCAAATTGCCTTGAAGGCAAATTCGTCTAATTCTTGGTACTTAGATAGTGGGTGCTCTAGGCACATGACGGGAAACAAGAGTTTCTTCGAGACTTTTGTCATGGAGGAAGGGGGATGTGTCACCTTTGGTGATGGATCCAAAAAGAGAGTTGTAGGGAAAGGAACAATTTCTATTCCCGGATTACCCTCCTTATCTAACGCTTTATTTGTTGATGGCTTAAAAGCCAATTTGATAAGCATTTCTCATCTAAGTGATGAAGGATTTTCCGTCTTATTTAGCAAAAAAATGATTGCATATTGCCCAATGGACAAACCTTATTGAAAGGTATAAGATCTAGTAACAATTGTTATTTTCTTAAAGTTAGAATAGTCTCAAACAATGTGTCAAAGGATGAGCAAATTGAGTTGTGGCATGAAAGACTTGGCCACATGAACTTTCGGGATCTAAGGATCTTAGAAAAATTCAAAATTGTGCGTAGCCTTCCCAAGCTTAGGAAGAAAGTCAATGATGTTTGTGGACCTTTCCAGGAAAACAAACTAAAAGCATGCACAAAAAGGGCAAGTATTTCTCCACCAAGGAGCCCCTTGAGCTTCTCCACATTGATCTTGTGAGTCCCATGCAAACCAAGAGTTTAGGTGGAAAGAAATACATTTTTGTTTGTGTTGATGGTTTCTCTAGGTTCAGGTAGACATATTTTCTTAGAGAAAAATCTGAAACTTTTGATAAGTTTAAAATGCTTTGTAATAAACTTGAAAATGAAAAAGACTCTAACATTAAAAGCATTAAACATATTTGAAGTGACTATGGGAGAGAGTTTGAAAATGCCTACTTTGAAAGCTATTGCAATAGCTTAGGTATCTCCCATGAGTTTTCGGCTCCAAGGACACCTCAACAAAATGGAGTTGTTGACAGGAAGAATAGGGTTCTTCAAGAGATGGCCCGTGTGATGTTGCTTAGCAACAATGTCCCTAGGAACCTATAGAACGAAGTCATCAATACGGCTTGCTATATAGGAAATAGAGTCTTTCTAATGCCCGGAACTAGGCAAACCTCATATGAGTTATGGAGAGGTAGAAAGCCAAATGTTAGCTACTTCCACACCTTTGGAAGCAAATGCTACATTTTAAATGACCGTGATCAACTTGGCAAATTTGATGCTAAGAGTGATAAGGGTATCTTTATTGGCTATGCCTTGAATAGTATAGCCTATAGAGTTTTCAGCTTGAAGACTCGAACCATCATGGAATCATCCAATATTGTCATTGATGATACAAGGCTCGAGTCTATTGACCATAAGGAAGAGGTTGTTATAGATGATGGCCTCCATTGGAGAAGGTTGTGGAGACTTCTAATGTTAGGACGTCTGACCTTGATGAAAAGGACACACAACCTCTTGATAAAGTTCCTTTCTTAGACTTTAATGAGCCTGCTCCATAGGTTAGAAGACTCCATAACAAAGATGATATTATTGGAGATCTTAATGAGGTGTTAGAACTAGGCGTCAAATAGCTAATCTCATTATGTAAGATCCTTTATTTGTATTTGTTTGATTCCATTGCAAAACACTTTTTATTTGTAATGGTTAGTAGCAGATGACTCGCTTTTTGTGTCGTTACAAAATTGTAAATTATCAAAAGTTGTTTATAAATGAATTCTTACGCAATATGCTTTAAGTTTTGAAAACTAGTAAAGCAGTAAGCTTAAAGATTCGTTCCATAGGGATTAGGTTAGATTAATCAATTTGCTATCTAATATAAGTTAGTCTAACTAGTGTGCAAGAAAATAAATCATGATTAGTTGGATAGTGTGTGGTTTGAGAAACCACCAAACAATGCATGTAAAGTAAATATACAAAATTGCAAAGAGAGAATGAATGGAAATAGGAATCCAGTACAAACAACCTAGATAAGAAAATGGATTTAAACAATTAATAGGAATTCTAGAGAGATGATAGAGTAGCTATGGACTATTGAGCAATTCATATATGGCTTCATTAATGTGCAATCTATACAATCAATGACCGACCTCATTCAAAAATGTTGTTTAGGTCGTCACTACAAACCCTAAACAACTTCCCACCAAAATGCCTAACTGATTAAGGAAAGGGGGTCAAGGTGGGATCGGTTAGTGACGATTGAATGGCCTAGGCAATCGGGGTGATATCCCTACCAACAGCCTAACCTATTCACTATATGCTACAATCAATCAAGTGTGTCAATAACTCAATCAATTTTATCATAAATAAAACCTACAACACATTGTAATCAACAAGTGTGTCAATACTCATTTAATCACATAAGTGCAAGATCTAATTAAAAAGTAAATAGAACTATAATTATGCAACATAATATTCAAAGCTTTAATAAATATTCAATGTCCAAAAGTCTCTTAAATCATCCCCCTAAACCGGGGGTTTAATTACACATAATAACAAACAAGAAAAGGAATTAAAATGTAGAGAAATCACCATTGGGTCTCTCTTGTAAGCTTAATCCTTCTTTGAGCTTCCTTGCTTGAATCTTGTGCAAATATTGGGTGTTAAGGATGTGTTTAGATAGGTGAAGTCAAATGGAAAGTGATAAAGGAAATGGATGGAGAAGATGGGAAGAAAGGAGTGATTTAGGTGGAGTAATCTAAGTGTTTATTGGAGAGGAGAATAGTAGGATTAGGAATGGTGGAGAAAGGAGGTCTCTTAATGAACAAGAGTTGTCAATTCTCTATAAAAAAAAATGGTGTTTTTATATGTTATGAAGGCTAGGGTTAGAAATAGGCATGAAAGGACAAGAATACCCCACAAAAATGGCTTGAAAACGTCCCTTTCGCTGCTCTGGAAAGTGCAGTTCGCGGTGGTGTCACCATGGCATCGCCATGGCGACAGAGAATGCGCAGCAGTTACTAACATGGGCATAACATTCTCTAGAAGACTTGGAATCACAATCCATAAAAAGCTCTAGAAAGAAGACGTCTGGGGCTTTTCGAATATATATAAACTGAAACTTGATTCAATCTGAAGAGAGAGATATGCCTCTTTGAAGTTGGATGATCTGCACATACTTTTTACAATTTCAGCCCCTTTCGCCACCAAATCTCACATCTTGCCCGAAATGCACTAAATACTTAATTGACTAGAAATGAGCCATTAGACACCAAAATACACTTGAAAACAAGCTAAAGGATATGGAATTGAGGCCAAAATCATAACAATTTTGGTTCAATCAAATACCTCCTAATCAAACATTTGCTCGTCCTCGAGCAAACTCAAGACAAAACAAACAAAAACATAAGACATGACAAAATGACTCAATCTAAAAATTTCCTAGACACCAACAAACAATTCAAGTGGCCGCATGTCTAACTGGTGGTGAGATACACATATGTGTGATAGAGAGAAGTAGACATATGCAAAATGTTCTAAAGCAACTCGAATGCACTAAAAGGAAACTCGTACAATAATGAATCCCACACCTTAAAGTCTCTCATATTAGGAATTACTCACTCTCACACCTCGAGCGTAATTCGCTTCGACTCTAAACCTTACGTGAAGTCTCTTTTTTCTTTCCGCTCGGAGTCCTAAGCTCACACTCATGCAAGGTATGCAAAGATAGAGTTTATGCATAGGAATCTAATGCATTGTATACAATTTAACATTGAAAGATCGCTAATTTCTTGTGAACTAGCCTTGGAAGGAATCAAATGCCATAGACATGGAAGATCATGCTTTAACAAACATTCCCATTCTAGATTTCATCGAAGATCACAAAGGTCTTTCCCTTTGGTTGTAACGGGACTATGGGGTAAATTGTGGTGAATAAAAGATTAGGAAAATTGGATTCAAAGGTCACCAACCATGCTAAGATACATTACATAACACATTCAACTTAGTGCTACTTACTTGTGAACTTGAACTCTAGCGTCTAGGCATAACTTTCACATATTTGTGCTTCCAAAATTGTACTCTACATTTGTAAGTACTTTACATTTATATTCCAAGGCTTTTTTTAAAAAAAAAAACTTTGCCTTTGCCTTATCTTTTTGCATTGATTTTTCTTTCTTTGCTCTTGTTTTTCTTTTGCTTTTCTTTTTGCACAATTACATTTGACAATTTGACAATTCGACTCTAAATGCAAATTTCAGCACTTTTCCATGTTGAACCCATGCTTGCACATTTACATGATTGCCTAAGTACACGCTATTTCATATGGGAGCTTACACCTTCCAACCACACAACACAACACACACACCCTACATGATTGACAATAAGTGGAAATGGTGAGAAATGTCACCTCTTTAAAGTGAGTTGGTGACATTGTCAGTGGTTTAATAAGTTAAGTTTAAAAGGCACCTATTATGGTGAACTACCAAAATTGCCCTTAGATTTGAGTTTATGTTATTCTCTTTGTACTTTTCTCTCTCCACTAGTGTTAACTCAGTAACTCTTTCTCTCTCTGCAAATAAAAGTTCAACGTTGTCTCGACTTTCTTCTTTAACTTATAAAGAAGCCACGTGCTTCAGTTCAATAAGGTAATATTTTTTCCCAATTCTTCTTTGAATTTGTTCACATTTTCATTTGTTCCTTTTCATATGTTATTCGAGTATTTTTTTTTTAGATCTCCGAGCCTTTTGATGTCTTTCCCAAGCCTTTTCATGTCTTCCTCAAGGCTTTTCATGTAATGTCTTCCCCGAGCCTTTTGAAGCCTTTTCCGAGCCTTTTCACGCCTTTCCCGAGCCTTTTTATGTAATGTCTTCCCTGAGCCTTTTGAAGCCTTTCCCGAGCCTTTTCATGTAATGTCTTCCCCGAGCCTTTTAAAGCCTTTCCCGAGTCTTTTCATGCCTTTCCCGAGCCTTTTCACCCAATGTCTTCCCCGAGCCTTTTGAAGCCTTACCCGAGCCTTTTCATGTAATGTCTTTTCCAAGCTTTCCATTTCTTCCCTGAGCCTTTTCGATTCTTATCTAAGCCTTTCCATGTAATGTCTTCCCCGAGCTTTTCCATGTCTTCTCCGAGCCTTTTCAATATCATCACCCGAGCCTTTGTGAATGTAATATTTGAAAAAAAATATTTTGTAGTCCTGAGTTTTTATTAATGGCCTGTGATGATTAATTTGACAGCATCATGAATCGGGTTAGAATAGTAATATCTTATAACGGTCGATGGAGCAGTTACCCGACGAAAGTTAGAGGTTTGTTGGATCCGATAACCAAAGAATGTATGTGTCAAGGAATATGACTTATGAAGAATTGGTGGCGATCGTGCATACCATTATCAAGTATGATGTAAACAAATTCAATGTTGATCTAGCATCAATATCAATCGTTCCTAGCAGTACATGTCGCACATTTATAAGAAATGACGATGATGTTCAGTTTATGCTAGGGGAAGATCGGGTGATCCCTCAAGTATGTGTCAGTCTAACTGAGAGGACAGCTAGAGATGTGATAGGGAATGATATTCCTCCTCCTGAAAATACCTAACAATTTGGATCATTTTCCGGTAGCAACCAAGTGTTCACCCAAAGGAGTGCCACCGAAGGTGGGGAAAACATGTGCGGTGTCCCACCGGTAGCAATCGACCATGCAAATGTAGTTGAACCTAAATTTGACGATGTGTTTGGTTTTCCAATTGAGCAATACAACGAGCGGTACAATGAGCAAAACCATGAGGTGGATAATGAGGCAAATAATGTACAGGTTGATGATCTAGAAAATGTGGGTGAAGAGCCTACACAAATTCCAACCCTTGGAAGACGTGTAGAAGGAGTTAGTTGCTCTGCACTAGATATGCTTGGGACTTCCGAGGTCCGGCATAATGTAATTGCACATGATTCTGATAATGCGACAACGTGGGTTATTCCCGGAGCAGATTCATACTCATTTGGTATTGGTAGAAGTAGCACCTTGGCATCGCAAGAACCTAAAAGCATAATTTATAAAGGTCAATTTTTTCAGAGTAAAAAGAATTTGAAGAGACTCGTTGGCCTTTTTTCAATGTGGTAGAACTTTGAATTGAAGGTGAAAAGGTCTAATAAGACAACGTTACATATGGTTTGCATCATTGATGGGTGTACATGGAAAGTAAGAGCGGTGAGAGAGATGAAGGGACTTACTTCCAAGTCAGAAGTTTTGTGAACGAACACAGTTGTCCCTTGGAGGAGATTCACCATCGCCACCGACAAGCTAGTGCAGTCATAATCGAAGAAGTGGTTTGCACCTAGACTTCAACAACACGATGGTCGTCTCAAGCGTCCGAAGGATATAATCGCCGATATGAAAACAATATATGGCATCCAAATCATGTACAGTAAGACACATGATGCCCTGCAATATGCATTGTCATTGACCTATGGAACGTATGAAGAAACTTTCCAACTGCTGCCATCTTTTGCATACGTTATAGAAGAGCAAAATCATGGCACAATCACTGACTTACAGTGCACAGACGATGGTAAATTCCTATACTTTTTCATGTCGTTAGGGTCTTCAATTAGAGGTTCCCAGAGGTGTATGCATCTTGTGATTGCAGATGATGGTACCCATTTGAAGGGAAGATTCGGGGGTACAATGTTTGTTGCAACTACACAAGATGGAAACGAACAGGTGTATCCAATTGCCTTTGGGTACAGTGACTCAATAAACAACCTTTTCTGGGAGTGGTTTTTGGAATGCTTGAGGGGTGCCATTGGTCATATAGATGATCTGGTTTTTATTTCCGATCGTCATGCAAGCATTGAAGCAGGGATTTCGAAAGTGTTCCCTTATGCAACCCATACCATATGTTACTGGCATTTTGGTGAAAATATGAAGAAGCGATTCCACAAAAAGGATATTGCCAACATAATGGATGCAGTAGCTAGGTCGTACAGTGAAATAAAGTATAATCGCCACATGGAGGAGTTACGTAAGCTGCATAAGGGTGCATTTGATTATGCCATTGCTTCCGATCCACACAAGTGGTCCCGCATACACTGTCCCCAAAAAAGGTACAGGCTGATGACCACAAATGTTGCAGAGTACATAAACTTATGCCTAAAATTCGCTTGGCAACTGCCACTGATGACACAGCGGAGTTCATTAGGAATATGCTACAAAAGTGGTTTCACGATCGTCATACAGCTGCACGGTCCATGCGTCATCGATTGACCGATGCTGCACATCTTGTGATCCTAAAACGTGTTGAGAAGTGCAGTTATATGACTGTAAATCCAGTTGACTGGAACATATTCTCCGTCAAACACAAGGGAGAACAGTGGACAGTTAACTTAGCCCGGAAGACTTACACATGCAACAAATTCCAATTGGACTTGTTTCCATGCTCACATGCGCTCGCAGCGGCAAGGTACATGACAAGTTACAGTCATACCGTTTATATTACTGTTTGGGTAAATCTCATTTTTTTTATTGTTGCAGGGAGCGAAACTTGGATTTCACATCTTTGTTTTCGGACTACTACAAAAGAGAAACACTTACTGATGCATACGCAGTTCCTATTATACCTATTGGCCATCCTTCTTCATGGGTAGTGCCATCTGACAAAGCAGGGCAGGTGGTTTTAAATCCAAAGTTGAAGAGACAATCAGGTCGCCCGATGGAGAGTCGACATGGCTCATCTTCGGATAGGACAACTACACAATCGTGTAGAAGATGTGGACAAGCAGGACATAACAGTAGGAGGTGTTCCAACCCGCCTAAGGTTAATGAAGGTCCTAGCATAATTGTCCCTGAGGAATACCGTCGCAGGTGCAGCATCTGTCATCAGATTGGACACAACAAACAAACGTGTCCTGAGAAGGACTCTACCGTTGAATGAATGGAGCCCATAGAAAGGATGGTGATCAGAAAAGAGCCTTTGATTGCTAATGTCATCCAACATCATTCAGACTTTGGGAACCACGCTCGATACAATTATGTTATGGTTTTTGTTTAATTTAGTTCTTTGTTTAATGTCATCATGGATCCTTTGTTATAGTTTTTTTTTTATAGTTTATGAATTTGAATGTAGGAACTGTCTGTTCAACTTTTAATTAAAAACGCTTAAAATAGTAAAAAAAAAATCATTTCATTACTCAAATGTTATGTATAGAAACTAAATCAAATGTTATGTACATAAACTATCTGGGAACCCACTCCTTTGAGCAAAAACCGCCACAGCTGTCTTCTCCCGGATGGTGGACATATCGTTTTCTGTCCAGTCGAATGTATCCGTGTTGGCCGCGAGGTACTCTATCAACCTCAAAGTATGGGCACCACAGTTACCCCTACAATTCACCACATTAAATAAGTTATAAGGGAATGTTATTAAAACCAATTGGAAGAGCTTAAGTTTTTGTGACAGTCATACCCTTTATCCTGTTGGGGCACACGGTCTGTAGACACATAATAAAATGTGAATGGCCTATTCTTCTCCCGGTACGTCATATCACCCCTCCATCTGTGACCGTGAAAGTCCACCGCATGCAGCATTGAGGGTAAAAAATACATCAAGCAAGCGAGCTGCATTTTCCTGTGGCGAAATGGGACCTCATGTCTGAACGAATCGAACAGGTAAATATGCCCTGCTGTGACGTCAATGCTGGCCAGGGCCCAATGTGCACGCCCAAGGTTGCAGGGAATCATAACCTGAAGGTTTTTGAACAAAGTGTTATCAGTGTCAACTTTATTTATTATATAAATTCAAACCATGTAAAATAAACAATTACGGCGTCAACATTGTGCCATGGTATGCAACCTGGCGGGAGCAATCCACGTACGACCGTAAGGTCATCTTCAGACCACTCCTGCTTCACAATAAACCAACGTTTACGTGGTGCGCTGGCCCTAGTTCCCATCATTTTCTCCCACCGGTAAAGTAGGTATGACTGTACGAAAATGTTGTGTCAATATTAACAACAAGTCAATGCATAACCCAATTTTATACCGTATTATTTAAACACTTACATAGAAATGTAAATCTAGTATGTTGATCCTCGCACCGTAGACACTGGAGTATGTTCGCTGACGCTTCCAAAAAATATGCAAGTACGAGTCTATGTGCTGAAAATATGCACATTTTGTATTGTTAGGATTTGACCATTTCTGAAACAACATATACAAACAGTTACGGTAAAGTACGTACAGTATCCTCCAACTCCATGATGTTGGTTTGAAACCGGTGGAACCAAGGGGTAGCAACTGGTTCGGGTAGATCCACACCACGTCTGCATAATTGGTGAAGAAGTTAGATAACCAAGTCAATTTTACTCAGGTCTTTCAAAATACAATAAAAAGATTGTAATATCTATGATTTTACATACAATTCCCTAGTCGAGTTCCTCTTGTAGGCTTGGTACGCCGCAAGGTGTTCACCATCTACCAATGCGTTGGGCACTCATACATGTGCTGGCGGTGGCATCATCCTTGGTTTATGTATAGGGTCTGCTGCTGCTGCTGCTAACCTGGCTTACGAACCCAGCCCTGACGCCCAACGGGTGGGGGACTCCGATCTGAATGGCTGCACTGTAAGGAAGAATCATGCCCCGGTGGATCCGCTACATGGGTGCTCTGTACAAAGGAACTGGGTCCCCATGGATCACCTGCAGAGGTGTGCTGGGAGGAGGTACCCAGAAGATCTGCTGCAGGTGTGAGCTCAACTGGGGTAGACCCTAGAGGTGGTCTGCGACTATGGAACTCTCTCCCTGTAGACTGAATGGAGAGGTACATTGGAGTAGGATCGAGTGGAGGGGTCTGCTGTAAGGAGGCAAAATAGTCTGGTATATGTTGAGGTACCGGCTCTATCTCCATAGGTGCTATCCCTATAGCACCGGTACCACCAGTAACCTCTTCACGTGGTGTCACACCAGCCCGCTGCTGATCACACCCGCTCTCTGGGTCTGCCCTGTCCTGATGACTACCAGACTCGTCTCTAGGATTGAAGTCTCGGTCATCGACCAGTGGGTCATCAAATGATGGACCTGAACTACGAGGCTGCGGCGTCGGCATCGAACCCTGAAGACCCCGAATCAAATCCAGCAACTCTTTATGCTGTCGGTCTCGTTTCTCATCAGTCTTGCGCACTTCGTCCCGTAACTGTTGGAACGCATCCATCAGTTCAGTATACCCACGGTCCTGAAATGATTTCGAACTCTATCAGTACTAAAATGAGCACTCTATCGAAATTAAATAATACGGTTCTGTTATTTTTGTGTACCTGAGGATGCTCTCCAATGCCACCTACTGAATCAGCTTCAGGTCGAGGCTGTCGAGGCTGTCTAGGCAAAGTGAATCGTACATGTCTACGCTTCCTCAAGGGTCTCCTACTACGACCCTGCTGGTCTGAAACATCCATATCACTGGGCCTGGAATATCGACCCTCCTCCTCACTAGGTCCGGAATACCGATCCTCCTCCTCCTCACTGGGTTCAAAATACCGACCATCATCGTTACTGGGGCCGACAACCCTATGTCGTTCAGGATCCGAACGGTGACCAGGTATATCAACTGCATCGACTTCATACAGACTACCGCCCAGGTTTATACCTTCGTAGTACCGTTGAGCCCTCTCAGCAGCCGTCGGCACCAATTCAGTCCGCACAAACATCTGAAATCGGAGTTACATTAGTGTAATTGTGTACATACTAATAATTATAAATATTAACAACAATAATACTTACCCTTTCGGTGAAAATGGAATCCAGCTTTTCCTCCCTCGGTCGCTTATTCAACTCCCATTTCAGAATACGTGGGGGGTGGGGTGGGGGGTTAGATCGTTCCCCCTACGGGTCCCACATTTTTTATCGCGAAGTTCGGGGATAACCTCAAAATCAAATATCTGCATAATAGATAAGTACAATAATAAGTAACAACATCAATCAAATAAAAAAAATTCAATTAAAGTATAGCTTCAAATTTTAAATTCTCACCAACAATGCGTGCAATACACCGTATAAGTTGTACGTCTCGACGGTGTGTACATCAGTGCCCTTTTCTTGCTGCCATTGTTTGAACTGTTCCCGTCGACCATCCAACGCATGTTTGAAACTATGTATGGACCATCTATACATGTGTGCGCCCCACGGGAATGTAGGGAAAAATTGTACCCGCAGCGGAAGCGAGACTAAAAAAATAGTTTGAGTAGCTTTTAAAATTTTTCCAATTTTATGAACCTTAAACCCTCTTGATTAATTAAAGATATAAAAATAAACAAAAGATTAATACCTCTTGTCGCGTGATCCGATTGACTTGCGTCGATGGTAATCCGTAAGATCTTCAATCCTAGCACGAACGTGGATCACCTAGGAGCGTGGTCTCCCTTTCTTTGAATTGCAAACCTGTGATTGGATTAAACAAACTTTTCTTGATTCGTTAGTCCCAAAAACAATCTAAAGGAACCTAAGATTATTCCGGTCACTTTTGAGTTCTCAATCTTATGATCGAAACTCGCGTGAACCTTAATCGATATAGTATATACAAGCTTATTAATGAACAAGCAAACAATATACCATCAAAGAATAATCTATGTTCCTTTTGTTTTTAGTAGAATAATAGATCTCTAACTATGAGTTGAGTAGAAGAAGAAGAAGAAATAAAATTTCTGCACATAAACCCTAGGCTGGCCGAAAATCATCAATAGCCTTATATGTGGCAAATTTTCTTTTTCTCTTTCTTAACTAGGGTGGCCGAATTCTTTTACCAAAAACAATTAGGGTTGCCGCAATTATTACTCCTAAAATATTGGAGATTTAGTTGCACCCTAATTCCTATTTTGTTTTAGATTTCAAACCCTAATCAAACTCATAAATCTTTTATTCCTTATTTGACTAAAATAAAAGACTTCTTATTTGATTTAATAAATAAAATTAATTATTTATTTCCTTGTCAAACAAGTCTTTTAATTTAAGTATACTACTACCAATAGTATACCAATAGGAATCATATTTCCTATTCAGAAAAGATTTGTTTCTTAATTAAACAATTAATTAATAAATTAATTAATTCTTATTTAATTAAACAATGAAAACAAAATAATATTTAAGGCTTTTAAATCACCTTGCCGCCCCACATGTATATATTGGGCCAAATATTATTTTTCTTATTTCATTAAATCCATAGGACTTTAAATAAAAAGCCCACATGTGAACTAGACCCATTCTTACTAAAAGAAACAAGCCCACATGTCATCCATTAATATATAAATATAATTTAGCAGCCCATTACATAAATAATGTGCAAATTATATTCTTAATATATTAAATGCAATTCTAGATGGACCCTAAATTGGTCCGGTAGAATATATCAAGTGATCCATGCAAGTCCGTGTGGATTGGGGATCTTGGCGGGCTATCTAAATTCAAGCTCCAATAGACATAACCTAATCACAATCAACAAATGATTCACTTAGGTCCGATCCATTAATTTTAGCTCATTCCACTAAAGAGCTAAAATTGAACTCTTAAATAAAGACAGAAAAGGAAGATGCTTCCTCATTCATACCCTAGACAATCATATTGGAGATAGTGTATCCTCGTGATTAATATCAGTAATCGCCAAGAGTTCATAGACCGCCTATAACTCTCCAAGTTACCATATTTACTCATATGACCACGTTTTGAACTTGGATATTTTGACTTGTCCAGAAGCCATGTTTTCAATAGACACTATTGAAAACTCAACGTTGAGATTTAATATCCAATTACCTCAAAACATCCATATGATGATATTATACTCTCATTTAATAAATGGAGCCACGATGTCTATATCTATAAATGAAGTCCTCTATCGATTAACAAATGAATATCACCAAACTATCGAGGATAGACTATGCGATATAATCGTACTCATTGATAGCTCAAATGATATCACTTGCAACCATAAGTCCATCATTTATCTCAGGATTAAGATAGACTCTCCGATTGTCCTGATAATGAAATTACTTTTATCTATTGACGGTTATAGATAAAGTATTTCATTTTGATCCAGTTCAATGCACCCAGTGCACTAGACTCTTTTGCTCGAAGACACTCCGATGATTTTAGACTCATCATATCTCATTTGATCCCACTCAAATGCTAGCAAAAGAATTCTACAACTTTAACAAGATAAATGTGCCCAACCTTTAACTTAAGTTGTGAACAATATTCAAGACTAACTAAAGAATTGTGTCTACCACATACATATCCAAATGTATGAACAATTCTTCTTTTCTCATAGTCTTTAGACCTTATGATTATTTACTTTAACAATTATAATATTCAACTATAAATGCTATAATATTTGTTTAAACCAGAAATCACTTTATTAATATGAAACAGATTGTTAAATACAATATTACACTCTTGCTATTGAGCATAATCCTAATAGGGAACGCATCAAAAGTGTCCAAGTCCTCAACCAGTCGAAACTGCCATAATGGGACTTTATCTCTCTCGTCCACCCCCATCAATATATCCAGTTGAGCATAAACAATAAGCACAACTTCACCGCATCGTACTGCTGGATAAAAACACCACTCCGCACCACTACTCTCAGCTCTTCAAACTCGATGTCTCAACCCTGAAAGTACCGCTCGTGTATGCCATTCTCTACCATAGCATAGCTCGCCGTGTTAGGAATCACTCCGAACTTCAATCCAGTGATTAGGCAGAACTTAACCTTCGAGAATCGGACCTCTTGCTTGCCTAACAAAAATCTCATCTCATCTCATCTCATTTTCTGGGCCATCGTGATGTAACTCACGCAAAGCAGCTGATGGACAATCCCAGCAGAAAAATGAATTCCCGATGCATATGAAGGAAATGACCAAAACACGACTCCGTATACCGACGTCGGTCTTCGATCTTCAAATCATTAGGTACACTGTCAAGGGCGTTGTCAATATCTTTAAGGTCATCGAAATGGTCATGCCTTGTAAGTTTTCCCTTGTACCATGCTCCCACTGGAGTTTTAAGCAAATCCTTTAGCTGTTTCTTTGTCTGAATATTCATAGAAAATACAGAAAACAAACATATAAGTTCATTAAAAGGCTCGAATAAAAAGGCACGGGCAGTGTATGAAAGTCTCGGGTAGCGTTTCAAAAGGCTCGGGAAGTGTATGAAAAGGCTCGAGTAGAGTATGAAAAGGCTCGGGAAGTGTATGAAAAGGCTCAATTAGAGTATCAAAAGGCTTGGAATGTGTAACACTTCATTAAAAGGCTTAGGTTGTATATTCCAAAAGGCTCGAACACTTCATCAAAAGTCTCGGGTAGTTTATTAAAAGGCTCAGGTAGTGTATTATAAAGCTCGGGTAGAGTATCAAAAGGCTCAGAATGTGTAACAATTCATTAAAAGGCTCAGCTTGTGTATTCCAAAAGGCTTGAACAATTCATTAAAAGTCTCGAACAATTCATTAAAAGGTTCGGGTAGTGTATGAAAAGGCTCGGGTAACGTATTAAAAGGCTCGGGTAACGTATTAAAAGGCTCGGGTAGTGTATGAAAAGGCATGGGTAACGTATTAAAAGGCTCGGGTAGTGTATTAAAAGGCTCGGAGAATCAAAATTCAACTAACCTATTCATAAAAGGCTCGGATATAGTTGCAAATGGCTCAAACACTCACGAAAAGGCTCGGAGCTAGTGTAAAAAGGCTTGGAGATTTGAAAAAGTTTGGGGACTGTTATAGAGGCTCGGTAACATTTAAAAAGCTCGGGGACAGTTATAAAAGGCTCAAATATGTTTTTAAAAGGCTCGGAAACCCATAACATCATCGTCAACAAAACTTAATTTTTCAGAAACCTAAACCCTAACCTAACCTACCCGAGCATTTTCAAACAAACATAATCAACAAAAAAAAAAATCAAATAAAACCTAATCTATATCATCAAAATGGCAGGAAACATCAAACACAATCAATTTCAAACATCACAAAGGATCGAGGAAGAAAACTAACCATAGAACCACTTCGCCACTGAACTTTGTTAGATGCCATCATTGTAGCTTCGTTGCCGGTCAACTTTCTGTCGGATTTTGGTAGCCTTTAGGTTTGAGCGCCACCTAATTTTCTCTCTCTAGGGTTTTTCTCTCAACATTTGAAAACGAAACAAAGCGACAAAAAAATTAGTGCCTTTTAAACTTAAGTTACTAAACCACTGACAATCTTACAAAAGGCGCCTCATATAGTGACAAAAAAATTTTGAACCCTTGACAATAAAGGGGTAGGTTTATGTTTAGGCTCATGGCTATATGGTTCATTATGGTTCCAAATGAAAGGTAAGTGTTTGGCCTCAAATTTGGCTTAGGAGCACACATAAGGGATGGAGGAATGTGTTTAGGCTTTTTTACGTGGTTAATGCACATACATCGCCTAAGATCATTTCAACAAATCTATCTATCAAGAGAATGTAAGTGTCCATCAAGCAATCCACAATATGATGCAACATTCTATGGCATATGATGCACATGACGAGAAAAGTGTTTAAGAATAGAAAAACGATAACACTTAACATACTTTCTTTTAAGGCTTGTGTTTGTGAACTCACTAGGTAATCTCCACTATTAGAACAAAATGCAAGAGCATCGAGTCCCCTCAGCTTAAGCACAAAAAGGATGGGACTAGCCCATGAAAGTGCAAGTGAGACACTAGAGTGACAACAAGCTACATCGCAAGCTCATCAAGCAAAAGATAACTCAACACAAGCACACGCTCAAGGCATCACACCCAAGCTATTTAAAGCTCGAAAATTTGGCTATGCGACAATTTTGAAAAAAAATGACACTAAAAAGACTCAAGACTCAAGACTCAAGAAGGCGACTCACAAAGGTGGCTACACCCCAAAACCAAAACCCAACATTGTCCCCAATGTTGGAAACAAGAGAGTTTGGCCTAACGGTGCGCACCTAACATGACACAAAACACAAAAAACACAATGCGAAAGACCATCTCAACATAGAGGGTAAAATTCCAAAAACTGGTGACTTTTGAAATCGATCTATATCCGCTCTTCAGTACATATTTTCATAAATACTTAATAAAAATTTCTCAAATTTTGGAACAGGAAAATAGAAATGCAAATACACACTTTTCATTTAGAAAAAATTTCAAAATTCAAATTGGAAAAATGTGTAAATAGACATCGAAAATGGTTCACATGCAGATTTTCATAATAGGGCATCGCCCATGACTTTTAGTTGAAGAAAAGTTAATAACTTTTGAACCTCCACCCAGAATTTTACATTATTTATACCGTTGGAACCATATCAAAAAACATTAAAGAATGATATATAGGAAAAATAATTTATTTCCTCACCAAGAAGTACAATTTAAATGAAACATTTGGCCTTAGAAATTTCAAAACATGGTACTTTCGCAAAGGTCAAAGAAAAACTTGAAAAGGTAAAATGAAAAATGACTCAAATAATGAATTCACACCCCCAAACCGCTCATCATCATGGCAAAAGGTATATCAATGTAAGATCATCAATTGTTCTCATCACAATCCAAGTGGACAAAATAATGTGATCATCAAAGCCTAAATCCACTATCACAATCAAATCGCACCCTTATTCTAAACAAGAAAACTAAAAAGCAAGAAATGAAACTAATTAAAATAAGCAAGAAAGAAATTGCACCTAGGTGGGGTGCCTCCCACCAAGCGCTTGGTTTTACGTCCCCGCTAAACGTGCTACTTGGATCGGTTAACCGAATTCCAAGGCTTCGAATATGCATCTATATGCGATTAGGTCTTGGAAGTAGTTGTCGCCCGCTGGCGTGTTCCTAATCACATAAAGCAAAGGCAAGTAAATGTGCACTTGAAAAAGTGGTTTAATAAGTTTAGGAAACAACTTATACCAAATGCTTTTGAGTAGGTGATAAGGTCGTTTGTGTGCTCAACAAAATGATATTTAAATGTGTTCGTTTTGAAAACTGTTTTTTCACCACTTAGATAGAAAATTAGTAAAGTGGCAAGTAGGATTAGTTCCACAGGGAATTAGAGTGATTAGTTGAATAAATTAACTAATCTAAATGCGATAAAATAAAACATAGATAAATGGATGAGTGAATGAGTTGTCAAGCCATCAAACATACATGAAAAATAAAGCTAATAAAATAATAAAACTAATAGAATGCTTAACAAATCTAGATAAGAAAAATGGAATTAACAATTAAGAGAATAGTTAGGGAATTAATGGGATCACAAGTGGATTACAGGAAATGCTTCTCAAGCTACCTTAGTGAGCGAATCTCACAAATGTTAACCAATTGATTTCTAAAATGTGTTTAGACAATTACTTTGAACCCTAAACAACTTCCTACCGTAATGCCTAACCGATTAAGGAGAGGGGGTCATGGCGGAATCGGTTTGTTACAATTAACGGTTTAGATTATCGCGGTTGATATACCCTCTGACAATCTATTCTAGTCACTATGTTCTCAATCCATCAAGGTTGTCAATCCAATCAAGATTATATAACAAATTATCCTAAACAAGAGTATAATCAACTAGTGGGTATACATGTCAATTATATAATGCATAGAATCTAATTATAAAATGAATAGAACACAAATAGAGATTAAAAATATATTAAAGCTTTAGCAAAACCCAATCCAAATGTTATCACATCAAAACCCTAGAAAGGGGATTTAATTACACATATTATAATCAAAGGGAATGCAAATAAAAGATTAGGAAATCACCCATGAGCCTCCTTTTGTAAGCTTGATCCTTTCCTTGCCTTTGATGCTCCTTATGCAAAAAGTGTATGATGAGGATGTGTCTAGATAGGTGGAGTCAAATGGGAAGTGACTAAAGAGATATGTGGAGAAGATGGGAAGAAAGGAATGATTAGGGGAAGGTAATCTAGATGTTAAGTTTAGGTAGAAGAGAAAATGGAGGGATAAGGAATGATGTAGAAAGGAGGTTTTTTGGTGGTCAATAGTTGTTCAAAAAAGGAAAAATGTGATGAATTTATAGGATTTTCAAATTAGGTCTCGGGTGGCAAATTACCAAAACACCCCTGACCATGGCAAATTACCATTTAGTCCAATAGATGGGGCATTTTGTAATTTTCCCCACTAATCAGAAATGCACAACAAAGGTGGCCGTAATTTGCATTCATGGCAACCCTAGGGCGACCCAAATGGCGAAGCAATTAGGTGCCAAAACAACTCCATGTTGCCATGGCGACCTCAGAATGCAAACTGCGACATCGATTTACGCGGTTTGGTCGAGATTTGGGATTGGGGGCGACTATGGGAATTTTAGGCATGAAGAGGGTGGCTAGATTCCAACCGATTGGAAGGCCGAAAGTGGAACGAATGGACAACCGTTGACCTTGCCGTCATTTTGGGTCAGTTTTCAATCGACGGTAGGTCGGGGAAGGGCAGTTTCAGACGGCGGCGGCGACGCTAGGTTTAAGGTGCCATGGGCTGTCATTGGCGTGAGCTGAAGGAAGGGGAAGATGAACAGGGTTGGGGTGCATTTAGCATTGATAACGGGTGCATGCAACGGCTGCAGCTAATTGTCTTATAGGGGGTGTAATTAGACAGGACAGAGGTGTAATTGGATTTGGCTGATTAGGTTTGGGCTTGCACACTTGGGCCACCTGTTTTTGCACCCCTCCATGTAACGCACTGCTTCATTAAAGTCTTCTTTGGGGTGTATTTAGTATCCGGCTTGGGCACACTTAGCCTCCTTTTTGCATCAGACTAGGCTGGCTGCTTAGACTTTGCGTTTAGGCCAAGTGTTTGGTATATATAGCAGTAGGCCTAATTACCTTTAGGAGTCCACTCCAATGACCAAAACGCAGAGTTTAGGAGCTGTTGGGGTACACGCAGCAATGGACCGGGGTTCACTTAGGCCTAGCTTGATTCTTCTTTGATGAAACGCATCGTTTCAACTAGCCACATGGCACTGCTTGGCTGCTTCTCTTGGCAAATTACGGACAGCACCCCTGAACTCTTCTAGTTTTACGATAACTTCCAAACCTTCTTCATATTTTACACTTTTGCCCATATTTCTCCAATATTATTTCAATGCCTCTGAACACTATAAATTCCTGAAAACACTTAATTTACACCATTAAATCACAAGATAATACCCGAGAGTCAAGCAAAAGAATAAGGAAGTGGGGGCCAAAATCATACCAATTTTGGTTCGATCAGTAAGCGGCTTTGAGAAATAGTAGGAGGGACATAAGGCTTTGATTCCTTCATTTCATCATTCGTCTCCACTTCTCCTACTTCTTCATCTGTAACACTAGAAGAATCATTAGCAAAATAATGAAAATAATTGTGCTCTACATTCTCACAATTCCAAGGGATGGTGGTAGTTTCTTCTAGTATTGATGGACTTGGGAACTCTTGGCTTTCTTGCGCTTGCATGACTTCCATGATAGCTTCAAGGTGCACTTCTATTCTTCTCAACGAAGCTTCTAATCCCGAAAACCTAAGTGCACTTAACTCCAAACATCCATTCAAAGTATGCTCGTATGTCATTTGTGATGCTCGAATGGCCTCTAGCATTTCTTCCTTGGGAATACCATCCTTCGGCCCCGTATTGGAAGAATTTGAGTCATGAGCTCTTTCTTCCTTCGAGTGCCTTGAGGCAAATAACTCCATGTCCCGGTTGAATATGGCCAAATTGCAAGTCAAAATGATCCATTGCTCCTAAAAAGAAAACAAAAAACAAAAAGACACAAGATACAAAAGAAAATAAAACTAGAAAATCTAAAAATAACAAAAATGACACACTACCTAAAAAAATCTAACTACAAAAAGAAATAACACAAATCAACAAATCTGAACACCAATCCCCAGCAACGTCGCCATTTTGATTACTGGCTTTTTGTTTCGTTACCAAATTGCGAATTATCAAAAGTTATTTATAAATGAATTCTTACGCAATATGCTTTAGGTTTTGAAAACCAATAAAACGGTAAGCTTAAAGATTCGTTCCACAGGGATTAGGTTAGATTAATCGATTTTCTATCTAACCTAAGTTAGTCTAACTAGTGTACAAGAAAATAAATCATGATTAGTTGGATAGTGTGTGGTTTGAGAAACCACCAAACAATGCATGTAAAGTAAATATACAAAAATGCAAAGAGAGAATTAATGGAGATAGGAATCCAATACAAACAACCTAGATAAGAAAATGAATTTAAACAATTAATAGGAATTCTAGGGATATGATAGAGTAGCTATGGACTATTAAGCAATTCATATATGGCTTCATTAATGTGCAATCTACACAATCAAGGACCGATCTCATTCAAAAGTGTTGTTTAGGTCGTCACTACGAACCCTAAACAACTTCCCACCAAAATGCCTAACCGATTAAGGAAAAGGAGTCAAGGTGGAATCAGTTAGTGCGATCGAATGACCTAGGCAATCGGGGTGATATCCCCACCAACAACCTAACCTGTTCACTATGTGCTACAATCAATCAAGTGTGTCAATAACTCAATCAATTTTATCACAAATAAATCCTACAACAGATTGTAATCAACAAGTGTGTCAATACTCATTTAATCACATGAGTGCAAGATCTAATTAAAAAGTAAATAGAACTATAATTATGCAAACATAATATTTAAAGCTTTAATAAATACTCAATGTCCAAAAGTCTCTCAAATCATCCCCCTAAAATGGGGGTTTAATTACACGTAATAACAAATAAGAAAAGGAAGTAAGATATAGAGAAATCACCCTTAGGTCTCTCTTGTAAGCTTAATCCTTCCTTAAGCTTCCTTGCTTAAATCTTATGCAAATATTAGGTGTTGAGGATGTGTCTAGATAGGTGGAGTCAAATGGAAAGTGACAAAGGAAATGGGTGGAGAAGATGGGAAGAGATGAGTGATTTAGGTGGAGTAATCTAAGTGTTTGTTGGAGAAGAGAATGATAGGATTAGGAATGGTGGAGAAAGGAGGTTTCTTGATAAATAAGAGTTGTTAAGAGTTGTCAATTCTCTATAAAAATGATGTATTTATATGTTGTGAAGGCTAAGGTTAGAAATAGGCATAAAAGGACAAGAATACCCCTAAAAAATGGCTTGAAAAAGTCCTTTTCGCTGCTCTGGAAAATGCAGTTCGTGGTGGTGTCGCCATGGTGTCGCTATGGCTATAGAGAATGTGCAACAATTACTAAAATGGACATAACTTTCTCTAGAAGACTTGGAATCGCAATCTGTAAAAAGCACTAGAAAGAAGACTTCCAAGGCTTTTCGAATATATGTAAATCGAAATATGATTCAATCTAAAGATAGAGATATACCTCTTTGAAGTTGGATGATCTACAAACACTTTTTACAATTTCGGCCCCTTTCATCACCAAATCTCACTTCTTGCCCAAAATGCACTAAATGCATGTAATTGACTCGAAACGAGCCATTAGACACCAAAATACACTTGAAAACAAGCTAAAGGATACGGAATTGAGGGTTAAAATCATAACAATCTTGGTTTAATCAGTTGCTTAGGTGATTCTTGGTGAAAAGAAGCTTTAAAGGAGAAAAGAAACTTTTCATGGAAATATCATCTTCAAGAGGAAAAGCACGTACTTGGATTTTAAGGTATCAAGATTCTTCTTCCTCTTGCAAGGCGTAAACGCACACACACACAATTCACAATTCATACATGTGTGTCCCTGCATCATAGTTCAAACATTTAGTATAACACATTCACACTCATTTTTTGTATGCACATGCATTATTCTCATATTGTCAAACATTGTAGAATTGCATGTTTTATGACTATCACTTAGATATGGCATGCTTGTGTGACATTGTGTTTATTTGTTTGTGTTTCTTGTATTTTGGACTTGAACATGATCTCTTATAATTCCTTATTGAGTTTCAGTCATTTTGGTTACTCATTCATTAGGTTTTGAGTCCAAACAATATAGCTACGCTACTTTGTGTTCTCATTTGTTGAGTTGTTTTCGTCGTTGTTTTCCGAGATGATTTATCAACCTTTTGTCAAAGTTTTGTAGTCATCATTGTGCATGAGGAGTCAAGATTCGTAATCCGAAGATGGATTCAAAATCAGAGTTCGAAGGCCTAAATACGGCCGAAGAACGCTAGCGGAGCGCGAGAGGAGTAAGCAAGGTCAACGGCCAACCTTGGAAGCCACGTGTGGACCACGTATGGCACATGGCTATAGACCTCCTATGCCTACATGTGCCACACGCACCCCACACATGGATGGTGATGTGGCTGCAGCTGGTTGGTCCATTTTTCCCTCTCTTTAATTCTTTCAAATACTCTTCTCCTTCCCTCCAAACATAACTTGAAGAAAAATTGAAAAAGATAGTAGTGCAGAATTTCTTCATGATTTTTGGTATCTTGTTTCAATCATAATTTTCTCATTTCAACTCCGAATCACTTGATTCAAAAGCAAAAAATATTGGTCTTGATGAGAGCTACAAACCCTAAGCATTTTCAAAGCCAAGTGACTTCGAAATTTTTCACTGTGAGCATATTTCAGCCCGAGGTTCATACTTGTATGTGAAACATCTTCTTCTTACTTTCACTTTTGATCATCTCTTTTAATCTTATTATTTGATTGATGAAATGTGTTAAGAATGATGTTAGTTCACATTCTAGGTTTGTTTGATTGATTGATTGTTGAGTTTTAGCCTTGTGATCTCATTTGAACATATTTAGTTAAACTTGATTGATCTTGAAATTGATTCTAGAATGATATATATGATGTGCCTCATAATCTTTTCTAGGTTTAATTTCATGATCTAAGAACAAAGAATTTTTTTGTGAAATATTGAATACTCTTGACTTGTTCTTATTGATTCACATGCTTTGATTTCTAGGTACATTTGTGATTGTTTGTTGAAAGCATATCCTATAATATTTCTTAGCATGTTCATAGAGCTTGATTGATCATCTTGCTTTATTTGATTGTGATTTGCATCGTTTGCATCACTTCGATCATTGCCTTGTGGAAAGGTTGAAGTCTCTTGTTAAAGTGAGTGAAGCTTTAATTTGAGCAAGAAGACTTGGCTAGGAATGTGTTCCGGATAGCCAAGTAAAAGTCTTAGCATGGAGTTAGGTACTCCAGATAGTTGAGCTAGGGTAGCTTGACTAGGATCTTTATAATCTAGATTCCTAAGCAAGGAAATCTTCCTAAAGGCTTGTGAGCCTTAGATAGGAAGTTGCTTCCTAGAGGTGTAGGACACATCTTGGATAGGGAGTAGGCTTAGTGGTTCACTAGCCCGAGGGTAGATTAGGAGATGATAGCTTGAGGTGGATATCATTGTGTTGATAGCTTTGAGTGTGTAATTCCTTTTCATATAGTGAATTTGCTTTGCCGGTGGTTGTGATATCAACCCTTGGATGTTTCCTCTTTGAGGTTTTACCACGTAAAAACATTGTGTCTCATTTCACTTTAAGTTTCTTTATCTTCCATATTATACATTGATTGTATCTTTTGTATATTGATGTTCACGTATTGATTCATCCTATACAATTGTTAAATCATATAAAGTGTTCATTTCATTCTTGTAATCCGTAATTTTTGAATATTGGAATAATTTTGGTCTATACCTATTCAACCCCCCCTCCCCCTCCTTCTAGGTATATTATACACTATTACTTTAAGGGAATTTCAATCTTGCAACTAACTTCTTCCTTAGCCAAATTAAACTTTTTCTTCCTTAACCTGCACAAAAACTTTCACTTGGATGGATCCTAGCCTAAGCTTGAATCCATCATCAAAACATATGTACAAAAATTACAAAAGAGTCTTAACCCCCAAACCTATGCTCTTAATGCATGAGAATTTTCATTGACTCTCGAATTGCAAAGAACATCAGATTATTTGATTTAAAGATATTAAACTAGACATAGTAAATAATATTTACAAGAGACATGGCTATACTAGCCAAAACTACTCCGGTTGTCCATTCTTACATTCCAAAATTACGCTTCCTTTCACATACACAAATTAGTCAAAAATTTCATGCAATCAATGATGGAGTAACTCCACTTGTGCTACCATTATGACTAACTAAGGGATTTGGAGACAAGTCAAGTGTCTCCTTTCTTTTTAAGATGTACACCTTTGGAAAGGTGCAGCTTTTTTGTAAGATCCTTTATTTGTATTGGCTTGATTCCATTGCAAAAATTCTATATATTTGTTGCTTAGGTGATTCTTGGAAGAAAGAAGCCTCAAAGGTGAAGAAGCAACAACTTGTGCAAATTTCGTCTTCAAGGGGAACATTGCATACTTGGATGCTAAGGTATCAAGATTCTTCTTTCTCTTGCAAGGATTAAGCACACACACATACAATTCATACATGTGTGTCCCTGTATCGTAGTTCAAACATTTGGTATAACACTTTCACACACATTTAGTATGCACATGTATTTATCTCATTGTTGACAATCTTGTATAATTGCATGTTTTCTCACTATCGCTTAGATGTGGCATACTTGTATTGCATAGTATTTATTTGTTTGTGTTTCTTATATTTTGGACTTGAACATGATCTTATTTGATTCCTTATTGAGTCTCGGTCATTTCAGTTACTCATTCATTAAGTTTTGAGTCCATACAACGTAGTTATGCTACTTTGCATTCTCATTCGTTAAGTTGTCTTCATCATCGTTTTCCAAGATGAATTCTCAACCTTTTGTCAAAGTTTCATAGTCTTCATTGTGCGTGAGGGAGTCACAATTCATAATCCAAAAATGGATTCGAAATTGGAGTTCGGAGGCCCGGATTCGGCCGAAGAACAGGTACGGAGCTCGAGAGGGGCTAGCATGGCCAAAGGCCATGCTTGGGAGGCCACGTGTGCCACACGACCAGGGCAGCTCTCTGTCCACGTGTGGCACACACGCCCCACACGTGGAGGTGACATGGCTAGCCTTGATTGGTCGGTTTCTTTCCCTCTCTCTCTCTTTTAAATACAATTTTCCTTCCTTCCAAACATAACTTGAAAAAATTAAGAAGAAAAGAAATTGTACAGAATTTTCTCTATGTTTTTAGTATCTTGATTCAATCATATCTTTCTCATTTTAACTCCGAATCACTTGATTCAAAAGCCAAAAATGTTGGTCTTGATGAGAGCTACAAACTCCAAGCATTTTCATAGCTATTTGACTTCATAATTTTATACTGTGATCAAATCTCAGTCCGAGATTTATGTTTCTAAGTGATCTATCTTCTTCTTACTTTCATTATTGATCATCTCTTTAATCTTCTTATTTGACTGATAAAAAGTAATATGAATGATGTTAATTCACATGCTTGGGTTATATGATTGATTGATTTTTTGAGTTTATCTTTTGTGATTTCATGTAAACATATTTTTGATAAACTTGAATAACATGAACTTGATTCTAGAAATACATTATGATCTTGAGCTTGATTGTTGATTTCTAGGTTTAGTTACATGTTCTAAAAGCTAGAATACTTTGATTGTGATATTCTATAGGCTAGTTCTTGTTTGATTAAGATGCTTAGGTTTCTAGATATATTTTGTGATTGATTTGTGATAGCCATAATCTAGATTCTCTAGTTGAATGTTCATAGAGTGTGTTTGATCTACTTGCTCTATTTGGTTGTGATTGCATCATATTGCTTGTGTGCACTTCACTTAGATCATTGCCTTATAATAGATTGAAGTCTCTTTCAAAGTGAGTGAAGCTTCGTATTGAGCGAGAAGACTTGGCTAGGAATGAGTTCCGGATAGCCAAGCAAAAGTCTTAGCAAGGAGTTTTCATACACCGGAAAGTTAACCTAGGAAGCTTAACTAAGATCTCCTTGATCTAGATTGCTAAGCAAGGAAATCTTCCTAGAGGCTTGTTAGCCTTGGAAAGGGAGTTGCTCTCTAGAGGTGTAGGACACACCTTGGATAGAGAGTAGGCTAGGTAGTTCACTTGGCCTTAAGGGTAGATTAGGTGTTGATAGCTTAGGGTGGATATATCGTGTTGATAGCCTTGAGTGTGTAAGACCTTTTCATTTAGTGAATTGTTTTACCGGTGGTTGTGGTATCAACCCATGGATGTTTCCTCTTTGAGGTTTTTCCACGTTAAAATAACTTGTGTCCTTTTTCGTTTTACTTTTCATTATCTTCCTTATCTTGAATTGATTGTATATCTTGTATATTGATTTTCACATGTATTGAATCATACTTTAACATTGATTAAATCATATCAAGTGTTCTTTTAATTCTTGTTATCCGCAAAATTTTGAATAAGGAAGAAATTAGACCTATACCTATTCACCCCTAGGTATAAAACACTATTACTTTAAGGGAATATCATATTTCTTCCTTTAAAGACTTCCCCCCATTTTGATCACTTTTGTCCTTTCGGACCCACATTTGGGCGACCCTCCTATGTGGTACTTCACCTACATGCATATTTCTACTTTCTTTGTATTGAATGCATTGGATCTTTTTGTGATCCTTAATATGACAAAAATAGCATGCATGTGGAAAGTAAGGAATACTACCTTTCTTTTTCTTGGGGCAAGGTTTCTTGTGGCTTTCCCTAGTGGTCTTGGATGATGACCTTTCTATGTTCTTGGTTTGAACTTTAGTGAGGATCTTGATTGTGCGTTCTACTTGATCAAACTCCACTATCAAATCGCACTCCTTGACCTTAAAGATCTTGAGTGAAATCTCCTTCCTTACCAAGTCCTCCTCAAAAGCTTGGCTCTTATTGTCTTTCCTCTCCATTTCTATAAGGATTTTACTCATCCTTTTATTAAACTCTTCTTCTTGGTTCTCCACTATCTTTTTCAACTCTTCCCTCACCTTTAGGGCTTCATCCCTTTCCTTTTCAAGGGCATCAATCATCATGGTAAGGTTGATGTCCTTCTCAACAACAATTTTGTCACTCTTAACAATGTCTACTATCATTCTTCCTTCCTTCTCCTCTTTAAGGAGTCTCACTTCTTCTTCAAATGCTTGAAAAATCTCTTCTAGTTCATTATCATGCCCTAAAAGGGCTGTTTTTGTTTCAATGGGTTCTTCCTCAGTCTTGATGTTGTAACATGTGTTCAACTCAACCTTATTCTCTTTTCCCGCAAACACATCAAACTCCACCATCTCTCCCAATACAGTCATTATCAACTTTCCATGTAGCACATCAATTATAGTCCTAGCCGTTGCCATGAATGGTCTCCCTAAGAGTATGAGATGATCTTTGATTGTATGATTCTCACCAATGTCGAGGACTACAAAGTCCGTTGGGATGGTAAGCTTATCAACTTGTAGGAGCACATCTTGCACTATCCCAAGAGGGTGTCATGAAGATTGATCTGCTAGAACTAGTGACATAGAGGTGTGCTTCATATTGCTTAACCCTAATCTCTTGTAAATGGAGTATGACATCAAGTTGATACCCGGCCCCAAGTCTAGCATAGCCTTTTCCTTTAAAGTGCCTCCTATGAAAATGTCCACTGTAAAACTTCCTAGATCCTTAAGTTTTGGTGGTAGACCCTTTTCTATCACTGAACTAACATTTCCTCCAATGCTCTCTTGATGGTTTGGTCCCATCTCAAGCTCTATCTTGCTCAATTCTTTCTTCATCTTGTCATGATTGATTGGTGGCCTATAAGGGTTCTTTGCTTTGTGAAGGCTTAGTTGCTCATTTCCCTTTGCAACCTTCTTGCCTTTTTGCCTTGCACCCCCTACCATGGTGACCATATTAATCCTTTCCGTGCGGTCATTAGGTGTTTTCCCTTTTTCTTGCCTCCTAGTGCTCTCATACAATTGTCCTAATTGAGTTGAGAGTTTCTTTATGGAGGCCTCAATGCTCAGTATCCTTTGATCTTCCTCCAGATTGTAAGCTTGTAAAGATTGATTGTTGTGGCTTGGTTGGTTGTTATTTTGGTGTCCCCACTGATTCCTACTATACCCATGGTTGTTCTGATTATTTTGATTGTTCTAATTATTCCAATACTACTGATTTCCTCCTTGTGCATGCCCTTGGTTGTAATTACCACCCCACTGATTGTTCCTTCAGTTAGGGTTGTAATTATTTCCACCATATCCTTGGCCATTCCTTTGGCGATTTTGATTGTATTGGTAGAATGCTTGAGCCTCCTCCTCTTGAGGTGCCAAGCCTTTACCGGGGCACATGTCTGCCCAATGGCCGTTTTGCCCACTTGATTGTCAAATCATAACCTATACTTCTTGTTGTTCTTGTTGTTTCTCGGAATTGCTAGCAAACCCCTTCATCTCTTTTGTGAGGTTCTCTAATTGCTTAGCCATCTCTGAATGTCTCTTCCCTTCCATGTCTTGCCCCCTTAAGCTTCGTTGTTAGGTGTTTTACCCCAACATCTCATATCTCTCTAACACTTCTTCCACCATAAAATGGTAAGCGATTTTATGATAAAATGACTAAACCCGACTGACTAGCGTGAAATCATGATGCGGTCATTGGGCCAAGAGTAACTTAAATCTACCATATGCCTCATAGAAAGGTTCTCCCTCTTCTTCCACAAATGTGGTGATCTTCCCTCAGATCTCCTTGGTCTTCCCTCAGATCTCCTTGGTCTTCCACGAAGGAAAGAACTTGTCAAAGAATTTCTACTCCACCTTTTGCTAAGTGGTAAGCGATTTGGATGTTAACGCCATAAGCCATGTCTTGGCATCACTCTTCATGCAATACGAGAAACATCGCATCCTTAGTTGATCTTCCGACAACGTACCTAACTGTATGGTTGTCATCACATTATAATATTCCTTCATGAATTAAAGAGCATCTTAATTGGGTTTCCCAAAGTAAACCAGGAGAGTGTTATAATGTTGATTCTTCAATTCATAGTTTCTTTGTGCCGTATTCAACAATATTGCCGACAGTTGGTCTTCTATAATTGGCAAAGAGAAATCCTTCATAAATCTACGTTGATCCACTTGTGGAAGTCTAACCGGTGATCCATACCTTGCTCTATCCTGAGATCGAGTGGGTGATGCATCACGACTTCCCATTGCAAGTGGTATCCTGAAAATATCACAATAAACTAATTAAGTAACGATTTAACAGTTTTAACTAAAACTAACATTACGAATGATGAAATCTTCTAAAAAGATAACGCGCTACAGTATAATTCCCCGGCAGCGGCGCCAAGATTTTGACGCGCTCTAAGCGTACCTCTAAAGACTACTAACAGTACACACAAATAAAATGAAAGACGAGTGTGCGAGTCTACAAACCTCTGCAAGTGTACGGATCGCTGTCGAGTATAGCGGACACAAGTAAGGGTTATCGTTCCCATGAGGAAAAGGTAGGTTATCTTAATTACTCTAGAAAATCTCACTAATGGTTAATCTAAGATGATGTAAAAACTAAGGTATAACTAGATTTTAATGTTCTAGAAATATGTTAAGGAAACAAGTGTAAACTGTTACTAACCACCTCATAATCCAATCACTATCAATTTAAATCCATGTTAAAGAGGAAGGGTCAAAAGGATCTAATGCCCTTTTTTTCAATTTGCTCAAACCTAGATCTAGGTTAGTCAAAACTTAATTAACCTCTCATAAAGTTTCAAGCAAAATCCAACCAAGTTTGCTCAACCAAGATGTAGATATACTTTTCATGCACAAATATTATACTTGTAAATTAGAGTAAAGTTCATACTTAACATACAACATGAAGTTAATTTAAGCATAAGTGCAAACTCAATGAATATAAAAGATAGATTGAATCATTCAAAGGAGTGTTCACATATTTACAATCATTGAATCCCCAACAAAAGGATTTAGCTACTCATAATTAAATAAAGACAAGGAAAGGAAAGAGAAAAAGAAAGAATGCTCATGATGATCTTGATGCTTCCCCTTGCTTGCTCAACAAAACCTTCCTTGATCTTGAAGATAGATCTAGAATATCCTTAAAACTAAAGTGTTTAATCTGAAGTTGATTATCTAAAAGAGAGTGGTTGTGTAAAGATATTTCTAACTTTTACTTTTTACTTCTAACTATAACACAACACACACTTTTACAAAAGTAAAATATGTTTATATAGTGGAGGATAAGATTTGGAGTTGGCCACTTGAAAGCTAATATGGATTTGGCTTATGCGACCAAAATCTGCGGGTATGTACTCGCAGCCTAATGTCGCAGATCTTCACTTTAGATTGAACTGCTAGAATGTGCTCGTAGGATGGACGTCGCAGAAATTTTTTTGGTTCGGCTGCTAGTTCCTTCTATGAGAATGTACTCGCGGTTCATGGTTGTAGATCCTTCTAGAGGTGATCTGAGAGTTGGGTTATGCGACATTGTTCTCGCAGTTTGTATGTCGCAACTCTTTTCTGCTGGTTTTGACTCGCATGATGGTCTTCACAAAGTTGTCTGGGGCTGGGCTGCGAGTTTAGACTGCGAGCGAGTTAAAGTCTGCGAGTACATACTCGCAGTCTAAACTCGCAGTGTACTCTGGAAAAGCATTTGCTATTTGGTTCTTTAGGCTGATGTCGTAGTCCTTTCTGGGAGACTTCTGCAACTTTGGATCTGCGAGTATGAACTCCCAGATTTGCTACAAAGTTGGTTCCAGCTTCATTTTCTTCACAATTTTTTTCACCAAGTGTTCATTTCATCCCTTGAATCCTATTATTCTTGAAAATAGCTCAAAATTGTCATTATATAACACAAATGCTTGGAAAACTAACAAAAAGGGGTGGATTAAGGCACTCAAAACATATACATATTTAGAGTGATTAACAGTGGACACCAATTGGAGGAAAAAATCGGTAGGATACCCAAACCAGCACATCTCCCAAAAAGGCATGTTTTTTTAACAAATTCATTGTCAAGATTCAAAAATTCACTTATATTCCATTTACACGTACATATACATAAGGCGGCCCAAAATAAGAAAGAAATTGGAATCTTTTGTGTCAATTAAGAAGACAGAGCTAATTCGATCCTACCTCGTCTTCTTCATATTCGAAGCTGCCGTTGGCGATGTACTAAATCGTAAATCGAAAACAGCTTCTTCTACCATATGCAGGAACCTATATTGTCAAACAATGCCTTGTCTTCTATGGAGTCCAAAAGTTCATTGTTTTGGTTAAGCAATTGTGGTATTTAGTGGTCAACTAGTTCGGGAGGTCAGGAGGTCAGGAGGTCATGGTTATGTTCTTCACTATATCCACACACTGTTTTTTGTTTTCCCTTTTCAAGGATTTGTTACAAGCGAGAATCCATTAAACAGGGGTATTTTAGTCCTTTAGGAGTGTTCTTACCTATTAGAACAAAACACTTAATCATGGGTATAATTGTAAGATCAAGTTTTCAAATACATTAAACTGGTCACAATTGACATTTTAATGATTTTTGGCTATATGTGGTTTTTGCGTTTTTAAAGTGGCTATATATAAAAACACCCCTAATTAATTAAGAAAAATGAGAGAGAAAATAGGAGAGAGAAGAGTAAGGAGAGAAACGACTTAAAAAGAAAAAATCTATAGAAAATCTTGAAAATAAACAAGAGACATATGGATTAATCTAAACCATTAATATATAATTGATCCAAAGACTATAAAATCATGTCAAAATTTGTGTCAAAATTTGTTTCCCTTAATTCTTCCATATATATATAGTCTTTCTATTATCATTTCGAACTGATATTTTTCTTGGATGTGGGCCATTGAATTTAAAAGATGCTTTGACCAGAGCATGCAGCCAAGTCAAATTATTTAAATCTAATGGCCTACATGCAAAGAACTGATATATTTTTATATCAGTTCGTACTGACAATAGAAAAACTATATATATATATATTGTTAGTTCGTCTTGATATAAAATATATCAGGACGAAGTATGTGGATCATTAGATTTACATACTTTAACTCAAAGTATATGTACTTATCAAAACTTCTCCATAATCTATGGTTCGCATTCTTCATCCTGATATATCGCATTCTTCATCCTGATATATTTTATATCAGGATGAACTGATAGTAGGAAGACTATATATATGTGTGTGTTTGATATATGCTATACGCATATACACACATTAAATATAATTATTCGTTCAAAAAAAAAAATCCAAGAGCAAAAATTAATTTCTAAAGAAATCTAAAAATAAAAAAAATTAATATCATCCCCTTATTTATTAAGGGGGGTGTATTGGTTCAAGATTTTATTAGACAATTTGGGGAAGTAAAAGTCTAGTGGTATTGGATTGAGACTTTTTAACAAGTTAGATAAATCCGGTGGTATTCGATCAAGACTTTTAAGATTTTTTTTAAAAGTCCATATTGTATTGTGGTATTGGATCTAAACTTTTAAGATTTATTTTAAGAGTTCATATTGTCTTGTGGTATTTGATCTAGACTTTCAAGAGGCAGCAAATTGTCTGCTGGTATTGGATTGAGATTAAGATTTTTAGGATTTCATGACAAAATGGATTTTCTAGACTTTTTAGTGATATTTATAAATAGCTTTAACCCAAAATTGTCTTGTCCTCTCTCTCAATACTTTCCAGACTTTTTATTTTATTTTAGATATTTGGTGGGTGTATTGGTATATAATAAATATGGTGACCAAATATGCAAAAGACAACATAAAAATACATTTGAAAGTCGAATACCAAATGACTGATAAAATGTCTCAATGAATCAAATATAGTTTTATGCTAGATTTCCACGATACACCACCAACGGTATGTAAAATCTTTAGGACTATTAGTAAAAATTGATCATATGCTTTATCCACATCTATAAAAGATGGATTTAGCAAAAAGTAAAGATAAAGAGGTAGTTGATATATATATACACTTGATAAAAAAAAATAAAAAATAATAAAAATAATAATAAAAAAAAAAGGCTGGTCCATTACTGATAATATCACCGTTTGTTTAGATTGAGTTCAAAGACAAAAAAAGATGGTTACCATTTCTATTGATTTATTGCCTGAGCGAGTTAAAAAGATATGAGTCTCGCATAAAACCATGCTTCTATAAAATTTAGATACATGTTTTTTTTTTTTTTTTTTTTTTTTTTTTTTTGAAATCCGATAACGGAAGGGTATGCATGCCGAAACCTGTCAAGAGCAAGCACTAGTTGATCATTTGGAGTTTTTTTTTTTTTTTTTTCTTTTAAATATGTATAATTAAATCTTATATATCAATTTCTTTTTTGTTATTTACATGTATATTAAAAAAATTCTTATCATGCCTCGACCCCCCAAATTTTACCAATGCATATATAGTCTGTATATCAACTCATCTCACCGGACTTGAATCATATATCACTAACATAAAAGGTGGATGTACATTGTACACACCACTAGAGAAAAAAAAAAGAAAAGATTAAAGAGCAGTGAATATTGGAGTTTGATAACATATAAATTAATTAAGTCCAACAAGCCAAACGGAAATATTTCAGTGTTCAAGCTATTTTATTTCCCTATTTCATGTCATTTCTGGTGAGGTAGTGGGGGATGAGTTGTTGATTATTATATTTATTTCATATTGTGACATTTTCTGCACCATATGAATCAGTTGAAGGTTATGTGTTGGTTGGTGGTATTTCAAAATTTTATTACTTCTCTTCATAACTTATACGTGTTTCTCATTCAATTTTTGTTGTTCAATAAGTATCCTTAGCAAGATTATAGAACACTGGAACTTGGAGAGAAAATTGAATACTACAATTGACTCTTGAAAGTCTATATTTTTAAGAGTCCAAAAAGTCTATAAATAAAATCTAGATAATCCTAATAGTTTATAAATAAAGTCTAAAGACTTTTTCAGAATCCTAAAAGTCTAGTCCATATAATCATAATAATCCTAAAAGTATAATCCTAACAATCCTAATAATCCTAATAATCTTGCAACTCTATAAAATCTTTGCACCCAAAAATTGTCTATTAAAATCCTAATACAAAACCTTCCCCCCCCCCCCCCCCCCCCCCCCTCCCTAAAATACCACTCATTTTACACTGTAAGTAGAAATGACCATTGTTATCACACTTTTCACTTAAATGCCATTTCACATCGTGGAACAAATGGTCGGCCTTAATTATCCCTTGCAAAAATTTACATAGAGACTTTTAACGTCTGCCGCCTCCCGATAAGTTTTTTGCTTCTTTTTTTTTTCTTCATTTTTGGATTCAGACTTTAGAGAGCTTATTCTGTGTTCATCAGACTCACAACTGATATCAATTTTAGGTCTTTTCGTCTTTCCATATATTTGTTTGTCGTTTCAAATTTCTACGATTTGAATATCAGGTTTAGAATTTATTTTAACAAAAATCGATTTGAATATCGACATTTTGTAGATGTTGTGTGCCGTGTATGTGTTTTTGCAGGTTTTTGGATGGTGGAAGTACAATATTTTAATTCAAATGGCGATGGTGGTTGTAGTTTCGCAATCATGTGGCATGGTATTTTCTTATAAAATTTTTTTCGTCTCTGCTACTTCGTTGACACTTCAAATTAGTTTAGTGATGCCTGTAATGATCAGACATTTATTAATTTTGTAGTGGTTTATTCGAAAATCGTTTATAAGTGCTATAATCTTTGAAGCTCGGAGAGGCTACCGGAGTGCTTTGGGTAGAAAAATGAGGTAGATTTGTGTTGTTGGATTTGTTTTTGTTAGCATTGCTGGTTTGAATTGAACATGATTGGTGTTTCGAATTGGTTTATGTGTCACAGGTTTAGTAACTTCCTCCCCTCCAGAGTATCCAAATTTTGTTCTCGATCGAAGTTTGATTCTACAAGAAAGATGTTTGGTGAAGAATTGCTTGTACCAGCTCGGTCTAAGTCACGTAAAACGGTAAAATATGTGTATATACATGGGAGTGGTGTAAATTGCTGGATATGCATAATTTTTTTTAAGTTACATGATCCTTAAGATGGGTATATTTTTGCTTTTAATTATATTATCAGGCAGCACATGTGACGTGTATGAAATGTTTTGGAAAAATTGTGTTCACCTTCATGTGGATTACTACCTGCTTTCTGAAGTTGTGGTATTGAGGGATCATAGTAAAATGCTGAAATAAAACGACTATGGACATCCTGAGTTGAAACTAGTATAGTGTGAGATGCTAAGTTAGTTGCTTGGAAGAATTGTTGTTGCTTTACTAAATGCATTTATTTCATCAATTTATATGCCTATACATGCTTGAATTCGTTGTTGCGTATATATGGTTAAATTAGACAACTGTAAGATGATAGTGAGCTGGTATGTTCACAGTGTTTGAACCAAGCTTTTGGCAACTTGTTAACGAGGCTTAGCCACCTTATCTATGTGGTGTCGTTATAATCATGCAGCTGAATTCATACTGTGTTATATCCTGAAAAATAACATCTAGATCGGGTATTGACAAAGTTTGGTGATGGATCCAAATTCTTTTTGGCTTACTTACAATATGCTAAGATCATATGAATATGTTGGAACTATGATTAACAAGACATTCTCTGAAAAGACAGTTATGCATGTTTAAAGTTTAAACTACCTTCTCTCAATGATGTTGGACTGCTGAGAAAAGCTGGTCAACTCTAGAGTTATGTGTTACATCTCATTACGATAAAAAAGATGTATCATTTTCACAATTTGTTAGTTAGAGCTTTATGTCAATATTTCTCGGCTGTTAGCATTGTTATAAAATAAGATTTCAATCCATTTATTGGGACAAAAGAGTTTTGCTGCTTTGTCTCGGTGAGCTATCTCTGTTTATCACTTTAATGATTCTGTTTTCATTATGGTTCTTCTGTTTTCCTATCATACCTTCTGCATAAATCATTAAGATCTCCAGCATAATGATTCTGATTCTAGCTACAAATTGCAGTTATATTTGCTTTTGGTTTCAGGCTTTCAGCTGAAAGTTTGTATTTCATGGATGACTTGGAGTAGTAGCCCTTTATCTACATTGTTTCTTTCTAACTAAAACTTGGCCTCACTGATACTGTTTTATATGTGGATGCCCGCATATGTTTAATGTTACTTCAGTAGATGTATAAATGAACTTGTAATAGCAATATTGTCATGAAAATTGTAGATAGTTATTAAAGGCGTTAGGCATCAAGGCACAAGGGGGAGGCAAGGTCCCCTGGAGACTAAGGCGCAAGGCGAGGCGTGCGCCCGATTGAAGCGAGGCGCACCTTTTTCAGAAAAGGTGCGTATTAGCTTTTTATGAATTTCCCAATGGGAAAATTTCATAAAAATTGTAACAACCTAATTTATCATATGAATTTCAAATTACTAAACTAAATGTAAGGTGTAGAACTTTACAAACAATCAATAACACAACATAATTCATAAAATAATTTACATGCCATCATCATACTAACAACAAAGATGTTCAAATTAGTTTCTAGGCTCTAAATATCCCCAACTTAAAAAAACCAACTTCATAAATTTTCAATGCATTTTCATGTTGTGTTGTCAACCTAAATCAGTCTTGTTATGCTACGCTGATAGGCGCTTGGTGCCTCCACTCCACAAGCTAGGCGCCTGGTGCCTAGGTACACTTTTAATAACTGTGCTTGTAGCTGCTTATTTCTTTTGAAAGCCATAGCAGCTTATTTTTGGAGATAACCTTTTTGAAAGTTAAGACTTGAGACAACTTTTGGTGAAAGGTAAGTCTAACAATTTTCCTTGAGTAGAGGTTGTAGGACAATAAATGTGCATTAGTAAGTGTTTAACTTGCTGTATATTGTTAAAACATTATCCATATGATTGTGGTAAATGTTATAGGGTGTAGTGAGAACTGAATGTTGACATGTTCTGGTTTATTATCATTAGAATGTTGCTTGGTTTCATATGTTACTATTGCTATCGTTAGTATCTGTAACTGTCCTTTGGCTATACTTTTATCAATAATCTAGTTTCTCTGTCCTAAAAGGAGATGGTTAACTGCAATTTTCTGTGGTTATAGGTATCGGTTCTGATGCGTTATGATAGTTTTGATGATTTTAATGTGAATAAAAGAGCTGAAAAGCAATTTGGTATGAATCTTAAAGATGCTATGAATGATGTTGATGTCCCCTTGGCTTGTAAATTATTTCCATCCATCATATTGGGTAGCTCTCCTCCAGTAGAGTTGTATGATGAGACTCAGCTCAACTCTGATATAAGAAGCCTTTTAGCAGCTCAAAGTTGTGAAGAATTTTGCCCTAATTCTATGGGTGAAAAGTGGGTTGATCTAGATAGTGCTTGTGAAACAAAAACTTCTTTGCATTCCCCCCTTCCTGATGTGAGCTCTTCCATTGTCAGAGAAGAAAATGACTTTGGTATTCCTTTGTCTCCCCAGACCATGCCTTTGAAAACTGAAAGAATACTGAATGATCTGATTAATGTGGCAGATTCATCTTTGGGGCTTGAATCTCAATCAGATGTAGCATCTTTTGAGTTATTGCTTGATAGATGTGTCAGTTGCGTGCCTGGATTAAGTAAGAGGCTTTGTCGTCAGCTGGAAAACTATGGTTTTCACACGGTGGGTTCAGGTGGAGATTATGTGAAAAGTGCCTCTTAGGTTGCTACATCTAAAAGAAGATTTGGTTGACATTTTGCTTTATATTTTATGCAGTTGCGGAAACTATTACACCATTTTCCTCGGACCTATGCTGATTTACAGAATGCACAGATTGAAATTGAGGATGGACAGTACTTGATTTTTATTGGAACTATCTTATCTTCAAGGTAATTGGGTACAATCCGGAACTCATAATTATTACTCATGATGGGAAACTCGAGTGCTTAGACTTTTCTGCGTGTCTTCTAGATGTTTGTAACTTCCGTTCTAGGCATCCAAGTATTTGGGTGAGTTGAGGTGCAAAAAAGTGCTTTAATACTTTTGAAAACGAGTTAACCATAATAAGGGGGACTGCCTTTGGCGTCTTAGCTACATCAGTAGCAGTAAAAATGAATTATGTTGGATACAGCGATGTCTTAGAAAACAAACAGGCAAGCATAAGGTCTCTTTTCTTTTGATGAGCACGTTAGATTCAAGGCATCAATTGAGTATATGCGTGAAAGAGATTATTATAATAACTCATATTGTTGCTTACAATGTTACATATAATAACTAAATTCCAATGTTACTGGTAATAATGGGTCTTTTGAATTTATTATCATACATCAATATATTTTGATCCGGAAGGATTAATGTACTAACAAGTACAAGTCTAGCTTGTTATGTTTGTTAGAGAACATGAATTATTGAACATTTATATCTCTAGTCTTATATATTATTCTCCTTATGTACATTTTAGTCTTACATAACCTACATTTAAATGATGTGTATTTTGGATATCATGATTTGTTGTATGCACTATTCACCTCCTCCTCTCTCTCTCTCTCTCTCTCTCTCTCTCTCTAATGGACACTCACATGTAAAACACACATTTGTTCTCAGATACACTTAGTTACTCTTATATATACTTGTATTTATTATGTCCTATGCGATTTTGTGAATATAGTAACTATTTATATCGTTAATTGCGATTAAATTTACAATTGCTCCTGCAGGGGAATTAAAGCAGGCTATTCATTTTCTTTCGTTGAGGTGGTTGTTAGTTGTGAGATTGCAGATGATAAAGCAACTTCCGGACATATGGATGATAATGTTGATAGTTGGGGAAAGAAGACAATTTATTTGGATGATAATGCTGATAGTGGGGAAAAGAAGACAATTTATTTGCATCTGAAAATTTTTTTCCGTGGCTCTCGTTTTACCAGTATACCTTTCCTTAGAAGCCTTGAGGGAAAGCATAAACTGGGAGATTTTGTTTGTGTTAGTGGGAAGGTATCATTTTAGTTTTCTGCGGTGTGGTTGCTTTCTTTGCTCTTCAATATGGTTTGATTGGTATTGTCTTCATATAGTTTTATTAATTAAGGATCTTGTGAAGAAAGTGATGCAGAATCCATTAGAATATAATTTATGGATTTTTAAGTTAAAAATTGTGGGTTATTGATGTTGGAATACTTATTTGAGTAGGGCTTTTCTTATTTCAAGTGGATTCAGTTTTTAAGGTTATCTTTATCTGATTTGATATGGGTTATTCTTAGCAAATTAGGTCTGTTTGCCTATAAATAGGCTTATGTTATTTTGTTTGAACAAGAGTTGATATTTAGGAATCCCTATTCTCTTCTGAATTTTCTCCCCTTTCTATCCCTTCCTTCCTTTAGTGAGTTTATTATCTCCTCTCCTTTACATATCTTCGTCCATTCTACATCAGAAAGACTAGTTTATATACCTATCAAATCCTGATAGTCTGAAAGTCCTGCTTTGGATTACTCATTTATGCAATTATTGTTAATTGTGGGTGCTAATGCTATAAAATTGTTACGATTCTACTTCAACATCCATTTGCATTGATTACTCGTGGAATTTTGATTTTCTATGTTTGGATGATTTATATGGTCTTCAATGTGGTTTTATGTGTGTTAGCATCAGTTATATTACTGTATTCTTTTATGGTTGTGGTGGTCCCAAAATGAAAATTGAGCAATATATCTGGCAGATTATGTTTATGTACAATTAATAATTTCTGTTACCCTTCATGGGCAATTGTTGTGATTAGTAGATATTAATTCGGTTTAAATTCTTTTAGCCTCCAACTTGCTTCATTTTTTCTTTTTCGTCTTTTTTTGATAGGAACATAAATTTTATTCAAAAAAGAAGATAGTACAATAGTGAACCAGTGGTCCACCCAACACAACAAACTAAACAAAAATAAAAATTACACTAAACTCAATCAAAAAACAATAGCCTTCCAATCCAACAAGATGTCAAGATGAAAAATATAGAATTGTCTCTAAAATTATTAGAGAGATGGATGTCAATAGAGAAGCTAAATAATAAGCTTTATCCCATAAAAAATTGTCATCCTCTTTAGTGTCCTCAAAAATCTTTCTAATCCTCTCTAACCAAATAACCCATAAAACAACAAAAATTCCACAATACCAAAGAGTCGTAGCTTTCTTTCTTCCCCCCAAAGCTTTAAAATCTTCCAAAAAGAAAGAGACCACCAGCCAAGGAGCAGCTCATTTCAATCCCTCCACTGAATACAACTTACACCATAACTTTACGGCCACCGGATAATGAAGAAAAAGATGATTCAAATTTTCTTCAGAATTATGGCACATAACACACCAAGAGGGTTGAAGACAAAGATTATTACTATTTTTTAAGCAAACTTAAGTTGCCAAAAGGCCTTAGGGGCAATTTATTAAAGAAAAGAAAGGTACAAGGAGAAAGTTAACAAAGTAAGAACACCCAAGAATCTTACAGAAGCTTGCTTAAGAATATAGTGAGACAATCCCAACAAGTGGGTCCCCTTATCTCCAAATAATCCAAAATAAAATCTCTATAATTTTATTATTTTAATCAGAGATGTGATCTACTTTCCTAAGGACAATAGGCTTATCGCCAATGTTTGCCAATTTTTCATATTTTATTCTAGATTTTGGGATAACTGTAATAAAATCTCTATCATCAGACAATAGTTGAGCCTATTGCTTTATAAGGTAGGCATGATTCAATTTTTCAGACAATAGTTAAGCCAATTGTGATTTTTATCAATATATGACCTATTATTCGTCTAAAATTTGTACCTTTATACTAGTTGGCAAAATATGCATTTGAATTGGTGTATGGTTTTCAGGGTTTCTTTTAACATTTTCAGTCTTTTCTACAAGGATGCCGATCTTGTTAAATTGGAGAGGAAATTTAGTATAAGGTTCCGGATATTTTTCTTTTATGCATGACTTTGGGATCTGCCAATGAAATTCGATAATAGTTTATAAATTTCCATTGTTTGTATTTGTCTTGAAAGGTAAAAGAAGTTTTGAGCCTTGTGCTTCGATCCTATTCCACTAGCCTCATGGCACATAAGATGTCCTTTTTTTGAAAAGCAATTTTGGAGGGAGGTATTTCTTGTTCATTGTCACTCCATATTATAAGTGCACCCCTTGTTTATCACTGTGACTTGGAAACTATCTCATTTATCTTGGATGGCTTTGCTAAAATGAAGCAATCAGAAGCCGATCTTAGTTGTCGACTTCTCTGTGAAAGCGTTCTACTCATATATGAATGGTTATATTGTCTTGCCACTAGGATCTCTAAATTATTTGCTTATGTGGTTTGTCTATTACTATCGTATTATACTAGAGGATGTGGGTCTGAGAATCTCACTGTCTTTATCAATTTATTTCCTAGGTATTAGCTGGTTTCATCCAGAGATTAAGATTTAATGTGGCTATAGATCTGTATATAGGAAAACAGCTTGCATGCCCAGTTAATTTCTCACCTGTTCTTTTAGTCGGGATGCAGTTGATAGGTTACAGTAGGAATCACTAACTGAGCATCAAGCTATACATTGATTCCATGAAAGATTGGTCTAATAATTGTTTGGATGTCTTTGGAGTTTAAGTATAACTGCATTAATTTTCTAATGCATACACAAATATTTGAAGTCCACCCTTAGGTAAGATGTACTTTAATGTGGGCTGTATATGTTGTTGCAAGTGATCAAAACTGAGTTCCTAATAATAATGTCTTGTTGGATAACAATAAGTCATTAAAATTTTTATTCAATAATAATGAATTACTATTTACTACGCAGTATGCACAATTTCATTTCTACAATGTTACTGTTCAAACTCTAGTACTTTATATTTATTTGTTTTGACTATATCTCTTTCAAGAATGGTATAAATTGTTGTATTTTTAATATAGGTGAGGACTATGCGTACTAAAGATCACTATGAAATGAGGGAATATAATATTGATGTGTTGAAAGATGAAGATGATGTATCCCTTCGTGCAAAAGGGAGGCCATATTCAATTTACCCTTCAAAAGGAGGCTTAAATCCAAATCTTATTGGGAACACTATTGCAAGGTTCATACCTTTTACCTTTTTAATAATTTCAAATGCAATGTATCTTTTTGGTTTTTTGCCAATACTTGATTTGGTTTTCTTATGCATGATCCAAATATATAATTCATTTAGCAGAAAATTGAGCTAGTTTTTTGCCTAGCCCTTTATATTGTGTACACCGTTTTTATTTGTAATTGCGTTCCGTTGGGATCATTTTCCTATGATACAAGATCATTAAAATTTTTATTTTAATCTTTACTTTTTCTCTACATATGTCTAAGGCTAAGCTGTTTTAGTTTAATTTTTTCTACTTTTGCATTAATAGTGGCTATTCTATCTACACCTTTGATTTTGGATACAAGAAAATATTTGAGCTTATTCTGAAAGGTGCTCTTATGCCTAGAGACTTGTTGAATTAGGCAATACGTATTAGACAACTTATTACCGTTTATTATGTATATTTAATTATTATTATATACTCATGATTTGTAGGGATTATATTTTATTAGTTAGTATTCCTGATTTATTGGGATTGTATCTTAGGAAAGGTAGATTTCTAATATAGGGTTTGTTTATATAACTCTCTGTAATTCTCGTTGTTGTGAGATAACAAGAAACAATTCCTCATATTTGTCATGGTATCAAAGCTTGATGCTCCCTGGGAATTTCTGTAAAATTGTGGTCTTCGTTGCCGCATAAAATTCCGGTTTTTTTTCATCTCTGGCGTAAATTGCTATTCCAAATATCTGTCTTGTTTTTCGGCCTGCGTTGCCGATTTTTCCCAAAATCTATTATCTTCCAATTTTTTTTTCCTTTCCCTCTTATCCTTCTTCCATCCAATCATGTCTAGGGATTCAAAATCTACTAGTTCTTTTGCATCCTTAGTGATTGAAACCAACAATACTGTCACGGGAGAATGGAAGAATATTCAACCTGGTTTATGTGTCAACAGCAAGAACTATTTGAAGTGGTCTCAGTTTGTTTGAACCTTCTTGAGAAGGAAGGGCAAGTTGAGCCATCTCATCGGGACAGGTCCGGACTCAAAAGACCCGACGTTTGTTGCATGGGATGAAGAAGATTCGATGGTGATGTCTTGGTTCTGCTTTGGTTGCAAATAACACAAATTCCAAGGGAATGAAACCAGAACAGCAACACTCTACTCATTCTGGTGGAGTAAGAGGAGACAGTGGGCTGTTTGAGAGTTCAAAAGGGAGTTATAAGGACTCTCTGGTGTACCTATTCTAAGAAACAATGGCACAGTAGGGACAGATGTTGGAAGCTCCACCGTAAACCATCCGGTGTTCAGAATAGTTCTCAAATAATTGGTAGAAATTGGGCAGTCGAGTGTGGCAAGGACGTGCACATATGACTTTGGCACAATAAGGAGGAGAAGGTGATTCTTCTCAAGATTGAGAAGAATGTAACAGGGAAGATATTGAGAAGCTTAGACACTTATATGGTGGAACGTTAGAGAAGTCTACGGGTTCAAGTACCTGTTCTTTTGCGTTTTTAGGTAATGCCTCTCAATGTTATGCACTAAATATTTTTGATATCTCTACTAAAGGAACATGGGTAGTGGACTCTGGGGTGACTAATCACATGACCAAGTCTTCTTATGGGTTTGTTTCTTACCACCCTTGTCCTAGTAATAGGTAAATAGCTATGGCCAATGGAATGCTTGTTACTATTGCTAGTCAAGGGGATGTTATTCTAAATCAGAATTTTTTTTTAAAAAATGTTCTGCATGTGTCGAAACTATCCATGAATCTTGTTTCCATTCACAAGCTTACAAAGGATTTGAATTGTTTGGTAACTTCAGGGCTAGAGTACAGGGACGATGATTGGACTTGCTAAGGAGAGAAATGGGCTTAACTTCCTTGAGGAATCAGGAGGACAGAATAACACTAAGTCATTCCATTGTCTTTGTTTTCTGAGTCATCTCTTTCTAGAAAAAAAATATATATATATTGTTATATCATTTGTGTCTTGGTCCTTCGTCTTTTAGTAGTCTTAAATTGATGTTTCCTGGTTTGTTTAAAGAGTTTTTGGATATGTTTCATTGTGATGTTTGTGAGCTTGCAAAACACAAGCACAATTTTTTCCAATAAGTAATAAAAGAATGTCTATTCCTTTTGCACTTGTTCATAGTGATGTTTGGGGACCTTCAACGGTCCAAAATGTATCTGGGGCTCATTGGTTTGTTCCAAAAAGTTATCAAGGAGAAGCTGTACTGACTGCCACACATTTGATTAATAGTTGCCCATTCGAGTTCTTGATTAGAATAGCCCCATACAACTATTTTCCAAATTCTTCCCTGACTTCAACACAACAAACTTGGTTCCTAGAGTCTTTGGGAGTGTGTCCTTTGTTCATGTTCACTCTAATAGCAGTGGGAAACTTGATACACGGGCTCTTAAATGCGTTTTTGTTGGGTATTCTACTACTCAAAAGGGGTATAAATGTTTTCATCCCCCGAAAAAATGTATGTATGTATGTCTCTGCAAATGTCACATTTGTTGAAATTGAAGATTATTGTCCTGATCCTTTTCTTCAGGGGGAGACATCGTCAGTCATGGAAGATAAGGATAAAGATGTTTTTTTGTTTGGTATTGATCTTCCATGTCTTTTATCTTCATATGCATCACCAAAATAGTAATTTGTTTCCAAGTTTGAGTCACCAAATGAGTCATTAGTTCCAATACAAACTGAGCTCAGTTTGTGTATTCCTAGTCCAGCGACGAAGGACAAACAGATTCAGAGTGCTACTAGTCCATTGTAGGTATATTCGAGGAGGAAAGGTCCTACTGCTCAATTGATGCTAGTTCTTGATTCTGAATTAAACCCAGGGGCTAATGCTGTTGATGTAATTTCTAATTCGCGCAAAGTCCAATTCTGGTCCATTAATACCTCTTCTTCCAGATTGCGGTTCAAAAAAGCATTTTTTATATCCAACTAGTGAAGGACCAGCCTAGATTTACTGCCACAAATAAGAGGATTTAGATGATGTTAATATTCCGTGCAAAGGTATCTTGGTAGTTAAGACCATAGGTTTGAGTGAAACCCTTAGCAACAAGGCGAGCTTTGTGTCTTTTTAAGGACCCCTCTGCTCTACATTTATTGTTGAAAACCCATTTACATCCCACAGTTTTCTTCCCATTTGATAACTCGTCTACAACTTAGGTTTTATTTTTGACAACTGCATTCATCTCTTCCATAATAGCTACTTTTTAGTTTGGGTGTTCTAGGGCTTTTTGTATGTACATAAGGATGAATATATGGGAGATTTTTGAAGTAAAAGCCTTGTAATTTTTGGTAGTTTGTCATAGGATAGGTATTTGGCTATAGGATATGTGTTACACTTCCGAATACCTTTCCTATTGGCTATGGGAATGTCAAGATAAGTAAAACTATCAGAGTTGGTAGGATTTTTAACAAGTTTGATAGGGTCTTTAATATGTTGGAAAGCATAAGGAAGTTGAGTGACGGATAGGTTTAATACTAGAGACAGGTTGAGAATCGAAAGTTTTACCTGATTTATGCTTATTCAGAAGAGGATCAGGATCGGACCTTGGGAAGACTGACTGGTCTTGTATCAGAATAGGTTGTTTTCTATTAGCATGAGACTTCCGTCTAGTTTAATGTATAAACTAGTAACTCTATTGTAGGATGATTATGCTGATTAGGATTCTCATCATATAATGTCTCTCCCCATGGACTAGAATCATTAAGATCTGGCACCATATCAGTCTCTAATTGTTGGTCATTTGTTTCATTTTCAAAACAAACTCTTTATGAGAAAAATTTGGATAACTATTAGGAAAGAAAAGGATTTGGTAAAACTCAATTATTATTAGTTTCTAAAACTGGATTAGTGTCCAAAAAATGTTCAAACTCATCTTTATTTCCATTCTCTCTCTAAAGATGAGTTTTTGAGAAAAATGGTTTTGTTCAAAAAAAGACATCCATACTAATATGGGTTTAATTTTATTTTTTTTTATTTTTTTATTTTTATTTTTATTTTTATTTTTATTATTATTTTTTTTTTTTTGTAACAGAATTAAAACACTTATGCCCATTTATATTAGGAGAATAACCAATGAAAACGTATTTTCAGCTTTAGCATCAAGTTTAGACTAAAGTTTGTTATATGCACAATAACTGTGCTACCAAAAACTTATTAGAACTTAATCTTTTATTCGGGAAAAATTGTGTAAGACAATGTAGAGGTGTCATACGATTTAAGATATGTGAGGGTACCCAATTAATGAGGTATACAGTTAAGGGTGAGCGTTTAATGGATCTGTTCATTTTTCAATAGAATCGATAAAAAACCGATAAAGTTTGGTTTCTGAAAAAATAAACCAATCTAATAAAATTTACAAATGTCAACGGATCAAAAACCAACTGAATTAGATCGGTTGGTTCGGTTTGGTTTGGTTTTTTCGATTTTGGACCTATTGGGCCAAATTAATGGGCTCTAATTAATACACAAATTTTCATATTTTAATCCTTTTGGGCCTTCGACCAAATTAAATTATGGGTTTAAACAAATTGAAAACACTATTTTAAAATAATATTCAGTAAAAAACAAAGGAAAAAAAATGTCGTGACACATTTTCATAGTTTCATGGACTGTTGAATATTAAACAAGGGTTTTTTATTTTTATTTTTATATAAGTTGGATCTTGGTTCGGTTTTCTGGTTCAACACATTTTCAGAGTTTCCGGTTTTCTTGAAACTGGACGGGCCACTTATCACCATCAAACCTAGCATATACATTACACTGATTGGTTCCTTCACCGATTAGCATCATACCCAAATGTGGTGTGAGGGTTACTTTGTTGGGCATAAAGAAACCCATCTCAAGAATACATTTAACGTTATCAATGGGTAGGACCAGCAGGTTACACGCACCACTCCATCTATCAATCCGAACGCACGCATCTAACAACCCAACCATAGGTGCAGGTTTACCATTCACACCTTGAATCATGCCAGAGTAAGGCAGTAGCTAGATGCACAACTGGTCCACCACCGCATTCACCAAAAGATTTCGTGAGGAACTAGTATTCAATAACACCGTGAAGAGTTCTCCATTGATTTACATGACGACCAACATTAATCCTGAATTTGGATAGCGTGAGTATGTAGAGACAGACATGGAGGTAATTTCCGACATGTGAAGGAGAAGGGAAAAAAAAAAGTAACAAGACGAAAGGATTGCTGTACGGACAAGAAAAGGAATCCTTGGGTTGCCAAGAATCAAAGTTGGCCTAGGTTTCAGAGTTGGAACCAAGCTCTAATATCATAAAGATTTTAGGGAAAAAGTAATTTTTATTCTATATCTTTGAATGATTATAATTTTGAATTATATAAGACTAACAAGTAGTTAACTTGTAGGACTAATTTACAGCTAAATCCCTAACTTGTAGCTAATTACATTTATTCAATTTCAGTTATGGACAGCATCTAGGATTTTACTCCTAGAATTATTCCTAGAATTACCCCTAGGATTCCTAGGATTTTACTCCTAGAATTACTCAACTGAATTTGCTAGTCATGGAGATTCTTTCGGGACTTGAGTCAGAAAAGAATAAGGTGTGTAAGTTGAAGAAAGCACTTTACGGCTTGAAGCAATCTCCTAGGGCTTGGTTTGGTAGATTTGCTATTGATGAAAGCTATGGGTTACAAACCAAGTTAGGGTGATCACACATTGTTTGTAAAACATTCGGCTTTAGGGGGAGTTACTGCTCTGTTAGTATGACGTGAAAGGTATGGAAGCTTTGAGAAAATGTTTGTTGCAAGAGTTTGAAATTAAAGAACTCGGCAGGCTAATGTACTTTCTCGGTATTGAGGTTGCTCACTCGTGACATGTGATTTTAATATCTCAATAGAAATATGTGTTGGACTAGTTGATTGAGGCTGGGAAACTAGGGTGTAAACCAGTGGAGACACCTATTGAATGGAATTAAAAGCTTTGTGAAGCACCTGAAGATGCGGTAGACAGTGGATAGAGAATCCTATCAACGGTTTGTTGGAACTCTCAGTAATTCTCTTTGTGAGATAACAAGAAACAATTCCCCGTATTTGTCAATACTTGGTTTCGTTAAGCCCTGTTTTTCAGTTTTGATGTCATTGGTTCATTTTATAATGTACGTGTTGTGAAGATGTGTTCTTGACATGAAAAGATATGATGTGGGAAGTTAGTTTGCTGGGTGTTTCTGAGAAATGTTCAAATCTAGGTGAAACAACTTCACCGGTGGATCGACTATCGAGTGGTCCAAAATGGTATTTTGATACAAAAGAAAAAACAAAAGAGTAGTCAGCGGTTCAAGTCATTTAATGAGCCCCACCCCTCCCCATTCAACCTAGGATTAAAAACATTGCTTGGCGTATATGTAATTTGTTTCCAAAGCTGAATCTTACTCTATAATTCTAGGCTTTTGAGATTCTTTTTTGCTGCACCCGGCCTAATTAACTTGAGACGCTGGCTACAATGGCTGTTTGGTTCAGACTCATTGAGTAGATGACCTGCTTTGGTGTTTATTCTGTAAATAAGATCTTCAACTATTCAGTGGAAGTAGGTTTTTCACTATTGCATTTATTATACTATTCCATTACTATAAATTATTATTATTATTATTATTATTTTGTTAATATGCATTTCTATCAATATATAATATCTCTGTTTATTCTTCCAGAGCCTTACAACTGTTGCCTGTCAATTTTGATCCCATACCTAAAGAAATTACTCAGGAATTTGGACTTATGTGCCTCTATGATGTAAGTAACTATGTGCTTCCAGGTTTATTTATTTATTATTATTTTTCTTCTGTGTGTGTATGGTTGGGTTGGGTTGGGTTGGGATGAGGGGGATGGGAAATAGGGTTGAGAGTGGGGGTTCAAGAATCAAGATGGAAATCAGAAACTTCGGCCACTTGCTGGTTTGGTACATGCACTGTAAAATCTTCTGTAGGTTGCAGATGGGGTTTGATATATAATAATTATACTTTTAAGTCCATAAGATGGGATTTTTTGGCCTTATAACGGCATTATTCTAATGCTGAATTTTGTAAGTAAATAGATTGGGGAAATAAAATTATTCACCTTAGGATTTAAAAAAAAAAAATTAGAAGTCCAATATTACGTTCATTTCCCAATTTTGGATGTTTAAATATGCTTCAATTATGTGTTTTTCTAGGTAGTATTGTTGCGGTGCCAGTTATTTGTTGCTTATTTCAATCTGATTCTGGGTCAGTTATTCATGTCAATTAGCATTAAGGATAGTAGGGGAGGTCAAGCTTGTATTCAACAATAAAATTACCAACAAAAAATAAAGATCATAATATTTTGTATTTGTTGCATATAGAATGTGAAAATAATGTCTAGGGTTGCAAGGGAATAGCTTAGTTGGTTAAATCTTTTGCAATAAAAAAAAAAAGGTCTAAGGTGTCAATCACCCTGTAAGATTATCCCCTTCCCACCAATTGTAGATAAGGATTTAATTTTATATCTATTTGTGAATGCGATGGGGTATAATTACAGAGGGATATGGACAAGCAGTAAAAAAAAAAATATATATATATATATATATATCTATTTGTGAATGCGATGGGGTATAAGTACACAGAGGGATATGGACAAGCAGTAAAAAAAAAAAAAAAAAAAAAAAGAAGCATGAATCTCAAATAAATAGCTTTTGAAAGCTAAATAAAGGTTTCTTATACTGATCTTCATGCATAAGCTTATTTAAATCAAATACTATAAAATTCAATACACTGTTGACCTAACTGCTAGTTTTTGCGTTAACTAAATGCACCTTCTTCAATTTATTTATTTATTTATTTATTTTATATAAAAAATAGGTTATATTACAATAAATATAAGTCAGACTCCTCTCCAGTCTCCACCCTAGTGCGAGTGGGATTTGAACTCAAGCTCTCTTGTATCATGACAAGAGACCACTTTTGCATATTCTTTTATGGGAGATATAAAGGATTTTATTAACAATGTAGGCTTATATTGGGATTCACCAGCCAAAGCATATAGATGAGGCTGATTTAGCTCGCAAAAGGCTCATATTTGATGAGTTCTTCTACCTACAGGTGATCTTACTTCGCTTTCTGTTGTTGATTATATGATCTTGAGGTGATAGTATATCATTGTGTCGTTACAATGGTTTTGGATTCTCAGTTAGTATGTTTGTTATTGGTTTCAGATTTCCTTTTCTTCTTAGTTGCATCTATAAATAAATTGTTCTAAAAAAAATATTCTTTCGTTAATTTCATTATGATATTTCATGTAAAGCCTCTACATTGCACTAGACGCTATGAAGATATTTAAAAAAAAAAAAGAAAAAAACAAATTATCCAAAAATAAATCATGGAATATTGTCTATTACTAACTGTGTTGTAAACTTTTTTTTTTTTAAATTTATTTATTTTGAATTATCTGGTGACTGATCACGAAAATGAAGAAAATTGACATTTTACTCTTGTAGTTATAGTTATGCTAAAGTCAGCATGATCAAGGTTCATGCCTAAATTGAGTGAAACTCTTCCATGTGTCTTGTTTTGACATTCTTGGAGCTCTATGTTTCTTTCTGTTATTGGTATTAAAATTATTGCACTTTTTTTTGATATGATAAAAAAGAAAAGAAAAAAAGGCACAAGAAAATCAACTAAACAACTTTCAAAAAAAAAAAATATTATCAACTAAACAACATGATGCGACCTAACAGATAGTCTACTTAACAATACCTTTAACAAAGTCAATTCATCAAATATCAAATACAAATATGCAAGATAATTCCTAAGTATGCAATACCTGATAGTCTACTTAACAATACCAAGGAATTGTTTGCTTTTGGCGGTGGATGGATTGCTATAGCAGGTCTCCCTTTTCATTTATGGAATAAGAAAATGTTTTGTAAAATTGCAGAATCTTATGGGGGTCTCATTGAAATTGACAAAAAGAACAAAACATCTTCAATCTCTTTTTGAGGCAAGGATTAAAGTGGGGTAAAAAGAAAATTCGTTTATTCAGGCAGAGTTTAACATTGAAGATGGTGATAGGTTTTTCAATATTAAACTTAGGCCATTATCCAGGTTTTTTTTTTATTTTTTATTTTTTTTATGGTTTAGGTAGTAGCACCAAAAGTTCATTCCTCAGGCGAGAGGTTGAAGATGATTATGTAGGATTGGAAGTAACACGTCGCAGCAGAGGGAGAAAAGACATACTAAAATTTCAAAATGGGGTGAGTTTCAAAAAGAATCATCAAATGTTATTTGGAGAAGGAAAAGTGACAGCTGCCGGGATAATGAATAGGTGGCGGCTGTGGAAAATGTAGGTCAGAAGATAATGGAGATGTGTAGAAAAAATAGAATATGAAAAATGGTTTATGAAATTATGCATATATCTTTTGAGTAGAATTACAACCTATTTATAATGTTTACAAGGATATAAGAAAAAAATAAAATTCTAGGCCCGTAATTATTCTAACAAATCATCTCATTATAGAACATAATTACAAAGATTAAGTCAACTATAAAAGAAATCAAATCACATCAAATCAAATCACATATTATTCTTCAACATTCACATACTATTCTTCAACGCTCCCCCTCAAGCTGGTGAATAAATGGTCTTCATTCCCAGCTTGCATGTAACGGATTGGAAATGTTGAGTTTGCACCTTTGTTTAATATGTCAACCATTTGTCTTTACGAGGAGATGTAGGGAATGCACACTAATCCACTTTCTAGTTTCTCCTTGATAAAATGCCGGTCAACTTCGAAGTGCTTAGTGCGATCTTGTTGAATTGGACTGTGAGTGTTGGATTATGTAATATCTGATAATAATGTGAGAGATTCTATCAATAATAATATCTTTGGTCAAAGAAATACTTCCTTGACCGGCTATGGTGACAAAGGTTCCATTTGCAATTTTTATTTTTAGTTTCCTGGGCTTGGTTTATATGTTAAAAAACAATGGGAATAATTGGTCATATGGTTTGAAGCTCCTGAATCGATGATCCAAGAGCCGAAGGCCTGGAAACTGTTCTTTAAAGGCATTTAGAGCAAGAGAACACTTACCTGCTTGAACAAAACCTATTTGAGTTGCAGAAAAATAAATATCTGACCATTCTGTTATCTGGGTTGACTGAAGATCTGAATGAACCTAGAGAAATGTGGAGCAGCAATAAGTCAGAGGAAAAGAAAAGGTCAGAAGATGGGACAAGATGAAAGAAAAGTTAAAGGCTCAATTTTTGCCTCGAGATATGAGGAGACATTGTATTTGTATCAAAAGGTGTAGAACTTGCGACAACGGGAGAAGACTGTGAAGGTGTACACAAGAGTTCCATAGAATAACATTAAGGAGCAACTTGGTTGAAAGTGAGACGCACCGCGTTGGTCGTTATGTGAATGGTCTTCGATTGGCAATCCAATACCAAGCAAGTCTTCGCCTCCCATTTAAAATTAATGATGCTTATCAACTTGCTCGTAAAATTGAAGCCCAACTAAATTGGGGTTCTTCAAAGAAATTTGGAACCGAACGCAACGGTGGTGAAACTGGTAAAGCAAATAATAGTACAGCAGTAGCTACGTGTCCTACTGCCAATAGTGGAGGGTTAACACAACCAAGAAGCTATACTCAGGGACAAGGGGCGATCAAGTGCTATAGATGTTCTGAATTGGGTCATCTATCTAATGAATGTCCAAAAAGAAAGACTTGACACATGAGTTAATCTTGTTGAAAATGATGACAATAAGGAACAAGAGATGGAGGGGGAAGAAAGTCAGTATGAAGGAGATGAGGATAATGATGAAGAAGAAGAGGGAATTGAAGGTGACGTTGATGGACATGTTCTTGTCATATGCCGGACAATGTTAGCACCATTGGTTATAGAAAAAGACAGTAGGCTTCACAAAAATATTTTTCGAACTCGTTGCACTTCAAATGGAAAACTCTGTAATTTAATTATTGATTGCGGAAGTAGCGAAAATCTGGTTTCTTAGGAAATGATGGAGAAGCTGAACCTAAAGATCAACAAGCATCCGCAGTCATATCGTATTATCTGGTTCAAGAAGGGAAATGAGGTACTTGTGTCTCCAAAATGCCTTTTGAATTTTTCAATTGGAGATTCTTATAAGGAGTCGGTATGGTGTGATGTTGTACCAATGGATGCTTGTCACATTCTTCTTGGACGCCCTTGGCAATTTGATAGAACATGTCCATCAATTTGATTATAGATTGTGGAAGTAGCAAAAATCTGGTTTCTCAAGAAATGGTGAAGAAGCTGAACCTAAAGATCAACAAGCATCCGCAACCATATCGTATTATCTGGTTCAACAAGGGAAATGAGGTAATTGTGTCTTCAAAATGCCTTTTCAATTTTTCAATTGGAGATTCTTATAAGGAGTCGGTATGGTGTGATGTTGTAGCAATGGATGCTTGTCACATTCTTCTTGGATGCCCTTGGCAATTTGATAGAAAAACAATCCATCATGATGACAAAAATAATCACATTCTTCTTTTTCTTGGGTAAGAAAAAGCTTGTTCTAAAGCCTATGAGAGATGATGTTGTTGCCAAGGTACTTCCCTTTTGGGTTTAAATGATTTTGTGGAAGAATGCATGTAGGTTGTAGTTATTTTTGTTCTTGTGGGAAAGGAAGAAAGCAAAATTCAAACAGCACCGAAAGTCATTAAAATACTGTTAGATGGGTTTCAAGATGTAATACCAGTTGCAAATCCTTTCTTTAGATAGGTGGTTCGATTACATGGAGTGCCAAAAACAATTACATCAGATCGTGATGTACAATTTCTTAGTCATTTTTGGAGGACTTTATGGAAGGTAATGGCTACTAAACTACAATACCACAATGCATTTCACCCACAAAAAGATGGCCAAACGGAGGTAGTAAATCAAAGTTTGGGAAATTTGTTGAGATGTCTAGCAAAAGACAATATCAAACAATGGGATTTAATTTTGGCACCGGCTAAATTTGCTTATAACAGCTCTGTAAACAGAACCATAGGGAAAAATCCTTTTGAAGTAATGTATGAGCATAATCCAAACCACATTGCAGACCTTGCTGATATGTTAAACCAGTCACATGTTAGTGATGATGCTATTCCTTTTGCAAAGAACTTGAAGGAAATTCAGGAAAATGTTCGACAACGATTAATTGAGATGAACCAACGTTACAAATAAGAGAAAGATCAGAATAGGCGGTTTAAAGAATACCAAGTTGGAGATTTCATTATGGTGTTCTTATGAAAAGAGAGGTTTCCTGTAGGTACTTGTCATAATTCATAAGTTGAAAAGCAAGAAGATTTGGCCTTGCAGTATAATGTGCAAATTTAGAGAGAATGCTTATGAAGTGGAGCTACCACAAGGGTTAAACATATCCCCAATATTTAATGTTGCTTATCTTTATACATTTCATGGGGAATTATCTGCTAAAGCCAATGAGGTTGAAAGAGACATAGCTAAATGGATTCCTACTAATGAAGCTGAAGTTATTGAAGTAGTTATCCAAGCGCGAGAGATGAACACTAAAGTTGGTTCGTATGTTCACTTTCTTGTGAAATGGATGGGAAGATCTGATTGTGAAAATTCATGGATAAGTGAAGAAGAATTTATGAAGATTGATGCTGAGAAGTGCCAAGCAGCAACGATGGCAACTCGCGTAAAGTCCAATTCTTTTTAATTGTGAGGGAATGATGGAAATCAAAGTTTGAAGTTTTCAAAGAATCAAATATTAGTCAATATTGGTTTTACAAAATATTTTTGGGAGACTAAGAGGCTCATTTATTTAGTCTTGAGACTTTAAGGCTATTAATTAAGTTTGTTGAAGTTTTTTGTTTTTTTTTTTTAAAATAGTGTCTGTATCAAGAAAAAAGGTGTCAGTTTAATTTCTACTGTGATATTCTGGATTATTTGGAAGAGTTGGGATTTAAGGAGTTGACCCTGTGACATCTTCTGGTCCCTCTATCAAAGCTTTTTGCGTGAGAGGACAAAGTGTGCAACCTATTTTCCTTGAATAAACCAGTATTTTTATGTGTTTGTGTGTTATTAGTTGAGTTATTGAAATTCGGTTCACATCTGCGATTTCTATGGGATGGCATTGGTGAAGGGAAGGAGGATCATTTAATTAATTGGGAGATAGTTTCTCGAACTCCGGATAAAGGGAGTTTAGGGATTGGGAATATTGTTTAGAAAAACTTGGCTTTGCTTGGGAAATGGATGTGGAGATTTTCTTTGGAGCCTAACTCATTATGGCTTAAAGTTATTAAAAGTAAGTATAGTCTTCAAGGAAATGGATGAGATTCTATTGTTGTTGTTAGGGGCCGCTGCTCTTGGAAATTTGTAATGCAAGGATTTAACAATTTCTCTTGCTAGTTTAAGTTTGTAGTTGGGAATGGTGCTTGGATACGTTTATGGGAGGATTGTTGGATTGATGCTACACCATTATGCTTGAGATTTCCAAGATTATATAGGCTTTTCTTTTCGCCAAGTGCCTTAATTCAAAATAGATGGGAAATGTTGTCTCGATATGGTGGGTGGGGTTTCGATTTTAGGACAAACTTTAATGATAGAGAGGTTGAGGAATTGTCTTCTCTTCTCTCTTTGTTGGTCGTTGTCTCGTTAAATATGGGAGAAGAAGTTTGGAGGGCATGGTCTATGGATTCTAAAGGAATTTTCTCTTGTAAGTCTTTTTTTGGAGGGGTTGACGAATGATGAGTCTCATCCATTGTTTGAGCATGCTAATGTAGTTTGAAAGTCAAAGGTTCCTAACAAAATCAAATTTTTTAGATGGTTGATAGCTCATAGAAAAGTTAATACTTGTGATATTTTTCAGAAGAGATACCCTAATATGTCTTCTACCGTCTTGGTGTGTTATTTGCCATAATTCTGAACAAAATTTGAATCGTCTTGTTCTCCATTGTTTGGTGGCTATAAAGTTACGAAGTAAGTTGTTTTCAATGAGGGGAATGAAATGGGCCGTTCCTTGGTTAGTGGTCTATTTCTTTTTGGAAGATTTTAAATCTTTTGGGGGAGGAAAGAAAGCTATGACTTTTTGGTATTGTGGAATTTTTGATGTTTTATGGGTTATTTGGTTAGAGAGGAATAGAAGGATTTTTGAGGAAGCTAAAGAGGATGACAATTTTTTTGATGGGATAAAGCTTATTATTTAGCTTCTCTATGGGCATCCATTTCTGAAGATCTTAGAGATAATTCTCTATTTTTATCATGTTGGATTGGAAGACTGTTGTTTTTTGATCGAGTTCATTGTAATTTTTATTTTTTTTTAGTTTGTTGTGTTAGGTGGACTACTAGTTCAGTAACGTACCCTCATCGATTTTGAATAAAGTTTCTGTTTCCTATCAAAAAAAAAAAAAAAAGTTTCTTGCTATGCTCTCTTTGTTTATTTGTTGTTATTTGGTTTGAGGTGATGGATCTTTGCAACCATGATTGTAAACTACATCAACTTGCTGTTTACTGGATGATTGATTTCAACTGATCCAAGCACAAGAAAGCCTTAATTTCCACTTCACGGGGTTGGCTGCCTGCATTTCTGTTTGCCATTCAGTGCTATCAAAAGATAAAATTTCTGTGAACTTTTCTTCGAGTAGAACTTTACTAAAATCTCAAACTATTACATCGGAGGTCTTGCTATCTCAATTAACTTCAATTTTAACAACAAATTTGAGTTACAATTTTTTAATTATTGAGTTTCCATAATAAATCCTTTTCTTTCTGGCTTAACTACTAACTTTTCCATTGAAGTTAATTTTCTGATTTTGGTTTTGTACTTTTGTTTTATGTGGCAGTCATCTGTAGACTATAATTTATCCAGATTATCTTTTTCTGTAGTTGGGACGCTTATTCCAAATGCTTGAAGGTCTTGGTACACAAATAGAGAAAGATGAATTGCTGGATAAATTCAGAAATCCTAAATTGAATGCTGTTTATATGGATGAATGGTCTAGTCTTCCCAGGAAATTTTTGAAAGCGCTTCCCTATTCCCTTACTTCTAGTCAGCTAAGTGCTGTTTCAGAAATTATATGGGATCTAAAGCGACCAGTCCCTATGAATCGGCTTCTGCAGGTTTGGATTTTACATAAATGCTGCTATTCTTTCAATATTAAATAACCTATTTTACTTTCATATGCACTTAAAATAAATCCCAGGTACCATGAACCTAGGACATTGGGATGATGAAAAAGAAATTATGTAGAAAAGTTTAATAGAAAGAAAATGATAGAAAACATGACAGTAACTTGAGTACTCGATATCCCAATTTGCTGCACATCAGTTGACACATGTGAAATCAAGGCTTGGAACCGGGTAGCATCTTTTTCGTGCCTTTGAAGAACTTATGGAGAATGTTTCTACAACCAGTGAATGTCTAGTTCTCTAGATAATTTTATGCCATCATGTTACTGAAATAGTCTTTTCTAGCCACCTCTGTGAAATATGCAAATGATATCTAATTGAAGAATTCTCAAATTTGATTATACGCTGATGTTTCTTTTCAGGGTGATGTTGGATGTGGAAAAACTGTGGTGGCTTTTTTAGCTTGTATGGAGGTTATTGGCTCTGGTTATCAGGTTGATGACCGTATCTTTGTCTAAGTTTATATATTTTTCAACATGTACTATAGAATTTATTGGTTTAACTCTTTTTCCTTTTTTCCTTGTTTTATTTTCTTGTGTGTTTCTGTGACGAGGTCTCCTGACCTCGCATTTAGATTTTTGAATTTTGATCCTTCATGTATAAATTCAATAGTTTGTGAACAATTTTTGCCCAAATTCACTTTGTCTCTTCTGCAGGCAGCTTTTATGGTTCCAACTGAGTTGCTTGCAATCCAGCATTATGAGCATTTGAGTAATTTGTTAGAGAAAATTGAGGAGGATGAGTGTAAACCTTCTATTGCTTTACTAACAGGTTCAACCCCATTAAAACAATCGCGGATGATTCGTAAGGCATGCATTACTATCCAGTATATTTGCTTGATGTTCCCTGTCATTTTCAGGATTCATTTTATTGACCTCATGGATCGGGTTTACAGGACCTCCAAACCGGAGATATCTCTTTGGTTATTGGAACCCATAGTTTAATCGCTGAAAGTGTTGAATTTTCTGCTTTACGCCTTGCTGTTGTGGATGAGCAGCAGCGCTTTGGTGTGATCCAGAGAGGAAGATTTAACAGTAAGGTTGCCTGTTTTTTCTGGCCTCCAATGTCTTTTTATAATAACTTTCTATGAAAATATCTAGTGAACTATATGATGTCATCTTCAAATTCTGCTATGTTACAAGCTTATTTTTTGTTTAATTGTGATGTATATATAATGCACTAAACTTTTTTTCATGTTTAGTGCATTATATGCAAGTGTAGTGATTTGATTCTTCATAATTGTGTGAATGATTAGTCATTGGTGCATTACTCATTAGTCACTATAAATTTTTTCATATTATGTTTACAATGTATAGTGATTTGATTTTTCATAATAGTTTGGGCGATAGGGCTTTTGGTGATGGTGTTTTAGAATTGTATCTTTCTGCAAAAGTTGTATTTTCTATTTACCTTAGTGTTGATATTTTTTTTATATTTCAACTTTCAAGCAACACGTTGTACTTTAGCCATTGACTGTTTTTGAAATTAAAATTATTTATTGTTGTTTCTCAAAAATAGTAAAAGTCAACAGCCAACTCTTATGTTCTGGATGATACAATTTTTCATTAATAGGAGCCTTTTAGGAAAAGCTCAACCTTTTGCTGCCTTTCACATCTCCACTATTTTTCCTGCTGATCCAAATAACTTGTTGGTAGCTTGATTTTAAGTCTGCAAATGATCTGGCTTCATGTGGAAATCTCAGTTTAATAGTTTATTGTGCCTTTTGATACAATCAAACAGGATGCCACTTAGGAACACAAAGTATGTGATAGAATAAGTACTCTCGTTCTTTTTGCGAGTTGAGGACAATTTCTTCCCCTTCTCGAAAGTCCAATTTGTATTTTTTCATAGAAAAATCAAGTGAATGATAAAACAAGATCAATTTTGTATCATATCCAAGAGTTTCCTTGGTCCAGAATGTGGATGCAACATCTGTTAGTCATTAAATGAAGTGCTGCACCTTTCCCTAAACTTTGTGTGTGTGAAATCAATCTTCTCATCCCAGGTCTCTTAGGCATATATATGTCTTTTCTTGTCAACATTGGCTCTGTGACTAGTTTATTATGTGGTTAGAACAAGATATGAACATTGGATCTAGGGATGAATGTGGATTTATTAATGATAACAACAAGAAATGTTAGGTGACAGTGCTAATATTTAAGGTTTTAGATGATGAGAATTAAAATCACAAGTTGAGCTTTTAATAATATACTCCATGCATGTCTTTATGTTTCATATAACACATTTAAGGAGTCGAGTATTGGTCCATAACCTGAACATTAGATAGATCGTAGATGAACTAAATCATTATTAATATCACTTTTGAGTTTGAGGAGACATAAAACAATCATTCATATCTCCATCAGTGCTGCAATAAATGATCGTTTTGTGGTTGCCATTTCAAGTAAGAAGGAAAGACGGTAATCTGAAATTCTGACTTTGCAATTCTATTCTACCATTGTTGTTTCTGCTATTGAAGTGTCATGTTCCCTTATGTTGGGAATTACTGAAATCAGTTATTTGTAGATACTTATGTCATTATATATCTTGACATTTAATGAGTGTTTGCCAAGTTGTCAATTCCAATCCTAGTGTCCAAGATTTTCCTAATTAAAACTATATTTGAACCGACTTTAAACTTGATTAAGAGCATTTATCTATGTTCAGAGATAGCATATGACCCAAAACAGTAAGAAAATGAGAGAGGTGAGAAAGAAGAATTGAGTGTGTTTAAGGTACACGATTTATAGTGTTAGGAAGTAGAATCAATCTACACTAATTACTCAATCTGTAGCTAATTAGTAGGCTAACTGACAGTTGACTTTAACAATCCTGAGGAAAATTTTGACAAATCTATACCTTAGAAACTATGATTAAAGGTTTATATTAAGTATGATCAACAACACTGCATGTTTCCGGAAGCTGTGTATTGTTCTTTTAATTTGCTGAAAGTTGATCGGAACACCTTATTTTATTTTTTTTATATTTTTTTTGTAGTTATATAATACCCCTGTAAGTTCAAGCATGACAACAGATGAGTCAAATGTGTCTTCAAAAGGTGAAAATTATATGGCCCCACATGTCCTGGCTATGTCAGCCACTCCTATACCAAGGACACTTGCTCTGGCCTTATATGGAGATACGTCCCTGATACAAGTATGTGGGCTTTTCTAATTTATGTTTGGATTTCTCTGTAACTCGAACATTTTTAAATGGCTCATGGACTTAAATTTACTTGGTGACTACGATTAACAAATTTTCAGAATATCTTCTCAGATGTTGACAAAATAAATTCTAGGAATGAGGCTGTCCAAGGTAGGTCAGCATAAGCTTTAGTCATTTAGTCTATATGAGATTTAAGAACAGTCAGAAGTTCTTAGTTGAATTCAAGTTTTTATTTTCTGTTATTTTCCTCCTCCCCCTTTTCATCCTCAACCCAAGCCACCCCTCTGCTTCATCCCCCTCCCACCAGCACCAAAAGAAGAAAAAAGGAGATACAGTCTCTTTTCCCAACTCCTTGAGTTGTATACTTATAATTCTGGACTCAAACATGGATGTTGTGTCTTGACAAGGATATAAGGAGTCAGTCATGGTGACCAAACAAAGTAATTATTTGATATATTCTTCTTCAATATGGAGGAAATATATAGGCAATTTACAATATGGAAAGCACTAGTCAACTAATTACAATAGGAAACAATCAAGCTAATTACTATAAAGTCAACTATAGCTAATTACTCTAAATTCAACTATACAATCACAACCATAATTGAGAAAATTATAATACTCCCCCTCAAGCCCTCAAGTTGGTGCATAGATGTTAGTCATACCCAACTTGCTAATTGAGTCATGAAAAAGCCTTCCATTAATAGCCTTTGTAAGGATATCTGCAAGCTGATCTTTACTTGGTACAAATGGAAGTTTGATTTTCTTTTCTTCTAACTTTTTCTTGATGAAAATTCTATCAATCTCCACATGCTTGGTGCGATCATGTTGGACAGATTGTTAGCAATTTGAACTAAAGCTTTATTATCACAATACAGCCTTATACTATTCTTTGGATGAAATCCCAAATTGTTCAATAAATTCTTCAACCATAGCAATTCAGAAACTCATTGTGCAATCCCTCGGAATTCTACCTCAGCTCTGCATCATGATACCACGGTTTGTTTCTTACTACTCCAAATGACTAGGTTACCTCCTACAAAGGTAAAATAACCGGAAGTAGATCTTTGGTCACTAGCATTCCCTACCCCATCAGCATCCGTGTATCCCTCTTTGTCTGCTTGTGGAAGCTATGGAAGAATATTGGTGCTAAGAATCGATCGACCCCCAGGGAGATCCACCATTTCTACACACTCGGCCGGCCGGATGCTGGAGGTACTTTCCATCTTTAGCCCAACTACATAAATCATTGGGTTTCCAAGGACTTAGACACCATTGAAGAAGAAGCTCGGCTAGCTAAGGAGACTTTGGGTACTACTCAACACTAAATGCTTGAATCCCAGCAAAAATCCTAAGAGGCTAGACTGCATTATGAGAAGTTAGTTGAGGATTTGGGTCGCTAGCTAGTGACAATGGAGGTGCTTTCAAAAGAAGCTAGGGCAAAGTTCGAGGTTCAGGCCATTGATCAGTATAAGAGGTCTCTTGCCTTTGATGATGTAATGCTTAGGGAACTTAAACGAGGCCTTTGCACAGCTTGCATGGTTTTTGGTGGCAAAGAGCAATCACTTGAAAATGCCCGCTGCAGATGGGATGCCAGGATTGAGAAGTATAAGGCTGAATCTTTGGAGACCGTCAAGAACCAGAGAATGAGATGGAAGGCTTATCGCAGATCGATCGAGAAAGAGCCCCATATCATGCATCATGAGTACCCCTCTGCGTCTTCCCTCATAACCGTCCATGCCAGCGAGAAGACTTATATCTTAAATAAAGAGGTTGATGTTGGTCCTTTGTCTGACAAGGACTACTACTCCTTTATGACTGCTGAGCTTGATGACATTAGTTGGCCAGTCTTCATAGACTTGACTAAGGGTTATGGGGATGATCCCCTTGTTGGTTTTGGAGTTGGTGGCCCTTCGAGCTCATCCAAAGCTTAACTCAAAGCCCCTTGGTTTTCATTGTTTCGGTGCTTCTCCTAACCTTTTGTAAACATCCTGTACATTCATAGAAATTACAACAGATTTGCTTTCGATTTAGTTCCTCACTTAAGCTGATTAATTTATTCAACTTAATTAACCAAGTATCTAATCAATTGGCGTTAAGTTTAAATAACTCATTAGCTTAATCAGATTACATAATGAACTCAACAGGAATCCTTCTATACTGAGTATCTCGTTACTCCAGTCTGACCAAGTATTTTTATTGAACTGGTCCTTTTAGTCTAATCGAGTACATCATTAAACCGATCACCCCTAAACTACACTGATCAATTTGGATCTGATCAATTATCTTATTAAGTTGATTACTTTTGCTCTGATAGATGACTGGTCTTTGAGCTTGTCCGCTCGGGCTACTCTTGATCGGTGTTGATATTTGCTAAGTAATGTTCTTTCTCTTTTCCCTTTTTTTTTTTTCCTTTTTTATTTTTTTTTATGGACCATACACATGGTCTTTTTTATAGACTGTAGTCTTCACTTTTGCTCCGATGGATGATCGGTCTTTGAGTTTGTTCGCTATGGCTACTCTCGATCGGTCTTGATATTTGTCAAGTAATGTTCTTTCAGTTTTTCCTTTTATTTTTATGGACCATACACATGGTCTTTTATTTATAGATTGTAGTCTTTTATCTGGTAACTAAGTCATTAGGATGTCTCCTAGTAGTCTGTTACTCAAGACTCGTTGAACGAGGATGATGAAACGTGACCCAATTCAACTTCACGCATCTCATCATGTTTTTAATACCTAAAGGCGTGCTAATAGTGCTTCTTATGCACCCAGTTAGTTTCAGTGAGAATGCACTGTCCTAAGACCTTGCTTTTGGCCCCCTCATTTAGCCCCTCAAGCACTTGGTTTGCCTTGGCAAGCTTTCGTGCTGAGAGTTTGCCTTTGTAAACGAAGACAACTTTATTTTGAATTCTTTTCTTGGTCTTTTAAAAATTTCACCCTCTATGGGGAATCTTGTTGATAATTTTGCCAAATTTTGACAAGCCTTTATCTAAAAAAGGTAACAGCTGATTAGAAAAACCTAAAAAATAACAATCATTCTAATCTAATGCTAGATAATAACAGGAAAATTAAAGAAGAATAAACCGCTAAGGGTAATAGGTCTTCAAGTACTTGTCGTTGCATGGTCGGGGTAATTCTCCCACTTCTAGTCGAGCTAGGCAATAGGCTCCATGCCCAGTTAAATCGATCACCTGATAGGGTCCTCATTTGTCCGCCAATGAGCCAACTGCTTTTGCCTTTGTATTCGGAGACGCTCTTTCTAGGACTAGGTCCCCGAGTTGGAATCTTCTTATCCGAACATGTGAATTGTAGTATCTAGTTGCACTTTGTTGATTAGCCATGTTCGTCACACGTCAAATCCTTTCTCTCTTCAAGTTCATCCAAGCTTTGCTCTAGCATGCCCATATTTTGTTCGGATTGGTACAGTTTAACTCTTGGGGAGGTGTAGACTACTTCAACTAGGATGAAGATGTGTAAAATCGTGTTATAAAAATCTAATTCGCAAGTGCACGAATCGTGAGATAAATGCAACGACAAGTAGGGATCGTTCTCACAAGGAAAAATGATTTACTAATTAAACTAGTTTTAATTGAAGCAAAGCAATTAAAAGTGTCCAAGAGATTTAGATTAATTGATTGATTGAGAACTAAATTATCTACGAAAGCAGCCAGCGATAATATGTGAATGTGATCAAGAGGTGAGAAAACTAAGTCATCAATGCTCCCTAACTATGTTTACTCAATGTTTCGAATCGACTTGTGAAAAAGATATTAATCAAGTTAAGGGTTCATTCTTATCTTAAGTAAGATTGTTACCGTATGATTATGGGATGAATCAAGTGTTCTCAATTGTAATTTACCTATAAATCAACGATGCAAACTACAACCGAGATCCCATTAAGCGCAAGAACTAATGAACTAAAACCTACTTGCATAAATCAATGCTAAGATCAGTTTTATCCGTTCAATTGAATATTAATTAAGGTTAAGTGTAAATCAACACTCCAAACTTAATTGTTTAATTATCAAAACCCTAAATTCATACCAGCGTATAATCATGCATTAACACAAATAAAGAATTAAAACCTAGAATGAATTGAATAAATCAAAACTTGAATTAACGGAAATATAGTCAATTCTAACAAAAAGTATTCATAGAGGTTTACGTTGATTTCCTAATATGAAATTAGTTACACATGAAAAGATTAAAAGAAGATGAGAAAAAGTTGATAAAACCCATGAGTGTCGTCTTCTTCAAGCTTCCAAGTGCAACAATGGTGGTGATGTGATGAGGGACGACCCCCTTGGTGGCTTGGGACCTCCCTTGGCTGCCTCTCGGCTAGTCTCGAAATTGGGGTTTACAAGGGGATTAAATAAGTGTAGAGGCTAGGCCATGTACTTAAACAAGGAAATTAATTCCCTTTTGGGATTCTATTTCTTTCTTAATCTATCCAAAATTGATTACTTATTGAAGGAAGATAAAGATTAGATGTCTACTTGCTTTCAAAGACTCACATAAGTCCAAGAAGGTAATATTTACAGTTCCGACAAATTGCAAAATAAATCTCGTAATTATTCGCGGATTTTATGACCGACTCATCTTACTTTCGGGTACTAAAACGGGCATAACTTCTTCTAGAAAATTTGGATTGACAATACATAAATTGGGTTGGAAACTAGACTTCCGGGGCTTCAAATCCATAGGTGGCAAGACACACACTTCAATCGGAGCTAAGAGATATGTCCATCGCAACACAGCTCATCTGCACTGTCACGGGCTACCGCTGTGAAAGCCACAGCGGTCTTCACTGTTCTTGAGAGCGCTTTGGGTGCCGCTGTGGAAACCCACAGCGATCTTGATGGTTGTTGGCATGGCAATCATGGCAAATTGCATAAAAGTCCCTTGAATCTCCTAAAATCACCTTTTTCCTCTGAAATACATCAAACATATCACTTGGATCCAACAACCTGAAAATACAAACACATAGATTAACACCCTAAATAACTCGAGAAACAAGCAATTGATTGGAGGACTGAGGACCAAAAACATATACAATAAATGACCGATTAGATGATAGCTTCAGTCCTGAATGCCAATGAGTAAGGAGTCTCGCCCGTTGTTGCCCTTTCTGTAGTCGTGTATGCCCAAAACACCTCATGCAGTTTGTCCGTCCAGTTTCCCTTTTGGTATCAAGCTTAGCTTTCAATGTATGCTTGATGATCTTGTTCACAGCCTCGGTCTGCCCATTGGTCTATGGACGTGTAAGCATTGCATAATAAATCTTGATGTGGTACATCCTTCACTTTTCCTGGAAGTTGTCATCGTTGAATTGGGTTCCATTATCAGTAATGATTGTGTCTGGAATCCCAAACCGATAGATGATATTTTTTTTCACAAAGCTGGTAGTTTTGGCTTCAGTTATGTGTGTAAGTGCTTCTACTTCAACTTACTTCGTGAAATAATTTACTTCTACGATGGCGTACTTTGCTCCCCCTTTTGTTGTAGTCGGCATTGGTTCGATCAGATCGAGCCCCTACATTGGAAATCCCGATAGGGAGGTCAGATTCTTCAACTGCTTGGGCGGTTGCCTGATATCATTTGCTATTCTACAACATGTCTCACACTTCTCCGCCATTTGCTAGGCATTCTGAAACAAGGTCAGCCAGTAAAATCCTTGTCTAAGGGTTTTGTGAGCTAGGCTCTTACCCTCAGTATGGTTCCCACAGTCTCCGCTATGTATGCTCTTTAAGATCTTCTCAGCTTCGATCGGCCCAACATACCTCTGCAGTGTCATTGAAAACCCCATCCGATATAACTCTCCTCCAATTATTGTGTACCGAGTGGCTCTGTACCTGATCCATTTTGCCTCCATCAGGTCATTGGGGAGGATGTTCTTCTCCAAATAATCCTTGATTGCTTCTATCCAGGTAACCTGTCTTTCTTTCACCACTCCCACTATCATCTCTTCCCTATCTCTAATACTGGGTTGCGTAAGGTGAGCCATTGGATTGTTTTGGGCCATATGTTGGTGGTCGTTAATGCTAGCTTGGACAGGGCATCTGTCTTTTCATTCTCTTCTCTCGGGATTTGGATGACCCTGTAACTTTTGAATCAGTAATGCAGATTTTTGGCCATCTCAAGGTTAGGCGATCATGTTACCGTCTTTTGCTTGGTACTCATCCAGGACCTGATTTACTACGACCTGAGAATTGCTAAAAATTTCAATTTCATTAGCACCCAGGGTTGCGCAAACCTTTAACCCTACCAGAAGTGCTTCATACTCTGCCACATTATTAGTTGCTTTGAAATCAAAACGCAGGGCACACTCAACATGATCGCCTTTTAGGGTGTATACCACTATCCCTGCCCCTCTGCCATGTGTATTTGATGATTCATCGACATGCAACTACCATTAGAAGACCTTCTGTTCTCTTTCTTCGAGCATTTTAGCTACCTCAGCATCTGGTTCAGTGAACTCTACAATTAAGTCTACCACTGCTTTGCCTTTGATCAAAGCTTTTGGTATGTAGGTGATGTCAAACTCACTCAGCTTGAATGCCTATTTTGTTATTCTTTTTGACACTTCTGGCTTCGATAGAATCTGTTTGAGTGGGCAGTCTGTGTCAACCTCGATCATGTGTGCTTGAAAATAAAGCCTAAGCTTTCTTGCTGCTATTATCGACCGCCAATGCCATCCGCTCTGTTGATAAGTACCCTGTTTCTGCTGGTAGTAGAGTATTGCTGGTATACTAGATCCGTTTTTGCACTCCGTTATCCAATCTGACAAGCACTGAGCCAGTTGCCACTGGCATGATCGATAGGTACAGATACAAGGTCTCGCCATTTGGTGGTTTTGACAGGATCGGGGCCTTGTTGAGATATTCCTTGATTCGCTGGGAAGCCTCCTTACACTCTTCAGTCCACTCTACCCATTTGCCTTTCCTTATGTCTCTGAAAAAAGGAAGGCACTTATCTGTCGATTGGTTGATTAACCGATTGTGTGAAGCTAGACACCCGGTTAACCGCTAAATCTCTTTCAAAGTTCTAAGGGATCTCATATCCTTCATTGCCTTTATCTTCTTAGGATTGACTTCGATTCCTCTTTGATAGACCCGGAATCCAAGGAACTTCCTCGATGGTACTCCAAAAACACACTTATTCGGGTTGAGCTTCATCTTGTATCGTCTCAACACTTAAAATGTTTCCCTCAAATTTGATGCATGTTTCTTAGCCGTAATGCTTTTGGGCAGCAAGTTATCCACTTACACCTCCATATTTCTACCAATCTATCAAGCGAACATCTTATTTATCAATCTTTGGTATGTTGGCCCAGCATTCTTCAATCGAATGGCATTACCTTATAGTTGTAGAGCCTCTGAAGTTGTGAATGCCGTTTTCTTCTTATTTGGTCCGAACATCCTAATTTGGTTGTAGCCTGAGTATGCTTCCATGAAACTGAGCAGTTCATGCCTAGCTATAGTATCAACTAATCAGATCTATCCTTGGTAGGGGGAAATTGTCCTTGGGTTATGCTCGTGAAGTCCATACACATCCTCCATTGCCTATTCTTCTTTTTGACCAACACTACATTGGCTACCCACTTCGGGTATTGGACCTCCACAATCGATCCCGTAGCTAGTAACTTCTTGACCTCTTCCTTGATGGCCTCATTTGTTTCCGGGTTGAACCTGCGTTTCTTCTGAACTGTTGACTTGTGGTCGAGGTCAATTGCTAGATAGTGAGAGATCACCTTCATCTCTATCCCTGGCATGTCCTCATGCTTCCCCGCAAACACATCATTGTACTCCCTTAGCAAGCTGATCAAATCATTCTAAACATGATTGGATAACTGAGCTCCTAACTTGGTAGTCTGGTCAGGTTTACCGCTATTGAACATAACTTCCATCATTGGTTCTTCCTCCAAATCTTTTTGATGTCCCAAAGGTAGTTCTTTTGGGTCTAGATCAAACTTGGTCGGGGTTTCTGCTCGGCCTTCCTCCTTATCAATCTCAAAACATTCCTCCTTGGCCATGTCAATCTGCATCACGTCAAAATCTACTTTCTCTTTATACATTTCCAAGTTTGCTTTACTGGCCCACTCTTGCTTCAGTGCGATGATGTTTTGAGTTTTGACAAAACATATGCTTCGCATTGAAAATTATTTTGATTGATACCAGTAAACAAAGATGGTAATAAAACCTTAAGGTACCCAAACGAACAATGTCCTAAGCGCCTATGTCAAAGATAGATATTACTTTCCTTATTAGAGTTCCTTATTAGAGTAGACTTGTATTACTCTATGAAGTTGGCTAGATGAGCTTGAAGAGCCCGAAGTACTATCTATTGTAAAGTAGTACAACCCCCGTCTTTCCCTATCAGTTCCAATTGTCTCCTCGGTGTAAATGTCATGAACCACACAATGTGTAGGCTATAAAGTGACATCAAAGTTAAGAGATATAAAAATCTGACTAGTAGAGAGTAAGTTATTAAACAAGGTAGGTACGTGTAAAACAGATGACAAGTGTAAAGATGGAGTTAAGGATAAAGATCCTACCCTATTAACCGAGGTGGGTGTACCATTAGCATATGACACACTACATGTTTTGGTTGAACTATGATGACTAAATTTTCGAGAATTAAAAGTCATATGATCCGTTGCACCAGAATCAATTATCTAAATATTATTACTAGAAATTGTAGAAACACTGAAAGCATAATGAAATGTACCTAAGCTAGTCATAAAAATTTTAGAAGAATTATCATGAGAGTAAACCAGAGGAAGTACCGTAGGTGGTACTAGTGGACTAGAAGTATCCGATACATCCTTACTAAGGTTTGACATGACAATAGTAGCAGCGGAAGTAAAAGAATAGAAAATATTCGGAAAGGACAATCGAAACAGAAAAATCTGGCAACAGTTTTTTTTTATTTTTTTAAATTTTTAAATTTTTTTATTTTTTATGATCTGAGGAGCGACACTGGTTTCTAGAGAAGAAAGAAGCGATGCGGATCGCTAGTCGTTTGGTAGAACAATCGGCGGTCGGAAGCAACGCTAGTAGAATGATCAAAGGTCGGAGAGGAAGCGACGCCGGTAACTAGTGGCAGTAGTGCCGGCAGTGAGACTCACCAGTGACAAGAAGTTAACAGGTAGTAGAAGCAAAAATATAGATACAAAAAAAGACCCAAAATTTTATTTATGCCCAAATATCATGAGCAAAGTAATTCTTTGATATATTCTTCTCCAATATGGAGGAAATATATAGGCAATTTACAATATGGAAAGTACTAATCAACAAATTACAATAGGAAACAATCAATCTAATTATTTTACAATTAAGTTAATTACTCTATAGTCAACTATAGCTAATTACTAAAGTCAACTATACAATCACAACTATAATTGAGAATAAGTTAACTATATAATCATAACCATAATTGAGAATATTATAATAGTGACTATTAAAGATTTAGACTTAAAGATGTTTATGTGCATACAATGTATGTTTCAAAATTTGATTAAGGTGGCCGCCTCAAGGTGTGTCTCAGCTGCCTCAATCCCATGAGTCGTCCGAGTGGGTGAGAAATGGCCTTTTAAGCTTTGTTTTTCAGAAAGGTTTTAAGTGGTTGACAATGAGTTATATTTTATATATATATAGATTTTCTATTATCAGTTCGTCCTGACAATAAATATATCAGGATGAAGAATGTGGACCACTAGATTTATATGCTTTGACTCAAAGTGTATGCACTTATCAAAACTTCTCCATAATCTATGGTCAACATTCTTCGTCCTGATATATTTATTGTCATGACGAACTGGCAATAAAAAGACTATATATATATAAGTGACTTTAACCTTTTTAAAATCCTAAACTACTAATGATAAGTCTTTTTAATATAGTGTGGTCATTTATAACTAGGATGACATTTTGGATCCATATTTCAAGCCACTAAACATCATTTTATTTATCATGCACTTTTTTTTTTGTTTTGATATTTATGTTAGTAATGTTGATTGTGAACTATTTATTAAATATTACGGATGATTTTCAATTTTATTTTCTGTCAGAAGTTGTTAGCTCAATGATAAGTCTCTAGTTTAAAATAAAGAGATTGAGTAGTTTTGTTACTCAAGTCTTATCTCTAGGTAGTTTAATTAGTCTGATTACTATTTTAGAATAGTTTGAATTTCCTAGATTAATGGATGGCGGCTGTATGCCTCCTATGTATTGCTTGTCTGTTTCTGATGTTCATCAGAGCATCCTCTGAACCCTAAAAATCTTTCGTGACCAAGTACAGAGTGGCATTCCTAGCCTCCTCCGTCACTTCTTCCACGAAAGCATCTACCTCTAATAACTTCAGAGGTTCAAATAACACTCTCAATCTTCCTCATTTGCCCATCACTGGTCATAAACTAAATGGGCACAATTATCTTCGGTGGTCTCAATCAGTGATGATGTTCATATGTGGCAAAGGGAAAGATGATTTTTTCACTAGAGTTGTGAAGTCACTAGAGAAGGAGGACGCAGCATACAAATCATGGAAAACATAAAATAATATGGTGATGTCATGGTTAATCAATTCAATGAACAACGGCATCGGAGAAAATTTTCTACTCTATGAGACAGCCCAGGAGATATGGGAGGCTGTCAAAGAAACCTATTCCAACAGTGACAATACATCAAAATTGTTTGGAATAGAGAGTGCCCTGCATGATTTATGTCAAGGAGAGACAATTGTCACTCAATACTTAAATACGTTGATGTGACATTAGTAGCAACTTGACGTGTTCAAAAAACATAAGTGGACCTGTTCCAAGGATGAGGCCTTGTTCAAAGAGATTGTGGAGCAGAAAAGGGTGTTCAAGTTTCTTTTTGGTCTGAACCAGAACTTAGATGAGGTTAGAGGAAGAGTTCTAGGAACGAAACTAATTCCTAGGATTCGTGAAGTATTCTCAGAAGTACGCCGAGAAGAGAGTAGAAAGAAAGTGATGATGGGAACACTGGCCAAGACCGAAATCAGCAACTCCATTTAGAGCTCTACCTTGGTAACCAGAGGTACTTTGTATCAGTCCAATGAAAATCGACCTAGGAAAGGGAGGCCATAGTGCGAACATTGTCAAATGCTTGGACACACTAAACAAACCTGCTGGAAGCTTCATGGGAAGCCAACAGATTGGAAACCTAGATTCAACAATGAGGAGGAGAGTCACGGCAACATGGTGACTGGACATGAAGGCACTACAACCAACTCCAATCCATTTAGCAAGGAGCAAATGGAACTATTGCACAAGTTACTTAATCACTCTCCTCAGAATCCTAATCCATCAATTATTGGAACTGGTTCCTCAGCAAAGAAAGGTACATTCCAAAATGCTTTGAAAGTAAAAAAAAAGGAGAATTTTAGTTCATGGATAGTGGACTCTAGTGTATCAGATCACATGATCGGAGATCCAAGTATATTTCAGAACTATAACCCATGTTAAGTTAATCTTAATGTAAGAATTACGGATGGATCACTCTCAAAAGTTGTAGGGATAGGTTCCGTAGTTATTTCATAAACAATTACGTTACACTTGGTACTTTTGGTTCCAAAACTAGATTGTAATTTGTTGTCTATCAGCAAACTTACAAAAGAATTGAATTGTATATCTAAATTCTTTCCTAAATACTGTGAATTTCAGGATTTGGATTCGGGGAAGACGATTGGCAATGCTAAGGTTTGTTCGGGACTTTATATCCTCAAAGTTGAAGATTTCTGGTACAAACAATCAAAAAAGGTTGAGTCTATGTCCTACAAAAGTTAGATTAGTAGTTAATTTAGGAGTCAAGTTAGGTTAAATAATGATAGTGCCGTAATGCTGTGGCACTATCGCTTAGGTCACCCCAATTTTTTTATCTTAGGAAATTTTTTCCAGATTTATTCAAGAATAAAAATCCATTACAATATCAGTATGAAATCTGTCAATTCTCAAACGCACTCGAAATTTTTTTCCACAAAATGGTTACAGATCATCATATCCTTTCTCAATAATCCATAGTGATGTGTGGGGACCATCTAGAGTTAACAACATCTCAAGTGCTAGATGGTTTGTGTCGTTTATTGATGACTATACTAGGATAACCTGGATATTCCTCAAGGAGAAATCCGAAGTAGGTCAAATTTTCTAAAATTTTAATAGTATGATTAAAACCCAATTTCAAACTAGAATCCAAGTGTTAAGAACTGATAATGGTAAAGAATATGTTAGTTTGAATTTGAATAATTATCTGTTAAGTGAAGGAATTGTTCACCAAAGCTCCTGTGTCAATACTCCACAACAAAATAGAGTATTGGAGAGAAAAAACCACCACCTTTTAGAGGTTGCTAGGTCTCTTATGTTGTCCATGAATGTACCTAAACACTTTTGGGGGGAAGCTGTCCTTACTTTAGTATACCTTACAAACTGACAACAATCTAGAGTCGTAAGTTTTCAAACCCCATGTCAAGTTCTTCAATCATATCCTCATACATGTATTCTATCTAGAATTTCACCTAGGGTATTTGGTTGCTCTGCATTGGTCCTCATTCATCAGCAAAATTGTAATAAACTTGATCCTATCTATTAAATGTATTTTTTTAGGATACTCTCCCAGTTAAAAAGGGTATAAATGTAAATCCTACATGTTACATTTATAGAAACCTAACCTTTTTGCTCGAAAACCGAAATTCGGGGGGGGTGGTTTTGTGGCGAAGATAAATGAAGAAGAATTTCTTTTTTGGGAAACTCAAAAGTCGGTTAAATCTGATCATCATAGTCATAGTTCATTGAGTCCTTGTGAAACTCTAGAGCCTCACATATCTGAAACTCTATCTCACAACAAGTCATCGAGTCCTTGTGAAACTCTAGAGCTTCACACATTTGAAACTCTATCTGACAACAAATTATGGAGTCCTAGTGAAACTCCAAACACTGTAAATGAGTCTCCTACAGCACATCCAACTCCAAATACAGTCATTGAGTTAGATGAAAATTCCAACTAGATTGTTTATTCCCGGAAAAAGAAAACAAAAAAGGATATGATGACTCAAACATCTCTCAAGCAAGGTCAAGCAATTGAACCGAACCAAATAGTCCAAGAGAGTGAACCAGATAATGACACAGTGGGTGAAACCCATGTAGACAGCAAAAACTCTAAAACTGTCAGCAACAAAAGTGAGTATTCGGACCTTGACCAACCCATTGCTTTGAGGAAAGGGGTAAGGGAGTGTAGAAACCGTCCCCTCTACCCAATGTGCAACTTTATATCATACAAAGGTTTGTCACCAAACTTCTACTCATTTGCTCTCAACCTCTCAAAGGTTTATTGTGATTGAATTCATCCTCTAGACCAGGTGGTACCTCCATGTAGAAGAAATGCATTTTTTATGTCTAGTTGGTGAAGTTTCCAGTCCAAGTTCACATCTAATGATAGTAGAACTCGAATGGTGTTGAGTTTGGCTCCTGGGGCAAAGGTCTCCTGTTAGTCAATCCCATAGGACTGTGTAAATCCCTTAGCAACTAGTCGGACCTTGAATCTTTCCACACTTCCATCAGCTTTGTATTTCATAGTAAATATCCATTTACAACCCATTAGCTTCTTCCCCTTTGGTAACTACGAAATCTCCCAAGTCTCATTCTTCTATAATGCTCTCAGCTCTTCCCAGACAGCTGACATTCTTACCAAACCTCTCCCTTGGGTCAGCTTTGAGGAATTAAGGTCCAAGCTAGGCATGATTAACATCTACTGCCCAGCTTTGGGGGGGGTGGTGTTGGAAGTTGTTAGCTCAATGATAAGTCTCTAGTTTAAAATAAAGAAATTAAGTTACTCAAGTCTTATCTCTAGGTAGTATAATTAGTCTGATTACTGTTTTAGAATAGTTTGAATTTCCTAGATTAATGGATGGCTGCTGTATGCCTCCTATATATTGCTTTTCTGTTTCTGATGTTCATCAAGTGCAATAAAACTTCTATTTCTCTACAGTTTCTCTTTTTAATTTTATTTTTGAAATATTTTTCTTTTCTCGAATTGAGGCGAAAACAAAACTGCCTCGCACCACCTCACACATTTTTATACATTGTGTGCATATTTGTAAATTTATAATAAGTATGATATTATGTATATTTATTTACGTGGAACAATTATGCAAACAATAACAAAGATTTGAGTTTCCATGAAACAAATTCATAGCATCATTGTAATTGTCTATGTTTAATTAGTGAATCCTCTTAAACTACCATTGTGACATAACTATCTTGTCTGCTAAAGCTTAACTCTGCATCTTTATTTATAAAATAAATGTTTGATGAATTGTAAACTATTGGAATTCGATTATGTGGCAGTATCTTTTTTTTAAGTACCGTAAATAATTAGGAGATTTGGGTAATCTTTTACACAATCTTATTTTAGGAGTTTCCTGTTTTAGTGTAGTTTTATTTCTTTTAGGAAAGTTGCTAGCATCCCTGATTTGTAGGCGGATTTGCTACTGCCTCTTATGTATATATATTTGTGTTTTTTCTTCCTTGAGAATTAAGAAGAATAATTATTATCTTCCCTCATATTTTTTCTCATGGTATCAGAGCGTATTTTGAAACCTAAAATTTCCAAACCCAAAAATTCCCGAATATCAAAATACGGGATGACTACCACTAGTTCAACTTCCGATGTCACTTCCAATCTAGAAATCACCGATTCGAATGGCAATGGTGGTTCCGAAAATCCACATCTTTCCCATCTACCCATTACAGGTCATAAACTGAATGGGTTCAATTTTCTGCAATGGTCCCAATCCGTATTGATGTTCATATGCGGAAAGGGAAAGGATGATTACCTCACCGGAATCGCAACATCACCAAAAAAGGAAGATCCAAAATTTAAACAGTGGAAGACAGAAAACAACATGGTCATGTCATGGTTAATTAACTCTATGAACAATGATATCGGAGAGAATTTCCTGCTCTATGAAACAGCGAAAGAGATATGGGATGCAGCGAAGGAAACTTATTCAAACAATGAAAACACAGCAGAGTTAATTGGAATTGAAAGCATACTTCATGATTTACGGCAAGGAGATCAATCTGTCACCCAATACTTCAACTCTCTCACTCGGTATTGGCAGCAATTGGATATGTTCGAAAAACACAGTTGGGGCTGTCCAGGAGACGGGACCAAATACAAACAGATTGTGGAACAAAAGAGAATATTCAAGTTCCTATTGGGCCTCAATCCGAACCTTGATGAGGTACGAGGAAGGATGTTGGGAACAAAGCCATTGCCTAACATCAGAGAAGTCTTCTCGGAAGTTCGTAGAGAAGAGAGTAGGAAAAGGGTTATGATGGGACCACAGACAAGGACAGACAACGTCACTCTAGTTACACAAAATTCTGCACTTACTGCTCGAGGTACTCAATTCAATGATAACAGGCAGTGGAAAGGGAGACCGTGGTGTGACCACTGCCGAAAACCTAGTCACACTAAGGACACTTGCTGGAAGGTTCACGGTAAACCTGCCGATTGGAAGCCAACAAGGCCTACTAATGACCGAGAAAGTCGCAGCAACCTGGTCTCGAGCAATGAGTCTCAAGCAGAATCAAATCTGTTCAGTAGGGAACAGATGGAGTTGTTACAAAAACTGTTCAATCAGTCACAACCGAATTCCAATCCTATTAGTGGGACAGCATCACTAGCACAAAGAGGTAATTTCTTGAATGCCTTAAATGTAAAATGTGAAAAATTGAGTTCTTGGATTGTTGACTCAGGAGCATCGGATCATATGACCGGGGATGAAACCATTTTCTGTAAGTATAGTCCATGTTATGGGAATTTCTCGGTTAGGATTGCTGATGGATCACTCTCAAAGGTGGCGGGTACAGGTTCTGTAGTGATTTCAAAGAACCTAACACTCAACTCTGTACTCTTAGTCCCAAATTTGGTTTGCAACCTGCTGTCCATTAGCAAACTCACCCAAGAATTAAACTGTGTTACTAAATTTTTCCCTTATTGTTGTGAATTTCAGGACTTGGATTCGGGGAAGACGATTGGCAATGCTGAGATGTGTTCGGGACTTTATCTTCTCAAAGTCGGTGATTTTTCTGATAGACAACCTCAAAAGGCAGTTTGTGTTTCCTTAAAAGGTCAATGTGATAGTCGTTCTAGGTCAAATAACGATAGTGCAGTCATGTTATGGCTCTATCGATTAGGTCATCCAAATTTTCTGTATCTTGAAAAATTGTTTCCCTCATTATTCATTAATAAAAGTTTAAAAAAATTTCAGTGTGATATTTGTCAATTGTCTAAACACACTCGCAATGTCTTCTTAAATCAGCCATACAAATTATCTCACCCATTTTCAATGATTCACAGTGATGTGTGGGGTCCGTCAAGGGTTAACAACATTACTGGGGCTAGGTGGTTTGTATCATTCGTAGATGATCATACTAGGATTACATGGATATTCCTCATGAAGGAAAAATCTGAAGTCAGTCAAATCTTCCAGAATTTCAATAAAATGATTCAGACTCAGTTCCAAGCCAAAGTTCTAAGAACCGACAATGCCAAGGATTATTTTAATTCGGTTCTTGGCAATTATCTGTTATGTGAGGGTATTGTTCATCAAAGTTCGTGTGTTGAGACCCCTCAGCAAAATGGGGTTTCAGAGAGAAAAAGCAGACACCTCCTAGAGGTGGCCCGATCCCTTATGTTTTCCACTAATGTTCCTAAACATTTTTGGGGAGAAGCTGTCCTTACAGCGGCTTACCTCATTAATAGGATGCCATCTAGAGTGCTAAAGTTTCAAACACCTTGTCAAGTTCTTCTCAAATCTTACCCTCATTCCCGTATTATCTCAAATATCCCTACTAAAATATTTGGGTGCTCAGTGTTTGTACATATTCATCAACAACACCGAAGCAAATTGGATCCAAAATCCATTAAATGCATGTTTGTTGGATATTCTCCAACTTAAAAGGGATACAAATGTTACTCCCCTGTCACAAAAAGGTTCTATGTGTCTATGGATGTTACATTCTTCGAAAATCAAGCATACTATCCGAAAACTGAAATTCAGGGCGAGAGTGATATTCAGGAATTTCAGTCTTGGGAGCCGGGAAACACCGAGTTAGTAAGCCCCCCTCACATGTTGTGGAGTCCTTTTAGTATTATAGAAGAACCACAACAGTATGATCCTCCTAGTCATCCTATTCCTTATCAAACTGAGACTGACCAGTCCAGACTTACCATTCCTGAGCCTTCTAGTCCTGAACATTCTCAATCTGCTAAAAATAATGAGTTCATTGTCTAATCCAGAAAAAGAAAGACTCAAAGAGGAGTGGAGCACCGAACATCTCTCAATCCTACTCAAGAGTCCGAACCGAATCAACAAGTTCAAGTTTATGACCCAAACACAAATGAAGCAAATGAAACTCCTCCAGGTAACATGAGTTCTAATCCTAATCATACAGAAACTGATGATGCTAATTCTGATCAGCCTATTGCTCTAAGGGATTTAGAGAATGCAGAAATCATCCCATTTACCCAATCGGAAAATATGTCTCATATGAGGGTTTGTCTCCAAATTTTCGGGCCTTTGTTACAAATATCTCCAAGATACAGATTCCCAACAATATCCAAGAAGCTCTCAAAGTGCCTAAATGGAGAGTAGCAGTTTGGGAAGAAATCCAAGCATTGGAGAAGAATGGAACATGGGAAATTTCAAAATTGCCAAAAGGGAAAAATTCGGTGGGCTGTAAAAGGATATTCACAGTGAAACACAAGGTAGATAGGAGTGTTGATCGGTTCAAAGCCCGGTTGGTTGCTAAGGGGTTTACTCAATCTTATGGAATTGACTACCAGGAAACTTTTGCTCCGGTGGCCAAATTAAACACAATTCGTGTCCTGTTTTCTTTGGCAGCCAACTTGGATTGGCCACTTTATCAGTTAGATGTGAAGAATGCGTTCCTAAATGGAGAATTGGAAGAAGAAGTTTACATGGAAGTTCCTCCTGGTCTTGAAACACATGCAAATGTCAACAAGGTTTGCAAGCTCAAGAAGTCACTATATGGTCTCAAACAATCTCCACGAGCTTGGTTTGATAGATTCACAAAAGCAGTAAAGAAGTTTGGGTATTCACAGTGCCAAACTGATCACACTCTGTTCGTTAAATTCTCACCTAATGGACAGACTACCGTTCTTATTGTATATGTGGACGACATCATTCTTACTGGAAACCATGAGGAGGAGATGAATAAACTCAAGAACTTTCTAGCAAAGGAGTTTGAGATCAAAGACCTAGGGAGTGTCAAATACTTCCTTGGCATGGAAGTAGCTCGGTCCACAAAGGGTATTTCAGTTTCTCAGCGGAAGTATGTCCTGGATTTACTAACGGAAACTGGGATGATTGACTGCAAACCAGCCGATACTCCTATGGACCATACAACTAAACTAGGCACATTGGAGGGTAGTGCTCCTGTGGACAAAGGCAGGTATCAAAGACTTGTGGGGAAGCTGATATATCTCTCTCACACACGACCGGATATCGGGTTCTCTGTTAGTGTAGTGAGCTAGTTCATGAATAACCCAACAGAAGAACACATGAATGCAGTATATCGGATTCTACGTTATCTCAAGTTGACACCGAGTAAGGGTTTGTACTTCAAAAAGAACTTTAGCCAAGATATTGAACTATTTTCGGATGCTGACTGGGCTGGTTCAGCAACTGATCGGAGATCCACTTCAGGATACTGTACCTTTGTGTGGGGAAATTTGGTTACTTGGTGAAGTAAGAAGCAATCAGTGGTTTCAAGGAGTAGTGCAGAAGCAGAGTTTCGGGCCATGGCACATGGTATTTGTGAGGGAATATGGCTAAAAAGGTTACTGGTGGAGCTAAAGGTTCCTATTAGGGAGTCCATGAAACTGTTTTGTGACAACCAGGCAGCTATAAGTATAGCTAAAAATCCAGTTCATCATGATAGAACAAAACATGTGGAGATAGATCGACACTTCATCAAAGAGAAGATAGAAGAAGGAAGTATCAAACTAGTCTACACTCCAACAACATTACAGACAGCTGATATCCTCACCAAGGCTCTTCCAAGGAGAAATTTTGAAGACCTGACTTTCAAGCTGGGAATGATTAACATCTACAACCCAGCCTGAGGGGGAGTGTTGGAATTCGATTATGTGGCAGTATCTTTTTTTTAAGTACCGTAAATAATTAGGAGATTTGGGTAATCTTTTACACAATCTTATTTTAGGAGTTTCCTGTTTTAGTGTAGTTTTATTTCTTTTAGGAAAGTTGCTAGCATCCCTGATTTGTAGTCGGATTTGCTACTGCCTCTTATGTATATATATTTGTGTTTTTTCTTCCTTGAGAATTAAGAAGAATAATTATTATCTTCCCTCATATTTTTTCTCATAAACCATTTATTTTTCATGTTTTATTCCCATCAATTGTATATTTGGAGTTTTTTTCTCTCTGTATATCCTGATCATGGACAGTTCATCAACCTTTTTTTTTATGTTTTGTGAGGACTCTTGTCCTCCCTCTTTTATATATCCTTTCATATGCATTGGTTTTTGCTCATGGCTAAGAAAGAAGAGGCTGACAGAATTCATAATAAAGGAAGCTTGACTGGGAAAAAGGAATAAAGATAATATAGCTCAGCAGATAGATGAATTTTGGGCTTTTGTGAGATTAAAAATCCTCATGTTGGTGGTTTATAATTTGGTGCCATCTTTTTAAAAAATTGGATACAAATATGATTTTCAAGCCCTGTTAGATCTTATTATTCACAATTTAATTATTTAATGCCTTTTAAGTGACCCTTTTTTGGTTCTTTTGATGACAGATAACTGATTTACCTCCTGGAAGAATACCAGTTAAAACTTACATTATTGAAGGAAATGGCAATGGTTTTGAGAATGTATACAAGGTAATTGGTTCATTGTAACCTGTTTACACATTAACTAAGGAGTTAGGTTATTGTTTCCGTTTCCCTTTCATGTTTAAAGCGTGTTGTTATTAGGCATAATTTTGGTTATCATTTTATGGCCACCAATTAGCAGAGTGAAAGTATTTAAAATCAGCAGAGCTTTATTTATGCATTCTTATAGTTATATGCCTTACGGACACGCTAGAGGAACTATATATTATGTATGTCTATAATTGAAAGGGTTTTTATCTGTTCAATAGAGGGATAATTTTTTGTTGCCAATGTAATATTTTATATGATCATTAAGAATCATTTTGCAGGTCTCTTTTGTTTACTTGTGATCTGATGCTGTTAATGTTTTGTTTAACAGATGATGCTTGAAGAATTAGAAGTAGGAGGAAAAGTGTATTTGGTGTATCCAGTTATTGAACAATCTGAGCAACTGCCTCATCTTCGTGCTGCTGCTGCAGATCTTGAAACTATATCAGATAGATTCCCGAATTACAGTTGCGGGTTGTTACATGGAAAAATGAAGAGTGAAGAAAAAGATGAAGCATTAAGACGGTTCAGATCTGGAGGAACACATATACTTCTTTCCACTCAAGTAATTGAGATAGGCGTAGACGTTCCAGATGCATCTATGATGGTTGTTATGAATTCCGAGAGATTTGGAATAGCCCAGTTACATCAACTTAGAGGACGAGTTGGGCGTGGGACAAGGGAATCAAAATGTATATTGGTAGCATCTACCACTAATAGCCTAAGCCGGCTGAAAGTTCTGGAGAGATCATCAGACGGATTTTACTTGGCAAATATGGATCTTCTTCTACGTGGACCAGGTGACTTGCTTGGTAAAAAACAGTCAGGACACCTTCCAGAGTTTCCTATTGCCAGATTGGAAATGGATGGGAATATGTTGCAAGACGCACATATGGCTGCACTGGTAAATGTTCTCCTATTCTTCTCTTGTTACTAAAATTTTGTTTTAGATTTGCTATTTATTTATCAGTTATATGTTTCTTCCTGGACTATAACAGAACGCTCTTTAGTGACCTAAGTGGCTGAAAACTTTACAAGTTTTTTAAAGAGATTCCGGATTTAGATAAGTAGCCACTGGCCTGCAATGCATTTTTATTTTTTCAAGTAGTTGAATTATTTTCTCTAGTTTGAAGTTCATAAATATAGTAAGATGATAAACTTAATACATTATAGAAAAGACAATCTATTTGTTGCTTTGGGACAGTGAAGTTAAAGGTGCGCCTAGGTAGATGGCGCCTTAAGACAGGTTAGGGGCAGCTGATGCCGTGAGGTGTGCACCTGGTCTGGCCAGCGGCCAGGTGCTAGGCGCTTCTTATTAATAGGTGCTGGTTTTATTTTATTTTTATTTTAAAAAATGTGTTTTTCATTAAAACCCTAACAAAATTAAAACACCAATCTGCCGATTCTCTCTCTATTCTAATTTCTATCCAAAAAGAACAACTCTCTAAGTCTCTCCTCAGCATGAACAAGCCCTAAGTTCATCCTTCTCGTCTCCTATCTCCACCTCCACCAGCTATCTCCATCAACTTTGATGAAATGGAAGAAGAATAAGAAGTTAAAGAGGGGACTGAAGAGGATGGTGATTTTGATGAATGAAGATGCATTGATGATGTTGGAAACTTGGTTTTGCTTGAGTTGGGAATAGCTATAGCCTAGGAAAACTAATTTGAACATCTTCAGGTTTTTTTTTTTTTTTTTTTTCCAGAAAAAAGATGTGTTAGCTACTTTACTATCAGTTATGATGATTGCATGTTAATTGCTTTAAGAATTATGATGTGTTATTGATAGTTTCGTACCATACATTTTTCTTAGTAACTTGAAATTTATAGGATAAATTAAGTTAATATAATTTTTATGAATTATTCCTATTGGAAAAAACATAAACAGCTATTAGGTTTTTTTAAAAAAAGAAAAGAAAGGAAAAGAAAAGAGCTCCTCGCTTCAATTAGCGCGCACCTCGTCTTGCACCTCGATGCACCTTTAAAAACTTTGCTTTGAGATGGGGTGGCAAGCACAGCATTTAGAAACAGCTTTTCCATGGATTGAGTAAAATGTTAAGCTGATAGTGTTTCCATTGTAGTAATTTCCAACTTTGGAGTTTCATGGTTTTTGTATTCTTCCTTTTCTTAATAAGTTGGCTAAGTCTGCCCGAGTTTGAGCTCTTCTAGTTGCTGGACAGTTTGCTGGAGGCCTGTAGCATCGCTCCTCTAAGCTTGAGTTGGCTTGGCTTATTTGCATTTGTTCCAATGGAGAGAAAATTTCAATTTACAGGATATATAATGTCTGATAGCTTCTGCTGTCCATTTCAAATCATAGCTTAAACCAGTGTCTCATATGTTCATGCGTTGCTTGTTCTGAAATTGGCTTTGGATTTCTTGTGCAAGATAAACTGCATGTTTTAGTGATTATGCTATATGACTGTGTAACATGAATTTATTTGTTTAATTGCAGAAAATTTTAAGTGATTCCCATGATCTGGAACAATTTCCAGCTCTTAAAGCAGAGCTAAGCATGAGACAACCGCTTTCTATCTTCGGTAATTGAGGTAATGCTGCAGCGGAACCTGAAAGTTATCAACTCTGCATACCAGACCATTTTTTTTTTAATTTTTTTTAATTTAGGGTCAATTGAACTACACATTCCATGGCATTCTAGCCACATTTTGTGCAGTTACTTTCGTATTCGTGTATTGCTCTTTAAAGCTCAAGTCGACTATGTTAAACACTACAGCCAGCCATAGTTCTAGACCTACCTTAACTTTGTATTTTTTGCCTATTCTTTTTATGAATATATAATTTGCAAATTAGAGCGGAATACAACTATTATTTTTTTCTTAAAAAAGAAATTACTTAAATTTTGAGTTTTTTTTTTTTTTTTTGGGATTCGAATCCACAACGTGGTAATGTAGGTGTGACGGGTATAATACCGGGCCAATCTCATCTAGTCATCTTGTCAAACGGAATACAACTATTGGTAAGACTAATCACTAAAGATGGCCTGAACTGAGTTTCGAATTTGATTGGTAAATCTTGTTATGCAATCCTACAATAATTTTCTGAGACTATCTAAATGTAGATATTAGAAATCATTGGTTTGCATTTATTTGTAAGAATGTGATTACGTGTATCCCTTAATATTGTTATGTGGATAAGTCAATTAATCGTGTTCGATATAGAGTTGCACATTTTCCCCCGGATCCCTATTTTCCTGTGTCCCCATAAATGGGATAAAAAAATTGTGGGGAAATGGGGAAATGGGTGGTGATGGGGATGATTTTCATCCCTAAATTGTAATGGGGATGGGGATGAGGGGAGGTATTTCCCAATTTCCCCCAAAACATTATAAATATAAATTATATATTTATTATTTGAAAACCTAACTATATAAACCTCATTTATACTAATGGATTATTTAAATACTGTATTTTGTAATGAATTTTCTTTTATATTTGTAATCCATCGCTATTTCCCCAACGTGATTTTCCCCAAAACATTATAAATATAATTATATATATTTATTATTTGAAAACCTAATTATATAAACCTCATTTATACTAATGGATTATTGGAATACTTTATTTTATAATGGATTTTCTTTTATATTTGTAATGCCTTAATGGATTTTATTTTGTATACATGATGGAAATTTTATTTTATTTATTTTATTTTTTTTATTTATTTTTTATTTTTTGTAATTTTTCGTCAAACGGGGAAATGGGAAAAATATGGGGGAGGTATGGTTGTGGGCAAGGGTCTGGGAAGTGGGGATTGGGGGGACATCCATCCCCATTTCCCCAACGTGCAACCCTAATCCGATATCAGTCCAATTCAATCTAATACACTACTTACTACAGGGGATACATTTATACAAATGGTATAAAAGGTTCCGATATCAATCCAATTCAATCTAATACACTGCTTACTATAGGTGATTCAATCATACAAATGTGTAATACATGCTCATTTTTTGCCCTTGAAGTTTTTCTCACATTATTTGGATTTGATTGACAAAATACACTTTGAAATGAACATATCAAACTCCTTTGCATTTAATAAAATCCAAATCACTAACATATAAAAAACCAATTATCCAACTAATAAAATCAAAAACCCTTTTTCATTTCATTTAGGCTTTGTTTGGTAAAAGGGAGAGATGGAGGGAGGGAGAGAGATGAAAGGAGAGCTCCAATCTATTGTTTGGATGGAGAGACAAGAGAGAGGAGAGGCGAAGAGGAGGGAGGGAGACTCCTTCCGAGCCCACCAAAATCAATCCTCCCATCGTTGGGCGGATAAGAAGAGGACAAGTATAATGGGTGGGAAATGACAATATTACCTTCCAATTTTTTATTGCCCTCCAATTTATATAAAAGGGTAATATAGTAAATTTATAAATTATATACCAATTCATTCATTCAACTCTCTTTTCAATACCAAATAACATGAAAGATAGATGTTATCCTCTCTATTCCTCCTACTCTATTTCCTTCTCAATTCATCCATCCATTTTACTCTCCATCTCCCTCCTACCAAACATAGCTAATCACAATCCTCAATAGGAAAAATGGAAACCTTTTTTGATAATGACAATGATTGTATTTACAATAAAAGTTTTTTTTTTTTTTTTTTAATAAAATTGGACTGATCTAAGGGGAAAAAGCATCACAAACGATCATATGCTGAAAAACCCCTAGACAGTATCCATATATAAAAGAGATAAAATAAAGTAAAAAGTGACAAAAAGCAACAAAGCACAAAAAGCTAGGGAAAACAACCCCAAACAAAAAGAGGCACGCATGCCACACCAAAAAGAGAAAGAAAACATCAAGAAAAACGAAAAGACTCGCGGCCTATACAGTCATTGCCAATTAAAGAAGAACAGAACGGCGGCGCAGAAAACCACCAAGAATCAGCCTGAAGCTCCAAAGCATGCTTAGAAAGCGCATCTGCAACTTGATTCCCCTCCCTAAAAATATGTGAAACCTGAAAATCCATATGCGAGATTTGAAAGATGCAGCGCTGCCACACCTGACAAACCCTCCAAGGAACCAACTCAGAACGAGAAGAAAGAAGTTGAACCACATAAGAAGAATCACTCTCAAGCCAGATTCGATGCCACCCATACTTCCAAGCAAAATTAATGGCCAATAAGGCCGCCAGAAGCTCTGCCTCAAAAGCGAAAACCTGACCAAGAGGAATAGCAAAGCAACCCTTCACAAAGGCTCTACAGTTCCGAAAGATACCACCACAACCACCAACCCCTGGAGAGCCTATAGCAGCGCCATCAGTATTCACTTTGATCCAACCGGGGGCCGGAGGCAACCAAACCACACTCTTGATAACCGGGGCTTTAGAAGAGCGACCCTGAAGACCAAATCGACGAAGAATCAAAAGGTCGTCCATACAGTTACGCATACAACCAATCTTCAGGCGATTAGCCTCTGAAACAGCACACCAGACCAAAGAAAGGACAGATCTAAAGTCCACCGACTTCCCTTCAAAGATACACTGATTACGAGCAGTCCACACCCCCCATATCACCGCATGAATAGCCGCTTTCCATAAAATCCTGACCTGTTCACTAAAGGAAACCGACATGGCCTGCAAGAAGAATGAATGCCAAGTTTCGGTAGAGACACGTCGTTGGAAAGTCAAGAAAATCGCCTCCCAAAGAGCAACCGCCAGGGGACAATGAAGAAAAAGATGATCTGTAGATTCACTACTAACCCTACAAATACTGCAACGAGAAGCCAACTGGAACCCAGACCTGCAAAGGCGATCCTCAGTAGGAAGCCTGTTCCACATCAAACGCCAGGTCAAAGCTGAGCGAGAGGGGGGAATAAAACGGGACCAAATATCTCTCCACCAAACAACCTGAGGAATATCACGGAGAAACTGGGAATAAGCAGCCTTGCAAGAAACATGACCATCCCGAGAATTAGCCCAAACCAAAGAATCCACAACAGGAGAAATTACAATACGATCAATCCGAAAACACAGATCCGGAAAGCGTGCTCGGAAACAATCGTCTAGCACCCATCTACCTTGATGAATAAAATCCAAGACCCTCGCTCGAAGCGAATTAGCTAAATAATCAGGAATCCCTAAAAGATCCAAAATGGGAACCCCCAACCAATTATCCCGCCAAAAGTCCCTCTGAGAGTTCTTGCCAATCAGCCAGATACCTTCCTTAAGAAGGGAACTATAATTAGACCGAAGAGAAGACCAAATCGAGGAGGTGACATACCCTCCATGAGGCTTCTACAAATGCCTAAGATACCTCTTCCGAAGAAAAGAGAAAGCAAAACCATCAGAGGTCATAAACTTCCAAGTGAATTGCCGCAATAATGAGTCATTCAGCAACCCAATATTTTTCAGACCAAAACCACCTTGAGAGTAAGGCCTACAACAATGATCTCAAGCAACCCGAACCAACTTAGTCTCCTCACAAGAACCAGTCCATAAAAAGTTTCTCAACTTGCGGTTAATAAGTGACAGTAAAAAAGAAGGCCACTTGTAAATCATGAAAGAGTGCACAAATGAACCAGTGATGACCGACCTGATCAGAGTAGCACGACCGGCTAGAGGGAGAGACTTGCCCTTCCATTTAGCGAATTTAGATAAGATCTTATCCGCAATAGGGCGTAACACTGCTTTTTGAGGCTTACCCCGAAACAAAGGGACACCCAAATAAGAAAACGGAAGATGCCCAATCTGCATACCAACCAGAGACTGCAAACTACCAATCCGAGAGGGGGAGATAGAAGATCCGAAATAAATCGAAGACTTACCCCAGTTAACCAACTGGCCAGAAATATCCCCATAATCTACAAAAGCACCCATGATATGCTTTAGATTCTTTTGAGTGCCTCTGCAAAAGATCAAAACATCATCTGCATAGAGCAAATGAGTTGGAGCCAAAAAACCCCTTGAGGAAGAAATCGGCAGAATTTGAGAAGAACCCACCAACCTCGTTAATAATCTACTAAGGAAGTCCTCTGCAATACCAAACAAAAGCGGTTCCTCTAGAACAACCAAAATATCCCTTTGGGACCCCGTTCAAAAGAACTGAAAGCCTAGATGAACGAAGAATACTGTCCATCCAATCCACAAAAACAGAAGAGAACCCAAAAGCCTGAAGCACTCTGAAAGACCAATCCAGGGTGTCAAAAGCCTTACGGATATCAATCTTCATGGCCAAGTTACCCCCATAGCACTTGTTCTGCAACACATTCACACAGTCAGAAGCCAAAGCAATACAATCCTCAATATGCCGGTCTCGAATGAATCCGAACTGCTGAGGAGAAATAATCCTGGAGGCAACTCGAGCTAAACGATCAGCCAAAATCTTCGAAGAAATTTTAAACAGAAAGTTACTAAGAACAATCGGTCGAAACTGATCAATCGAAATTGATTCCCTCAGCTTCGGAAGAAGAACAATGAAACTGGAATTGAGACCCGGGAAAATAACTCTAGTGATGAAAAAATCCTGAACAGCGAGGACCACGTCATTACCAATAACATCCCAACATTTTTGTTAAAATCTACCAGAAAACTCATCTGGCCCAGGGGCAGAAGCAGCATCCATAGCAAAAACCGCATCGTGAATTTCATTGGCAGAAGGAACGATAGTCAAGAAAACATTCTCTACGGCAGTCACCAAGGAAGGAATCACATCATCTACAATAGATAAATCTCTTCCAACTCGAGAAACATCCGAGGAAAAGAGGTCAGAATAATAACTAATGATATGATCCCTGATGGTAGGCCGATCCTCCGAAATAACCCCGTTAATCAAAAGGGCTGATATAACATTACGATACTGCCTACGTTTGATAGAGGCATGAAAAAAAGATGTGTTCCGATCCCCATCACGAAGCCACCTAACTCTAGACCGATCCCGAAAAAAGCACTCCTGTCTGCGTAACAACACATCTAGCTCAGAATGAAGACTCGCCTCGGCCATAAAAAGATCATCTGAAAAACCCCGGTTAGACAAATCTAGCTGAATAGAATGAAGCTCCGCACACTTCCCAGCAATGGCATAGTTAAGATCCCCAAAAACCTCCCAATTCTAAGACTTGAGAGTCTTCTTCAAGTTTCTTAGCTTATAGATAACAACCTGAGGAGGCCTACCCACAACTGGAGAGCTCCAAATCCTACGAACAATAGCAATAAAATCAGGATGCTCTAACCACATGCTCTGAAACCGAAACGGCCTATGACTAGAAACCTCAAAATCTAACAACCGAACCAACAACGGGCAGTGATCTGAACAGATACGGGAAGAGCCACACACGAAATTTCCATCCAACAGGAAATACAACCATCTGAAACCAAAACTCTATCTAATCATCTCTCAACTCTAGTGCGGTTACTGCGACCTCTAACCCAAGTGAATCGGCTACCCTGAGAACGAATACCAACCAAATCACAATCCTCAATCATCGACCTGAAATCCTCACAAGAACCACGGGCAGGAGAACGAGAACCCAAAGCCTCATGAGCACCCAGAACCGCATTAAAATCCCCAACAACCAACCAGGAAGAAGAAACCAAACTAACCATATCTCGAAGAGACTGCCAAGGAGACCTACGAACCACTGTAGAAGTGCTCGCATAAACAAAAGTGTACCAATGCACCCGAGAACCGATCGAAAGTGAAACAGTAAGGTGTTGATTATGACAATGAACTATCTGAGCCTCAAGAAAAGAAGCATAAGCAAAAACCCAAATAGTCGGAATCAACCCAGCCCTATCGTTCATGCCCACCAGACGAAGATCGAGAGAAGACCAGAAACCTGAAGAGATAAAGGAAAAATCAACCATAGGCTCTGCAATACAAACCAAAGCAGGTCTATGTAAACGACATAACTCTCTAAGTACCCGCCTCGTGGGCTCGCCTCGGATCCCACGACAGTTCCAAAAGAGAACATTAATCATCAGAAACCGTCGGAGGAGCCTGGTATCCAGACTTTAAAGAAGCCAGCCTACGCTCAACCCTTAAAGCTCTCTGAGCAATCTCAACATCGGCTAACTCACCCTCTTCCATCTGGGAAGCCCATGAAGAATCTGCAATGAGGCGAAGCTCGGCCTGAGAATCTGACAATGGACCTGAGTTTCGAATAAGCACCTTAGGAACCACAACCAAAGAACAAGAAAGACTAGATCCATCTCGCAAACTACTCTAATCCATATTGACATTCGGAAATGAAGACACAACTACCTCCTCAGATGACTGATTACTTGAAACCTCATGAACCCTAACTTGCCGACGAGCTGTCTGACCTGGACGAGAAGATGACCTAGATAAAATGGTAGAGACCATAGGACGAACCTGATTGACTAACGAAGAACCCTGAACAATAGTCTTAGCATCATGCATCACCCTTACAACCGAACTGACAGAACTAATATAAGGATTAACAACCGAAGAACTAGAAACCAGAACTGAATCAGTGACCACATCATCAAATCCTGAAACCTTGCTAATCTGCAATGCTTGGGAAATCATAGGAGGAACCGAACTCGAAACCACTTCTGAAATAGATGACACGGTAGACGAAGATGGATCCGAAGAAAGAACCAAACTAGCAGACGGAATGGATCCTGAGATCAAATTAGACCCTACTGAAGTATGGACAACCACCGAATCTTGACCACATATATCCTAATGAATAGCTGTAAAAACATTGGATAACGGGACCTCTTCCTGAGGAGCAATAACAGGGCGATAAACTGACTTAGAAGAACGGGTCCGAACAGGCTGAAAACCATCAGCCCAAAAAACTCTAGAATCCCCCGCGATATCCTGGGTTGATTTTGCAGAACTAGTGAGAGGAACCTTAGAAGACTTGTTCCAACGACAAGAACTAGGCAAATGACCTATAGAAGAGCAAGTGGAGCAAAAAACTGGGAGATTCTCATACTCAACAGCTATAAAAGAACTATGAAATTCATCCCTCTCTAGCAACACTGAAGTAGGCAGCACTGATGACACATCCACGTCAACTAGAACTCTAGCATAATGGCCAAAATCCCCATCACTAGTAGCCTTGTCCAACCGCAATGGCACCCCAATCCCTCTGGCCAAGTCAGAAATAATTTTTGGATGCCAGTATTCCCACGATAAATCAAAGAGCCTAACCCAAACCTGAGCATTGGTGGACTTCTGTAGCGATGGGTTAAAATCCGGGACCCAAGGCTGTAGGCGAAGAATACCTGGCTTCAGATGAACTGAACCTAACCCCCAAACATGAGTCTTCTCAGCAAAAGACTTCAAAAGAATCTGATAATAGCCTCTCCCCAGAGATATAAGTCGCCAATCAGAATTTAGCATCCAATGCTTGCTAAGTCTTGCCTTAAGATCCACAAGCTTCCAAGGCCGCTCACCACTGGAAAGCACCACACGACCAATAAGAGCATTCCTACACAACTCAAGACGAGCCTGATAAGCAATCGGATCCACCCGAACAGAAACATATCCCCCCTTCTAAGAGGGAACTGATGGCAACGGTAAAGTCTCAACTGGAGAAGATTTGAAAAGACCCGCAAAAGACTTACCACCCTGGACCAAAGGCGCTGTACTCTGAATGAGACCTGTAACAGAATCCGAAACAATCATCGAAACACCCCCCTCAGGCTGAGAAGGAATCAACTCACCAACCAATGAACACACCCCACCAGAAGCAAAAGGAACAACCCGAGAAGAGGAATTCACTCCACTCACCGTACTCAGACCAACCGGACTATTCGAGGTGGAAGACATTGCCACCAGAGATGAAAGAGACAAAGCGGCCTCCATGCACATAGGATCCATAAAGCTTGACAAACTATCAAATACTATAGCAAAATCACTGTAGCGGGATACTGTAGCAAATCACTGTAGCGGAATACTGTAGCAAATCACTGTGGCGGATACTGTAGAAAATCACTATAGAGGACTGTAACAGTGATTGACTGTAGCGCAAACACTGTAGCAGCAACAAAACACTGTAGCAATGACGGAAACACTGTAGCAGCGATAGAACACTGTAGCGGGCACTGTAGCAAAAACAGAAACACTGTATCAATACTGTAGCATTGACGACTGTAGCAGAGACGGAATTACTGTAGCAACGGCGGAAATACTGTAGCAACGACCACTATTCACTTTTTTTTTTTTTTCTCTTCCTAGGGTTCCCTCATTCTTTTATCATTTACAATAAAAGTCAAAACAAATCAAATTTAAAATTTACATCTTAAGTACATAAGTATCGATCGAAGATGTAAATTGTAAATTTCAAATCAAATTTAAAATTTACATCTTCGATCGATACTTATGTACTTAATACTAACTAGTAACTATATACTGTATTAGTTTTTTTTTTTTTTTAATTGTTAAAACTTATATATATATATATATTAGGGGAAATTGAGGAATGGGTTTGGGGGATCCTCCCACCACCTCCCTCATTTATAAAACGAAGGCCAAGTTTGACCCAACCCTCACCCTAAAACACATTTGGGTATAAAATTTATCCTTAAAACCCCAAAGGGGGTGCCTCATGGAGATAAATTAATCCCTAAATATCCCTTTAAAAAAAACACACTACTACAAATAGTCCTATAGGTGGGGGACCCAAATGCAATCCACTAAGATTACGAAGACATAGTGATGTTCAATGGACAGCCAATGAGATAGAAATGGATTTGGCTACTATGCAGTGAAAAAAAATCACTTCATGATGCAGTGATTTTTTGGTATGAAGTGATTTTTTAGTAAAATTGTAGCCATCAGATGAACCATTATTCATATCTACGGTTGAGATTATTTAGAGAGTAAATAAACAATTTATCAATTAAAAACAAAAAGAAACCGGAAACCTATTACCACCGGTTTAACTGGGAAAAAAAAAAAAACAATGTTTGATGCTCTCGTCTGAAAAAAAAAACAACGTTTGATGCTCTCGTCTCTCTCCACCAATCTCAAATCCAAATCCCTAATCATCTACTTCTCTGCCATATCGACCGCTTTCTACATCGACCCCAACCTCCCACCGCATCGAGTTGATCGACGGCTACTCCGCCAAGTCGATTTCAACACTGTCGAGTAGTGACCAGTAAGAATGAAACAAAGTCAAACCTGACATTCCGTCCTTTCTTTCCAGCACTCCAAATCCTTAATCCTCACCCAAAAAACCCTATCGATCTCTCTTTTCTCAGCTTCTCTTCCCAGTCTATATTCCAACAATTGTATGTTCCCTTAATCAGTTATGTGAAGTTGGTTTTGCTTGTTTTTGTGTATCGGTCAAGTTGAAGCCCCAATTGCAGTTGAAGCGCCAAGTCAATTGCTATGGTGTTTTCAGCCTAACTTATGATCTGAAGGCTATAAGTAGTCCCTTTTTACATTGTTATATATATATGTATCATATGTATGTTGTATTACATTTACGGGTCTATGTTGATTAATTCCAAGGCTAGAATTGTTGAGGATGCGTGTCATGATTGATGAAGCTTTTGACATAGTGGGGGGATTTTGACTTTCTGATACGAGTGCATGGAAGTTGTTTGATGATTTGCACTTCATTGATTCACTGATTTTGCATTAATTTTTATTTTAAAAACAGTTGTTGGATTGAGAAAGATAATGTTGAAATTGTTTACTGTTGGATCTTGAATCTTACAATTTTGATAGAGAAATTAGTATATCTAAAAGACAAGACAAATTTACTTAAACTAAACTCTAAACATTTGTATTGGTTCCTTTAAGTTTAGGATAATATTAAATATTTGCTCCATGACCATTTTATCTTATCTTTGTTGTTTGGTTTATTCCATGTTTAGAACAACTAAACAATCTTTGTCAAATTGCCTTCACAGGAAGAGGAGACTAAAGCCTGGAAGAAAACAATTAATATTGATGTTTCAGGAGTGGCTAGAATGATATGTAATCATTCGCTTTTCAAGGTTAGGATTTCGGTTTATCGCAATCTTGTTTATATATACCATTTGTAAGTTACTATTTCAACAATTTTTTGCCCTAGGATGTCATTGATTTATATGAAGAGAAATTAATTATTTTAAACTAGTGAAGTCAAACATCACATGTAAACCATGCTTGCTACTAAAATTATGTTTCATTTCGAATAATTTTGGTTTCCATTTAGTTGTGATTGATGTTAGAGTTTCTCTGTGCTTTAAAATCCTCTATAATGGTTCTAATCATCATAACCACATAAAAAAATAAAGGAAGAAAAATCTAATAGAATGGTTCAGATGGAAGTAACGGAACCTAACAACTATATACATACAGTACTATTGTTAGAGTACCATTATGACTTTGGTTTCTGCTATAAATTCTTTTGGGTGCTACAGAGAAGTCGAACAATACATTATGGTTAGCACCTTTTGTTTATCTGAAAGACTGAAACAACCTTTTTTTGTTAGGGTGCATTTACTAATCAAGAATCTTAATGAGCGAAAGGGAACTGAATTCTTGATGTGTGATTAGTGCTTACCCAAAATTGTTAGGAATTAAGTTCCTGCCGGAAAGGGAGCTTAATTGCTAAGGACTCAAGTTTCTTTTCCTGAATTCTTTTCCTATATAACTTGATTTCCTTTAATTTATATTCTCGATTAGTAAATGTGCCTATAATGCTGAAACAAAATTAATAAAAAAATTCGCATGTCCATCGGATAAAACATGTTCTTCATTTATGCAAGTTTACAGGTCTTTTATATGATGATCATGACTTTTTTCACATTTCCAGCTTGCATCAGGGGAGGGTTTTGGGGCAAATCAACCAATTGCAATTAAACTACTAGGATATGAAAGGTTATTTGAAGCTCTTGAAGGTGAGGTTCTTTATTATGGTTTTATATAGTAAAATAATCATTCAAAATGCAGAGTTTGCTTGAAATTATTGTGTTATAGAAAGTATAAGTAACATTCTTTCCTTCTTTATTGCTTTTTGCATGTTTGAGTCTGAAATCATGTTACCTTCCTAAATAAACAAAAATAAAGTACACATAACTTATCCTTTTATTCAAATGGAAGAAACTTCTGGGTGGAAGTCTCTACCCCATTTTTTGGTCATGGAGGCTCCTCTATGCAGATTTTCATCATGGGAGAAACTATTCAGCTTCTTGAGTGATCTTTTGGTCTTCAAACATTTCTCTTTCAGATGTGTTTCACCATCAATGTCCACCCTCACCACCCCCCGCCCGCCCCCCCGCCCCCACCCCCCCCCCCCCCCCCCCCCCCCACTATGAATTCATTTTCTTTACCAGGAACCGAATTTTTGGAAACGAAATATTGACCACGGACTTTATGTAAAGCATGCCAGAGCATAGAGTCGATGCTTACCATGAGTTGAATGTTCACTAGCTGGCTGCTTTGTGTCACTTTGATTCTTTAATACAACTGCCATATGGTTATGGCCTTTCTGGAACTCATTTAGAATGTCCTATAAAGGCATTGTTTCTGAAACCCTGGCACACAAGGCATGTGTATACTTCAGCCATTCTTGCACAACAATGTTTAGTGGTATTTTATCTTGGTTTATCTCAAGTGGGTCTATTATTGCATGGCATTTAGTTTTGGCAAATGACATATAATGTTGCTAATTCTCTCCGCTTTTGAATCTATTATATCTTCATAGTAAGTGGCTCATAATAGCTCAAACACTTTAAAGCAACCTCAAACATTCTGATATCAGAGATAGTTATAGATATTTTGATGATTTGAAGGTTTACTAAAAGTTTGCTAGTTACTTACTTGCTAAAATGACCGTTAACTAGCACAAATATCTTAACAACATCAATGTTCTTAGCAGTTTAGGGAACTAATTTTTTGGGTTTTTAAGTAGTTGTTATATCTATTAAATATTCTTGATTAGATGCTAGAATATGCATTTTATTTGCTGATGAATTTCTATATTAATGCATGTTGATTGTTCCTTTGAGGCTTGATTATGAAGCTTTGCTTTATTTTGGTCACAGATTGCACTAGAATGATCCGGTCTTTTCCTCGTTTTATCTGTATTTGGAGATTTCTTGTGATTTTGAGTTTTTGCCATAACATACTTTCTAGATCATTTTATCTGATTTCCTCTAGTTTTAGTTAGATAAAGGCATTACGGTAAAAAGTAGGGTGGTGCTACACACACTAACAGAACATAAGACTCTATCATGTACATGCTCATGTGTGTACAATACAATCATAGTATCAAGTCATCGACTGCCACTAAGTATAGATCGAGATTCTATCCTATGCTGATCTTTGCATGTATTTAAATAGCCAAATTGTTGTCAACTAGCCAAATAGCCAAATCATATTGTTGTTGTGATTTGTACACGGTTGTAAAAAAAGAAAAAAATTGATGGCTTTAATTAAATATTAAGCAGCTCATTTAACTAATTAGTTGTAAGATGCTACTTCTTAGTTTATATAATTAAGTAAATATAATGATGTTGATTTTGATTACAATATCAGAGGATAGAGGTTGTGAATATCTATCCAAATCAACACACCAGCCGGTGTCTTGAATTACTCTCCGGTCTCCATCATCATATTAGAGATGCAGTTTGTTGCCTATCAACTAAAAATTAAATACAAACCAACTGATTGATGGTGATGATAATAATAATAATAATAATAATAATACAAGTTTGCTTTGCTCAAGTTGTTTCAGCTGATTGTAGAATGGAATGTGTGTTGATATTGGTTCTTGTTGTTGTTGGTTGTTTATTGATTGTAGATAGTTCTGATTTTTTCTGAGGCATACCTGCTTATTTTTGGAAAATCAATAATTTTGAATCCCTTCATGATTGCATTGTTACTGCTGCTACAGCTGATTGTAGAATGTGTGTTGATATTGCTTCTTATTGTTGCTGCTTGTTTAATGATTGTAGATAGTTCTAAATTTTGTTGAGGCATACAGTTTGATATAAAAACTGTCGATTTCTTTATTATTTTTTGTCTACTTAACGTGGTGATGGTTCATGAATCTTCAACTCTCTGATGTTGATGAATAATCTCCTAGCAAATATTTTTCTGTTATCTTAACATAATTCATATTTCATTATTTTTTTCCTTACTTTTGTATGTTCATGTATATTTCTCCATACAAATACATTATTAAAAGGTGGTGTACATACTATTTAAAAAAAAATGGTTTTTTACATCTTATACTTCATTTTGATAAAATTGTTTAATACAGTTTAAAATGGTGAATTCTATTAGCAAGAGGAGAAAGATTGGTGGTGAGAAAACTGCCATCGATGAAGGTGGTACTCAATCCACAATTCATGTGAATCCGAAGCTTGACAGAATGGCTTGGATAAATTTACAGTAAGTTAACATCACTTCATTAATATTTGTAGTATTGACTTATGAAGAGATCCGCATTGACCTTTAGTTTTATGGAAAAGTAATTATAAATTACTTGTTTCTCTTAACCGTTCAGATATGAAATCATTGTCAAACCATTACTATTTTGGAAGACAAATTAAAGAAAAATCATATAATAATTTGATTTTATATAAACTTTCTTTGATAATGAAATTTCAATCATAGTATAGGATACTTCATCTATGACTAATCTACAAGTCTGATTTTCTTGTATTTGAATCTCTTATTCAAAGCAATTGTATTTGCTATTATAATAACTCTAATATAGATCTATTCCTTGATTACGAAAACTAGAATAAGAGATTATTAGTCAGTTTCATATATATAATTTCCTATTTACCACATATTGCACTAACACTACACTTACCTTTGTTATTATTTGTCTTCCAAGAATTAATGAATTTTTTCAAAGAAATGGTTATTGTTTTACTTTTATTTAGACGTTAAATGCTTCATGCTTTGTAATTTTTGCAGCAAACAAAAGCGTCAAATAAAAACTGCAAAAGGGAATAAAAAGGTTTGTCATTTATAACTATCTATATTACTAGTTTTCAATATTAATATATCACATGAACTTCAATTGTTAGTCTCATAGAATAACATTTTCTCCGTCATTGTTTATTAGTCTATGAATGAGATACGTGATACATGGAATACTCTCTCCATGGATGAGAAATGTAAATACAAAATGCCTAAGGAAGACATTGTGGATGAAAAGGGTCATCTTGAGGAAGCAGCTGAGGATAAGAAGGTTCCTCCATTTGACACTCGGTGTAGTCCGGTGCATTTTTCTAAAATCGTGTCAATATTGTCTGATTTGCAAAAGGATGCAGTCCGAGATTTAGGTTTCTCAAACCTGCTGATGTTAAAATGCAGACGTCTTTGATGTGACCTTTGTGGTTGGCTAGTGAGCAAGTTCGACACAACGAACTTGTCAATTGAATTGCATGGCAAGAGGTTCATGTTAGACCTTTCAGTTTTTTCGCATATTATGGGAATTTCTGACGGAGGAGATACAGTGCATGTTGACGGAGATGTTAATGATATTTGGAGAAGTTCTCTATTACTAATCGCGGCATCAAACTCCCCCACCTTGAACAGCAACTTAAGAATATAAAGACAGCAGATGATGATTTCAAGATCACATTCTATTTGTATATGTTGGGTACTGTCCTTGCAACGGCTGCAGGATAGTACATTGATTCAAGGTACTTGAATGTTGTAGGTGATGTCAATAATATCAGGGGGGAAAATTGGGTAACGTGGTGCTTCGATCAATTTGTTATTGGAATAGAGAAGTTTAACTCTAAAAAGTCCAAATATATTACTGGTTGTCTTCTTTTTCTTCAAGTACATATTAATCTTCTTATATATTGTATTATTTGAATTGTTAGTATGTGCATCCGTTTGTGCTTGATTTTGAATAATTTTTTTTTTTCTGCAGCTCTTTTACTTTCATATAATAGATTGGCAACCACCCATTTTAGATAAAAAAAATCCTTACCAATTATAAGTTGGACAGCCCTGAACATAAATAAATGTATGAAAAAGTTACGTCAACAAGGGTGTTATGGTACTGCTAAGATATGTAGTGTAATAAACATGTACTTTATTGATGCTAAGATACTATAAAGAATGTAGTCATATATTATTGTTAATTTAACATTCTCAACCTTTGTAGGTGTCGATCATTGAATATTTTGGACCTGGTATACCAACTGCTAATGTAGACAAAACTGAACACAACATTCCCGATGATGCTACGCTTAAAATGGTCCTCCAGGAAATTCAAAACTTCATAAAGGATATTCAGCAGTGGCATACGGAACATACTGACCTTATCCATGAGGTTGACAGTATGGAAGAAAAAGTCAACAGTTTACAAGGAAATCTCAATGTTGATGAAGGTCAAAAAGTGAAGGATGGTTTTGTCTCCAGCAAAGAACAGCTACCACCAACACTAACATTGAACTCCGATGATAATCATGCTGGTGTTGCAAAAGATTTCGCTTTCAAATTCGATGATGATCATGCAGCAGAGCATACTTTCATCCCGAGTGTAATGGATGAGGTTTGATATTAAGACCACAATAACATAATTATATATTTTAGAAGGTATATTCCAAAGGTTTTTTACACTTATAATATTGTTATGATTGTGCAAAAAAAAAAAGAAATATCATTGTCAAGACCCTCGCGGAGCAATCTTCAACATCCATAAATGTTGTTAACAATACCCGCACACTGAACAAGCGAAAGCCTAGCCGCTATAAACTTTCACCGTATGAGTATGACGATGGTACGGGAAAGCCAACCAAGTTTCGGTATGGCCATTTTCGCATACCTTGCTCTCTAAAGACACTTGATGCGCAAATAATCAAGTATGTGTTTTCTACGGATTTGCCAATGAGGTAAGTAAACATTCAAATTTGATATGGCTGGGTGTATTTCAATTGTGCTTGCTTAAATTAAAATTTTTGGTGGCAATCCTGCCACCCATTTGTGATATGTGGAATATGAATTCAGATTAGTTGCTTTATTCCATACTAGTAATAGGGGTATTTTTGTTTTCTATAGTGAAACTATTGTGGCAACTAATCGGATAATTGTGAGCCATAAAAGTTTTCGGACCCTTGCGCCAACAAAATGGGTTGACAGTGAGGTTGTACCCTATGTTTCTTTTTGATCCTTCTACTGAAAAAAAATTTATTGTCTTGTGCAGCATTATTTAACTATGAACTGTAGTAATTTTCCTGTTACACTCAATCAATTTATGTTCTTAACATGTGCAGATCATTAGTTTCGTTGCTGAAAACAACACACGCACTGCCAGAAGAAAACAAGCATCTCTATATTGGTATTTGCTCACACAATTTGCGGTAACCGTTTTTTTCCTTCAACATAACTTATGATTTATACATATATATCGTTAACTAAAACTTACCCAAACACTGCTATTGATCCTGTTGTGCCTTTGTATTTTCTTAACTAATTTCCTTCCATCTATGCCAACAACAGTACATTTCACTGACTAGTAAAGATGGTAGAATGGGTCGGTTGGTCGAGATACACAATTCCTTCAAAGAAGACTATATATGTACGATTTGGATCAATATGAACTAGTGCGTACCTTACTCATTACCTAGCATCAATTAGTATGCATTTGAACACAACTTTTGACTTTTGAGTTTGATTATCATGTATACATTTCATCCAAATGCTACAATAGGTACATCTTGCATGTAAACAATATTATTGTAATGATAAATAATATCTTGTATCTTCATCTACAATTATGTTTTTCAGATTTATATTCCTATTAACAATCTAATGGATCATTGGTTCACTGCACTTGTGAAAATTAAGGACCGTAAGATTCAGATTTGGGACTCCCTACCAAGTCGTAGGAAAAACGACCAAAGTAGGTGAAGCAAGTTCAAAGATTGGTAAAAGATAAATTAAATTTGTGCCAAATTCTTTATATATATATATATGCTGCCAAATTCATTTACATTACTTGTTTATGAATTTATTATGTTTTCTTGAACCTTTGATCGTGTTTCAGTTGATTTTATTGGATTATGTGTTGGAGACGGAAAGAAATAGTGTGTTCGGTCCGTCATTTTCGTTTAAAAGCTTCTCGATAGAGTCTCCTTTGAGTCTCACACAACCAAATGAGTATGACTGTGGGATTTTTGTCTGCATGTTCTTGAATGACTATTCTTTGGCTGTTAATAGTGAAATCACTCCAAGTGTAAGTGATGATACAATATGTCGTTATAATTTTCCATTGAGGTCATGTGATTTAATTAAATATTCTACTTTTATTGTAGTACAACTCAAAAAATCAACGCCTCATGTTGGCAGATCAACTGGCAACATTTTATACAAATATCCGTCTTGACGAATTAAAACAAAATGCCATACAACATGCACAATTGAATACTATCGGAAGTAAGAGACCACTTCCCCTAGTAAGGTTGAGCCGCTTGGCGAAAGTAGTGAAGACTTTGTTGTGGTAACCAAAAGTAAGTAGTCCACATGAATACCATCTAATTTATTAATATTTTCTATGTAATTAATATCAATTCCACGCTTGTTTTTCTGCCTGATAATTTTCTGTCTGTTATCCATTATCGAATGTGTGTTTTCCCTAAATAAATGACATTGGGTGTGCAGATCAGGTTGTGAAGGGTGGGAGACCATGTTAAAGAATTATGTCACCTATTTTTTGTTATTTTGTCCACCGTGTAAATTTATGTTGGATGTAATTACTTTTATTCATTATCAATTCTTTGATGTTAATATCTGTAGAGGCAAATAGTGCCTAGTGCATACGATGACGTAAAAGTAGTTAGCACTCATGTATACATTCTTGGATGTGATAAATGGAAGTAGCATGTTTACTGACTATTCCACTTTATGCTTACTTACTTGTACAAACATTGCAGTAATCAATTTGTATGAAACGTCCTCTGTAACAATGGAATAAGATCGATGCATGAGAAGAACAGAATGTAAGCAATGCGAGGTTAGACTCACCATTTTACATTTTGAATGTTCACCTTATATTAAGGTGAAGATGTTAGGTTCCTAATAGAACAAAATGCAACACTTACATTATCATCTATTTTCAATAACATTCATTTATATCCAACCTAAACTTCAGTTGATTCATTAGTTAATACAACAAAAATACATCCACAACAAGCTGTAGGCTGCAGTAGGTTACCACATGATACAGAGGATCCAAAAGTGTTGGGAGTACATAGATGTTAAGGTAAAAGTAATATCAAACAAAATAAAAACAGCTCATAGCAGTGGCCTACGAACTTACGATATCAACGTTGTGTTGTCCTTCACCAACGATATCCGTGCATGTCGAATGTTGATGACGAAGGATCGAAACCTATACTAGCACATTCAAAATCATGGTTCGTGGCTCCTCCACAATCATCATTAACTGGGAATGTGAATGAATACGATGGACTCGTGGAAGGGCTACCATAACTCGTGCCATTGTTTTGTGTCAAATTTGTTTCAAACATGTGTACAACATTGTTTGATACTGTACTATTGTTGGTTTGCACGTTGGCATGGCATGACATGTCTTTGCAGTGTGCCCAGGTTGCCCACATTTGCCACATTTACGTTGCTTCACACCAACATTTTTCTTGCGTCGAACAGAACCTTTTGTTGCTACTACGGAAGGATCTTTGACATTATGTACATGTTGCACACCCGCCTTATTTTATGAATGAATAGGAGAAGATGACATTAAATTTTGCATGCGTAATGTCAATTTATCAATCTTTCCCTTGGCCTCTTTGAATCCATCATTAGACTTCAATGCAAAATAACACATTTTGTTGCATTTAGAACTCAATGATCCATACCTGACCTTTTCCATGATTGGTGTAGGCGTTGTCTCACATGAGTACTCGATGTCTGAAAAGTCTTTTGCACGGGTGGTCCATCAATCCAGTATAAGTGATGATGGCATATGTTGCATGTCCATGACTTTCATTACACTGAAAGAGTGGCTACATGGAAGACCGACTGTCTCAAACATTTTGCATGAGCAGTGGATATGATTTACCAATGGTATGAATCGAGATGTCCAAATTCAATTCACATATCCAATTTTCTTGAATGTATAAGTGTAGTTATCCACATCTTGCACACAATTTGCTATGCTAAGTGATGCCTTTTCTCGGATTTCATCCCGCACGAGAAAAAAAAATACATTTCTTGTGTATTTTTCAGTAGCATGTTTCTCTAGTACCAACAAATGAGTACTATATACCAGTGTAGTGTTACTACATTGATAATCATTAAATGTTTCTGTATTTCGAATGCGGTCCAATGCCCTATCAATATTTTTCATGAACTCATACATCTTCAATCTACAATTAACAAATCGATTAAGATATGAACTCATACTCTCACAATGCTACATGCTTCACATTCCACCAAAGAAGCTATCTCAAAGAAAAGTTTCCGCCCACTGCTTTCATTTGGAATACATTGCACTCACCCACTCATTGTTGTTCAATCCAAATTTTTCAACCATGCTAAACCATTGCATATCAAACTCATCTTCTGTCATAAAATTCAACATGCAATTGCAAAATGCACGAGTAAAGTTGCCATCTTGCACGTTTGTCTGAACATTTCGCTCTAGATGCCAATAACACAATCGACGAACGGTTTCAGGCATCACTGTCTTTATTGCCTTGTGCATAGCCATGTCACCATCTGTAACCACCGATTTCGGCATCTTACTATGCATTGCTACCAAAAATGTCCACAACTATCAAGTGTTTGTCTTCACGGTCTCATCTAGCAACCCAAAACCAAAAATCGTGGTACTATGGTGGTGATTGACGCCAACAAGTATTACAAAGGGCCTCCAATATACATTTGTTCTGTACGTTGCATCAAAAGCTAGCATATCACCAAAAAAGGTATAGTCAGAACGTGACGTTGAATCAGCTCAAAACAAGTTGCCAAATTAGTCATCTTCTTCCAAGGTGTAATTAAAGAAGAATTCTGGATCCATTGCTGATTTTGCAATCAAGTAAGATATAACGGAATCAGCATCAGATGTTTGAATCTCAAACCTACGAACTGAATCAAATCGGTTTTGCAAGTCTTTCTTCGTGTGTATTAAATTTGAATAGCTACCAGATTGGTCCACAAGATGGTCCATCACATGGGCAGTTTTGATAACAACGGTTCGCCATGAGTGTAATTGTGCAATTTCTGAATCTTCAACACTACGATGTGATTGTAGGAACTGAATGTGATTATGTGGTGACAATTTGTGAGTATGTTCTATAACAAACTCTCTCACAACCCACATCATACTATTTTTGTTTGATTTTAATTTTCAGCGCTGCATGACATCCTTTTCGAGTTTGACCTCTAGGTTCACGTTTTTTGTCTAGATTATCAATATACTTTTGTTCTCTGTACCCTTGCTTTGAGCAAACCCACCTATGTATTGTAATCATACCGTGTCTATCAGGCCTCCTTTCATCCTTCCTGATGCTAAACCCAACAAATAGGGAGTTGTTCTTGTAAAATGCTTCAGCATCTTGTATAGAAGCAAACTCCTTGCCTATTACATCACTAGGTTGCAAACTAGTAAGTTTAATCGGGTCATCTAACTCTGACAATGTTGGTTCAACTTTGACATTAGCCGTATTGTCTGGAGTACAGACGTGTTGGGTTGAGGGAGTATGACCAGTCAGAAACGAAGGATTAATTGTAAGTTCTTGGTCATTGGTGTTGAACAAATAACCACAATACGTGTACTTGTCATGGCTTGTGTTGGTGTAATCCTATTGACAAGAGCTAGTTGTGTTCAAATCATAATTAGACTTGGAGGTGCTACCAAACTTTGAATCTGTATTCATCTTCCTGTGTCAATAACAACCAAAACATGGTGTGAATTATATATATATATATATAATATGCAAAGTCAAACGTTTGATACAAAGGCATTTCCCACAACCCCTAATTTGTTATTTTTTTAAAAATTCAACATGCATGGTGAGGTAAATTAATGTAGAGGCATTATTATAACATGTTGTAGAGGATTTTTTTTTTATTATTTCATTATAAATTCAAGCCTAGAAGTATGACAGATTGATGGTTGGGTTTGATTGAGTAAAGGGTTATTACAACAAACACACAATGTAACACATACCTCTATTTCCTATCAATTGTTATTTGCTTCCTGGCTTGTCCTTCACAAGGCCATGAATGAGTTTAAAAATACTTCAGCAGCAAAATGATTTCCACCAACAAGAGGTAGGTGAGGGGGTTTGATTGACAGTCAGTAATTATGGGTATGTTAAAAGTGGTTGGTAAAAGTAAGATAGGTGAGATACAAAAGTGGATGTAATGGTTGGTAATAAAAATACCAACTGTCAGAGTAGTGCGACCCTAGGGTGAGCTGAACAAGCTCACCTCAAGATTGCCTTAATAAGGCCAAATTCATCACTTAGACTGAAACGATTGCGAGCTTGGGGCGACCACCTTGAGGTCACCCCAAGATCACCTTTGCAACCTTGAAAATCACTAAGACCTGAGACGATTGCGAGCTTAGGCCGACCTCCTTGAGATCACCCTAAGCTCACCTTTGCACCCTTGAAGATTACTCAGACCCGAGACGATTGCGAGCTTGGACCTCAAGCTCACCTTTGCACCCTTAAAGATCACACAGACCCGAGACGATTGCGAGCTTGGGGCGACCTCCTTGAGGTCACCCCAAGCTCACCTTTGCACCCTTGAAGATCACTCAGACCCGAGACAATTGTGAGGTTGGGGCGACTTTCTTGAGGTCATCCCAAGCTCACCTTTGCATAGTTGAAGATCACTTAGACCCGTGAGGATTGCGAGCTTGGGTCGATCTCCTTGAGGTCACCCCAAGCTAGCCTTTGCACCATTGAAGATCACTCAAACCCAAGATGATTGCGAAGTTGAGGTGATCTCCTTGAGGTCACCCCAAGCTCGCCTTTTCACCCTTGAAGATCACTCAGACCCGAGATGATTGCGAGCCCAGGGCAATCTCTTTGAGGTCACCTTAAGCTCGCCTTTTCATCCGGGCATAAAGTTGAACGGTGTCGTTTAGAGTTAGGAGAGCTGAAAAAACGATCCCACCAGCCATAAGATCGCCTACACGGAATTTGTGGAATGTAAACTCTAGGTCATGGGAGATCAACCACAACATAAAAATTCTCTCCAAATCATTTCTCTCCAAGGGCTGCGGCAACTTTAAATCTCTCTCCAAGGTAATCCTAACCCTAATCTTCTCCATTTATGTTAAAAAGAGGTGTCTAAAGCATCAAAGCTATCTACATTCTATCTTGCTTCACTTGAGAAGGTGAATAGAGGACATTTGGGATTATTTTATTTCAAGTGCATTTTAAGATAAATTGTTGGTTGGGGTTTGAGTAGAAGATCATTGCAAGGTTGATTTGGGTTGTTTTGAAGAATATTAATGTTAGTTTAAGTTTGGTGTGACATTTTTTGTTAGAGATTTTTATTGTTAGTTTAACTTGAACGTGGCATATTTTCTTAGGGATTTATTGTTAGTTTAAATTGGGTGTGACATTTTTTCTTAGGGATTTATTGTTAGTTTAACTTTGGTGCGACATTTATTCTTACAGATTAAGTGTGGTATGGAATATCTTGCATAGTATCTAAGTGTGGTGTCATTATTGGTGTGTGGTTTCAGGAAAATAATGGTGGGTGGTAAGAAAAAGAATAAGCGAGTTCTGAAAAAAGGGGAATCCTCCAAAGCTTCGGATCCCTTCGTGTTGCCTCCTCCCTTAGGGAAAGGTAAGGGTGAAATAATGTCACCGCCCCCAGACCTGGATAACCCAAAAAGATGGGCATTGTATGGTAATAGGAAGGTTTAGCCGAAAGGTGCATCGATTTGAGGGTTTTTGGCTCCACTTACATTCCACATGTTGTTCAAGCATTGGATTGGTTTGGTTTTGTTAGGACCCCTAATGTGGCGGCGTTGGATTTGGTTAGAGAATTTTACTACGCCATGGTCCCTCACCGTTTCACTCAAGGGATTCCCGTGATAGTTTGGGGTAGGGAGGTCCTCATTACAGCCACCAGGATCAACGAGTGGTTTGGGACTTCTCAAGACCTAAGCGACTATGTTGACGGGGTTCCCAACCATGAGTTCTTCGAGCCATACAACGGATATTTGGCTGCTGACTTAAGGATAGATGAAAGCCCGCTTTGGAACGAATACCGTGAACCTTTGTTGCTCAACCAACTCAAGCTAGATGCAGCCTTTTGGATTATGTTCTTTGACTACTCATTAACTCCAAAGACCCACCACTCGGAGCTAAGTTTTGAGACCGCATGCCATTTGTTTTGTGCAAGGAACATGCTTCAAATGGCTAGATCATTGCGCAACATATAAGACAAAAGGGCCACTGCCTTCCCTTACCTTATCACTCATTTTTGTGAGGAGGCTAGCATTGAATGGAATATGGAAGGAGCCAACGTGATTACTCCTACATCTAACATAGGGAAAAAGACCTACAATGAACTTGCTAGGCGTAGAAGGGTTAGGCCAATTGGGGCTAATGTGCTCGATGATAATGACATGGCCTTTAATGACGAAGACCTTCTCGAGGATGATCCGGGTGATGAAGATTATGATGGGGAGAACGTCAGGGGTGAACAAGATACAAGCACAGGTAATCAAAATCCAATGATGGCTCAGATGATGCAGAGAATGAGTCTACAATTGGAAGCCAACACCCAGTACCTTCAGTGAGCCAGCAAATGAACTCCAACCACCAGGCCTATATGGGTGAATTCTCGAACGTAAATCAAAGGTTGGATGATTTCCAAAGGGGTTTGGTCAACCATGGCGTCAACATCCCATTCATGTACTGAAGGGAAAATAGAAGTCCTCCCAAAGGGCCACAACATGCACCACCGGACCCGAACATGCCACCTCAGAACCCCAATTTTCCATATCAAGGCCCATAGTTGTCACTCAACTGCACTTGCTTTCTTTTAATTTGTTTGTTTCGTTTGTTTCGTTTTGTTGGATATGGGTTGAAATGGTATGTGAAATTTAAAGGTTTTGCTACCAATATCTACTTTATTAGCTACAATCTCTCGGTTAGTTTGTTTTAGCTACTTTTACGAACCATCTTTTTGAAATAATAATAATAATAACACTTCAACATGCCCAATTCATAGACAAAGAATGTTTGCTTCTAGAATAGACAATAGCTGGATTTTCATTATATTTTTTTATTGGAAAATCATAGGGTGTTCTTGAAATTTATAGACGGACTAGTGTGTCAACCCTTGTGATGCACACGTCATGTTAAGAATACTATCGTATCGTAAAAAATTTTGGTCATGTGGAAGCTCTCTCCTTAAGGGGCTGTTTAGTTGATGAGCAAAGAATACAGGTGCCTCTATGGAGCTTTTCTTTAATTCTACACACATTGATTGGAATGTGTCTCTTCAAATTGTCACCTAAAATTTATATCCAATATAAGCCTATTTGCCTCTTCAGCTACATAATTTTTATTTATTGATAATATATATGTATTCAAAATCACTTGTTGAAATTCATAGAAAATAGTCGAACTATTTAAGCAAAAAGCAAAACTCATAATTAATTTAACTTGAATGAATATAGATTTGGGTCATCTTCACACATAATCTTAAACACAGTTAAGATTTTTTTTTTTTTTTTTAAAGTAATAAGAAAAGTATACATGTATTCTTAATTAAACAGAAGGATCAGTGATTTTTTATTTTAAAAAACAGAATTTTTTATTTTTGAAAACATAATTTAACTAAACAAATCCATAATCATTTTACTCCAAGCTCAAATCGGAAAAATTTGACAAAGATATATTAATGAAAATTGGTCAATCAGCAAGGCATCCAAAAGAAGTGACCCAAGAGGTTTGAGGATCATAAATCAATCATTTTTTATGATAATTTTGTGGAAGGAACCCTTAAGTAGTTACCAAACCCGTATACATAGTTACCAGACCCGTAAAAGTAGTTACCACAGCCGTAAAAGTAGTTACTAGCAATTTTGTGGAAGAAACCTTTAAGTGGTTACCAAACCCATAAACATAGCTACTAAACTCGTAAACATAGTTACCACAGCCATTAAAGTAGTTACAATGAAGAAACCCTTAAGTAGTTACCAAACCCGTACACATAGTTACCACACCCGTAAAGGTAGTTACCGAGGCCGTATAAGTAGTTACAAGCTAATTTAATGGAAGAAAACCTTAAGTAGTTACCACACCCATAAAAGTAGTTACTACACCCGTAAACGTAGTTACCACAGCCGTAAAAGTAGTTACAAGGAAGAAACCCTTAAGTAGTTACCAAACCTGAAAAGTAGTTACTACTCCTGTAAATGTAGTTACCACAATCGTAAAAGTAGTTACAAGGAAGAAACCCTTAAGCAGTTACCAAGCCTATAAGTAGTTACGAAACCCATAAAGTTAGTTACCAAAGCCATATAGTTACTAGCTAATTTATTGGAAGTAACCCTCAAGTAGTTACCACAACCGTAAAAGTAGTTACTACACCCATAAACGTAGTTACCACAGCCGTAAAAGTAGTTACAAGAAAGAAACTCTTAAGTATTTACCAAACCCGAAACGTTGTTACTACTCCCGTATATATATTTACCACAGCCGTAAAAGTAGTACAAGGAAGAAACCCTTAAGTAGTTTGTAAGACCTATATCATGATTTTAATTACTATGTTTGTGTTAGTGGGTTGGGTAATAATTATTACCTACTCTAGTATGTCTCATAAACCTAATGTAGAAATTTTTTTCCCACTCTATTATGCCTTCTAAGTCCATTAGTAATTATTAATTGTTTGGATTTTGAATGGTTTAGGCAAGACTTATTGGTTGTAGTAGCTAAGAGTTATTGGTTGTGGTGTGAATGTTTGACATGGTTTTTGAGACTTTCCAAATGAAAGATAAAGGAAGGGTGGAGAATTGGTTATGTGGTCGAAATTGGGTATGCTGGTTAAATTATTTTTTTGTTTAATCATTGATCAAAGAAGAAGAGAGATATTAGAAAGAAATAGATTATTTAAATAATCAATTATGGAATGGGTGGTGACTTGTTGGGTAAGTAGATGAGTGTTGACTTGGGTTAGGTGTTTACCTTGGTGCTAAATTTTGATTAATTGGCTGGCTAGTCATTAAATAGGCATCATTTTCTTCTTTGTTTCCTTGCCATTGCCCTATACATAAGAAGAAAGCAAATCAACTCTCTCATTGTGGTCAAGAATGTTTGTTTTCAAGCAAGAATAAGGGCTTTTCAAGGTGTGTTTCCCTTTGTTTTTATGTGTTTCCTTATTTACTTAAGTGCTTAAAGGAAGCAAAGTTAAGGTTTTGATTAAGTAGGAGTCCTTTAAGCATATTAGGGTGATTGTTTGGTTTCATTTTCTGATATCTGTTTACTTAAGGCTGACCAGCGCTAATTCCGAAAATTATAGATAAGTTATTTGTGATATTTTTGTGATTTGACTATTGATATTTGGAACTAGACTGACTAAGGGTCCCAAAGAAATTCGTTTTGATTCAAAATAATAAGTATTGTATTTTTATGAATTTTTGAGTGTGAAACATTATTTCTGAAAACATCAGTTTTTGTAATAAAGTTCGATTTCGAAAATATTTTTCGCTATGTTATACTTATTTAAAAACTGTAATATTTGGTAAAGATGTTTACGAATAGGTTTAAAGGGTTTCTGAATTTATTTCATTATTTTGGGGTTTTATTGAATTAGTTATTAATTTTCGAAATCATGTACTGCAATCTATCCAGTATAAGACAGATTCTGGAAACTAAAAGTATAAATACTTTAAAAATAGATACTTCAATTATTTTCTTTGAAAATTTTATGTTGGAACCTTATATGTGTTATATAAACTATTTTGAAGATTTCATATCAATTTGATATATGAATAATTTAAAAAAAATTCAAATGGTGAGTAGTCTACGAACTGTCCAATATCAGGCAGATCAGAATACTAGGAGATTTAAATCATTTTAAGGTATTTAAAGATTTTATTAAATTCTGAAAATATTTATATACATACCTATGTCTGTCTAAAGTGTATTTGAAAATTATCATAATTTTACGGTGTATGAAAAATAGATTTAAAAATCTTACATCAGACACTGTTCGGTTTTCAAAACAGCACTGATTAGTTTCTAGTAATAGGATTTCAGTTTGTGGAAAATTATAACAGCCCTTATTCCAGTCCTAGACATAATTAAGCCTCTGATATTTGTATTATTATATGATCTTAGGTTAAGGATTGGATAATTAGCTTTGTGGGCAATTGCTCTTATTTGGATTTGCAAAAAGGTAAGTATACTAGACCCATTTTTGAAATGGAATCACAATGTTATATGTATATGAAATTTGTTTGTGAATGTTTTCGAAATGTGTTGTGAATGTTTTCAAAATGTGTTCAAAATGCTTTGACATGTGATAAGTATGCATTTTGAAATATGAATATATTGTACCATACAATATGTTATCACTTGGCTACTTTTGTTTATTATCGCTAGTAGGCAACTATGTGAATTTGTGTGGAGCCTTATGTGATATGTGATTTGATATGTGTGTGGTATATGGAAAGTGTCATTTAGAGTACTCTAGGGACTAAAGAGTCTTCACATTCACGTGTCGACGTATTAGTGCATGTGGGAGGACTCGTCGCTGATCACGACGAGGGTCTGGCTCTTACCTCCGGGCATAAGTGTTTTTGTATTCTTAAAAAATAAGAAATCATCACTTGCACTTTCCCTGTATACATTAGTTGCCAACGGGTAACTTTGGCTCTACTTTGTGATATGTGAAAAGTCCTATTATGCAAGAATAGATAAAAGGAACCTAGCAAAAAATTTGATAAGTATATGATTCGAATTATTTGTGAACTGTGTTTTTAAAGATATGGCTTTTCGTATTTTGTGATATTTTGTATATGTATAAAAAATATGTTTAGTATGCTTACTGAGTTTCCAAACTCACTTAGTGCATTGTGATTCCAGATTCTTGAGTTTGTGTTTCCCTCATAGCATGGATTGGCATCTCAACGAAGCTTAGTCCTTGGTTCCCTACATGATAGGAGTTTACTTATCCTTCAAAATGTTGTTAATGTTCTTTTAATTAAGAGATTTGGGAATATGTAATTGTATTGAATTTTTTAGTTCCGCATTTTTAAGCTATTTGTAAGAAAGTAAAGCCACGTCTTGACCTTCGAGTTGGGGTGTGACATAGTTACCAAACCCGTATAGGTAGTTACGATACATGTAAAGGTAGTTACCAAAGCTGTAAAAGTAGTTACGAGCTAATTTTGTGGAAGAAACCCTTAAGTAGTTACGAAACCTGTAAAACTAGTTACTATACCCGTAAACGTAATAACCACAACCGTAAAAGTAGTTACAATAAAGAAACCCTTAAGTAGTTACTGAACCCGTATAAGTAGTTACTATACCCGTAAAGGTAGTTACAAAAACCGTAAAAGTAGTTACGAGCTAATTTTGTGGAAGAAACCCTTAAGTAGTTATGAAACCCGTAAAATTAGTTACTATACCCGTAAACGTAGTTACCACAGCCATAAAAGTAGTTATGACGAAGAAACCCTTAAGTAGTTACTAAACCCATATAAGTAGTTACTATACTCGTAAAGGTAGTTACCAAAACTGTAAAAGTAGTTACGAGCTAATTTTGTGGAAGAAACCCTTAAGTAGTTACGAAACCCATAAACGTAGTTACCACAGCCATAAAAGTAGTTACCAAACCCATATACATATTTACCACACCCGTAAAGGTAGTTACCGAGGCAGTATAAGTAGTTACAAGCTAATTTTGTGGATGAAAAGTTTAAGTAGTTACCACATCCGTAAAATTAGTTACTACACCTGTAAACGTAGTTACCACAACCGTAAAAGTAGTTACAAGGAAGAAACTCTTAAGTAGTTACTAAACCCGTAAAAGTAGTTACTACTCCCGTAAATGTAGTTACCACTGCCGTAAAGGTAGTTACAAGGAAGAAACCCTTAGGTAGTTACCAAACACGTACAAGTAGTTACTAAACTCGTAAAGATAGTTACCGCTATCATAAAAGTAGTTACAAGCTAATTTTATGGAAGAAACCTTTAAGTAGTTACCAAACCTGTAAAATTAGTTACCACACCCGTAAAGCTAGTTACCACACCCGTAATAATATTTACAAGTTAATTTTTCCATTTTGTGGAAGAAACCTTATGTAGTTACCAAATCCGTAAAAGTAGTTACCAAAACCGTCAACATAATTACCGTGAAAAAAATATTATAAAATAACTTCATTTTTTTTTTTAATAAAATTGGATTGATCTAAAGGGAAAAAGCATCACAAACGATCATATGCTGAAAAACCCCTAGACAGTATCCATATATAAAAGAGATAAAACAAACTAAAAAGTGACAAAAAGCAACAAAGCACAAAGAGCCAGGGAAAACAACCCCAAACAAAAAGAGGCACGCAGGCCACACCAAAAAGAAAAAGAAAACATCAAGAAAAACGAAAAGACTCGCGGCCCATGCAGTCATTGCCAACTAAAGAAGAACATAACGGCGGCGCAGAAAACCACCAAGAATCAGCCTGAAGCTCCAAAGCATGCTTAGAAAGCGCATCTGCAACTTGATTCCCCTCCCTAAAAAATATGTGAAACCTGAAAATCCATATGCGAGATTTGGAAGATGCAATGCTGCCACGCCTGACGAACCCTCCAAGGAACCAACTCAGAACGAGAAGAAAGAAGTTGAACCACATAAGAAGAATCACTCTCAAGCCAGATTCGATGCCACCCATACTTCCAAGCAAAATTAATGGCCAATGAGGCCGCCAGAAGCTCAGCCTCAAAAGCGAAAACCTAACCAAGAGGAATAGCAAAGCAACCATTCACAAAGGCTCTACAGTTCCGAAAGATACCACCACAACCACCAACCCCTGGAGAGCCTATAGCAGCGCCATCAGTATTCACTTTGATCCAACCGGGGGTCGGAGGTGACCAAACCACACTCTTGATAACCGGGGCTTTAGAAGGGCGGCCTTGAAGACCAAATCGACGAAGTATCAAAAGATCGTCCATACAGTTACGCATACAACCAATCTCCAGGCGATTAGCCTCTGAAATAGCACACCAAACCAAAGAAAGGACAGATCTAAAGTCCACCGACTTCCCTTCAAAGATACACTGATTACGAGCAGTCCACACCCCCCATATCACTGCATGGATAGCTGCTTTCCATAAAATCCTGACATGTTCACTAAAGGAAACCGACATGGCATGCAAGAAGAATGATTGCCAAGTTTTGGTAGAGACACGTTGCTGGAAAGTCGAGAAAATTACCTCCCAAAGAGCAACCGCCAGGGGACAATGAAGAAAAAGATGATCTGCAGATTCACTACTAACCCTACAAATACTGCAACGAGAAGCCAACTGGAACCCAGACCTGCAAAGGCGATCCTTAGTAGGAAGCCTGTTCCACATCAAACGCCAGGTCAAAGCTGAGCGAGAGGGGGGAATAAAACGGGACCAAACATCTCTCCACCAAACAACCTGAGGAATATCACGGAGAAACTGGGAATAAGCAGCCTTGCAAGAAACATGACCATCCCGAGAATTAGCCCAAACCAAAGAATCCACAACAGGAGAAATTACAATACGATCAATCCGAAAACACAGATCCGGAAAGCGTGCTCGGAAACAATCGTCTAGCACCCATCTACCTTGATGAATAAAATCCGAGACCCTCGCTAGGAGTGAATTAGCTAAATAATCAGGAATCCCTAAAAGATCCAAAATGGGAACCCCCAACCAATTATCCTGCCAAAAGTCCCTCTGAGAGTTCTTGCCAATCAGCCAGATACCTTCCTTAAGAAGGGAACTATAATTAGACCGAAGAGAAGACCAAATCGAGGAGGTGACATACCCTCCATGAGGCTTCTGCAAATGCCTGAGATACCTCTCCCGAAGAAAAGAGAAAGCAAAACCATCAGAGGTCATAAACTTCCAAGTGAATTTCCGTAACAATGAGTCATTCAGCAACCCAATATCTTTCAGACCAAGACCACCTTGAGAGTAAGGCCCACAACAATGATCCCAAGCAACCCGAACCAACTTAGTCTCCTCACATAAACCAGTCCATAAAAAGTTTCTCAACTTGCGGTTAATAAGTGACAGTAAAAAAGAAGGCCACTTGTAAATCATGAAAGAGTGCACAAATGAACTAGTGATGACCGACCTGATCAGAGTAGCACGACCGGCCAGAGAGAGAGACTTGCCCTTCCATTTAGCGAATTTATACAAGATCTTATCCACAATAGGGCGTAACACTGCTTTTCGAGGCTTACCCCGAAACAAAAGGACACCCAAATAAGAAAACGGAAGATGCCCAATCTGCATACCAACCAGAGACTGCAAACTACCAATCCGAGAGGGGGAGATAGAAGATCCGAAATAAATCGAAGACTTACCCCAGTTAAACAACTGGCTTGAAATATCACCATAATCTAAAAAAGCACCCATGATATGCTTTAGATTCTTTTCAGTGCCTCTGCAAAAGATCAAAACATCATCTGCATAGAGCAAATGAGTTGGAGCCAAAAAACCCCTTGGGGAAGAAATCGGCAGAATCTAAGAAGAACCCACCAATCTCGTTAATAATTTACTAAGGAAGTCCTCTGCAATACCAAACAAAAGCGGAGAGAGCGGATCTCCCTGACGAACCCCTCTAGAACAACCAAAATATCCCTCTGGGACCCCGTTCAAAAGAACTGAAAGCCTAGACGAACGAAGAATACTGTCCATCCAATCCACAAAAACAAAAGAGAACCCAAAAGCCTGAAGCACTCTGCAAAGGAAAGACCAATCCAGGGTGTCAAAAGCCTTACGAATATCAATCTTCATGGCCAAGTTACCCCCATAGCACTTCTTCTGCAACACATTCACACAGTCAGAAGCCAAAGCAATATAATCCTCGATATGCCGGTCTCGAATGAATCTGAACTGTTGAGGAGAAATAATCCTGGAGGCAACTCGAGCTAAACAATCAGCCAAAATCTTCGAAGAAATTTTAAACAGAATGATACGATCCTCGTTGATTGTAACAAGGATGATGCCTCGGATCGTTCTAACCTCTGGTTCGGATGGAAACCGCGACCCAACACCTATAGCGAGATGTGAACCTTGGTATAAGGAAGACGCCACAATCAAGGATGGAAGACTTGATTGATAAGTCAAGGAGGAACGCCACAGAGAAAATCTGATAAGTTCCAATTAGTTCTCAAGGAACAAAAGAGAAAACTCTCTCATTTTTCATTCAAATTCAAGCTCCCCAAAATCATAGAGGTTGGTTCCTTTTATACTAAAACCCTAGAAGACAAGGTTAGGCAACATGCCTAATTCAAGGAAAAGAAAAGGTAGGCAACATGCCTAATTTAAGGAAAAGAAAAGGTAGGCAACATGCCTAATTCAAGGAAAAGACAAGGTAGGCAACATGCCTAATTTAAGGAAAAGAAAAGGTAGGCAACATGCCTAATTTAAGGAAAAGACAAGGTAGGCAACATGCCTAATTTAAGGAAAACAAAAATTAAAATTGAAATTCCTCCAAATGAAATTCCTCCAAAAGCCCAAGTCTTCTCTTATTTGGCCCAATCCATTGCCTTGATGACATTAATTAAGCCTTGGTCTTCATGTGGGCTTATCTTGGGCTCCAACAATTTAGAATCAGCCCAAGTGTCTTGGATCAGGCCATTGAGTGCCTCTTTGAATCTCCTAGCCCTAGCCCTTGTTATTGGCCCAACCGGAACATGCAATGGGTCCCTTGGTGCAGCTCCCTTATTCTCATCATTCCCTCCCTCTTGAAAAGGATTTGTCCTCAAATCGTCACCTACATCAAAAGGAGACAAATCAGAAACATTGAAGCTTGCACTAACATTATACTCACCTGGAAGATCTAACTTGTAGGCATTGTCATTGATCCTTTCAAGCACTTGAAATGGGCCATCTCCCCTAGGAAGTAATTTAGAACGCCTTTGGACTGGGAACCGTTCCTTCCTCATATGCAACCACACCCAATCACCTGGCTCAAACACAACTTTCTTGCGCCCTTTATTAGCTTGGTTGGCATATTGTTTAGTTCTCCTCTCAATATTTTGCCGAGTCTTTTCATGGATTTGCTTAACAAAATCTGCCTTTTTCTTACCATCCAAGTTAACATGCTCATTCACAGGTAAAGGAATTAAATCCAAAGGAGTTAACGGATTAAAACCATACACAATTTCAAAAGGCGAAAAATGAGTTGCAGAATGCACACTCCTATTATAAGCAAACTCTACATGCGGCAAACAATCCTCCCATGTTTTCAAGTTCTTTTGTATTATAGCACGCAACAAGGCAGATAAAGTTCTATTAACTACTTCAGTTTGACCATCAGTTTGTGGATGACAAGTAGTAGAAAATAAAAGTTTAGTTCCTAACTTGCCCCACAGAGTTTTCCAAAAGTAGCTTAAGAACTTAGCATCTCTATCCGAAACAATGGTTTTAGGCATGCCATGCAATCTAACAATTTCTTTGAAAAACAAATCAGCAATATGTGATGCATCATCAGTTTTATGACAAGGAATGAAATGTGCCATTTTAGAAAACCTATCAACAACCACATATATAGAATCTCTACCCCTCTTTGACCTAGGCAAACCCAGCACAAAATCCATAGAAATATCAATCCAAGGTCCACTAGGTATAGGCAAAGGAGTATACAAACCATGAGGCTGAACCCTAGACTTAGCTTGTCTACATGTAATGCATTTCTCACAAATTCTCTCTACATCACGTTTCATATGAGGCCAAAAGAAGTGTTCATGCAAAACATCTAGTGTCTTGGCTATACCAAAGTGCCCCATCAAACCTCCCCCATGTGCTTCTCTAACAAGCAATTCACGCAAAGAACTCTTAGGCACGCATAATTTAGTTTCTCTAAACAAAAATCCATCATGCCTATAAAACTTGCCAAATGCAACATTTTCACATGCATTGAATACATTGCCAAAATCAGCATCTTCCACATACAATTCTTTAATGTAGTTAAAACCAAACAATCTAGCATCCAAAGTGGAAAGTAAAACGTACCTTCTAGACAAAGCATCAGCGACGACGTTTTCCTTACCTTTCTTGTACTTGATCACATATGGAAATGTTTCTATGAACTCCACCCACTTGGCATGCCGTTTATTTAGCTTATGTTGCCCCTTTAAATGCTTTAGGGACTCATGATCCGTGTGGATCACAAATTCCTTTGGCCAAAGGTAGTGTTGCCAAGTCTCCAATGCCCTAACCAACGCATACATCTCCTTGTCATAGGTAGGATAATTCAAGGCTGCTCCATTTATCTTCTCACTAAAAAATGCAATGGGACGTCCTTCTTGCATTAGAACAGCTCCAATACCTATTCCTGAAGCATCACACTCAATCTCAAAAGCTTTAGCAAAGTCAGGCAAAGCAAGCAAAGGTGCATTAGTTAGTTTGTCCTTAATCAAGTTAAATGCCTTTTCTTGTTCATTATCCCACTTAAATCCCACATTCTTTTTGATAACTTCAGTTAAAGGTGCAGCTAGACTACTAAAGTCTTTCACAAACCTCCTATAGAAACTAGCCAACCCATGAAAACTTCTCACTTGTCCCACATTTGTCGGTTTCGGCCACTCCCTAATTGCCTTAACCTTTTCCTCATCAACCCCAATTCCCTTAGCACTAACAACAAAACCCAGAAATACAAGCTTATCTGTGCAAAAGGTACACTTTTTTAAATTAGCAAACAATTTTTCTGTTCTTAAAACACCTAAAACAAGTTTTAAATGTTCAACATGCTCATCCAAAGTCTTGCTATAAATCAGAATGTCATCAAAGTAAACAACCACAAATTTCCCAATGAAAGCACGCAATACATGGTTCATTAATCTCATGAAAGTACTTGGTGCATTAGTTAACCCAAAAGGCATAACTAACCACTCATATAAACCATATTTTGTTTTGAAAGCAGTTTTCCACTCATCACCTTCTTTCATCCTAATTTGATGATATCCACTTTTAAGATCAATTTTTGTGAAAACAATAGAACCATGCAATTCATCAAGCATATCATCTAATCTAGGAATAGGATGTCGATACTTTACAGTGATATTGTTGATGGCACGACAATCAACACACATCCTCCATGTTCCGTCCTTCTTAGGCACAAGCAATACGGGAACCGCACAAGGACTCATACTCTCACGAACATACCCCTTTTCCATGAGCTCCTCAACCTGTCTTTGAAGTTCCTTTGTCTCCTCGGGATTACTTCTATATGCGGGCCTATTTGGAATTGGTGCTCCGGGTACAAAATCAATTTGGTGCTCAATCCCCCTTATTGGCGGTAGACCAATAGGCACCTCCTCGGGAAACACTTCATCAAAGTCCTGCAAAAGAGAAACAACAACACTAGGCAAAGAAGAGTCAATTTCGTTAGTACTAAAACAAGCCTCTTTGTACAAAAGTACAATCATTGGCTGATTTGAAAACAAAGCCCTTTTGATCTCACTCCCTCTTGCATAAAAGCTCACTTGTTTTCTCTCCTTTTTTTTCTCATCAGCCTTTTTTTCTTTTTTTGCTGTTTCGGACTCCCTCCCTTTTGTCTCTCTTTCTTTTGAGCTCTCACTCTCCTTTTTAACATCTCTCTCTTTTTTTAACCTCACTTGATCTTCATATACTTGGCTTGGGGTTAAAGGTACAAGAGTGATTGGCCTTTTATTGAGTACAAATGAGTATCTATTTGTATATCCATCATGAGTCACATGCCTATCAAACTGCCATGGTCTTCCTAAAAGAATATGACTCGCATCCATTGGTACCACATCACAAATAACTTCATCTTTATATTTTCCAATTGAAAATGACACCAACACCTGTTTATTCACCTTAACTTCCCCACTATCATTCAACCATTGTAGTTTATAAGGTTTTGGGTGCTTCAAAGTTGTCAAATTCAATTTTTCCACCAAAGTAGTGCTAGCCACATTAGTACAACTCCCCCCATCAATAATCATACTACATACCTTGTCATTAACATGGCAGCGTGTGTGAAAGATGTTATCACGTTGTACCTCATCCTCTTCCTTGGCTTGAGCACTAAGAGCTCTTCTTGCGACCAAAAGCTCTCCACCTACCGGATATTCGAAGTCACTTGCATCCTCCAAAGGTGGCATAGACTCATCATCAGATTCTTCCTCGGATTCGATATCACCATCATCCCTCAAAACCATTACTCTCTTGTTTGGGCATTGTGATGCAATATGACCTGCTCCCAAACACTTAAAGCATTTAATGTCACGGTTTCTAGAAGGTTGAGGATCTGATTTACCTTGATTTAATGAGCCTCCGGCCTTATGATCTTTAGGAGGTTCGGCTTTGGCCTTGAAACTAGGCTGGTCCTCTTTCTTGCTCCAATTCGGTTTCCATGATGATGAAGAACCCGAATTTTGCCCAACCAGTGTGGAACCCTTCCTCTTCAATTGTTGTTCCACTTTGATGGCCATGTGTACCATGTCAGTCAATTCAACATAGTGTTGCAACTCCACTACATTTGCAATGTCTCGGTGTAACCCATTTAGGAACCTAGCCATTGTGATACGATCCTCGTTGATTGTAACAAGGATGATGCCTCGGATCGTTCTAACCTCTGGTTCGGATGGAGACCGCGACCCAACACCTATAGCGAGATGTGAACCTTGGTATAAGGAAGACGCCACAATCAAGGATGGAATACTTGATTGATAAGTCAAGGAGGAACGCCACAGAGAAAATCTGATAAGTTCCAATCAGTTCTCAAAGAACAAAAGAGAAAACTCTCTCATTTTTCATTCAAATTCAAAAGCTTCCCAAAAACATAGAGGTTGGTTCCTTTTATACTAAAACCCTAGAAGACAAGGTAGGCAACATGCCTAATTTTAAGGAAAAGACAAGGTAGGCAACATGCCTAATTTAAGGAAAAGAAAAGGTAGGCAACATGCCTAATTTAAGGAAAAGACAAGGTAGGCAACATGCCTAATTTAAGGAAAAGACAAGGTAGGCAATCATGCCTAATTTAAGGAAAACAAAAATTAAAATTGAAATTCCTCCAAATGAAATTCCTCCAAAAGCCCAAGTCTTCTCTTATTTGGCCCAATCCATTGCCTTGATGACATTAATTAAGCCTTGGTCTTCATGTGGGCTTATCTTGGGCTCCAACAATTTAGAATCAGCCCAAGTGTCTTGGATCAGGCCATTGAGTGCCTCTTTGAATCTCCTAGCCCTAGCCCTTGTTATTGGCCCAACCGGAACATGCAATGGGTCCCTTGGTGCAGCTCCCTTATTCTCATCATTCCCTCCCTCTTGAAAAGGATTTGTCCTCAAATCGTCACCTACATCAAAAGGAGACAAATCAGAAACATTGAAGCTTGCACTAACATTATACTCACCTGGAAGATCTAACTTGTAGGCATTGTCATTGATCCTTTCAAGCACTTGAAATGGGCCATCTCCCCTAGGAAGTAATTTAGAACGCCTTTGGACTGGGAACCGTTCCTTCCTCATATGCAACCACACCCAATCACCTGGCTCCAACACAACTTTCTTGCGCCCTTTATTAGCTTGGTTGGCATATTGTTCAGTTCTCCTCTCAATATTTTGCCGAGTCTTTTCATGGATTTGCTTAACAAAATCTGCCTTTTTCTTACCATCCAAGTTAACATGCTCATTCACAGGTAAAGGAATTAAATCCAAAGGAGTTAACGGATTAAAACCATACACAATTTCAAAAGGCGAAAAATGAGTTGCAGAATGCACACTCCTATTATAAGCAAACTCTACATGCGGCAAACAATCCTCCATGTTTTCAAGTTCTTTTGTATTATAGCACGCAACAAGGCAGATAAAGTTCTATTAACTACTTCAGTTTGACCATCAGTTTGTGGATGACAAGTAGTAGAAAATAAAAGTTTAGTTCCTAACTTGCCCCACAGAGTTTTCCAAAAGTAGCTTAAGAACTTAGCATCTCTATCCGAAACAATGGTTTTAGGCATGCCATGCAATCTAACAATTTCTTTGAAAAAACAAATCAGCAATATGTGATGCATCATCAGTTTTATGACAAGGAATGAAATGTGCCATTTTAGAAAACCTATCAACAACCACATATATAGAATCCCTACCCCTCTTTGACCTAGGCAAACCCAGCACAAAATCCATAGAAATATCAATCCAAGGTCCACTAGGTATAGGCAAAGGAGTATACAAACCATGAGGCTGAACCCTAGACTTAGCTTGTCTACATGTAATGCATTTCTCACAAATTCTCTCTACATCACGTTTCATATGAGGCCAAAAGAAGTGTTCATGCAAAACATCTAGTGTCTTGGCTATACCAAAGTGCCCCATCAAACCTCCCCCATGTGCTTCTCTAACAAGCAATTCACGCAAAGAACTCTTAGGCACGCATAATTTAGTTTCTCTAAACAAAAATCCATCATGCCTATAAAACTTGCCAAATGCAACATTTTCACATGCATTGAATACATTGCCAAAATCAGCATCTTCCACATACAATTCTTTAATGTAGTTAAAACCAAACAATCTAGCATCCAAAGTGGAAAGTAAAACGTACCTTCTAGACAAAGCATCAGCGACGACGTTTTCCTTACCTTTCTTGTACTTGATCACATATGGAAATGTTTCTATGAACTCCACCCACTTGGCATGCCGCTTATTTAGCTTATGTTGCCCCTTTAAATGCTTTAGGGACTCATGATCCGTGTGGATCACAAATTCCTTTGGCCAAAGGTAGTGTTGCCAAGTCTCCAATGCCCTAACCAACGCATACATCTCCTTGTCATAGGTAGGATAATTCAAGGCTGCTCCATTTATCTTCTCACTAAAAAATGCAATGGGACGTCCTTCTTGCATTAGAACAGCTCCGATACCTATTCCTGAAGCATCACACTCAATCTCAAAAGCTTTAGCAAAGTCAGGCAAAGCAAGCAAAGGTGCATTAGTTAGTTTGTCCTTAATCAAGTTAAATGCCTTTTCTTGTTCATTACCCCACTTAAATCCCACATTCTTTTTGATAACTTCAGTTAAAGGTGCAGCTAGACTACTAAAGTCTTTCACAAACCTCCTATAGAAACTAGCCAACCCATGAAAACTTCTCACTTGTCCCACATTTGTCGGTTTCGGCCACTCCCTAATTGCCTTAACCTTTTCCTCATCAACCCCTATTCCCTTAGCACTAACAACAAAACCCAGAAATACAAGCTTATCTGTGCAAAAGGTACACTTTTTTAAATTAGCAAACAATTTTTCTGTTCTTAAAACACCTAAAACAAGTTTTAAATGTTCAACATGCTCATCCAAAGTCTTGCTATAAATCAGAATGTCATCAAAGTAAACAACCACAAATTTCCCAATGAAAGCACGCAATACATGGTTCATTAATCTCATGAAAGTACTTGGTGCATTAGTTAACCCAAAAGGCATAACTAACCACTCATATAAACCATATTTTGTTTTGAAAGCAGTTTTCCCCTCATCACCTTCTTTCATCCTAATTTGATGATATCCACTTTTAAGATCAATTTTTGTTAAAACAATAGAACCATGCAATTCATCAAGCATATCATCTAATCTAGGAATAGGATGTCGATACTTTACAGTGATATTGTTGATGGCACGACAATCAACACACATCCTCCATGTTCCGTCCTTCTTAGGCACAAGCAATACGGGAACCGCACAAGGACTCATACTCTCACGAACATACCCCTTTTCCATGAGCTCCTCAATCTGTCTTTGAAGCTCCTTTGTCTCCTCGGGATTACTTCTATATGCGGGCCTATTTGGAATTGGTGCTCCGGGTACAAAATCAATTTGGTGCTCAATCCCCCTTATTGGCGGTAAACCAATAGGCATCTCCTCGGGAAACACTTCACCAAAGTCCTGTAAAAGGGAAACAACAACACTAGGCAAAGAAGAGTCAATTTCGTTAGCACTAAAACAAGCCTCTTTGTACAAAAGTACAATCATTGGCTGATTTGAAAACAAAGCCCTTTTGATCTCACTCCCTCGTGCATAAAAGCTCACTTGTTTTCTCTCCTTTTTTTTCTCATCAGCCTTTTTTTCTTTTTTTGCTGTTTCGGACTCCCTCTCTTTTGTCTCTCTTTCTTTTGAGCTCTCACTCTCCTTTTTAACATCTCTCTCTTTTTTTAACCTCACTTGATCTTCATATACTTGGCTTGGGGTTAAAGGTACAAGAGTGATTGGCCTTTTATTGAGTACAAATGAGTATCTATTTGTATATCCATCATGAGTCACATGCCTATCAAACTGCCATGGTCTTCCTAAAAGAATATGACTCGCATCCATTGGTACCACATCACAAATAACTTCATCTTTATATTTTCCAATTGAAAATGACACCAACACCTGTTTATTCACCTTAACTTCCCCACTATCATTCAACCATTGTAGTTTATAAGGTTTTGGGTGCTTCAAAGTTGTCAAATTCAATTTTTCCACCAAAGTAGTGCTAGCCACATTAGTACAACTCCCCCCATCAATAATCATACTACATACCTTGTCATTAACATGGCAGCGTGTGTGAAAGATGTTATCACGTTGTACCTCATCCTCTTCCTTGGCTTGAGCACTAAGAGCTCTTCTTGCGACCAAAAGCTCTCCACCTACCGGATATTCGAAGTCACTTGCATCCTCCAAAGGTGGCATAGACTCATCATCAGATTCTTCCTCGGATTCGATATCACCATCATCCCTCAAAACCATTACTCTCTTGTTTGGGCATTGTGATGCAATATGACCTGCTCCCAAACACTTAAAGCATTTAATGTCACGGTTTCTAGAAGGTTGAGGATCTGATTTACCTTGATTTAATGAGCCTCCGGCCTTATGATCTTTAGGAGGTTCGGCTTTGGCCTTGAAACTAGGCTGGTCCTCTTTCTTGCTCCAATTCGGTTTCCATGATGATGAAGAACCCGAATTTTGTCCAACCCGTGTGGAACCCTTCCTCTTCAATTGTTGTTCCACTTTGATGGCCATGTGTACCATGTCAGTCAATTCAACATAGTGTTGCAACTCCACTACATTTGCAATGTCTCGGTGTAGCCCATTTAGGAACCTAGCCATTGTCGCCTCTCGGTCCCCCTCCACATCAGCTCGAATCATGGCTATCTCCATCTCCTTGTAGTAGTCTTCTACACACTTAGACCCTTGAGTAAGAGTTTGCAATTTTTGAAACAAACCCCTGTAGTAGTGACTTGGAATGAATCTCCTCCTCATAACAGTTTTCATATCCTCCCATGTCTCAATAGGTCTTTCTCCATTCCGTCTCCTACTCATAATCAATTGATCCCACCAAACAATAGCATAATCGGTGAATTCTATGGCTGCCAATTTCACTTTCTTCAATTCGGAGTAATCATGGCAATCAAACACCAACTCTATTCTTTTCTCCCACTCCAAATAAGCTTCAGGATCAGTTTTACCTTGGAAGGTTGGAATCTTCACCTTGATATTACCCAAATTATTATCAACCCTCTCTTCATACCTATCTCCTCTATTCCCATACCTATCTTCTCTATTCCCATACCTATCTCTTCTACCTCCCATTCCACGCCTAAATCTTCCCGCACCCACATTGGACATGCGATCATCCCCTTCCATGTCGTTTTCATCCCCATAATAATCATTAACTTCTTCCCTTACCGGAACTCTCTCTCTCCTACGTGCTTGGTGAACGGGTCGTGGCTGTTCCGCACGTGCGCTTTCCACTTTATCTAAGCGCTCATGTAAGTGCTCCATTTCTCCCCTCATCATTCGTCTCATCTCCCCTACTAATGCCTCCTTCCAATTCTTTAGATCTGCTGGAATGGAAGAATCCTCAGTAGTGCCTTTATCTTTGTTGTCAGACATGTTTTTCCTGCAAGAAAAAAGATTAGAAAATAAAAAGGACCTCACGGCACTCCCTCACGTGTTTCGCTCGAATAATCAATTCACTCAACACTCGTGTGTTTCACTCATCATATTCGGCTTTTACCCTCAGTATTTTCTCACCACTCTTGCCTTTTTCCACTCACAATTTCCTCAAAAGTTCTTATCAAACTAACCAAACAATAATCAGGATTTCTTAGCTACGTTCACAAGAAACTTAGATTTGCTAGGTTCACACAAACAAAATACAATGAAACTGAAATAATAGGGCTGTTTCTACTACCAAGAATATATATATATATATATATTTTAATGCTACTACTGCACGAAACCAGAAGAAGAAGGACAAAGATTGATATATATTCAACTACAAGATCGTTAAATTTTTTTTTTTTTTTTTTTTTTTTTTTTTTTTTTTTACCGACCTTGATCAACAAGCAAGATCTTCTGAATTTTTTTTTTTTTTTTTTTTTTTTTTTTTGAGTACTGAACTTGAACGGAATTCAAAGGAAGACGAAGAACAAAGATAGATAAAACCTGATGTTAGATGCCGAAGCTCTGATACCAACTGATACGATCCTCGTTGATTGTAACAAGGATGATGCCTCGGATCGTTCTAACCTCTGGTTCGGATGGAGACCGCGACCCAACACCTATAGCGAGATGTGAACCTTGGTATAAGGAAGACGCCACAATCAAGGATGGAATACTTGATTGATAAGTCAAGGAGGAACGCCACAGAGAAAATCTGATAAGTTCCAATCAGTTCTCAAAGAACAAAAGAGAAAACTCTCTCATTTTTCATTCAAATTCAAAAGCTTCCCAAAAACATAGAGGTTGGTTCCTTTTATACTAAAACCCTAGAAGACAAGGTAGGCAACATGCCTAATTTTAAGGAAAAGACAAGGTAGGCAACATGCCTAATTTAAGGAAAAGAAAAGGTAGGCAACATGCCTAATTTAAGGAAAAGACAAGGTAGGCAACATGCCTAATTTAAGGAAAAGACAAGGTAGGCAATCATGCCTAATTTAAGGAAAACAAAAATTAAAATTGAAATTCCTCCAAATGAAATTCCTCCAAAAGCCCAAGTCTTCTCTTATTTGGCCCAATCCATTGCCTTGATGACATTAATTAAGCCTTGGTCTTCATGTGGGCTTATCTTGGGCTCCAACAATTTAGAATCAGCCCAAGTGTCTTGGATCAGGCCATTGAGTGCCTCTTTGAATCTCCTAGCCCTAGCCCTTGTTATTGGCCCAACCGGAACATGCAATGGGTCCCTTGGTGCAGCTCCCTTATTCTCATCACATTGTCGCCTCTCGGTCCTCCTCCACATCAGCTCGAATCATGGCTATCTCCATCTCCTTGTAGTAGTCTTCTACACACTTAGACCCTTGAGTAAGAGTTTGCAATTTTTGAAACAAACCCCTGTAGTAGTGACTTGGAATGAATCTCCTCCTCATAACAGTTTTCATATCCTCCCATGTCTCAATAGGTCTTTCTCCATTCCGTCTCCTACTCATAATCAATTGATCCCACCAAACAATAGCATAATCGGTGAATTCTATGGCTGCCAATTTCACTTTTTTCAATTCGGAGTAATCATGGCAATCAAACACCAACTCTATTCTTTTCTCCCACTCCAAATAAGCTTCAGGATCAGTTTTACCTTGGAAGGTTGGAATCTTCACCTTGATATTACCCAAATTATTATCAACCCTCTCTCCATACCTATCTCCTCTATTCCCATACCTATCTTCTCTATTCCCATACCTATCTCCTCTACCTCCCATTCCACGCCTAAATCTTCCCGCACCCACATTGGACATGCGATCATCCCCTTCCATGTCGTTTTCATCCCCATAATAATCATTAACTTCTTCCCTTACCGGAACTCTCTCTCTCCTACGTGCTTGGTGAACGGGTCGTGGCTGTTCCGCACGTGCGCTTTCCACTTTATCTAAGCGCTCATGTAAGTGCTCCATTTCTCCCCTCATCATTCGTCTCATCTCCCCTACTAATGCCTCCTTCCAATTCTTTAGATCTGCTGGAATGGAAGAATCCTCAGTAGTGCCTTTATCTTTGTTGTCAGACATGTTTTTCCTGCAAGAAAAAGATTAGTAAATAAAAAAAAAAGGACCTCACGGCACTCCCTCACGTGTTTCGCTCGAATAATCAATTCACCCAACACTCGTGTGTTTCACTCATCATATTCGGCTTTTACCCTCAGTATTTTCTCACCACTCTTGCCTTTTTTTCACTCACAATTTCCTCAAAAGTTCTTATCAAACTAACCAAACAATAATTAGGATTTCTTAGCTACGTTCACAAGAAACTTAGATTTGCTAGGTTCACACAAACGAAATACAATGAAACTGAAATAATAGGGCTGTTTCTACTACCAAGAATAGATATATATACATATATATATTTTTTTTTTAATGCTACTACTGCACGAAACCAGAAGAAGAAGGACAAAGATTGAGATATATTCAACTACAAGATCGTTCAAATTTTTTTTTTTTTTTTTTTTTTTTTTTTTGAGTACTGAACTTGAACGGAATTCAAAGGAAGACGAAGAACAAAGATAGATAAAACCTGATGTTAGATGCCGAAGCTCTGATACCAACTGATACGATCCTCGTTGATTGTAACAAGGATGATGCCTCGGATCGTTCTAACCTCTGGTTCGGATGGAAACCGCGACCCAACACCTATAGCGAGATGTGAACCTTGGTATAAGGAAGACGCCACAATCAAGGATGGAAGACTTGATTGATAAGTCAAGGAGGAACGCCACAGAGAAAATCTGATAAGTTCCAATTAGTTCTCAAGGAACAAAAGAGAAAACTCTCTCATTTTTCATTCAAATTCAAGCTCCCCAAAATCATAGAGGTTGATTCCTTTTATACTAAAACCCTAGAAGACAAGGTTAGGCAACATGCCTAATTCAAGGAAAAGAAAAGGTAGGCAACATGCCTAATTTAAGGAAAAGAAAAGGTAGGCAACATGCCTAATTCAAGGAAAAGACAAGGTAGGCAACATGCCTAATTTAAGGAAAAGAAAAGGTAGGCAACATGCCTAATTTAAGGAAAAGACAAGGTAGGCAACATGCCTAATTTAAGGAAAACAAAAATTAAAATTGAAATTCCTCCAAATGAAATTCCTCCAAAAGCCCAAGTCTTCTCTTATTTGGCCCAATCCATTGCCTTGATGACATTAATTAAGCCTTGGTCTTCATGTGGGCTTATCTTGGGCTCCAACAATTTAGAATCAGCCCAAGTGTCTTGGATCAGGCCATTGAGTGCCTCTTTGAATCTCCTAGCCCTAGCCCTTGTTATTGGCCCAACCGGAACATGCAATGGGTCCCTTGGTGCAGCTCCCTTATTCTCATCACAGAAAGTTACTAAGAACAATCGGTCAAAACTGATCAACCGAAATTGATTCCCTCAGCTTCGGAAGAAGAACAATGAAGTTGGAATTGAGACCCGGGAAAATAACTCCAGTGATGAAAAAATCCTGAACAGCGAGGACCACGTCACTACCAACAACATCCCAACATCTTTGATAAAATCTACTAGAAAACCCATCCGGCCCAGGGGCAGAAGCAGCATCCATAGCAAAGACCGCATCGTGAATTTCATCAGCAGATGGAACACTAGTCAAGAAAACGTTCTCTACGACAGTCACCAAGGAAGGAATCACATCATCTACAATAGATAAATCTCTTCCAACTCGAGAAACATCCGAGGAAAAGAGGTCAGAATAATAACTAATGATATGATCCCTGATGGTAGGCCGATCCTCCGAAATGACCCCATTAATCAAAAGGGCAGATATAACATTACGATACTGCCTACGTTTGATAGAGGCATGAAAAAAAGATGTGTTCTGATCCCCATCACGAAGCCACCTAACTCTAGACCGATCCCGAAAAAAGCACTCCTGTCTGCGTAACAACACATCTAGCTCAGAATGAAGACTCGCCTCGGCCATAAAAAGATCATCTGAAAAACCCCGGTTAGACAAATCTAGCTGAATAGAATGAAGCTCCGCACACTTCCCAGCAATGGTAGAGTAAAGATCCCCAAAAACCTCCCAATTCCAAGACTTGAGAGCCTTCTTCAAGTTTCTCAGCTTATAGATAACAACCTGAGGAGGCCTACCCACAACAGGAGAGCTCCAAATCCTACGAACAATAGCAATAAAATCAAGATGCTCTAACCACATGCTCTGAAACCGAAACGGCCTATGACTAGAAACCTTAAAATCTGACAACCGAACCAACAACGGGCAGTGATCTGAACAGATACGGGGAAGAGCCACACACAAAATTTCCCGCCAACAGGAAATACAACCATCTGAAACCAAAACTCTATCTAATCGTCTCTCAACTCTAGTGCGGTTACTGCGACCTCTAACCCAAGTGAATCGGCTACCCTGAGAACGAATACCAACCAAATCACAATCCTCAATCATCGACCTGAAATCCTCACAAGAACCACGAGCAGGAGAACGAGAACCCAAAGCCTCATGAGCACCCAGAACCGCATTAAAATCCCCAACAACCAACCAGGAAGAAGAAACCAAACTAACCATATCTCGAAGAGACTGCCAAAGAGACCTACGAACCACTGTAGAAGTGCTCGCATAAACAAAAGTGTACCAATGCACTCGAGAACCGATCGAAAGTGAAATAGTAAGGTGTTGATCATGACAATGAACTATCTGAGCCTCATGAAAAGAAGCATAAGCGAAAACCCAAATAGTCGGAATCAACCCACCCCTATCGTTTATGCCCACCAGACGAAGATCGAGAGAAGACCAGAAACCTGAAGAGATAGAGGAAAAATCAACCATAGGCTCTGCAATACAAACCAAAGCAGGTCTATGTAAACGACAAAACTCTCTAAGTACCCGCCTCGTGGGCTCGCCTCGAATCCCACGACAGTTCCAAAAGAGAACATTAATCATCGGAAACCGTCGGAGGAGCTCGATATCAGAACTTTAAAGAAGCCAGCCTACGCTCAACCCTCAAAGCTCTCTGAGCAATCTCAACATCGGCTAACTCACCCTCTTCCATCTGGGAAGCCCATGAAGAATCTGCAATGAGGCGAAGCTCGGCTTGAGATTCTGACAACGGACCCGAGTTTCGAATAAGCACCCTAGGAACCACAACCGAAGAACAAGAAAGACTAGATCCATCTCGTAAACTACTCTGATCCATATTGACATTCGGAAATGAAGACACAACTACATCCTCGGATGACTGATTGCTTGAAACCTCATGAACCCTAACTTACCGACGAGCTGTCTGACTTGGACGAGAAGATGACCTAGATAAAATGGTAGAGACCATAGGACGAACCTGATTGACCAACGAAGAACCCTGAACAACAGTCTTAGCATCATGCATCACCCCTACAGCCGAACTGACAGAACTAATATAAGGATTAACAACCGAAGAACTAGAAACCAGAACTGAATCAGTGACCACATCATCAAATCCTGAACCCTTGCTAATCTGCAATGCTTGGGAAATCATAGGAGGAACCGAACTCGAAACCACTTCCGAAATAGATGACACGATAGACAAAGATGGATCCGAAGAAACAACCAAACTAGCAAACGGAATGGATCCTGAGATCAAATTAGACCCTACTGAAGTATGGACAACCACCGAATCTTGACCACCTATATCCTGATGAATAGCTGTAAAAACATTGGATAACGGGACCTCTTCCTGAGGAGCAATAACAGGGCGATAAACTGACTTAGAAGAACGGGTCCGAACAGGCTGAAAACCATCAGTCCCAAAAACTCTAGAATCCCCCGCTATATCCTGGGTCGATTTTGCAGAACTAGTGAGAGGAACCTTAGAAGACTTGTTCCAACGACAAGAACTAGGCAAATGACCTATAGAAGAGCAAGTGGAGCAAAAAACTGGGAGATTCTCATACTCAACAGCTATAAAAGAACTATGAAATTCATCCCTCTCTAGCAACACTGAAGTAGGCAGCACTGATGACACATCCACGTCACCTAGAACTCTAGTATAATGGCCAAAATCCCCATCACTAGTAACCTTGTCCAACCGCAATGGCACCCCAATCCCTCTGGCCAAGTCAGAAATAATTTTTGGATGCCAGTATTCCCACGATAAATCAAAGAGCCTAACCCAAACCTGAGCATTGGTGGACTTCTGTAGCGATGGGTTAAAATCCGGGACCCAAGGCTGTAGGCGAAGAATACCTGGCTTCAGATGAACTGAACCTAACCCCCAAACATGAGTCTTCTCAGCAGAAGACTTCAAAAGAATCTGATAATAGCCTCTGCCCAGAGATATAAGTCGCCAATCGGAATTTAGCATCCAATGCTTGCTAAGTCTTGCCTTAAGATCCACAAGCTTCCAAGGCCGCTCACCACTGGAAAGCACCACACGACCAATAAGAGCATTCCTACATAACTCAAGATGAGCCTGATAAGCAATCGGATCCACCCGAACAGAAACATATCCCCCCTTCTTAGAGGGAACTGATGGCACCGGTAAAGTCTCAACCGGAGAAGGTTTGAAAAGACCCGCAAAAGACTTACCACCCTGGACCAAAGGCGCTGTACTCTGAATGAGACCTGTAACAGAATCCGAAACAATCATCGAAACACCCCCCTCAGGCTGAGAAGGAATCAACTCACCAACCAATGAACACACCCCACCAGAAGCAAAAGGAACAACCCGAGAAGAGGAATTCACTCCACTCACCGTACTCAGACCAACCGGACTATTCGAGGTGGAAGACACTGCCACCAGAGATGAAAGAGACAAAGCGGCCTCCATGCACATAGGATCCATAAAGCTCGATAAACTATCAAATACTATAGCAAAATCACTGTAGCAGGATACTGAAGCAAATCACTGTAGCAGAATACTGTAGCAAATCACTGTGGCGGATACTGTAGCAAATCACTGTAGCAGACTGTAACAGTGATTGAAACTGTAGCAGAAACACTGTAGCAATGATGGAAACACTGTAGCGGCACCAATACTATAGCGGAAACACTGTAGCAAAAACGGAAACACTGTGGCAGTACTGTAGCATTGACAAACTGTAGCGTCACTGTAGCAGAGACGGAATTACTGTAGCAACGGCGGAAATACTTTAGCAGCGACCACTATTCACTCTTTTTTTTTTTCTCTTCCTAGACGATCCAACTCCATATGCCTTCTGTAGAGGCCCACGAAATTCTGCTTGGCGTCCAGCTCTTGTCCAGCTCAAGTCTGCGCGTAATAAGATAGATGGCTGTTTTTGGGCCTGTTACGATCTGTTACGGATGACGGAGTCTTCATAACATCTGTAGAGCTCGTCTTGGGCTTTCCAGAAAAATATTATAATAGATAATCTGACCTCATATGCCCCCTGTATAGGTCTACAAAGTTTAGCCCGGATTTGGTCTTCATGTGGGCCGAACTTGTACTTCAGCAACTCAGAATCAATTATCATTAAATGCTTCTTTGATCCTCTTGGCCCTTGCAATTGGCCCAACTGAAACATGCAATTGAGCCTTTGGTGATGCTTCTTGATTCTCATCATTCCCCCTCTCTTCAAAAGGATTCGTCCTCGAATCTTCACCGTAATGTTGTTGATTGCCTGCGACACTTCATCAAAGTCCTGCAAAAGAGAAACAAGAACACTAGGCCAAGAAGTTGGCTGATTTGAAAACAAGGCCTTTTTGATCTCACTTTTTTTTGCATTGAAGTTCACTTGTTGTCTTTTTTTTTGTTTCTCATCAGCCGAGATTTCTTTTTTTGATGTTTCAATCTCTCTTTCTTTTGTCTCTCTTTCTTTTGAACTCTCACTCTCCTTTTTTTCATCTTTTCTTTCTTTTAATCTCACTTGATCTTCATAAACTTGTATTGGGGTTAAGGGTACAAGAGTGATTCGCTTTTTATTGAGTACAAAGGAGTATCTATTTGTGTAACCGTCATGAGTTGCACGCCTATCAAACTGCCAATGGTCGCCCCAAAAGGATATGGCTCGCATGCATTGGTACCACATCACACAAGACTTCATCTTTGTACTTTCCAATGGAAAAAGACACCAACACCTGTTTAGTCACCTTGATTTCTTCACTATCATTCAACCATTGTAGCTTATAAGGTTTTGGGTGCTTTAAAGTGGCCAAATTTAGTTTTTCCACCAAACTAGTGCTAGCCAAATTAGTACAACTTCCCCCATCAATTATCATGCTACATACCTTATCATTAACATGGCATCGGGTGTGAAAGACATTGTCACGTTGTACCTCATCATCTTCCTTTACTTGAGCACTAAGAGTTCTTCTTGCGTCTAAAATCTCTCCATCTTTGTGATCTTTGGAAGGTTCGGCCTTGGCATTGAAACTAGGTTGGTCATCCCTCTCGTTCCAATTCGGTTCCCATAATGAAGAAGAACCCGAATGTTGCCCAACTCGTGTGGTACCCTTCCTCTTCGATTGTTGATCCAACCTCATCTCCAACTGATCAAACTTTTGATCAAAGAATTTTTTAAAAAGTTTGAGATCATACTTTTCTGGTGCATCATCAGACATTTTTTTTTTCTTTAACCTGCGAAACCAAATTGGTAAGCCTCACAAACACTCCCTCACGTGTTTACTCTCAATAATGAAGGCACTCACACTCGTGTTTCACTCAATTTCAGCTGTTAACCTCTGATGAGCTCGCACTCTCTTGCCTTTTTTCACACTTCGTTCACTTTTTTTTTGTTTTTTTTTTGGTAACGGATCTGATCAACTTTTTTTTTTTTTTTTTTTTTTTTTGTAACGGATCTGATCAATTTTTTTTTTAATCGGAATCAGATCAAACTTTCTTTTTTTTTTTTTGATCTAACGAAATAAAAAGAAATAGAAAAAAAAAGGATATATCAAACCTGATTTAGAAGCCTAAGCTCTGATACCAACTGATATGAACCTCACCAAGAGTAGTGAGACCCGGAACCAATATATGGCAACGAAGGATCGTTTTCTAATTCAAGTTTATAAAAACAAAGAAAATATAAGGACCTTGACCCATTATCTATAAGGAGATAAGAACCAACGGTATCAAGAAGGTTGTAGACGCCACACTCAAGAACAAGAAAGAAGGTGAGTGATAAGTCAAGTTTGAACGCCACAAGGTATAACCCTTGATAAGTTCATAGTTCAATGAAGAACCAAGAGAAAACGTTCTCTCAAATAATATTATTCCATTCAAAGTCCTTTTGAATAATACATCAATGAGTCCCTTAAATACTAAACTATCTAAGACCTAAAAGGGAACAAAATACTAAATACTAAATTGAAATTGAATCTTCTCTAACCCTAACTTGTACCACACACAAGTATGCTGAAATTAGGACTCCTCCAACCACATGGAATTAAGCTGAAATTCGGACTCCTCAGCTCAAGTCTACGCGCAATAATCTAGATGTCTAAATTCGGGCTTGTTGTGATCTGTTACGGAGGACGAAGTCTTCATAACATCTGTAGGGCTCGTCTTGGGCTTTCCGAAAACATATTATAATAGACGATCCGACTCCATATGCCTTCTGTAGAGGCCCACGAAGTTCTGCTTGGCGTCCAGCTCTTGTCCAGCTCAAGTTTTGCGCGTAATAAGATAGATGGCTGTTTTTGGGCCTGTTGCGATCTGTTACGGATGACAGAGTCTTCATAACATCTATAGGGCTCGTCTTGGGCTTTCCAGAAACATATTATAATAGATAATCCGACCTCATATGCCCCCTGTAGAGGTCTACAAAGTTTAGCCCGGATTTGGTCTTCATGTGGGCCGAACTTGTACTTCAGCAACTCAGAATCAATTATCATTAAATGCTTTTTTGATCCTCTTGGCCCTTGCAATTGGCCCAACTGGAACATGCAATTGAGCCTTTGGTGATGCTTCTTGATTCTCATCAGTACAGACTGGTTCTTTCGCCTCCTTCCACGATGGCCGAATCATTCCGGCTAGAAAGTTGCAATGAGATCTTTATCATCCGAAGACTCATCTCCTTAATTGGAGTCATCACTACTTCCACTCCAAGTGGCGGCCATCACTTTTCTCTTCTTCTTGTCATTGTGATTAGCATATTCGGGGGCAAAGTGACCTATCCCACCACATTCAAAGCATCAGACCCCTTTCCTTTCAGTCCTCTATTGCCTTGGCTCAAACTTCTTGAAGGGACCTTTTTTCTTCATGTCTTGGCGTTTTGATCCAAAGCCCTTCTTCCCGAACTTCATAACTTTATTAAACCTTTTCACAAATAAGGCAAGGTCTTTCTCCGAGTCATTCTTTACCTCCTTTTCATCCTTAGAAGCTTTCAAAGCAATTCCCTATTGCTTTTTAGGAGGTGTGGAGGTAGGAGCCTTCCTAGACTAGTAGGCGAGGAGTCTTCCAAATACCTTGCTCGGCTTCATGTCTTTAAACCCACTATTTTCTTCTAAAGCCGTAACCTTTGATTCAAACCTATCGAGGGGAGATCCCATAATTTTCTGATTCTCTCCTATCCGAATATGGATCACCGAGTTGATGGCTTTGGTTGACAATCCATCAACTTGACTTCAAAGTCTTTGAAGCATTCATCCTCTCCTATCATAAGCAACTCGAATTGCATTTGGAGAACTTAAAGCTTCGAATCCTTGACTACCTCGGTGCCCTCATGTGTGACTTCTAGGATATCAAATGCTTGCTTTGCTATCCTAGTGTTTTGAATCAACTTATATCGATTCTCATCCATCGCACATAGGATGGCATGCATAGCCTTCCTATTCTATTTCGAAGCATCAAACTTTTGCACGTTCCATTGCGCTTTAGGCTTCAATACTTCTTCCCCTCCACCCGTGGGAGTCATCATAGGTAAATCATATCCATCTTCAACCGCCATCCATGCACGGTCGTGAATTTGACATATGTAGGATTCCATCTTTCCTTTCAATGAGGAATAATTCAAGCCGGTGAGAAGAGGAGGTCATGTGCTAGAAGCTCCCTCATTGTTGCCACCGTTTTCACTCATTGTGTATAATGAATGAAATGAAATGTATGCAAGATATGAATGAACAAAAATCACACAAATGCAAAACACACCAAAATGAGCAAGGATCACTTAAGTATATCTAGGAACCTGCTCTGATACTAATTGAAACAAATTATAGGTGTGTACAATATTAATTTAGAGGGAGGATGAATAGATTTTATCCAATTTTACCCAATTTTCGAATAAGGTCAAGATTACGAAAATACCCCTAACTATAGTCAATATAATATAGCAAGTGTAATAAGTGCGGAATATTAAATAATGCTTGTAATTTACGTGGAAACCCTCATGGGAAAAACCACGAGCTAATAAGTGCGCCACACTCGAACCTTGAATCCACTAAATATGATAAAGATTACAACCTAATCCTGGTACATAATAACACACCTACCTACTCCCGGTATAAGTGAATCTAGTCCAATTACTTGTGATTTACGCAACTTAATCTTGGAATCTACACAAGTCTTTTTTTTTTTTTTGGGGTAAATAAATAGTATCATAGAAGAAGGGTAGAATGTATAAAATACAAGGGGCATACCCCAGGAAACAAAGAAACCAGAGCACAAAGGCCCAAAACAAGCTCAAAAAAGCACAAAACAACAAGCTCAAAAACAAGAGCTAAACAAAAGCTTTAACAAAGTAAAAAATTACAAAAGAAAGAGCAAACAAACAGCCAACAACATAAGGATCATCAAGAAGTGACATTCCAATTCATAGCAATCAGAGGCCAATCCTTCAAATTGATAGAACAGAGCCGACTACGAATATTGTCAATAATGGTCCGAGCAACCTCTGCATTAGGCCTTCTAGAGTTCTTAAAAATACGACAATTACACTCTCTCCAAATAAAATAGACAGCCACCGCAAGACAAAGCTTTTTAGTCACAGTGGAGGGAGTGTTCCCTTTCCAATGAATGGAAATCCAATCAATTAAATCAGTCCAGCTGAGACCAATCCAACTACAACCACACTTGTTCAAGAGTTCAGTCCAAATGGCTTTGCTATACAAACACTCAAAGAAAAGGTGGGCATGAGTTTCGTTTCTAATGCATTTTGGATATTTCATATATTCACATAAGCATTTTATCTCTTCATTGAGAAGTAAGACTTGTGTAGATTCCAAATCTACACTACATCTACAACTACATCTACAATCTACAAGCGTGGTTGTAGATGTAGTGTAGATTTGGAATCTACACAAGTCTTATTTTATCTCTTCATTGAGAAGTAAGACTTGTGTAGATTCCAAATCTACACTACATCTACAACCACACTTGTAGATTGTAGATGTAGTGTAGATTTGGAATCTACTCAAGTCTTACTTCTCAATGAAGAGATAAAATGCCTATGTGAATATATGAAATATCCAAAATGCAATTAGAGTAAGGAAACCCTATATGCTTATCTAGGATGATAATATTGCAATTAAAATAATCCTAAATATCAATAGCTAAATGACATGTCAAAAAGCTTAGCTAAGCATAGATTGAATAAACTTATATAGCTATCATAATACAACACTCAATCATATCAACACAACAATCACTTATCTTGAACATTAGAAGTTAATCTAAGAACTGCAAGTAATAAAAGAGATGCCTTGATAAATAAAACACTAGTTATATATGATAATAGTGAAGAACATACCAAATGAAGTGTGTTGAGCAAGACCCATGCAAGCAAGCATCCTAACTATGCTAGAAGATGCTAGATGATATTTTGAAGCATATGAGAATGGTTTTGAGTGTTTAAAAATGAGTTCTTGATTGATTTTCTCTCAAGTGTCTCTCTTTTGATCTTTAGGGTTCTAAGAGTTAAAGAACTAAGTTCAGAGAATGAGAAGATGGTATATTTATAGACATCAAGAATAGGGCATGTGAAAAGACAAGTTTGCCCCTAAACCGCACGATTGGCGGTTTCATTCGACGGCCAGGCCACTGATCACAACAGCCGAATTGAACCCGAGAAGAACAGGGGAGCAACGGTGGTTTCATAGCCACTGATCCAATTGCAGAATCAACATGAGAGATTAAAATCAATTAGGTATGAATAGCGGTTTCGAATGGAGGTGGTGGCCGCCAATCATAACCGCAGAATTAGACCAGAGGCTTCTGGACCAGAACAGTGGTTCCATTCGGCGGCTAGGCCGCCGATCACAACCGCTAATTCACCAAATGTGGTGAAACCAAAGGAGAAGCCAAGGCAATCTCCGAAGGTAGTCTTCACGCAAAACCAAGCACACTTTCGTTCAAACGCGGACGTTTCCAAACAATATTCAGCAAACGAATTACAAGATACAAACACACAACAAGATGCAACAACAAAAATGTACGTGTGAAATGTGACATGTGAAGAGAATGCACATATATGCAAATATGCTAAGTGTGTGTGTACTACTAAATCTCTTGAGGTCTTGGGAGCCTAAACTACCCTTACATCAAAACACCAATGTGTGGTTTGTCCACAAAATAAACCAATCAATAAATTAGACCTTACATTGTTTGTTGGCATTATTCTTGTTTTTGATAAACCTTAAAGATGCTATGATAATTCTTGATATGCATATTGATTTGTTCAAAAATGATGTTTTGCTTTTGTATATGTTTATTGGTCACTAACTTGCCTTGATGTTTCCATTCACATTTGTTTTCGTGTTTTTAGGGATACACTACACAAGGTCATAGGGAAAACCAAGAAAGTTGGGATTAGCAACCCTTCTAAACCCATAGACAAGTTCAAACCCTCTTCTTCTTCAAAGATAGCAAAAAATAACCAGTTGAAACTTCTGGAGATTTTTGGGCGCAAAAAAATTGTTCAAGAAAAAGGTATGGATTTTTTTTTGGGTAAATAAAAAAGGGTATGGATTTGGATGCTTGTTGTGGTTCTTATGTCCATAAGGTCATTGTTGAAAGGAATTGGAGTACTTGGATTAACATGCTAGGAATAGTGAATGATACCATGGTTAGAGAATTCTATCATGAGTATAAGGAATGTACTTCCCTTGAAGATGCCTTGTTGGATTTGAGAGGTGTTGTCTCTAGAGTCAACTTGAAGAGCTTGAATGAGTTCCTAGAGTTACCCTATGATATTGAGGTGAATTTCTTGATGTTAATATCTTAGAGAACCTCAATGAGATGGGTAGAACTCTTTGTGACAATAGTTATTTTGAGTGGGGAAAACTAGCCTTTATTAGGCAAAGTTAGTTGACTAAGGTTAGTGCCTTTTGGAATCTCTTTGTTTGTGTTAATCTTGTTGGGTCTTCCAATGCTACCGAACTAAACAAAGAAAAGATCAAGATTCTGTATGCCTTAGTGACTAACAAACCCATAAACCTTAGTGAAGTCCTTATAGAAAATATTGAGATTGCGGCTTGTTCAACTTGTTTGAACAAAAAGTTGGCATTTCCGGAGTTTATCTCTCATTTGTGTTTAGCTAAAGGAGTGAAGAAACAAGATGATGATGTGCTACTACCTCCCTTAGAGAAGTTTAGTGATAAATATATGGCCACCATGTCATATACGGAAAAGAGAAAGTCTTGTGATACATTTAGGCTCTTTGTTGAATCTCATGATTCAAGCCTTGTATCTAGCAACCCTATTCTTCCAAATTGGGCTTTGCATTTGAAGAATGAGGTTGAAGAGTCAAGAAGGTTGATTGAAGAGTCATAAAGGAAGATTGAGGAACTCAATGCTAAGGTAGTACTACAAGATGTGAAGATCAAAGAATTGGAAAGCAAAACATCTACTCTAAAGCATTATGTGAAATTATCCAATCGCACAACTTTCCTTGGTGGCACAAGTGGCTAGAAATGGTCTTGTGGTATATTTTTTTATTCTTTCCTTTTGGCTTCATATCATGTCAAAAGGGGGAGAAATATGGGGAGATACATGATAGTTTCTAGCTTGCTTAGTCTCATTTTTTTTGTTTTTGTTATAAGTTGTATTTGGTATTGATACGAACCTCGTCGATTGTAACAAGGATGATGCCTAGGATCGTTCTAACCTCTGGTTCGGATGGAGACCGCGACCCAACACCTATAGCGAGATGTGAACCTTGGTATAATGAAGACGCCACAATCAAGGATGGAATACTTGATTGATAAGTCAGGGAGGAACGCCACAGAGAAAATCTGATAAGTTCCAATCAGTTCTTAAAGAACAAAAGAGAAAATTCTCTCAACTTTTATTAAAAATTCGAAAACCTGCCGAAAATAACATAGGTTGGTTCCTTTTAAACTAAAACCCTAGAAGACAAGGTAGGCAACACGCCTAATTCAAAAAGGAAACAAATATTAGGTTATACGCCTAATTCAAAAAGGAAAAGAGTTTCGGCCTTAGCCTTACAAAACGGAACTAAAAAAAGGAAATAAAATAACTGAAATTGAAACTCCTCCAAACTTGTGCTTCACGCCCAAGTCTTCTCTTATTCGGCCCAATCCATTGCCTTGATGACATTAATTAAGCCTTGGTCTTCATTTGGGCTTATCTTGGGCTTCAGCAATTTAGAATCAGGCCATTGAGTGCCTCTTTGAATCTCCTAGCCCTAGCCCTTGTTATTGGCCCAACCGGAACATGCAATGGGTCCCTTGGTGCAGCTCCCTTATTCTCATCAGGTATCAAGCTTGAACTTTACGGCATGTAATATTTTTTGTTGATCTTGGCTAGAATATTTTATTGGATAGCATGTATTAAGGGGGATCATACATGATCCATTTGAACTTTAATGTTTTTTTTTTTTCTTTCCAAAGAATGTGCATTGCCATATGTGTTGTCTCTTGGATATTCTTATGCTTTCAAGTTGATTTTAGGTGATATTAAGAGAAGATCAAGAAGAAGTTCAAGACTTGTTGTTGAAAATTTGTCTAGAAATGTGTAACTTATTGTAACTCATTATGACCAATTTTCCTTGTAATTGTTTTAGTATATGTATAGAGGTTTTGACATGGGAATTGCCAAAGGGGGAGATTGTTAGGATTTTGGTTTGTGTTGTCATGAATTCCATATCAAAACAATGTTTCTCTTTTATTGTTTAGTTGTCTTAGATTAATGATGATTCAAGCTTCAAAGAACACTTGGCAACTTTTTATGCAAGATGGTATCTTCAAAGAGGAATAAGCTACATTGCTCAACAAAGGTATATTTGACTTCATTCCTCTTACAAGGAATAGGCACACACACACATGGCATTTATTTGTATCCCTGCATAGTTGTACACCATTGGTATAACACATTCACACACTTGTCGAAGTATACACATGCATTAGATTTAATTTAAACAAACATTGTGAAATTGCATATTCTAGGACTATCTCTAAGAAATGGCATACTCTTGTGACTTTGGGTTTATTTGTTTTTGTTTTATTATTTTTGGACTTGAACATGATCTCATATGATCCCTTATTCAGTCCTGGTCATTTCGGTTACTCATTCATTAGGTTTCGAGTCCAAACTAGGAAGCTACTCTACTTTACGTTCTTATACGTTGTATTGTATTTGTCATTGTATACCGAGACGAATTCTCAACCTTCTGTCAAAGGTTTATAGTCTTTCTTGTGGATGAGGGAGTCACAATTCATAATCCGAAGATAGATTCAATTTTGGAGTTCGGAGACCTGAATACGGCCGAAGAACGCGAGAGGAGCGCAAGGGAGGCAAGTAATGGCCAAAGGCCATTCTTGGGAGGAGCTCATGAGGCTCACAACCGACACACCCCTCTACCCCATGAGGCTCACATGCATCTCATAGGGTGGTGACGTGGAAGCCTCCCATTGGCCACGAAAAATCCCTCTCTCTCTCTCTCTCTCTCTCTCTCTCTCTCTCTCTCTCTCTCTCTCTCTCTTTTAAATATTCCCTTTCCCTCCCATTTCATTTCAAGAAGAAAAATTGAAAACACATGTGTAGAATTTTCTCACCTTTCAAACACCATAATTTTCTCATTCAGACTTCGAATTGAGTGATTCAAGTTGGAGAATCTTTGTAATCAAGTCCTCTATCTTTATAAAAGAGTTTGCAACTGTTTGATTGAGTTTTCTAGTGTCTCTACAATCAAAACCGAACTAGCTCGTGATTCTTAGGTATTTGCCTAATCTTTGTGTTTTCTTCTTTTTAAACCTTCAATTACCTTGGGTGTTCTTCTTTTATATGTATGTATATGTATGATGAATGCTATTGAGAAAGATAGCTTCATAATCAAACCTAATCAAGTCTAATTAGAGACAAATGTGAACAGGTTTCCTATGATTCTAGATTTTCACAAGTTTGAGAGTTGTGTTGTGATTAGTTTGATATCTAGGGTTATTTGTATTCTGATTGACTCATTTTATGATCAATAACCTTGGCATGTACTTGGATCCTTTAATTGAACAAATCTAGGATTAGCACTTTTGATTTTGTATTTAGAGCCTACTAGGATTTAATTGATTGTTAATTATATCTTTACTCTAAATGTTGGCTAGAATATTCATTGAACATATTTTGTGATTCTAGCATTGTTTTGTGTATGCGTCTAATATCTTGAATATGTGCTTCATTTATATGATTTATTCAAGTGTTAGATTTGTGAATTAAACTAGGAGCCACATGTGTTAGGTGTTTTCATATGCTCTAGGTTTTAATTCAAGTTTTATAACTAGACTATTTTGACTTGTGTTCTCATATGATTAAGTCTAGTTTCCATGGAATGTATTGATCACACATTCTATGTTGAATTGCTTGTTTGCATCATTTGCATTCATTGATCACACTTGGAAGTCCTTGTAAAAGGCATGAAATCTTAGTTAGGACAAGAGGTCCGTATAGTCAAGTAAGGAAGTCTTGGTTAGAACAAGAGGTCATGATAACCAAGCAAGAAGTCAAGGCTAGGATTGTGAAGGTCCAGATAGCTATGCATGGGAGGCTCTCTAGATGCATATGAGGCTCTCTAGAGGCATGAGTGCCTTGGATAGGGAATTGGCTATGACATTGGTAGGCCCGGGCGTTTGGATAAACATAGACTCCAATAGAGGGTGGTACATGGGATGTGTATGCACTCTTAAGGAATTTCTAATCTTCCAACGATGTTGTGTAAATATAGACTCCAATATAGAGTGGCTCCGCACTTTTGAGTAATTTCTAATCTACTAATAGAGATTGAGTAGACATAGACTCCAATAGGAAGTAGATTATAGGTTGGTCACTTTTGAGGAATTTCTAATCTATCATCCAATATATATAGTACCCAATGGTTGTAGTTCAACCCGTGAATATTTCCTCCTTAGAGGTTTTACCACGTTAAAAAATCTCGTGTCAATTCTTTTCATCTCTCTATTTCATATTTGTATTTGTGTATGTTTTATCCTTGTTGCACAATCTTCACTTGTAATGTATTTTGGAACAAGATTTTGTTTAGTGTGATATGTAGGCAAATTATTTTGATCATAGTTGTATATATAATTCTTTTGTATATTGATACTTTTGTGTATAGTTATATTTGCATTGATACTTGTAACACATTGGACATTATTGGAAATACAAGTATTCTTTGTTGTTGGGTTTTAATGTTATTCTTCCTCTTGCAACTTTTTGATATATGGACAATGCTTTAATGATCACATACAAGAGATTGAAAAAGGTGTAAAAACCTATTCACCCCCCCCCCCCCCTAGGAATACTTTAGGCAATTTAACTACGTTTTTATATTTCACTATTTCCAATTTCTTTTCAAGGCTCTTCACTTTAGCCAAAAGATTAAGATGGGTTGGATTCAAACTTGGATGCTCTTGAAGATTTGAATCAATTTCCTTGTCAAAATATACTTGACATTCTTCCTCTAGAATTGAGTGAGAGGCCGTCAAAGCAACAAAGTTGCTAACCAACTCTTCTTCATTAGAAGACTCATCACTTGAGCTCTTCTCATCACTAGAGTCTTCACCACCACTCCAAGTGGCCGCCATTGCTTTCCCTTTCTTGTCCTTCTTAGCAAAAGTCTTTGGACACTCAGAAGCAAAGTGACCAAGGCCATGGCACTTATAGAATTCTACCTGGCTTTTACTCTTGTCATGCCTATCCCTGTTGACTATTGTACCTTGAAGTGTGTGGCTTCTTGACTTCTTTAGAGAACTTGCCACTTGGTTTGGCACCTCTCTTCAAGAACTTCTTAAACATTCTCACCAATAAACCCATCTCCTCGTCACTATCACTACTAACTTCTTTGAAAACTTTGAGAGCTAAACCCTTGTTCTTAGCCTTCAGTTTCATGCTAACCTCATAAGTTTGAAGAGATCCTAGCAACTCGTCTAAGCTCATGACATGAACGTCTTTGCTCTCTTCAGTGGCCGTAACCTTGGCTTTGAACCTCTTAGGTAGAAATCTTAAGATCTTCCAATTAAGCCGCTCTCCAGAGATTAGAGTGCCAAGAGCTTGGCATTGATTGGCATTGGATTAGGGTTTGATTCTAAAGATTGATAGGAGTCATTGGTGAAACATGATTTCTCTTGGAGTGAGGATTTCGGCCACCATATATTCTATCGTATAGAATTCGGCAAACCCTAATTATTTTGGAGAGAGATTTTTTCTTTTGCTTAAAAAAAAATAATCCAACTCTAAGGTGTGTGAAAAATTCGGCCAAGAGAAAAAGAGTAGTAGGAGCGTTTTATTTTCAAAAGTGCAATAATAGCTTTTACATCAAAAGGCTTTGTGCACAACATCGAATTAGGTTCACACGAGTTTCGATCAAAAGATTGAGAACTTACAAGTGACCAAATGTTCTATGTTTTTCTCTAGGAGAATTATTGTGACTAATAAAAAGAAAATGTTTTTGTTTTCTATCCTCGGGTACACAATTCAAAGAAAGGGAAACTATACTCCTAGGTGATTCACGTTCGTGATTGGATTGGAAGATCTTATGGTTTACTATCGACGCAACATCAATCGTCACGTGGAAAAAGGTACGAGGAGGCCTAGAGTTGGAAGCCCCTTCGGTCATAACGTCATCTTGTAGAATCATACTTTAAAATCCTAGCAATTCACACGTGAGTATAATCCAGATCTCGTCAAATGCCTTATAACGACCCACTCTGATACCAATTGTAAATATTGTAAATGCCTCACTTTTTGATTGGCTTATTTCGTTGACAAAACCACAATGAGGTTCAAATATGTAAAGGTAGCTTAGGATTAAAGAAATCCTCATCAAATGTCAAAGGATCTCATTGTGGACTTCAAGTGCTTCAAGAAAGATAGATTACTTGTCTTGACTCTTAACTGAAGAGATTTAGTTGCACACATACACATCTCTTGATCTTACATGTCTTATACCATGTTGAGTGTTTCTTGTTGGTGCACATTCTCTTTTCATGCATGATCTCTCTTGTGTATTCTATTTTGATCATGGTCATGACCATTGGCCTTGAAAATTGCATGAGGCGTCTCTAGAGGTTGATTTTTATCTCTGACCACTCCCATGACCGCTGTGAATTTTAACAGCAGTAGGCACAGCGCTCTCATGGACAGAGTGCACCGCCTTCATAACCGCTGTGACTTTCCACAGCGGTAGTGGCAGCGCTCTCTTGGACAGAGCCTACCACTGTCATGACCACTGTGGCTTTCACAACGGTAATGAAAGCGGTCAACAGTTGATGCATTTTTTAAACAGTGTCTTTTCACATTCTCACACACTCCTCTATAAATACATCATATTCTCTAGTTCATTTTAGGTTTTTAGCTTCAAATCAACTAGAAAGAGTTTTTAGAGTGAATTCAAAGAAAAGCAACCAAGATTTGATCTTTCCAAATCAAAACCCCAAAACCCATCATCCTTCATGATTCATTCATCATCTAGCATGCTCTAGGTATGATTTCTCTTCGGTTTTCTTCTTTACTCACATGACTTGTAGTTAGAACATTTTTTGCATCTCTTCACATGTTCTTGCTTTACAAGATAACATTTTTATTACTTGACTAGTTCAAGATTGCATCTTTACTACTTGACTAGTTTCAAGATTGCTTTTTTATTTTGCTTTGTGAGTTGTTTGTGATAGCTATTGCATATAGGTCTTTGTTTGCACATATAGCTATGTTGTATGCATGTCATATAGCAAAATGATATATATGAGTGTTTAACATGTTCATCCATGCCTAGATAAGCTTAAATGCTTAACCTTGTATTTATGCACTTTGAATATTGCATATATTCACTTTAGGTTGTTAATCTCTTTTCTTAGAGAGTCAAGTCTTGTATTTACCATTTGGTAGTTTGCAAGCAAAGGACTAGATTCACTTTTGAAGGTCTATGGGTAATAGTGGTGGATTAGTAACCGTGCAGGCTTTAATGTGGTCAACCTAAGTTGTAATCACCATTACAATTAGTGGATTGTGGTTCGTGTGTGGCGCACAAAACAGCCCATGGTTTTTCCTTGTTGAAGATTTCCACGTAAAAATCAAGTGTTATTTATTTTCCGCATTCTACACTTGATTGATGGCTTGACTACATAGGGTTGTTTATTGAATATTGACTAATCAAGAAAAATTGGTAATTAACTTGATTAAAATATATTCACCCCCTAGATCAATTAGACACGTTTTATATATATTTTCAAATACAATAATGGTTAAATTGCCTTAAGCTTACCTAGATAGGGAGGTGAATAGGTTTTAAGGCCTTTTTCGAACCCTTGAAACAAACAAAATTTTATCCCTCTAGATAGCTTATATCACACCTTAATAAACACAAACAAACATGCATAGACTATTGACAAGCATATTCAATTGATAGATCAAACATAGCCTATGAATTGCATGAGGCGGTTATACAAAAAATACACAAATCAACAAGTACTTGTTTTCATTATAAATGTTTCAATTGTACAAGTATATATAATAGATACAAAACAATCAAAGATCTTGTCACACAAGAATGTAATCAATGACAATACATTCAAGATCAATTTGATTCAAATTAAACAAATAACAAAGAGATAAGGGAAAAGAAACTTGACACACAATATTTTTAACGTGGTAAACCTCCGAAGAGGAAACATCCATGGGTTGAATCCATAACCACCGGCAAAATATTTTTCACTAGTTAAACAAGAGTACACCCTCAAATGTGATCAACTCTCATGTATCACAATCTATTGGATATCTTTCCTATTTATTCCTACTAGAGAGAAACTTGTCTATTCTCTAACCAAAACACATCGCATGCCTCTAGAGAGTATCCTTGCTCGGACTTACTAGAGGCCTCAAACTTCTTTTCAAGACTTCCCTTGCTCTATGTTGAAGAATCACTCAACAACAAGTGACTTTTCTTGCTCGGACTTATTGGAGCCTCACACCCCTTGCCAAGACTTCCCTTGCTTATCTAACCAGAGCCTCATACTTCTAGACAAGACTTTGCTCAGACTTACTTAGAGCCTCACACTCTTACCCAAGACTTCCATCTTTTGCAAGGCAAGTGATATATGTGATGCAAATGATGCAAGCACAATCAACATAGAACATATGATCAATATGAACTATGGAAACTAGGATCAGACAATGAGCACATAATGTATGATATTCTAGTTTGAAATCCTATTGATGCAATCACACAAGATGATGCATGAACATATGAAATGTATGGATTAAATACAAATCATGTAGAACTGGACTTAGTCAACAAAGCTCACAACAAAAATAGTCTAGGTCATTAATACATGAAAACTGAAATCTAAAGTGTGTCAAATCACCAAACACACTTTAATCCTAGATTTGATTCATGTAACTAAAGCTTGATATTAGACATGTTCATGAAGCACATATACAAGCATTTAGTATATAAACGAAAATCCTAGAGAAGTGAGATAATGTATTCAAACTTCTTCTAGAAAACAATTAGAGCATGTATTCAAATATCAACTAAGTAAATCCAATCAAAGCTCTAAAACATACAAAGACATGTGCTATTTTCGAATATGATCAATCAATGTAACATAGCACAACTAGGAATCATTTATCATTAGAATATCAATAACAATGCACAGATATTCCTAGATACAAAGCTAATCACAATACAACTCATAAGCATGTGAAAATATAGGTTTAGAAAACCTAACTCACATTCAAGGATCTAATCATGATCAAATTATAGAATTCATCATAGTAATACATACATATAGAAGAAGAAAACCCAAGGTAATTGAAGATCATAAAAGATGAAATCAAAAAGTTTAGTTCAATACCTAAGAATCCCGTGCAGTTTCGGTTTTGAGTAAAGAACCGCCATAAAACTCGATCAAACAGCTGCAAAGAGAAGGTAGGGGACTTGATTACAAAGATTTTCCAACTTGAATCACTCAATTTGAAGTTCGAATGAGAAAGTTATGGTGTTTGGAAGATGGGAAAGTTGGAGAGAAAATTTCAGCTATAATTTCAAATTTTATTCTTAGTTAAGAACAACTGAGAGAAAGAGAATATTTAAAAGAGATTGGGAGGGAAAACCAAAAGGAGTGGGACCCACTTGGGAGTGGCCATCTTGACTATCCCCGTGGAGTGGCATGGCCACCACGGGAAGGCTGAGAGGCCTCCTTCCCATGGTGGCCACATGCCTCCACGGGAAGTCCTCCTAATAGGTCTTCTCTCCTCTTGTTTCTCTCCTCATGTACCCTTCACGTTCTTCAACTATACTTTGGCCTCCGAACTCGAAATTCAAATTTGTTTCCAGATTACGTACCATACCTCACTAACACACAAGGATGACTATGAAACTTTGACAAATGGATAAAAACTTGACTCGATATATGAATACGAAGACAACACATTGTTAGAGAATGTAAAGTTTCTTAACTTCCTAGTTTGAACTCGAAATCTAATGAGTGAGTATCCGAAATGACCAGAACTCAACAAGGAATCATTTAAGAATATATTCATGTTCAAATACACTTATATACAAACAAATAAACACAAGATCACACAAGTATGCAATTTCCTAGACATAGTCTTAGTACATGCATTTCTACAATATATGGCAATATGAGATTAATGCATAAGCACACTAAAACATGTGAATGTGTTATACTAATTTGGCGCTCTGATGCAGAGACACTTATGAATTAATTGTATGTGTGTGCGCTTAAGCCTTGTAAGAGGAAATAGGTCTTATTACTTTTGTAGTCAATAGCGCTTTCCTCGTATGAAGGCATCAGTTTGCTTGAACCGTTGTCCATCTTCTCTTGAAGCTTGATAAACCACACAACTAGGACAACTAAACTCTACAAAGTAAATAACATTTTAATATAGAATAATGACAACTAGACTCAAAATCCTAACACCTTTGGTCAAAGTTTCATAGTCGTCCACTCGTCCTTGTGTGTTATCGAGTTATAGTTCATAATCCGAAAGCATATTCAAATTTAGAGTTCGGAGGCCAAAGAACAGCCGAAGAACATGAGAGGTGCACGAAGGGAGCGAAGGAGAAGAGAGGTGGCGAAGGGCCAACCACCCTCTCTCCCGTGGAGGCGCGTGGACATCACGGGAGGCGTAGCTATCTGATCTTTACTCGTGTTCATCCTCTTGTATGTGAATCATCTATTTTACATTTTTCTTATGATCAACTTGATGGATCTTATTATTTGATTGATGAAAAATGTCTAGGATGTTTTTGATTCAACATTTATACTTGTTTGATAGGTTTCGAAATTAGCTTTTGTGTTTTCGATTGAATATTATCTTAGCTAATTTTGAAGAACATGACCTTGAATCTAGAATGAATTTGTGATTTGATCTAGATTATTGATTTCTAGGTTTTTGTCACATATTCATGAACTAGGATTTTTGATTGTGCTATCTATCGTTTAAATCTAGTTCTTGTTTGGATTGAATTTATTGTGGATTTCAAGTGTTAACTTGTTCACTTGATTTAAAAGCTAGTTTTGTGATTTCTATTGAAAACTTGTTACCCTAGCTTTGATTGACATGCTTGGATTTATAGATATTTTTGTGAATGATTTTGAATGCCTAATATAGATCTCTAATCACATGTTCATAAGAATTAGTTACATTTTGCTTGTAAGCTTGATTTGTGCAAATCTAATTATTCATAGAGTGTGTTTGATCTACTTGCTCTATTTGCATGTGTTTGCATCATTTGCATCATTTAGATCATATTGCCTTGTAAAAGGTGGAAGTCTCATTTCGGAGTGGATTCTTCAGTTTGAGCAAGTAAATCTTAACTAAGAGCAAAGGGCTCTAAATAGTCAAGCAAGGAAGTCTTGATAAGAAGCAAGTGGCTTCAGTAAGTCCGAGCAAGGAAGTCTTGGCAAGAAGCTAGTGGCTTCGGTAAGTTTGACCAAGGAAATCTTCCTAGAAACTTGTGGATAGTCTTGGTTAAGGAGTGGCTTTCTAGAGGCATGCGATTTATCTCGGATAGAAAGTTGAGGCAGTCTTTTCATTAGTAAAAGGCCTTAAGAGTAGGATAGAAAGGATATTCAAGAGAGAGTGTTTCATGTGATTTGATTGCTTTTGAGAGTGTACTACTTTCCAACTAGTGAATTGGGTGTTGCCGGTGGTTGTGGATTCAACCCTGGATGTTTCCTCTTCGGAGGTTTATCACGTAAAAATATCTTTTGTTGATTTTCGCTTTAAGTTTCTTTACTTCTATAACTTGTATTGCTTATAACACTTTTGTAATTTGAACTCATATTGTCTTGTTAAAGCAATCCATTTGTTAAACACACTAAAAGAAGTAGAAGAATTTGGGCCTATATTTATTCACCCCCCTAGGTATATTTACACTATAATTGGTTAAGAGAATTTTATAAAGGATCGAAAAGAAAATGAAGGAGTGTTCTTCAAATGTATGAAAACAAATCTCTTCCTCGTATTCGTGTATATACAAAAAGATCCCAATAAGACGATAAAATTTTTGAAACCTATCTTTCTTAAATCTATTGATTTTATTGGTAGTAATTAAGCTTCAAAGGCTCACCAGTAACGCATAAATCAACCCGAAAATGTTGTATCTTGGCGACCTAGATTGAAGTGCCTTTTTGAACCCAAATATGGAGTATTTGTATATATGCGAGCCCCACGAGAACGCATTGAACGCATCCAAGTCATCAACAAGGCATAACTGCCATATAGGGATGACATTCCTCTCTTCCAATCCAGTTAAAACACAATTCACCATCAACAGCAAACATAGTTTCACTGCATCAAATTGCTCTTGCCATCGACCCTGTTGAATCCTTGCTTGAAGTTCGGTAAAACTGACCAAATCTCGACCGTCGAAGTAACTTTGGTGTATGCCATTTGGGACATCCTTATATAGCATCGTGTTGGGGATAGCTCCGAACTTCAACCTGGTTATCAAACAAAACTCGACCCTATAAAACTGGACGCTATGCGTACCCAACATAAACCTCATCTCATCAGTGGGTCTGTCATGGTGTAACACACACAATAGTAACCGATGCACAACACCACATGAAAATGCCATTCCTCGTTGCATGTGTTGTAAATGGCCAAAACATGACTGATAATACCTTTCTCGCTCTTGAACCCCATTTTCTACTACTCCATTAATTGCATCCTCAATTACTTGTAGGAGTTCCATGTGGTTGTGGTGAGTAATCTTGGCGTCATACCAGTCTCTCTGGGGAGTTTTTAACATGTCCTTCAAATTCACCATTTGCAATTCACAACCAAAATGCATACAAAATTAAAGTCATGAATTTTTTCCTAGTAAGTCTCGAAACACAAGAACAAAGTCTCAAAAAGCAATGTAAAAGTCTCAGAAAGCAATACAAAAGTCTTGGAACTCATTACAATAGTCTCGAAAATCATAACATAAGTCTAGTGAAGAAGTAGAAATTGTATAAAACGATGCCGTTTTTTGCTCTTTTCTTAAAAAAAAAATTTATTTTAATTGGCTAGGCATGGTCAACGGCTTTGACTCGCCTAGTCGATTGACTGGTGACTTTTCCAATTAGTCGTCCATCACGGTATTCGTCCGACTTTCCCCTTTTCACTGCAGTTTCCAACCGCCTAGCTGAATTGCACCGATTAATCGACCTAGGCGGTCGATTTTTCGAACACTGATATATATAATCTTTCTATTATCAGTTTGAATTGATATAAATCCTTTCATGTGAGCTATTGGATTTAAATGATGCTTTGATAAAGTATATAAATCTAATGATCTACATCCAATGCACTGATAAAGTTATATCAGCGTGCACTGATTTAAATATTTCTATATATATATAGAAATTTTCCAATGAGGACTTTTTACGATACACACTTTAAGCATCTTTGATGAAATTTAATAGGATATATTGAATTTTGATGTGATTTTTTGTATAAATGATAAAAACATTGAAATACATTTGTAGAAAAAAATTGAGAAAATTTCGGTATAAGAACTAATTTTTTCTAAATTTTTTATAGATAAAAAACATTTAAAAATAGGGAAATATAAGAATTTTTTTTTTATAAATAAAATTGGACTGATCTAAGGGGAAAAAGCATCACAAGCGATCATATGCTGAAAAACCCCTAGACAGTATCCATATATATAAAAGAAAAAAGAAAGTAAAAAGTGACAAAAAGCAACAAAACACAAAAAGCCAGGGGAAAACAACCCTAAACAAAAAAAGGCACGCAGGCCACACCAAACAGAAAAAGAAAACATCAAGAAAAAAGAAAAGACTCTCGGCCCTTGCAGTCATTGCCAACTAAATAAGAACATAACGGTGGGGCAGAGAACCACCAAGAATCAGCCTGAAGCTCCAAAGCATGCTTAGAAAGCGTATCTGCAACCTAATTCCCCTCTCTAAAAATATGTGAAACTTGAAAATCCATATGCGAGATTTGGAAGATGCAGCGCTGCCACACCTGAAGAACCCTCCAAGGAACCATCTCAGAACGAGAAGAAAGAAGCTGAGCTACATAAGAAGAATCACTCTCAAGCCAGATTTGATGCCACCCATACTTCCAAGCAAAATTAATGGCCAATGAGGCCGCCAGAAGCTCGGCCTCAAAAGTGAAAACCTGACCAAGAGGAATAGCAAAGCAACCTTTCACAAATGCTCTACAGTTCCGAAAGATACCACCACAACCACCAACCCCCGGAGAGCCCATAGCAGCGCCATCTGTATTCACTTTGATCCAACCGGGGGCCGGAAAATATAAGAAAAAATAGTTCTTAAACCCAAAAAATTTCCAAATTCTTACAAAATGTGTATTTTAATTTTCTTAGGATCCATACAAAAAATCAGAAAAAATTAATACATATATATATATTATATAATATATATATATAAGCATCTTTGATGAAATTTAATAGAACATATTGAACCTTAATGTGGTTTTTTATATGGATGATAAAAATATTGAAATACATTTATATAATATATATAATAATATAATATATAATATATAATACATATATATATATTATATAATACATATAATACATATAATAATATATAATATATTATATATAATAATATATAGATTATATTATATAATATATTTATATTTTTTTTAATAAAATTGGACTGATCTAAGGGGAAAAAGCATCATAAGCGATCATATGCTGAAAAACCCCTAGACAGTATCCGTATATAAAAGAGATAAAAGAAAGTAAAAAGTGACAAAAAGAAACAAAGCACAAAGAGCCAGGGAAAACAACCCTAAACAAAAAGAGGCACGTAGGCCACACCAAAAAGAAAAAGAAAACATCAAGAAAAACGAAAAGACTCGCGGCATATGCAGTCATTGCCAACTAAAGAAAAACAGAATGGCGGGGCAGAGAACCACCAAGAATCTGTCTGAAGCTCCAAAGCATGCTTAGAAAGCGTATCTGCAACTTGATTACCCTCCCTAAAAATATGTGAAACCTGAAAATCCATATGTGAGATTTGGAAGATGCAGCGCTGCCACGCCTGACGAACCCTCCAAGGAACCAACTCAGAACGAGAAGAAAAAAGCTAAACCACATAAGAAGAATCGTTCTCAAGCCAGATTCGATGCCACCCATACTTCCAAGCAAAATTAATGGCCAATGAGGCCGCCAGAAGCTCAGCCTCAAAAGCGAAAACCTGACCAAGAGAAATAGCAAAACAACCCTTCACAAAAGCTCTACAGTTCTGAAAGATACCACCACAACCACCAACCCCCGGAGAGCCCATAGCAGCGCCATCAGTATTCACTTTGATCCAGCCGGGGGCCGGAGGCGACCAAACCACACTCTTGATAACTGGGGCTTTAGAAGGGCGACCCTGAAGACCAAATCGACGAAGAATCAAAAGGTCATCCATACAGTTACGCATACAACCAATCTCAAGGCAATTAGCCTCTGAAACCGCACACCAGACCAAAGAAAGGATGGATCTAAAGTCCACTGACTTCCCTTCAAAGATCCACTGATTACGAGCAGTCCACACCCCCATATCACTGCATGGATAGCCGCTTTCCACAAAATTTTGACCTGCTCACTAAAGGAAACCGACATGGCCAGCAAGAAGAAGGATTGCCAAGTTTCGGTAGAGACACGTCGCTGGAAAGTCGAGAAAACCGCCTCCCAAAGAGCAACCGCCAGGGGACAATGAAGAAAAAGATGATCTGCAGATTCACTACTAACCCTACAAATACTGCAACGAGAAGCCAACTGGAACCCAGACCTGCAAAGGCGATCCTCAGTAGGAAGCCTGTTCAACATCAAACGCCAAGTCAAAGCAGAGCGAGAGGGGGGAATAAAACGGGACCAAACATCTCTCCACCAAACAACCTGAGGAATATCACGGAAAAACTGGGAATAAGCAGCCTTGCAAGAAACACGACCATCCCGAGAATTAGCCCAAACCAGAGAATCCACAACAGGAGAAATTGCAATACAATCAATTTTATAAAAATTCGCTTTCTAAATTTGGGACCGTAACTGTAGCAAGAGACCCTTTCATGGAAAGCTGCTTGCCTACTTCCCCATCTGAATGTACATCAATATGAGCTGCATCATTTTCTGTTGCAAGAGATGCAGCGACATTGGCCATACTGTTCTGGTTCAAAGACAGAGAAGAAAGGTGACTAGTCAAATCTGCCTCGGCCAAGTATCCAGCAATCCCTTTATGACCTCTACTTGATGCTAAATCAGCAGCAGTTTGTCCTCCAGGAGACACTGGTGTTGGATCATCAACTGCACCAGGAGCTGTACCCAATCTAATGAATGCAATGACTGTTTCCTCTCTGTTCTTGTAGATTCGAGTGGATTCAAGAAGAAGAAGAAAATTCGAGTGATTCCAGCACGACATTCGTTTGTAATTTTTGGAATAAAAAAAAAAACAACAAAATTCTCAATAATAAAATCTTAAATAAATAGATTCCAAAAAAAATATGAAAAAATAAATCATTTTAAGCTAAGATAATCATTTTAGCTAAATTAATATCCATTATGACAAAAATACAAAAAAAAAAAAAAAAATTAATGGATTTTATTATTATTATTTATTTAAGATTTTTTTGTAATATATTTATTTAAGATTTTATTATTTAGAATTTTATTATTTTTCATTTTAATTTAAAGTTAATATAATCATTTTAGCTAAATTAAATAGTAATAAAGGTAAAAGTGTATTTTTACAGGTTTTAAAATAGTTGAATTTCACATATTTAGTTAAATGGACTAAAGTGATGAGTTTTAGAAAAAGTAAGGACTAAAGTGATAAATTTGGAAAGACATTTATAAAGGTGACAAATCACCAAAAAAGTAGGAGTTATGTGGTCATTGGATTTAAATACTTTGACTTGATTGTATGCACTTATTAAAGCATCTTTTAAATCCAATGGCTCACATATAAGGAAATGATATATTTTATATCAGTTTGAACTGATAATAGAAAGACTGATATAATATATATATAATTTTATAATATATAATTTATATAATAATATAATATAATATAATATAATATATAATATATATATATATTATATATATTATATTATATTATATTATATATATTTTTTAATAAAATTGGACTGATCTAAAGGGAAAAAGCATCACAAACGATTATATGCTGAAAAACCCCTAGATAGTATCCATATATATAAAAGAAAAAAGAAAGTAAAAGTGACAAAAAACAACAAAGCACAAAGAGCCAGGGGAAAACAACCCCAAACAAAAAGAGGCACGCAGGCCACACCAAAAAGAAAAAGAAAACATCAAGAAAAACTAAAAGACTCTCGGCCCATGCAATCATTGCCAACTAAAGAAAAACAGAACGACAGGGCAGAGAACCACCAAGAATCAGCCTGAAGCTCCAAAGCATGCTTAGAAAGCGTATCTGCAACCTGATTCCCCTCTCTAAAAATATGTGAAACTTGAAAATCCATATGCGAGATTTGGAAGATGCAGCGCTGCCATGCCTGATGAACCCTCCAAGGAACCATCTCAGGACGAGAAGAAAGAAGCTGAACTACATAAGAAGAATCGCTCTCAAGCCAGATACGATGCCACCCATACTTCCAAGCAAAATCAATGGCCAATGAGGCCGCCAAAAGCTCGGCCTTAAAAGCGAAAACCTGACCAAGAGGAATAGCAAAGCAACCCTTCACAAAATCTCTACAGTTCCGAAAGATACCACCACAACCACCAACTCCCGGAGAGCTCATAACAGCACCATTTGTAGTCACTTTGATCCAACTGGGGGCTAGAGGTGACCAAATCACACTCTTGATAATTGGGGCTTTAGAAGGGCGACCCCGAAGACCAAATCGACAAAGAATCAAAAGGTCATCCATACAATTACACATGCAACCAATCTCCATGCGATTAGCCTCTAAAACCGCACACCAAACCAAAGAAAGGATAGATCTAAAATCCACCGACTTCCCTTCAAAGATCCACTGATTACGAGCAGTCCACAACCCCCCATATCACTGCATGGATAGCCGCTTTCCATAAAATCCTGACCTGCTCACTAAAGGAAATCAACATGGCCTGCAAGAAGAAAGATTGCCAATTTTCGGTAGAGACACGTCGCTGGAAAGTCGAGAAAATAGCCTCCCAAAGAGCAACCGCCAGAGGACAATGGAGAAAAAGATGATCTGCAAATTCACTACTAACCTCACAAATACTGCAACGAGAAGCCAACTGGAACCCAGACCTACTAAGGCAATCCTCAGTAGGAAGCCTGTTCAACATCAAACGCCAGGTCAAAGCTGAGCGAGAAGAGGGAATAAAACGAGACCAAACATCTCTCCACCAAACAACCTGAGGAATATCACGAAGAAACTGGGAATAAGCAGCCTTGCAAGAAACAGGACCATCCCGAGAATTAGCCCAAACAAGAGAATCCACAATAGGAGAAATAGCAAAACGATCAATCCGAAAGCACAGATCCGGGAAGCGCGCTCGGAAACAATCGTCCAGCACCCATCTACCTTGATGAATAAAATCTGAGACCCTTGCTCGAAGCGGATTAGCTAAATAATTAGGAATCCCTAAAAGGTCCAAAATGGGAACCCCTAACCAATTATCCCTCCAAAAGTCCCTTTGAGAGTTCTCGCCAATTAGTCAGATACCTTCCTTAAGAAGGGAACTATAATTAGACTGAAGAGAAGACCAAATTGAGGAGGTGACATACCCTCCATGAGGCTTCTGCAAATGCCTGAGATACCTCTCCCGAAGAAAAGAAAAAGTAAAACCATCAGTGGTCATAAACTTCCAAGTGAATTTTCGCAACAGTGAGTCATTCAGCAACCTAATATCTTTCAGACCAAAACCACCCTGAGAGTAAGGCCTACAACAACGATCCCAAGAAACCCGAACCATCTTAGTCTCCTCACAGGAACCAGTCCACAACAAGTTTCTCAACTTGCGGTTAATCAAAGACAGTAAAGAAGAAGGCCACTTATAAATCATGAAAGAGTGCACAAATGAACCAGTGATGGCCGACCTGATCAGAGTAGCACGACCGGCCAGAGAGAGGGACTTGCCCTTCCATTTAGCGAATTTAGACAAAATCTTATCTGCAATAGGTCGTAGCACTGTTATTCGAGGCTTACCCCGAAATAAAGGGACTCCCAAATAAGAAAACGGTAGATGCCCAATCTGCATACCAACCAAAGACTGCAAACTACCAATCCGAGAGGGGGAGATAGAAGAACCGAAATAAATCGAAGACTTACCCCAGTTAACCAACTGGCCTGAAATATCACCATAATCTCTAAAAGCACCCATTATATGCCTTAGATTCTTTTGAGTGCCTCTGCAAAATATCAAAACATCATATGCATAGAGCAAATGAGTAGGAGCCAAAAAACCCCTTGGGGAAATATTTTATATTATATATGTTTATATATCGTTATATATATTATTATTATATATATATTATAATACTATAATATATAATAATAATATATAAGATATATTTATATATCATTAATATAATATATAATAATAATATATTATTGTTCGAAAGGAGAGTATTTTTGGAATGGAGTTGGGGCATATGAGGGTATTTATGTAATATAAATTTTAGTTTGAAATGGAATGGGCATTCCATTGGTTTTTGGATGGAATGCACATTCCACCAAAATGGTGGAATTCCCATTCCAATGGAATCATCATTCCATTAACAAACCAAACGAATGGAATGTCTTTCTTTCCATTCCATCCAACCAAACATGGCCTATAGGAGACTCATGACATCAATTATAATAAGCATGATTTGGAATACAACTCTCACTACAGGGGAGATATTTCTCAACATGCATCTTACAATTTAATGAACAAATGTAAGACTCATATTACTAATTTATATGGGTAATTGAATTATTAACGTGTCTCTTAGTATGAGTGCAAAATAAATAAACAATTTAAAAAATATATTTTTTTTTGAATTTTTTTAAAATAAATGATTTAAAAGTAAATTTATAAAATTTAAAATTTTACTTATCTAATATCGGTTTCCTAAAAGCCGATATCTTATTGTAAAATAAATCCATATATTATAATAGTTGTAATACTTATTTTAAAAAGGGATAATTACTCTGGTGGCCATCGACTTTTGCTACCACTATCAAAATGGACACCAGATGGGAAAATGGATGGAAAGTGGCCATTTTTGGCAAACATTATTACACTAATGGTCATTTCATCTAATTCCATCCATTTCCATCCACTTCAATCCAATTCCATCAATTTCCATCCAATTACATCCAATAAGTGGTATTTTGATAAATATAAGGATGACATTGATTTATTTTAGACATTTTTTGGAAATCAATTTTTTCTTTTGTTTTTGAAACAAATAATTATATTTAGTGTGTATATATACATATATATATATATATATATTTCTTTTCAAATTATCTCTAATATATTTTTTAGAATTTTTAGATTTTGTAACCTTAAATATATCTCAAATATATATATATTTCTTTTCAACTTATCTCAAATATGTTTTTTTTAGAATTTTTAGATTTTGTAGCCTTAATCTTCTCAAAAAAGAATATATATATATATATATATATTTCTTTTCAACTTATCTCAAATATGTTTTTTTTTTAGAATTTTTAGATTTTGTAGCCTTAATTTTTTCAAAAAAGAATATATATATATATATATATTTCTTTTCAACTTATCTCAAATATGTTTTTTAGAATTTTTAGATTTTGTAGCCTTAATCTTCTCAAAAAAGAAGTATATATATATGTTTGAGATATGTTATACGTATATACACACTAAATATAATTATTTGTTTCAAAAAACAAAAGAAAAAATTGATTTTCAAAAAACATATAAAATAAATTAATGTTATCCTCTTATTTACTGAAATGTCATTCAATAGATGAAATTGGATAGAAATTGATGGAATGACCATTAGTGTAACAATGTTTACCAAAAATGGTCATTTTCCATCCAATTCCTCATTTGGTGGTCATTTTGATAGTTGTGGCATGGATGGAAGTGGATAGAATTATATGGAATGACCATTAGTGTAACAATGTTTACCAAAAATAGCAACTTTCCATCCATTTACCATATGGTGACCATTTTGATAGTGGTGGCAAAAGTCGATGGCCACCAAGGTAATTATCCTTTTTAAAAAAATAACATTGGTGTTAGTACCAAACTATAATATAATAAATGGTAATGTTAATTTGTTCTCTGTTCTCGATAACACCCATTTTATTTCCATTAAAGGAAATAAAAACATATATCAATTAGTGCATTTATTGAAATATTAATAAAAATAAAATGGTTATTATCCTATATGTCCTTTGGGCATAGGTTTAGGTTAACTCTGCGCTATAATAAATATGTAATAGTGAGTGCGGTGGAAATGAAAATGATAAAATGGAGAGAGGGATTTGAGGTGGCTGAGGTGGCTCAAAGCCCCACTGTAGACTCCCAATCATTTCACCAGCTGACCTTGGAACCGACAACCAGACTCAACCCTAGTTCTCAGAAACTGCCGGTGATCCTCCTACACCGATCACACTGACACATGTCGTATATCAGATGGGTCAGACCTTTTGACCTTGACGACAACAGTCAAAAACCCAAGTAGCTAGGTGGCTACCAATTAATACAAATGATTTTTTTTTTTTTTTTCAATTCTTTTATTATAATAATTTAATTTAATTTCTTTTCTGTTTTCTCTCTTTCTATATAGATATATATTTATATAATTATATTTGACCTTTATTTCTCACCTTTTTCTAACCTCTCTCCTCTCTTCTTCAATTTTTCATATGTTTTTTTCTTCTCTAGTTTTCACTTTACCTTTTCGATCTCTCTTGTTTAAATCAAATCAAACAATCTTATTTTTCTTGATCATCTTCAAGTTTTTATGGCGGTTTTACCTGGAAGCTCATCTAGTTTGGAGTTGACCATCTCTGTTCCTGGCTTCTCTTCTTCCCCTTCTCTTCCATCACCCGGTAACCAAAACTAAACTTTCTCTCTCTTGATTATTTTAAAATAATTATTGTTTCATAGCTTCTATGATTTGATATATTATAGTTTCACAAATAATTTGTAAATATATAGTCATGATCTTTTATATATCAACCAATCTCATGCATGGCGGTTTTCCTGATGATCAGATTCGTGAGTTCGTTTTAAATGGTTCTTTTGGGTCGAGTGATTATTGATAGACAAATTTGTTTTTGTTTTTTTTTTTTTTTGTTGTTGCAAAAAGGAGATCAAGGGGGTTGTGCAATGAAATATTTGGACATAAACAAAATACCATCAGGAGGAGAAGAGGAAGACGAAGAAGAAGAAGAAACCAGCAATGGAGGCCCTCCTCGCAAGAAACTCCGTCTCTCCAAAGAACAATCTCGTCTTCTCGAAGAAAGTTTCCAACAAAACCACACCCTCAACCCCGTATGTACTCTTTAAACTTCGACAGAAGGAAGAAATTTTATCAAATAAAAAAAATTACACCTAGAACTTTTATTTTTTACTTTTTTGCAGAAGCAAAAAGAAGCATTGGCTACGCAGCTGAAGCTGAGAGCAAGGCAAGTGGAGGTGTGGTTTCAGAACCGTAGGGCCAGGTACTGTGTAGCCTATATACATATATATATATATATGTATGTATCATGTATGCTTGTTGTGGTTGATGATCTGAAATTGATTTCGGGTCGTTGGTATTATTTTGTTGGTGGTTTGGATCAAAGTAGGGTAGATAATTAATAAAACGTTGACAGAATATTTCGACAAAGTTTTTATTATTTACATAAATTTGAATCCGATTCTCTCTACCGTATATTATCGTACTCTTATTTACTTAAAGTAGAAAACAATCTTTTTGACAAGAATATATATATATATATATATTAATACTTCATTTAATTAAGTGCATGTGTTGCCTTATTAATTTCTTATGTTTTTTTTTTCTATTTCTAATTGGGTAGTTGCATCCAATAAAAATTGCATATAAAATAATTAAAGGTAGTGTTAATGGGTACAAATTAACATTATCCAATAATTAATAAAACGATCATGATTATTAGAAACAAACGATACAGTTGTTATGAAATGATTATAATTAAAAGCAAACATGTGCCTGTTTGTGAGAATTTTTTGGTTGATAATATTTGACCCTCCCTGTATAATAATACTTGTTTAATGGGATGTTAACATACATATCGTTTTCTTCACATTTTCATTAACTCAAAAAAAGTTTGAACTTAAAGTTTGTACTATAAATTTAGTCAAAATATATGTTGATAATCACACATGTTTTTTTTTTTTTTTCCTCTCTCTCTCTCTCTCTCTCTCTCTCTCTCTCCAGAAAATCCCAAACTGTATTTTCCGTTAAATCGACATATTTTTGTATTTTTTGTGAATCAGAATATTCTTACATTATTTCATTTAATCACTAAATTACCTGGTCATCAAGAAATGTTTTGGGTTGTTGACTATATGCTGGGATATCTTGGAAAAGTCTTGTTTGAAATCTAGCTTTTGAACTTTCAAAAATAAAAATATACAAGTATGATAAGAGATAAAAAAAATGCTTTGCAAAATCTAGTATTACTTGAAAAGAAAAACGATTGAATCGATTACATATTAAAGAAATGATAGGGCTTGATTAAGACTGTCAAATACCCTTCAAAACAGGAAAGAAAAAACAATAGATTTGCAGATCATATTTGTCAAAGCTGAAGTCTTTAAAAAACACAAGTGTCATACACATGATATTTGAAAGAGATAGAAAACAAATGAGATTAGGTGTTCATGAAGAAGACACATCACATAAAGAAGAAACATAACTTAATAACTTAATTAAATGTCCCATAAAGAAGACACATCACATATAATAGACAAAGTAGCTCGACAAATTTATGAACAATTAATCATGTTGTTATTTCATGAAGCTCAGCTTTGTAATGATGTTTGTCCAAATATATCAAATATAATGATTATATAGGAAGTAGAATATTTAACATATAAAAAATAAATAAAAATAAATAAAAATAAATAAAAAATCAATTGATTTCAAGTGTGCATCAAGGGACAAGGGGCAAAGCAAGACTTATTGTTCGGGGGGGCTAAATTAATTTTTTTTTTGGGTATATATATATATACGGTCCGGCTACTCGAACTTAGAATATTGTCAGGCTAAATGAACGTATAATTTCCTACCCAAACCACACTGGGAGATAGTATAAAGTTTTTTTAAGCAAACCATACAATAAAATTTTACATAAATAAGAAGATATAAAAATCTTTACCCCTAAAAACATTTAAAATGATTCAACTAGGAAACAGAGAAAAAAAAATATGAAACGAAATAAACTAAATGCATACTTGTTCGAGTTTCTTTTAGTTATAGAATGAAACGGGTAATGAAGAGTAAAATAGAAACTTTAATATGTTTGAGTATCAATAAAATATTAAGCAAATCACTTTAATGAATCTATTGAGATTATCTCAATTCAATTAAATTAAAAACTAGACCATTTGTATGAATTATTAAATAATATTTATTTTGTAACTGTCATTCATTTATATTTTTAATAAAAACAAAAATAAAAACTTTAATTTTTATTTTCATTTTCTTTATTTAAAAGCTAGGGCTTCAGTCCAAACACCTCCACTCCTGTGCTTGTATACATGTGTGTTGTTGTTTTATCTCCGTGTGCTCGTTTGATCATTACCCTAATAGCGTTTTACTTTGACTCATTATTATTTTCTTAGGACTAGCTATAACCATATATTACCATGCATTTTGTGTATCATATACATATAGATTTTTTTTATTAATATTCTGTTGCATATACATTTTTTTTTCTTGAAAATTTAAATATATGCAAGATATGATGTCATTAATGTGTATATACCTCCATTCTTATTAATTAAAGTCTTGGGAAATTGAAACTTCTGGGAAATTGCAGTCTTTGTTTTGGGTTTTTGATTATATATATTAGACCATTTTGTGTTTATAGATGTGAATATTAAAAACCTCCCCTCACCTTTCAACTCACCTTTTAACTATTATTAGATGTATAGTTACAAATGATTTTATTTTAGAAACCTTTCTATAGACTAACATCATTAGCATTCCGTTTGTATTGACTGAGTGTGACCGTTAAAAAGTTTAAAATGTCTCTATTTAAGCATCAATTGTATGAATTGACCATTATACCTTCATACTTTTATCAAATAAATTAATAGAATGATACAAAAGACGGAAATGTAAACTTACAAAGGAGACGTTATTTTATAGATAATTTTATCCCTAAAAATAACAAAATTACAAATGAACTAAAAACATTGAAAATAAACCAAAATATGTAATTATTTATATATTTATTTGTCTTATATATATATATATATATAAATTCAAGCAAATACTTATTTTCAATGTTTTTGGTTCATTTATAATTTTTTATTTTTTATTTTAGACTTTTTAATAGTCAACACAGTCAATACAAATGGAATGCTAACGGTGTTAATTTATAGGTGAGGTTTTTAAAATAAAAGCATTTGTAACTATCATCCAATAATAGTTTAAAGGTGAGGGGCGGTTTTTAATATTAACCCTTATATATATATGATATAACTTATGTTTTCGTGTCAAACAAGTTGAAGTCTGTATATGTATAATAATTAGCATTTAATAAAACATTGAATGCACTTTTAGATACGGAAAGCTCGTGTATGCATTTATTATATGCTTAAAAATAAAAATAAAATAATTTTAAAAAAACTGAGAAACAACCAATTTACTATAAAACTTGGAAAATATTAAAAAATAATTAATTAATTAATCACTGTTTTATTTGATAATTAATTAATCAATTAATCACAAATACTAATCGTAAATGTTTTTGTATAGAAAAAGTATATACCATAGAAAGAAAAGTCAAGTTCATATTGATTACTAACTAAATTATTGACAATTATCTTTATTTCAAAATTAGCGTTTTAGATGGTAAATGTGCAAGTGTGGATAAGTTTGTTATGGATTCAAAGTAGGGATGAGCATTCTCCGGAAATCCCAAAATCTCTATCCCCATTTGGGGAAAAAATCATCCTCATTTTCCCAAAACTTATATATATTTTTATAATTATTATTTTCCTCATTTACCCTATTTCCCAATGTGTCCACTTTTTCCAAATTATTTGTAATTGTATTGGAATTTATTTATTTATTATTATTATTATTATTTTGCATCTTATAACTTATATAATCATGGAGTGTTTTATTTAATGTGTAATTTTTAGTGAAACGGAGATAAAATTTGGATTGAGAAAATAGGGGAAATGGAGGAACAGAGGAAGGATGGTGATACCTCCCCATTTCCCAATGCCAAACCCTAATTATAAGAGATGATAATATTCAGGCTATGTAGAATCCATCAAAATTTTAACCTGGACTCTTTTTTTTATATATATATTTTTATTTTTTTATTTTAGTTATTAAAATATTTTGAAATTTAGGGAAGGGGCATGACTCGAATCCAAATCTTTTAGATGTACGTGTTATCATCGAGCCAACTTGAACTCGATGCTTTTATGGTTGGTTTTGTGTAAATATATTTACTTATTAGACTTCAAATAATGATATCAAAATATTCATATTTAAATGATAGTCCAAAAAAATAAAAAAGTAATTGTGATTTTGAATATAAACAAAATGTTACATATAGGAGCAAGCTCAAGCAGACAGAGATGGAGTGTGAGTACTTGAAGAGATGGTTCGGTTCACTGACAGAACAAAACAGGAGGCTGCAGCATGAAGTGGAGGAGCTCCGGGCCATGAAGGTAGGCCCATCCCACTCTTCACACCCACTTCCCTCATCCACTCTCACCATGTGTCCCCGCTGCGAGCGCGTCACCTCCACCTCCGACAAGCCCGGACCCACCAATCACCACAGCCTTCTGCGGCTTGTTAGATAAGTCAAACAACAACTTAATTAGAGAGAATTTTTAATTTTTTTTTTTTGTTTGACAAAAAAATTAGAAAGAAATGAAAAATAAAGGCTTATGTACAAAGAATGTCGATAAATAGTTGTTAACTTGTTACATAGAATGTGAATGAATTGAATTGTATAGAGAATTGAAGACAGATAGATACTATGTGATATAATGTGATATATATATATATCAGTATTCTAGTAAGCGTTAGGTGTTAGTTGGGTGGAAACCCAAGGTCTAGCCTCTAGGTCGATTAGTTGGCGAGCGTTGACGAATTTAAACCTATTTTTTTATTTTTCTACATAAAAATCCAATCATAAACAAATTCCAATTATAGATCCAAATAAAATTCTTTCTAAATCCATAAATACCAGATTTCATAATATTTTAATTCAACTTAGGGATGTATATAGTCTTGATTCTTGATAATAAAAGACAGATGACACTTACATGGTTAGAAGGATAGGATAAAAATGGTGCCAAGGTATCTAAAATAAAAATGATAAATAAAGTGCTCAAGTAAAGCTAAAAGTCTAAAACAAATAAATGAACAAGTCAAATAAAAAAAAAGGTAATAAAATATTAAAAATTTAAACTAAGCATCAAGAGCACACATCCGCACACAATTTACTTCTCTCTTTCTTTCTTCTATCTTCTTCTTCTTCGTTTCTCTCACTCTTTCAAAAATGGAAGAAATAAACCCAACCTCTTTCTCTCTCTAGATCCATTTCTTCATTGATGTCTATGGTAGAGTATTACCTACTGAAACGTTTTCCAGTTCCATATGGTAATTAACTTAATCAACTAAGATTATTATTTTTTTTTTAAATTTCTCCCCAGAATTCAATATATGATGCATTTACCATGTTTATTTGATTACACAGTTCTCTACTTGTTCGATATCGTTTCTAGTCGAAGATTGAAAAAACCCAACCAAAAGTGAGTTGTTTGGTCGAAGAAGAGAAGGAAAGAATGAAGTGAAGAAGTAGAAATTGTATTAAACAATGCCCTTTTTTTTTTTTTTTTTTGGCTAGGCATGGTCAACGGCTTTGACCTGCCTAGCCGATTAAATGGCTACTTTTCCGATTAATCGGCCACCATGGAATTCGTCTGATTTTTCCCCTTTTCGCTTCCAGCCGCCTAATTGAATTGCACCGATCAATCGGCTTAGGCGGTCGATTTTTTGAACACTGATATATAATAGTCTTTCTATTGTCAATTCGAAATGATATAAATCCTTTCATGTGAGCTATTGAATTTAAAACTTTTTACAATACACATTTTAAGCATCTTTGATGAAATTTTATTGAATATATTGAATCTTGATCTGATTTTTTGTATGGATGATAAAAACATTGAAATACATTTGTAGAAAAAAATTGAGAAAATTACGAGTATAAAAACTAATTTTTTCTGATTTTTTTTTTAAGATAAAACATTTAAAAATAGGGAAATATAAGAAAAAATAGTTCTCAAACCTAAAAAAATTCCAAATTTTTACCAAATATGTATTTTAATTTTCTTAGGATTCATACAAAAAATCAAATCAAGATTCAATATATTCCATGTAATTTTATCAAAAGTGCTTAATGCAAAAGTACTTAAAGTGTGCATTGTAAAAGTTCTCATTGGAAAATTACTATATATATATGATTATTTTTTGTTATTTTTTTTTAATTTAATCATGTTTCATTTTAATGGGGGCCTTGTAATTTTTTTTTTTCTCGATTTGGTTTATATTAAACCATCTTGATGTGTTCTATCTATACTTGACACGTACACCTCATCTCAAAAAGCGAATGAGTTGGTATAGCTTGTTAGAGCTCAAGTTGTTCAAGCGGTTAGACTTGATTACCTGAAATCAATAAAAAAATAATTATTAATTAATTTCTTAAATTATTTTAAATTTTAGTGATAATAATACTATAAATCCACATGTTGACATTTTTTTAAGCCACCTCAATTAGAGATTATTTTCAAGTAGCCATCCCATTTCCATATTTTTTTCGGCGTTTGGGAGATATTGGCTTAGGGAATACGTGCAATCAAATTACACAAGCAAAAGAAAAATAAGATACATGAGATTTACGTGGTTCAACATAAGTATATGTCCACAGAGCATACATACATTTAACTTCCATTATGAAATCGGTGTTTGGGGGTGAAGCCATGACTTATTGTCTAGTGGGCTAAGTATAATTTATTTTATGGTATACACTTGCAATGTGGCGACTCGTATATGTGAGACATTGTTAGGTTGAATGAACGTAATTTTCTACCCAAGCCACACTTAACGGTAGTATAAAGCCTTTTTTTTTTTTTTTTTTTTTTTTTTTTTTAAGCCAACCTTACAGTAAAATTTTCCTAAAATGCTTTTTAACTCCCCACACATGCTTTTTATAATGCGCATGGTGGGACTCGAACCCTTGACCACCAATGTGGAAGGAAGGTATACAACCATCTTTACTAAGAAGTGATGTGCAAAGAAAAAAAATATATATACCTAGATAATAAAAATATAATGATTTTTACCCATACAAACATTTAAAATGATTCAACTAGGAAATATAGAAAAAACTAAATAGCAAGTGAAATAAACTATAATGTTTTTGAGTGTCAATAAAATATTAAACATATTAGTCTAATGAATTTATTGAAATTATCTCAAATTAAATTAAATTATAAACTAGTCTATTTTTATAAATTATCAAGCAATAGCAATTGCATTCGTCTTCATTTTGTATTTTTACTTTTTTATTTTATTTTTAACAAACACTTTAAAAAAAATTCCATTTTTTTTTTTTTTTTTTTTTTATAGAAAAAGCTAGCCTAGGTTGAAGTCCATGCTAGTTTCTAAATACCTCTGCCCTTGTGTATCACTCACATCACACAATACGCAGCACACATCACACAATAGCTCTAGAGTTACATGAGTATTTATAATAAGCTATAGTCTAAAACTAGTAGGAATTCTTTCCTAAATATAACAATAAAACACTCTTAAGTAGAATAAAGAACCAATTCTAAACATAATAGGATCTATGCTTCACAACTAACAATCTCCCATTTGAAGACTAAAACTCGAGTAGACTTCTTCCTCTTTCTTCGATGACCAGTGAATATGTACGGTGCACTCATCCTTCTCTATCTTCAACCTTGGAGACCCACTGAAGTTATGTACAGCTCCAGTTTCTCTGTAGTGACAAACTTGGTTAATATGTCAACTAGATTCTTGCTCCCCGCAATCTTCACAAGCTTTAACACCCTATCTTACATTAACGACTGAATCAAATAGTAGCGCATGTCTATGTGCGTGGTCCTAGAATGAAAAACCGAATTCTTGGCCAAGTGTATCGTACTCTGACTGTCACTGTGCAACACATTCATCCTCTGCTCAAATCCCAACTCTACTAACAACCCATGTAACCTTATAAGCTTCTTGCAAGCTTCTGTCATAGCCACATACTCCGCTTCAGTTGTAGATATTGTCACTATCTGCTGCAATTGAGAAACCCAACTAATGGCAGTTCTCCACATTGTGAACACATATCTTATGGTGCTCCTCTTACTATCCATCGCTCCAGCAAAATTGGAATCCACATAACCTTTCAGCTTAAGCTCATCTCTTATGAAGGTTAGACATTTCTCCGTCGTACCCTACAATAGCAGATATCTTAGGATCTACTTCACCGCTTCCCTGTGTTACTTGCCTGGATTATACATGTATCTGCTCACAACTCCTACTGTATGGGAAATACTAGGTCTCGTGCAAATCATGGCATAGTCGTTCTCTTGCATAAACCCATCAAACTTCTTGTACCACTGTTGGGGAGCCTGTTTCAAACCATGCAAGCTCTTCGTCAATCTGCAAACCAACTCTTCCACACCCTTTATTGCAAACCCTTTTAGTTGCTACATGTATATCTTTTCCTTCAAATCACTGTGAAGAAATGCAATCTTTAAATCTAATTGCTCGAGATATAGCCCTTTTCCCGTGACAATGCTTAACACTAACCAGATTGTAGTTGATTACACTCTTTGTGACGCTTGCACTAGTACGAGGTCGAAGAATAGTACAACGGTAGAGTAGAATTCGTTCCCACGAAAATTGAGTAACTGATTATCTAAATTGATCAACCTAAATGCTATTTAAACATGCAAAAAGGTTGGTTTTCATATTAAGCAAGTTAAACTAGACTAACAACAAGGATTTAAGCTAATGTAATAAAGAAATGACAAGAACTAAACTCAAGGGTAAATATGACGGAAATGAATGCTAGGACATTGACTACACTCCACCCATTCCTAACTTCCTTTCTAGACTCAATTGCTCACCCAAAATGTACTCATGCAATTCATAGATACATGCACCCTAATATTAACCTATACTCTAGGTCGAGTAGTATAGGTCACACTCAATTTTATACCTGAGCCTATCTCTCGATTAATCAGAATGTATAAATGATTTTCGTATGAGTAATGGCGCACTAAGAATCCTATACGATAGCCTAAGTATGTCTACTTTTCTAGACATGCATAGAAGACATTTCGTCGAGCACGAAGTGTGTGTGCCTCCGGTCGGTTCATAACACATAATCGAAGATCATTCAATAGACGATCAACCTATTGAAAGCATTAATCATACTAAAATATTCATATAAACTACAATTGCACATAAAGGATAAACAATGGTCAATATAAATATATATTCATGGGTGAAGTTTCATCAAATCCTAGCACTAAGTGTTTAGCTCATATTACAAAGAGTAGCCATACAATAGATATACTCAAATGAATACATGGCGATAATAAAGAAAATCAAAGAGGTAAGGTTTTAGAGAAACTATGTAGAGTAGATCACCTTGAGTTGCTCTTCTCCTCTTTGAAACAAATTATAGGTGTGTACAATATTAATCTAGGGGGTGAATAGATTTTGTTATCCGAAAAATTGTCACGGGGACTTTCTGTACAACAATTAGCCAAGAGGTACTGGTGCCTCCTAGCGGGGTCATGAGGATAAGGAGAGGAGATGGGCGATTTTTCGCTCTAATATTGGTCTCGGGTCCTTGGTACTGGGTACCCTGTCAATCGTCCTTGGTACCTGGTCCGTGGTACCCTACCTGCTGCCTTGGTACCCTATTTGTCGTCCCTGGTACCGGTCCGTGGTACCCTGCCTGTCATCCCTGGTACCCAATCCGTGGTACCCTACCTGTCATCCTTGGTAACCAGTCTCCTCTCCGGTTCTCCTCTGTAGTTCCCTAATACAAAGAAGAGTAGATGCTCTTCAATGATGCGCATGGTCGCAAAGGATGGGACCACTCGTATATGACTCTTTCCATGCTACGGTTCCTTTAGTTAGGGTCGAAACCCATCCCGCTTCTTTTAGCTAGTCCAATGGCGCTTTAAGACTATGATGGAGTAGGCTCCTCTAGTCCTAGTGTCGGATTCTCAATAAAGGTACCGAGCCTTTCGGAGGGGGTGGTGGAGCTTGGTTGGTCCTCTGGTGAGTCTAGCGGGGATCCTCTGGTTTTTAGCATCAATTTGGCCTTGTTCCGCTAGTTTTAGTGGTAGACCATCTATGGGGCTGCTCGCTCCCATAGAAAAGGTACCGGAGAGCTCCTCGGCTCCCCGATACCCCGACTTTTTTCTAGCAGGTCCAAACGGTCTTTCCCCCATTTTATGTGTGACTTGACATGCAAATAGGTGGATAAGAGAGCTATGACCAGCAGGGTCAGAACCTAGCTCCCATACACGTATAATAAAGGAGATAAAGAGGAGAATGACAATTTCTTTGTTAGAATTGGACTGGCCTAGGGGGAAAAAGCATCACATATGATCATATGCTGAAAAAACTCTAGGTAGTATCCAGTGGAGAGGGAGGCCATTGTTCATATATATATTAACAAGGAGTGCTCTAGAGAGCTTACCACAAGTAGCAAAGTAGTACAACATATGTGCTCCAGAGAGCTTACAATAGTAGACAAGTAGCCTAATCTAATGTAGTAGATTATTTAGGAGACAAGTAGCCAAGTAGAATATCCGTCTTGCTAAGGAGGGGAGCATGGGGGCTCTCCTTGGAGAGGTACCTTCCTCTGGTTTTATGGTCCCTCATAATGGTAGAGCTGTTGGAGAACACACCAAAAATAGTGGAGAAGGGGGATTTCGTGAAGGTGCCCAAAAGGAGATAGAGTTTGGAGGATGGATGCATGGTGGCTGCCCCTTTTGGAGGAGGTACCTCCCTATGTGGTAGAGGTGTTGTAGAGCCCTCTCAAATGATATAGGAGAGTCATTTTGTAGAGAAGGATTGAACCATTTCGTGGTGGAGGAGCCAACCCTTGAGAAGTACCTAGGATTTCACTTATATAGTGAGCCTAGGTGGTGATATGGAGGGCATGTGTTTGGCACATGTGGACACATGCTTCCCATATGCAAACACACTCTTTAAGTGGTGTTGGACGTGCCACATCAGATTTAGGGCATATGTGTCAATGACGTGGGGATGACGAGGCGTTTTGGTGTCACTCAGGTGCCTTTCCATTGGAGGGAGGTGTCTAGGTTGCTCTTTGACCAAATGACCCTCACATGGGCTGTCATAGAGCAATAAATGATGCTGGAAAGTGGTTGAAAAAGTTGCTGGAAGGTCACCATCAGTGGGCTCCCTTTGTCCCCCTAATTAGTGGAAAGCTCTTATGTTGTCTTTAATTGAAATCTGGTGGGACCCTATCACTTTGACCGATATTATCTCATGGAATATAGCCCATAAGACAAGTGGGAAGAGCTACTCTCTTTGAAGGACCTTGTACCCCGGTACCCCGGTACCATAGTGTAGGTCTGATGTAGGGGGAATTTGTTGTAGAAGAGCTGTGCTAGCGTCGACATGCTACCAAGAGGGGTGGATCCGGTAGAGGAGATCCGGAGGGAATCTTGTAGAGGAGCTTGTGTGGAAAGGCCCAAATGAGGGTTATCTTAGATAGATGCCTTGAGAATTCTCCTTTGGATAAATGACCAAATTTTGTGGTTAACAGAAGTCCCCCCAGCCTTTAATGTCGGAGATCTTTGGAGGCGTTGGAGGCTTGCCTTGAAATCATATGGAGAATTCTCGTTGAGCAAATCTGACAAAGAGTCGAGGCCACGACTCTGGATCCCTTCTTAAGGGGATAATACCCATGCTCAAGTCATCGAGGTAGCTTGTCCGAGGTACCCGGTAATTCCTAGATGCGGCGGGCAACCAAGGCAACGACTCCGGATCCCTTCTTGAGGGAACAATACCCATGCTCAAGGCATCGAGGTAGCTCATCCGAGGTACCCAGCAATTCCTGGATGCGGCGGGCAACCACGACCATGACTTCGGATCCCTTCTTGAGGGGACAATACCCATGCTTAAGGCATCGAGGTAGCTCGTCCGAGGTACCCGGTAATTCCTTGATACGGCAGGCAACCAAGGCCACGACTCCGGATCCCTTCTTAAGGGGTCGTACCCAGTCCAAGACATCAAGGTAGCTCGTCCAAGGTACCCAGTAATTCCTGGATATAGCGAGCAACCAAGGCCACATCTCCGGATCCCTTCTTAGGGGGTCTCGTACCCAACCCAAGACAATGAGGTAGCTTGTCTGAGGTACCCGGTAATTCCTGGATACGGAGGGCAACCAAGGCCACGACTCTGGATCCCTTCTTGCGGGGTCTCGTACCCAGCCTAAGGCATCGAGGTAGCTTGTCCGAGGTACCCGGTAATTCTTGGATACAACGAGCAACCAAGGCCACGACTCCGGATCCCTTCTTGGGGGTCTCGTACCCAGCTCAAGACATCGAGGTAGCTCGTCCGAGGTTCCCTGGAATTTCTGGATGTGGCAGGCAACCAGGGCCACGACTCCAGATCCCTTAATGAGTGGACAATACCCATGCACAAGGCATCTTGAGGGGGCAAGACCCTCATCAAGGAATAAGGCGCTTTATCGTAGACCATTCACTTAATCAAATTTCCACCAAGGCACTTTAACTATGGATCAGTCACTCAATCAATTCTTATCAAGTAAAAGGCACCACTCTTCAAGAGTTTACTTGAGAGAACGATGAGACTTCAGTCACAAAATAATGTTGCTGGTTCAAAGGCTTCATCGTGTATCAAAAAGTCCCGTAAAAGAAATAAGGCTCTAGACTTGGTTCGGACGATCCGGAACCTTGGTGGCTCACTTGGGCGTTGAACGGCCCAGTACAAATAGAGGGGAGCTGATGGAAATCATCAACTTAGCAACCATACACCCCAATAGCTAAATAGCTATGATACAAATGGAATGCAAATTAACACCCTCCAACTAAATGAATTAAATCCGATCGTTCAAGATTGAAGTAAGAGAAACTATTCTAATAACTTTACCAGTGGAATGATGATAAAATAATTAGAACAGCACTTTGATTTCCCTAAAAACGCCACAAACTATGAAGTTTGATAAGTTTAAATGAAAACAAAGATTTTTATGGTTTTTGAATGCCACAAGCTTAATAAGCTTGATAAGTTCCAAAGTTCATACAAGAACTTTAAAACAAAACACTCATAAAGTGCTCAAATAAGTTTATTACTCAAATCTGTCCTTACAAAGAAAATCAGCCTTGTTTATATAGAACAAAGGCCAAGAACAATTACAAAGAAAGTTACAGCCATTGAACTCAAATGTAACAGCCCATTAAATGTGTAACCAACCATTAACTATGTAACCACCCATTAACATAACAACTAAACCATGAATGTTGGCCATAAATGACTAAACCTTTGAAACTCCTTTTTCCTACTCAAAGGAAACATGAACTCACACTTAACAAAATAAAACCCTAAATGTTCAAGTTAAAAACCCAACACAATTAAAATCCAACTAACATAAAATAAGACCACAAAACCCAACATGGCCGAATGGCCTTTTATTCTTCAAGATAGGCTAAAATACTTCATTCTAACAAGGCTGGACTCTTGTCTTCGTAATTTGGACTTACTTGAAATGTTGACCATTGTAGACTCTTATTGCATCCTTAGAACCTTGACAAAATCTTGACTAGCTTGCTCCTTCCAAATGTGTTCCATGAAACAAGTTAAGGCTTCTTTCATCCTTTTAGCTTTAGCTCATGTCATTGGTCCTCCATGAATGGTTAAAAGATCTAGATCTTTTCCAACCTTAGCCGAATGGTTATCAACTAGCTGGTCCACATCAGGAGCCACCTTCATGAAGCTGGTCCAGTAGCTTGCTAGGATATCAAGAAGTCCCCAACAACTAAAATGAGCTTCTAGACATGGTTTGTACGAACCGGAACCTTGGTGGCTCACTTGGGCGTTGAACGGCCCGGTACAAATAGAGGGGAGCCACCTTCATGAAGCTGGTCCAGAGGCATGCTAATATATCAAGAAGTCTCAAATAATTGAAATGAGGCTCTGGACTTTGTTCGGACGAATCAGAACCTTGGTGGCTCACTTGAGCGTTGAACGGCCTGGTACAAATAGAGGGGAGCTGATGGAAATCATCAACTTAGCAACCATACACCCCAATAGCTAAACAGTTATGATACATATGGAATGCAAATTAACACCCTCCAACCAATTGAATTAAATCCTATCGTTCAAGATTGAAGTAAGAGAAACTATTCTAATCACTTTACCAGTGGAATGATGATAAAATAATTAGAACATCACTTTGATTTCCCTAAAAACGCCACAAACTATGAAGTTTGATAAGTTTAAATGAAAACAAAGATTTTTATGGTTTTTTGAATGCCACAAGCCGAATAAGCTTGATAAGTTACAAAGTTCAAGCAAGAACTTAAAAACAAAACACTCACAAAGTGCTCAAATAAGTTTATTACTCAAATATGTCCTTACAAAGAAAATCAGCCTTGTTTATATAGAACAAAGGCCAAGAACAATTACAAAGAAAGTTACAGCCATTGAACACAAATGTAACAGCCCATTAAATGTGTAACCAACCATTGACTATGTAACCACCCATTAACATAACAACTAAACCATGAATGTTGGCCATAGATGATTCAACCTTTGAAACTCCTTTTTCCTAATCAAAGGACACATGAACTCACACTTAACAAAATAAAACCCTATATGTTCAAGTTAAAAACCCAACACAATTAAAATCCAACTAACATAAAATAAGACCACAAAACCCAACATGGCCGAATGGCCTTTTATTCTTCCAGATAGGCTAAAATACTTCATTCTAACAAGGCTGGACTCTTGTCTTCGTGATTTGGACTTGCTTGAAACATGTTGACCATTTTAGACTCTTATTGCATCCTTAGAACCTTGACAAAATCTAGACTAGCTTGCTCCTTCCAAATGTGTTCCATGAAACAAGTTAAGGCTTCTTTCATCCTTTTAGCTTTAGCTCGTGTCTTTGGTCCTCCATGAATGGTTAAAGGATCTGGATCTTTTCCAACCTTAGCCGAATGGTTATCAACTTGCTGGTCCACATCAGGAGCCACCTTCATGAAGCTGGTCCAGTAGCTTGCTAGGATATCAAGAAGTCCCCAACAACTGAAATGAGCCTCTAGACATGGTTCGTACGAACCAGAACCTTGGTGGCTCACTTGGGCGTTGAACGGCCCGGTACAAATAGAGGGGAGCCACCTTCATGAAGCTGGTCCAGAGGCTTGCTAGGACATCAAGAAGTCTCAAGTAATTGAAATGAGGCTCTGGACTTTGTTCGGACGAATCAGAACCTTGGTGGCTCACTTCAGCGTTGAACGGCCTGGTACAAATAGAGAGGAGCTGATGGAAATCATCAACTTAGCAACCATACACCCCAATAGCTAAACAGTTATGATACATTTGGAATGCAAATTAATACCCTCCAACCAATTGAATTAAATCCTATCGTTCAAGATTGAAGTAAGAGAAACTATTCTAATCACTTTACCAGTGGAATGATGATAAAATAATTAGAACAGCACTTTGATTTCCCTAAAAACGCCACAAACTATGAAGTTTGATAAGTTTAAATGAAAACAAAGATTTTTATGGTTTTTTGAATGCCACAAGCTGAATAAGCTTGATAAGTTACAAAGTTCAAGCAAGAACTTAAAAACAAAACACTCACAAAGTGCTCAAATAAGTTTATTACTCAAATATGTCCTTACAAAGAAAATCAGCCTTGTTTATATAGAACAAAGGCCAAGAACAATTACAAAGAAAGTTACAGCCATTGAACACAAATGTAACAGCCCATTAAATGTGTAACCAACCATTGACTATGTAACCACCCATTAACATAACAACTAAACCATGAATGTTGGCCATAGATGATTCAACCTTTGAAACTCCTTTTTCCTAATCAAAGGACACATGAACTCACACTTAACAAAATAAAACCCTAAATGTTCAAGTTAAAAACCCAACACAATTAAAATCCAACTAACATAAAATAAGACCACAAAACCCAACATGGCCGAATGGCCTTTTATTCTTCCAGATAGGCTAAAATACTTCATTTTAACAAGGCTGGACTCTTGTCTTCATGATTTGGACTTGCTTGAAACATGTTGACCATTTTAGACTCTTATTGCATCCTTAGAACCTTGAAAAAATCTAGACTAGCTTGCTCCTTCCAAATGTGTTCATGAAACAAGTTAAGGCTTCTTTCATCCTTTTAGCTTTAGCTCGTGTCATTGGTCCTCCATGAATGGTTAAAGGGTCTGGATCTTTTCCAACCTTAGTCGAATGGTTATCAACTTGCTGGTCTACATCAGGAGCCACCTTCATGAAGCTAGTCCAGTGGCTTGCTAGGATATCAAGAAGTCCCCAACAACTGAAATGAGCCTCTAGACATGGTTCGTACGAATCGGAACCTTGGTGGCTTACTTGGGCGTTGAATGGCCCAGTACAAATAGAGGGGAGCCACATTCATGAAGCTGGTCCAGAGGCTTGCTAAGACATCAAGAAGTCTCTAGCAATTGAAATGAGGCTCTGGACTTTGTTCGGACTAACCGGAACCTTGGTGGCTCACTTGGGCGTTGAACGGCCCGGTACAAATAGAGGGGAGCTGATGGAAATCATCAACTTAGCAACCATACACCCCAATAGCTAAACAGCTATGATACATTTGGAATGCAAATTAACACCCTCCAACCAATTGAATTAAATCCTATCGTTCAAGATTGACGTAAGAGAAACTATTCTAATCACTTTACCAGTGGAATGATGATAAAATAATTAGAAAAGCACTTTGATTTCCCTAAAAATGCCACAAACTATGAAGTTTGATAAGTTTAAATAAAAACAAAGATTTTTATGGTTTTTGAACGCCACAAGCCGAATAAACGATAAGTTCCAAAGTCCATACAAGAACATAAAAACAAAACACCCACGAAGTGCTCAAATAAGTTTATTACTCAAATATGTCCTTACAAAGAAAATCAGCCTTGTTTATATAGAACAAATGCCAAGAACAATTACAAAGAAAGTTACAGCCATTATACACAAATGTTACAGCCCATTAAAAGTGTAACCAACCATTAACTATGTAACCACCGATTAACATAACAACTAAACCATGAATGTTAGCCATAAATGATTCAACCCTTGAAACTTCTTTTTCCTAATCAAAGGACACATGAACTCACACTTAACAAAGTAAAACCCTAAATTTTCAAGTTAAAAACCCATCACAATTAAAACCCAAGCCCACAAAACTCAACACAATTAAAATCCAACTAACATAAAATAAGACCACAAAACCCAACATGGCCGAACGGCCTTTTATTCTTCCAGATAGGCTAAAATACTTCATTCTAACAAGGCTGGACTCTTGTCTTCGTGATTTGGACTTGCTTAAAACATGTTGACCATTTTAGACTCTTCTTGCATCCTTAGAACCTTCACAAAATCTTGACAAGCTTGCTCCTTACAAATGTGTTCCATGAAACAAGTTAAGGCTTCTTTCATCCTTTAAGCTTTAGCTCGTGTCATTGGTCCTCCATGAATGGTTAAAGGATCTGGATCTTTTCCAACCTTAGCCGAATGGTTATCAACTTGCTGGTCCACATCAGGAGCCACCTTCATGAAGCTGGTCCAGAAGATTGCTGTGACATTAAGAAGTTTCCAACAACTGAAATAAGCCTCTAGACATGGTTCGGACGAATCGAAACCTTGGTGGCTCACTTGGGTGTTGAATGGGCCGGTACAAATAGACGGGAGCCACCTTCATGAAGCTAGTCCAGAGGCTTGTTAGGATATTAAGAAGTCTCTAGCAACTGAAATGAGGCTCTGGACTTGGTTCGGACGAAACGGAACCTTGGTGGCTCACTTTGGCGTTGAACGACCCGGTACAAATAGAGGGGAGCTGATGGAAATCATCAACTTAGCAACCTTACACCCCAATAGCTAAATAGCTATGGTACATATGGAATGCAAATTAACACCCTCCAACTAATTGAATTAAATCCAATCGTTCAAGAGTGAAGTAAGAGAAACTATTCTAATCACTTTACCGGTGGAATGATGATAATATAATTAGAACAACACATTGATTCCCTAAAAACGCCACAAACTATGAAGTTTGATAAGTTTAAATGAAAACAAAGATTTTTATGGTTTTTGAACGCCACAAGCCGAATAAGCTTGATAAGTTCCAAAGTTCATGCAAGAACTTGAAAACAAAACACTCACAAAGTGCTCAAATAAGTTTATTACTCAAATCTGTCCTTACAAAGAAAATCAGCCTTGTTTATATAGAACAAAGGCCAAGAACAATTACAAAGAAAGTTACAGCCATTTAACACAAATGTAACAGCCCATTAAATGTGTAACCACCCATTAACATAACAACTAAACTATGAATGTTGGCCATAAATGATTCAACATTTGAAACTCTTTTTTCCTAATCAAAGGACACATGAACTCACACTTAACAAAATAAAACCCTAAATGTTCAAGTTAAAAACCCAACACAATTAAAACCCAACCCCACAAAACTCAACACAATTAAAATCCAACTAACATAAAATAAACCCACAAAATCCAACATGGCCGAATGGCGTTTTATTCTTCAAGATAGGCTAAAATACTTCATTCTAACAAGGCTGGACTCTTGTCTTCGTGATTTGGACTTGCTTGAAACATGTTGACCATTTTAGACTCTTCTTGCATCTTTAGAACCTTGACAAAATATTGACTGGCTTGCTCCTTCCCAATGTGTTCCATGAAACAGGTTAAGGCTTCTTTCATCATTTTAGCTTTAGCTCGTGTCATTGGTCCTCCATGAATGTTTAAAGGATCTGGATCTTTTCCAACTTTAGCCGAATGGTTATCAACTTGCTGGTCCACATCAGGAGTCACCTTCATGAAGCTGGTCCAAAGGCTTGCTAGGACATCAAGAAGTCTCCAACAACTGAAATGAGCCTTTAGAAATGGTTTGGACGAACCTGAACCTAGGTGACTCACTTGGGCGTTGAACAACCCGATAAAAATAGAGGGGAGCCACCTTTATGAAGCTGGTCCAGAGGCTTGCTAGGACATCAATAAGTCCCCATCAACTGAAATGAGGCTTTGGACATGGTTCAGACGAACCGAAACTTAGGTGGCTCACTTGGTCGTTGAACGGCTCGATACAAATAGAGGGGAGCCACCTTCATGAAGTTGGTCTAGAGGCTTGCTAGGACATCAAGAAGTCCATAGACACTGTAATGAGGCTATGGACATGGTTCGGATGAACCGGAACCTAGGTGGATCACTTGGGCGTTGAACGGCCCGGTACAAATAAAGGGGACCCACCTTCATAAAGCTAGTCCAGAGGCTTACTAGCACATCAAGATGTCCCCAGCAGCTAAAATGAGGCTTTGGACTTAGTTCGGATGAACCGGAACCGGAACCTAGGTGGCTCACTTGGGCATTGAACGGCCCGATAAAAATGGAGAGGAGCCACCTTCATGAAGCTGGTCTAATGGCTTGCTAGGACATCAATAAATCACCAGCAATTGAAATGAGGCTCTGGACATGGTTAGGACGAATCAGAACCTAGGTGGCTCACTTGGGCGTTAAACGGCTCGGTACAAATTGAAGGGAGCCACCTTCATGAAGCTAGTCCAGAAGCTTGCTAGGACATCAAGAAGTCCCCAACAACTGAAATGAGGCTCTGAACATGGTTCGAACGAGCCGGAACTTATGAGAACCAAGAAGCATCACCAAAGGCTCAATTGCATGTTCCAGTTGGGCCAATTGCAAGGGCCAAGAGGTTCAAAGAAGCATTTAATGATAATTGATTCTGAGTTGCTGAAATACAAGTTCGGCCCACATGAAGACCAAATCCGGGCTAAACTTTGTAGACCTCTACAGAGGGCATATGGGGTCGGATTATCTATTATAATATGTTTATGGAAAGCCCAAGACGATCCCTACAGATGTTATGAATATTTCGTCATCCGTAACAGATCACAACAGGCCCAACATCGGCCATCTATCTTATTACGTGAAGACTCGAGCTGGACAAGAGCTGGACGCCAGGCAGAACTTTGTGGGCCTCTACAGAAGGCATATGGAGTCGGATCGTCTATTATAATATGTTTTCGGAAAGCCCAAGACGAGCCCTACAGATGTTATGAAGACTCCGTCCTCCGTAACAGATCAAAACAAGCCCGAATTTGGACATCTAGCTTGTTGCGCGAAGACTTGAGCTGATGAGTCCGAATTTCAGCTTAATTCCGTGTGGTTGGAGGAGTCCTAATTTCAGCATACTTTTGTGTGGTACAAGTTAGGGTTAGAGAAGATTCAATTTCAGTTTTTTTCCTTTTTAGTTTGCAAAGAATAATGGTTGATTTGTTTCCCAAATTATGGGGCTGATTTATTTCCAAATGTTAGCCTTCCAAATATGGAGCAAGTCAATTAGTTGCTTGTTTTAGTTTTATTTTCTTTCCTGATTGTAAGGCATTAATTGTCGAATATTTGTTCCCTTTTAGGTCTTAGATATTTTAGTATTTAAGGGACTCATTGATGTATTATTCAAAAAAACTTTGAATGGAATAATATTATTTGAGTGAACGTTTTCTCTTGGTTCTTCATTGAACTATGAACTTATCAAGGGTTATACCTTGTGGCGTTCAAACTTGACTTATCACTCACCTTCTTCTTGTTCTTGAGTGTGGCGTCTACAACCTTCTTGATACCGTTGGTTCTTATCTCCATATAGATAATGGGTCGCGGTCCTTTTTATTTTCTTTATTTGTAAACGTGAATTAGAAAACGATCCTTCATTACCATATATTGGTTTCGGGTCTCACTACTCTTGGTGAGGTTCATATCAGGAACCTAGGTGGCTCACCTGGGCGTTGAACGGCCCGATACAAATAGAGGGGAGCCACCATCATGAAGCTAGTCTAGAGGCTTGCTAGAATATAAAGAAGTCCCTAGCAACTGAAGTGAGGCTCTAGGTTCGGACGAACCGGAACATAGTTGGCTCACTTGGGCGTTGAACAGCCCGATACAAATGGAGAGGATCCACCCTCACGAAGTTGGTCCAGAGGCTTACTAGGATATCAAGAAGTCCCCAGCAATTGAAATGAGGCTCTGGACTTCGTTCGAACGAATCGAAAACTAGGTGGTTCACTTGGGCATTGAACGGTTCGATACAAATGGAGAGGAGACACCTTCATGAAGCTGGTCCAAAGGCTTGCTAGGACATCAAATAGTCCCTAGCAACTGAAATAAGGCTCTGGACTTGGTTCGGACTAACCAGAACCTAGTTGGCTCACTTGAGCACTGAACGACCTGGTCCTGAGGCTTGCTAAGACATCAATATATCCCCAGCAACTGAAATGATACTCTAGACATGGTTCGGACGAATCGGAACCTAGGTGGCTCACTTGGGTGTTGAACGGCCTGGTACAAACAGAGGCCAGCCACCTTCATGAAGCTGGTCTAGAGGCTTGCTAGGACGTAAAAAAGTCCCTAGCAACTGAAGAGAGGCTTTGGACTTTGTTCGGACGAACCAGAACCTAGGTGGCTCACTTAGGCGTTGAACTGCTTGATACAAATGGAGAGGAGCCACCTTCATGAAGCTGGTCTGGAGGCTTTCTAAGACATCAAGATTATGGAAAAGGGATATGTGCGTGAAAGCATGAGTCCATGTGTGGTTCCTGTTTTGTTGGTGCCTAAAAAGGATGATTCTTGGAGAATGTGTATTGACTGCCGAGCCATCAACAAAATCACGGTAAAGTATAGACATCCTATCCCTAGGTTAGATGATATGTTGGTTGAGTTGTATGGTTCTTGTGTGTTTTCAAAGATTGATTTGAAATTTGGATATCATCAAATAAGAATACGTGAGGGTGATGAATGGAAAACCGCTTTCAAAGTTTGCGTGTTTTCATTGGAAAGTTTGTAGTGGTTTATTTTGATGATATACTTGTGTATAGCAAAAATTTAGACGAGCATGTAACACATTTAAAGGCTGTTTTTTATGTGCTAAGAAAAGAAAAGTTATATGCTAATCTAAAGAAATGCATTTTTTGCACTAATGAACTTACTTTTCTTGATTATGTTATTAATAATAAAGGAATACATGTTGATCAAGAAAAAGTTAAAGTAATTAAGGAGTGTCCGAAACCCACTTGTGTTAGTGATGTAAGAAGTTTTCATGGTCTTGCTAGCTTTTATATAAGATTCATTAAGGATTTTTCTTCCATTGCTGCACCATTAACCGAATGCATCAAAAAGAATGTGGGATTTAGGTGGGGGAAGGAACAAGATAATGCTTTTAACTTGCTTAAAGATAAACTTAGTTCAGCATCTTTGCTTGCTTCGCCTAACTTTGCTAAAACTTTTGAGATTGAGTATGATGCAAGTGGAATAGGTACTGGAGGTGTCTTAATACAGGAGGGCAGACCCATTGCGTTCTTTAGTGAGAAGCTAAGTTGAGTAAGTCTTAACTACCCAACGTATGATAAGGAGTTTTATGCCTTGGTGAGAGTTATAGAGATATGGCAGCACTATTTTTGGTACAAGGAATTCATTATACACACCGATCATGAGTCCTTCAAATATCTTAAAGGACAAGGAAAGCTAAGCCGTAGGTATGCAAAATGGGTGGAGTTTATTGAATCCTTTCCAGACATCATCAATTACAAACAAGGTGATGAAGGTACTGATTCGAGGACGAATCCTTTAGAGGAAAGGGGGAATGATGTGGCCTAGCAAGTTGATCACCATTTGACTAAGGTTGGAAAAGATCCAGATCCTTTAACCTTTCATGGAGGACCAATGACACGAGCTAAAGCTAAAAGTGATGAGAATCAAGAAGCTTCACCAACGGATCCATTCCATGTTGCAGTTAGGCTAATTACAAGGGGCCAAGAGGATCAATGAAGCATTTAATGGGCTGATCTGATTTGTTGAAGTCCAAGTTCGGCCCACATGAAGACCAAGCTAGGGCTTGGGCGTGTGGTACAAGTTAGGGTTAGAGAAGATTCAATTTCAGCATTTTCCTTTTTAGTTTCCAAAGAATAATGAGCTGATTTGTTTCCCAAAATAAAGGGCTGATTTGTTTCCAAAATTTAGCCTTCCAAATAGAGAGCAAGTCAACTAATTGCATGTTTTAATCTTTATTTTTCTTTCCTGTTTGTAAGGCAATTATTGCCCAATTTAGTTTCCTTTTTGTAAGGCATTAATTTCTGAATTATTTAGCCTTTTTTTTTTTCCATTAGGGTTTTAGTTTAAAAGGGACCAACTGATGTAATTTTCGGCAGACTTGATTTTGAATGAAAATTGAGAGAATTTTCTCTTCTGTTCTTAGAGAACTAATTGGAACTTATAAGATTTCTCTGTGGCGTTCCTCCTTGACTTATCAATCGAGTATTCCATTCTTGATTGTGGCATCCTCCTTTATACAAAGGTTCACATCTTGATATAGGTGTTGGGTCGCGGTTTCCATCCAAACCAGAGGTTAGAATGATTCTAGGCATCAATCTTGTTACAATCGATGAGGTTTGTATCAAAAAGGATGAAAGAAGCCTTAACTTGTTTCATGGGACACATTTGGAAAGAGCAAGCTAGTCAAGATTTGGTCAAGGTTCTAAGAATACAAAATGAGTCTAAAATGGTCAACATGTTTCAAGCAAGTCTAAATCACGAAGACAAGAGTCTAGCCTTGTTAGAATGAAGTATTTTAGCCTATCTTGAAGAATAAAAGGCCATTCAGCCTTGTTAGGTTCTGTGGGCTTATTTTATGTTAGTTGGGTTTTAATTGTGTGTAGTTTTGTGGGCTTAGGTTTTAATTGTGTTGGGTTTTTAACTTTAACATTTAGGGTTTTATTTTGTTAAGTGTGAGTTCATGTGTCCTTTGATTAGGAAAAAGGAGTTTCAAAGGCTGAATCATTTATGGCCAACATTCATGGTCTAGTTGTTATGTTAATAGGTGGTTACATAGTTAATGGTCGGTTACACATTTAATGGACTGTTACATTTGTATTTAGTGGCTGATATCTTTCTTTGTAATTGCTCTTGGCCTTTGTTCTATATAAACAAGGCTGATTTTCTTTTTAATGAGAGATTTGAGTAATAAACTTATTTGAGCACTGTGTAAGTGTTTTGTTTTTAAGTTCTTGCATGAAAAATCTTGATTGTAAGTGTTTTGTGGCGCTCAAAAACTTTAAAAATCTTTGTTTTCTTTTAAACTTATCAAACTTCATAGTTTGTGGTGTTTTTAGGGAATCAAAGTGCTATTCTAATTATTTTATCATCATTCCACTAGTAAAGTGATTAGAATAGTTTCTCTTACTTCAATCTTGAACGACCGGATTTAATTCAATTAGTTTGAGGGTGTTAATTTGCATTCCATAAGTATCATAGCTATTTAGCTATTGGGGTGTATGGTTGCTAAGTTGATGATTTCCATCATAAGGGTTATATTGTCGCAGTTGATATACCCTCCGACAATTTGTCCTACTCACTATGTTCTCAATCCATCAAGAGTGTCAATCCAATCAAGATTATATAACAAATTATCCTAAACAAGAGTATAATCAACTAGTGGGTATACATGTCAATTATATAATGAATATAATCTAATTATAAAATGAATAGAACACAAATAGAGATTAAAAAAAACTTGATGTGTAAAATCGTGTTATAAAAACCTAACTCGCAAGTGCACGAATCGTGAGATAAGTACAGCGACAAGTAGGGATCGTTCCCACGAGGAAAAGAGATTTATCAACTAAAACTAATTCTAATTAAAGCTAAGCAATTAACAGTAACCAAGAGATTTCAGATTGATTTGATTGATTTGAGATTAAAACTAGATTAAACTAAGAAAACAATTATCAAGAATATGAGAATGAGATCAAGAGGTGAGAGGACTAGGTCATCAATGCTCCCCAACTACGTTTACTCAATGCTTCGAATTGACTTTCACAAAGAATGTTAATCAAGTTAAGGGTTCGTTCTTAAATTATATATAATTAGTGCTATGTGGTCCTGGGATAAATTAAGTATTTCTACTACAATCAATAGCAAACCCTGCATATAAACCATAACAGAAAATACATCAACCATACACCAAGCGTTTCTCAATCAAGTAAATAGCAAACCCTGCATATCAACTATAACCTACAACCCACAAAGCACACAATCAAGTATTCTCAACCACAGTCCTTAGCAAACCCTGCATAAAAACTATGGTCGAGAACCCATTAAGCACAAGAACAAGAGAACCAAAGATAACGTGCAATAACCTGCTACGATAAATTCATTCATTCAATTAATTATTGGTTGAGACTGGTGAAACCCCACACATCCCTCAACCTTAACATATAAACCCTAGATTCAAGACTAGCACAAACCATGCATAGACAAGAAGAAATCCCAAATTGAATGAAACAAAACTTGAATTACTAAAACATAGTCAATTCTAACAAAGAGTATTCATAGAGGTTCACATTGAATCCCTAGTAAGGATTTAGTTACACATCAATGGAGGAAACAAAAACATAGAAGAGGAGAAGATAGAACCCATTGTTGTCTTCTAATCTTGCTTCGAATCCTTCGTCTTCTTCTTGCTTTTCGGTCTCTTCCAAGGATGGATGGTGGAATGGCTCTCAATTTCGCAGTCTCTCCCCCCCTCTGAAAACCCTCTGATGTTCTATTTATATTGGCTCGCCACCTCGTCTCTCGCTGACCTAAACGAAACAGATAACTTAAACATCCGCTGCACGGACCGCTAGGTAGGCACCTTGCCTACCCCGCGGTCATCTTTTGCAACATCACTGGAGACCACCGCTAGGTAGGACAGCTACGTAGGACAGTGCCTGGGGGGCGGTCACAGGAATGACACAAGGCTGGAGTTTAGTGCAAGCTAGGACCGTTATGTAGGACATTGTCTAGGCAGCGGTCACATCTGATCAACTTCTCTGGAGTTTGGTGCTAGGTAGGACCGCTATGTAGGACATTGCCTAGGGGGCGGTCCTATCCAATTTTCTCTCGAGCCTTCAACTTGCTCTGACCGCCACATAGGACCGCTAGGTAGGCACTACCTAGGGGGCGGTCAGCTGCAGAAAATTGACATCTGATCCACTTTGGCATCTTTTCTTCCATATTTGAATATTTGCACCACTTCTGATAACGAGACCTGCAGAGCTCAACAAACACATCAAACAACCTAAAAATGCTCGAGAACAAAGCACAAAGACTAGGGAATAGGGGTCTAAAACATATATAGAAATAGACCGATCAAATACCCCCAAACCTAACTTTTGCTAGCCCTCGAGCAAAACCAACCAACCAACTAAAAAGAAAAACTAAATCCTAGCTAAGCCACTTTCGCAGGGAGCGCGATAGCATTGAGCAGATGCTACAAGCCTTTAAACCTCTAGGTGTCCCTAGAGGAGGAGTTTTGTCTCCTGAGGGTTTACAGCTATGACACCCACAAACATATCCAACAAAATCCCATCATTCGAGATGCAATCGACTAGCGCCCATAACGAAACAATGCATGCTAAAGCCAATATGTAAAGACTAAAATTAAGCCACAAAACTGAAAACATTGTTCGTTTTAAATGAAAAGCCCATGCTCAAGACAATCTAGCATCAAAAACACCTTTGCCAGACGCCATAGATATAATTCGCCTCAACTCTACTTCTCACGAGATATCGCTCATATTTCGCACAGAACCTAGGCAATTTCACTCATCAAGCATATGCGAATGGAATTTATGCACAAGAAATTTCAAGTTATTATCGCATATGAATATATCATTGAAAGAACGCTTGATTTGTAAGCAAAAGATCTCATGAAAAGAATCAGGCATTATGAACAAGATTAAGCACACTCTTACCTTCTACTTTCCTTGCAAGGATAACCAACAGATCAATCAGACTTTCATTATGGTTGTAATGGGGCTATTGGGTAGGGGCTAAGAAAGAACAGGAAAAAGGAATTCAAAAACCCTAGGATCATTCAATGAGAGTCTTCACTTTGTCTTCAAGGCCTTGCTCTCTTTTAGGCCATCCTTTCTTCCTGCTTGCAAGTGGAATGACACCACTCACCATTAATTTCAAACCACCTCTTTCACCAAATTCTCGATAATTCCTTTAAGAGTAGCTACAACACTACCAGTCATTAAACCGTGCATATTTCTGTTGCACCCTTTTTTTTTTTTTTTTTTTTTTTTTTTTTTTTTTTTTTTTTTGAATGAAACATTGAATACAAATACAGTTCCTCTCAGCTTTGGATTGAATGCAGCTCTTCTTCATTTGTTACTCATTACCTTCGCACATTTTCCTGCGGCGAAATCTCAAATCTTCTTCTCAATCTCAATGTATGATCCCAAGATAAAAAGGTAAGGCTATAATTCAGGCTTACATGGGTTAAAGTCAGTGTGGTGAAGAAAGAAAAAGGCTAATCAGTGTTTGGCTTCAAACAGGGCTATGGAGCACACACATAAGGTAGGAAATATTTAAGGCCTTTTAAGTAGATCAAGCACACATAGTCTGAAATCACTTCCATTGGTTCAACTTACTCAAGATCAAAGATAGCATGTGAAATCTTTTATGATGAATGTTCTATAATGCTCAATGTTAAACCTATAGAGATCAAGTCTAGTGCTAAGAACCTATGTAGTGTTTAAAGAGTAGAAACAATTAATCACTCATATAATGTCATTTATGTACGCTTTTTGGCTTAGTGAACTCACCAAGGTAGTCTCCACTATTAATCATGGCAATCCAACTAAGCATCCTATCCACTATCATATCAAGAGCATGTCATAATTTTTGAAAAATGCAACGCAATACTCTAAGTGGCTAGACTTTAGTTTAAACACATTGAATAAAGCATACTGGTTCTAAAGCACACATCAAGGCATCTCATCAAAGATTCAGGAGGAACGACAGACTCAGAACGAAAATAAAACTAAAAACCAAAACGACACTAAATACCCCCAAACATGAGCTTAACATTGTCCCCAATGTTGACAGTCAAGACAGTTATGGAAGGGACAGACATAAAAACAAATAAACTACAATATCCAAAGAAAAATAAAAGAAAAAGAAAAGAAAATAAAGAGTCAAAAGAAATCATATCCTGTCAATCTCCGCCATCCTCATCTGATAAGTGCAAAATCTCAGTGTTCTGGTCAGAGTCTATCTGGTCATCCTGCTGCTCAAAACCCGATCCACTAGCTGCATAGGGATCCTGATCAGGAATAGGAGGCTGAGATGGAGCTCCACTCCCACTAGCCACAGAAAACCGACTAGTCATCATCGTGCGCAAATCATCTATGCTCGTCTCGACATCGTCAAAACGCTCCTCCATACGAACCTCCATCTGCCTGATGCGCATGTCCATGTGAGCCTTCATGGCCTGCAAAAGAGTGTGAAACTGATCACCTCCGGGCTGTGCTGCAGGTGCATCCTCCTCGGGCTGGTCCTGTGCCCTCGCGGCAGCTGCTGCTGCAAGCTCCTCTCTGCGACGTCTGCGTCGCGCATAATCTCCAACAGGAGGCAAACCCCGAAGAGCTAACTGCTGGTTCCATCTAGTCCGGGTGAGCATAGATGGGTCATTGTGCTCCAATCCTGCAGTCACATCAATTCCTGCCCGACTGCAGAAAGCCGTGATCAAACATGGAAATACCATGGATAAGTCATCAGTGCTACAGGCTTCACGAATAGCACCAAAAATCACCCTCCCAATGTTGATGGGGCCACCAGTCCTCAATCGGAGCAATATACGAGCCTGGTCATAAAAAATCTCCGTGCGGTGCTGAGAAGGTAGCAGTGAACACGTCAGGAAAATGTTCCAAAAGGCGACGTCCACATGCGTGTCGCGCTGGTACAACTTCCGCAATAGGTCCCACTGGTCAAGCCCATCCATCCTAAGGATTGCAGCCATTCGTCCTCGAAACGGGTCGAGAGTATCAAGGTACTCCACCCCTCCTCGGCCTCCAATGTCAAAATCAGGAACCTCGAAGAACTGATTTATTACCTCGGGATTGATCAGGATCTCAACCCCCTGGACCACAACAACTCCTCCATCCTGGAGTCTCCCTGCCATGGCACTGGCATAGAATTCGATCACAAGACTCCTATTAGGCCTAGTCGGCCTAGCAACGAACCTCTCCCAATGGCGGGCAGCAACGGCGGCTGGAATGGGCGTCTGTGCCATACTCTCTAGATCAATGCCCCTCTCAATAATCCAGGGCCGTGCCTGGAACCTGTTCACCCTATCTCGGAATTCTTTGTGTTGCGCCAGTCTTGGAGTGGCTGGACGCTTTCCTTTATCTGCTGCACTAATCCGAGGGCGCTTGCCAATATGAGTTTTTGCCATCTGTCACAATAAATAATCAAAATAAATCTACAGATATTCTAAACAGAAATTGGCAGCACTTCGTTTCAAAGTAAGTGTCCAAATACACATATTACCAATGAAAACTCATCATTATCACGGTAACAACCTCCTTATAATCCACATTGGGCAGTCAAACAATAATATCATTATTCTAATAATAACAATGCCAAAAACATTATATATTAAAGAATACTAAAATCACCCATGCCAATAATCTCAAATCCCATTGAAAACAAATGAAAAACCAACCATGCATGCTTCAAATCCAACAAGATAATCAATTTTCACAAGAAACATAATGGTTCTAAGCAAGGGAATTCGAAATTTGCACACAAAATAATCCCAAAATCCATCAAAAATTGCATAAATAAATATATCTAAAGTTAAAAACAATGGAATCATGAAGAAAATTGAGAAAAGAGAGATAGAAATCATACCTTGTGAGTTGTTGGAGAGAGAGAGTAACAATGGAGGAATGAGAGAAAATTAGAGAGAGAAAGAAAGGAGAGAGAACGTGCGCAGCCAAGGGAAGAAGAAAGGGCTGCGCACGGTCCCATTTAAAGAGGATAAATAGGGTTTTGATAAAATAACCGCGGGTTAGGCACTGCCTAGGGGGCGGTCCTACCCAGCGGTCAACAATGCATGCACTCCCAAAGGTGCAAAACGCACCGTTTTACTTACGTTGGGACCGCTGCCCAGGCATGTGCCTAGGGGGCGGTCCTACCTTGCACTGAAGTCCAGAGATTCTCTTTAAGAGTGACCGCTTCCCAGGCATGTGCCTAGGGGGCGGTCCTACCTTGCACTGATTTCCAGAGACGCTCTTTAGGAATCTCAGCTGGCCAGGAACGTGCACATCCAGCGGGTCTAAGTGGCGGTCAACTCCAGAGAGACCCCATCAGATATACCGCTTCCCAGGCAGGTGCCTAAGGGGCGGTCCTATCCCGCGACAAATAATTTCCTTCATACCTGATACCTGGCCACAAGTAAAACACGCATAAAACATACCAGCTCTCTCCTAAAACAGAAAAATTAATCGATCGAACACCCCCAAACCTGAATTGAATAATATCTCCTTTAAAACTCAATATCCAATAACCATATTCATCGGGTTTAAGAACGTTCGAGACTCCTAAAAAAAAAAAAAAAAAAAAAAAAAACTGACTCAAAAATAGACAAAAATATAAAATAAGAAAATATTACCTAAGTGGGTTGCCTCCCACTGAGCGCTTTATTTAACGTCTGGGCAAGACGCAAAAGAGCCTTACGGCTCTGATAGCACAATGACTTCCAACTGAGCAACCCCTTCGCTCTTACTACCACCATTTGTGTCGAAGAGTTCAGAACACTTTTTTATGTCAAGGACTTTCCTTCCATCAATGCTGGTTTCTCTTCCTGGGTCCAATCTGTCCTTGCGGACCCAAACTTGTCGAATTCTCCTTGGCTGTCCTCTAGGCTTTCTTTGCTTCTTTTTGCAACTTTTAATAAACTCCGCACATTGGGCCTTTTTATGACCCCTAGTATGGCAAAAATAACAATTGTAAGGAAAAAACGAATGACCACATGTGATTTTACTAACCTTTGCTTTGGAATAGCTTGAAACTCCATTGACGAGGTCAAGCTCTAAGGACTTTCTTTTAACGCCTTGCTCCTCGGTCAGGAACTTGATAGTGTTTTCTGCCTTTTCAAGTTCCACTAAGTAATCACGTTCCTTCACCCTTGCAATTCTCAATGCATTCTCATTTTTGCATGATTCCTCCTTCATGGCATCTATTGCCTGGTCTTTCAACTCTGCTTGCCTTTGGATTTTCCTTGTCTTATGGGCAAAATCTTCCTCCTGTTCTTCTACCAACCTTGCAAGCTCTTCTGCCTTCTTGATTGCCTCATCCCTTTCTTTCCTAAGGACCTCCACTTCCATCATCAAGTTGGCTTTGTCACTCTTCAGTTTACTAATTTCTGATGACGATTGTGCTTCACAAGTCTCCCCTTTACGAACACCATTTTCTTCCCTGTCCTTAAGTAGTGATAGAAAAAACTCGCTCACATCCTTTCGTCGGTCTTCTAACTGTAGTGTATCCACGGCAAAACAATCGATTGAGCTGATGTCCTGCAAGTCTGATTTGAAGACCTTGAATTCTACCTTTTCATCCAAGACAGTCATAGAAAGTTTTCCCTCATGTACATCAATGATTGTTCTTGCTGTCTTCATGAATGGTCTACCTAAAAGGATAGGTCTCATGTTTGTCTCTCTACTCACATCATCCATGTCTAGAACTACGAAGTCTGCCGGAATGACGAGCTTATCCACTTGTACCAACACATCTTCCACAATTCCTCTCGGATACCGAGCTGATCCATCTGCTAACAAAAGTGACATTGTTGTCGGTTTAAGCTCATTCAACCCAATTTGCTTGTAAACAGAGAAGGGCATCAGATTTATGCTAGCTCCCAAGTCTAACATCGCCTTCTCGAGCTTAGTACCCCCAATTGTGATGTTGATGCAGAAACTGCCCGGATCCTCAAGCTTTGGAGGAAGTTTCTTCTGTAAAACTGCACTCGCATTTCCTGTTATGTATTCCTTATGGTTTGGACCAAACTTCTGTCTGTTGGAATGAAGACTTTTGAAAAACTTAGCGTATGCAGGCATCTTCTGAATCATCTCCAACAAGGGCAAGTTGACATTGACCTTCGAAAGGATGTCATATATGTCTTTGTAGGACTTTTCCAACTTGCTCTTTTGCAATCTCCCTGGGAATGGAATGGGTGGCACGTAAGGATTTGCTGACTTGTGTAGGAGTGGTGAATCCTTGGATTTTTCCACCACTACCTCATCCTCCTGGTGCTTGAGCTTTTCTTTTGAAGAACCTGAAACAGTAATAGATTCATCAGAAAGTTCAGTAGGGTGATTATTAGTTAGCACCTTACCATTTCGGAGAATTGTTATCGCTTTAGCTTGCTCAGTGTAACTTGGAAATTTTCCTTGTTCCATTCTTTGTTGAGCCTCAGCTAGTTGCCCAACTTGAGTCTCTGTCTTCTTTATTGAAGCATGAATATTCTGAAATTGTACCTCATTTCTTTGGTCAGTTTGTGTCATACGCTGCCCTAATTGCTGGATTTGCTGTGACTGCTGTTGAATTCGCTGTGATTGCTGCTTGATTTGCTGCTGCAGTTGCTCCAGTAATTCTTCCATTGAAGGCTTCTTTGGTTGAGATTCAAAGTTCTGCTGAGCACCGGTGTTTCTACTGTTGTTACCCCATTGGTTACCAGTGTTCTGATTGTTCGACCATGAAAAATTAGGATGATTCCTCCACCCGGGATTGTAGGTGTTGGAATATGGGTCATTCCTAGGTCTGGGGTTGAAGTTGTTCATGGCATGAACTTCTTCTTCTTCAGGTCCAGGACCTGCTGCCTGGTGCTCTCCCATAAACACCTTTTGTTTCAGTTGACCAATTTCAGAAGCAAAAGAATCTATCTTCTTCATTATCTGTGTCATTTGAATGGAACTTTCTGTGCCAGCATCCACTGTGTAAATTCCCTTCTTTCTTCTGGAGTTCTTATGACGAGAATTCTGAGCTAACTTCTCAAAGATCTCGTACACCTCATCAGGCTGCTTGTCATACATAGATCCACCACAGGCATTGTTCACTAGAAGTCCCGAAACTTCAGTCAGACCATCATAAAACCATTGACACAATTGATTCGTCAGAAACCCATGCTGAGGACAGTCCCTGGTGTATTTCTTGAAACGCTCCCATGCCTCATAGAAAGTCTCGTTGTCTTGCTGCATGAAACTCGAAATCTTGGCTCGGATTTCACTGGTCTTCTGAGGTGCATAAAACTGATCAGTCAGCTTTTCTCGCACTTCATCCCATGTTCTCAAAGATGCAGGAGGCAAAGTTAACAGCCAAGCTTTTGCCTCTCCTTTCAATGCATGTGGAATGCATCTCATACGCAGCTGATTTTCAGTTATCCTGTAGTTTGGGAAAGACTGAATTGCTCCATAAAACTCTCTGAAGAACAAGAGTATATCCTCATCTGGTAATCCATGGAAACTGGGCAGCTGATTGTAATGGCTACTTTTCAGCTCATAATTCCTTGCTGCAGGTTCTAGCACAATGCACAAAGGGTCATTGCTCACAACTGGTCTACTGTAATCCTTCATAGTTCTGATAGGTTCTGGCTCATACACTGGATTAGGAACAAGGTTAGGGGCCTGTTGCACCCTCTCTTGATTCTGTTCCTGATTTCGCTCGTCTTCCATTACTAAATTTCTGATACGATCTATGTTATCGTTCAAAGGTAGTAATTCTCCCTGTTGAGATCTTCTACCGTGCATCTGCTATCAAAAATCTGCAATGAGACAAACAAATCACTAGTAAACTCTGAAAAGAAAAAGAAAAAGAATGAATAAAAAGAAAAATCTAAAAAGCTAAAAATTAATGACTCGACTAACTGAACTAATAAATCTATTAACTAAAACTAAAACTAGAAATAACCAATAAATTCACTAGTCCCCGGCAGCGGCGCCAAAAACTTGATGTGTAAAATCGTGTTATAAAAACCTAACTCGCAAGTGCACGAATCGTGAGATAAGTACAGCGACAAGTAGGGATCGTTCCCACGAGGAAAAGAGATTTATCAACTAAAACTAATTCTAATTAAAGCTAAGCAATTAACAGTAACCAAGAGATTTCAGATTGATTTGATTGATTTGAGATTAAAACTAGATTAAACTAAGAAAACAATTATCAAGAATATGAGAATGAGATCAAGAGGTGAGAGGACTAGGTCATCAATGCTCCCCAACTACGTTTACTCAATGCTTCGAATTGACTTTCACAAAGAATGTTAATCAAGTTAAGGGTTCGTTCTTAAATTATATATAATTAGTGCTATGTGGTCCTGGGATAAATTAAGTATTTCTACTACAATCAATAGCAAACCCTGCATATAAACCATAACAGAAAATACATCAACCATACACCAAGCGTTTCTCAATCAAGTAAATAGCAAACCCTGCATATCAACTATAACCTACAACCCACAAAGCACACAATCAAGTATTCTCAACCACAGTCCTTAGCAAACCCTGCATAAAAACTATGGTCGAGAACCCATTAAGCACAAGAACAAGAGAACCAAAGATAACGTGCAATAACCTGCTACGATAAATTCATTCATTCAATTAATTATTGGTTGAGACTGGTGAAACCCCACACATCCCTCAACCTTAACATATAAACCCTAGATTCAAGACTAGCACAAACCATGCATAGACAAGAAGAAATCCCAAATTGAATGAAACAAAACTTGAATTACTAAAACATAGTCAATTCTAACAAAGAGTATTCATAGAGGTTCACATTGAATCCCTAGTAAGGATTTAGTTACACATCAATGGAGGAAACAAAAACATAGAAGAGGAGAAGATAGAACCCATTGTTGTCTTCTAATCTTGCTTCGAATCCTTCGTCTTCTTCTTGCTTTTCGGTCTCTTCCAAGGATGGATGGTGGAATGGCTCTCAATTTCGCAGTCTCTCCCCCCCTCTGAAAACCCTCTGATGTTCTATTTATATTGGCTCGCCACCTCGTCTTTTTTTTTTTTTTTTTTTTTTTTTTTTTTTTTTAATGCTACAGTGCCCGCTACAGTGTTTCTTTGCCGCTACAGTGTTTCCGCAGCTACAGTGTTTCTTTGCCGCTACAGTGTTTCCGCAGCTACAGTGTTTCCGCCGCTACTGGGTTTCCGCCGCTACAGTGTTTCCGCTACAGTGTCGCTACAGTTTCCCGCTACAGTGATTTGCTACAGGATCTGCTACAGTGATTTCGCTACAGTGATTTTGCTACAGTGATTTTCTTCAGTATTTGATGGATCCTATGTGCATGGAGGCCGCTTTGTCTCTTTCATCTCCGGTGGCAGTGTCTTCCACCTCGAATAGTCTGGTTGGTCTGAGTACGGTGAGTGGAGTGAGTTCCTCTTATCGGGTTGTTCCTCTTGCATCTGGTGGAGTGTGTTCATTGGTTGGAGAGTTGATTCCTTCTCAGCCTAAGGGGGATGTTTCGATGATCGTTTCGGATTCTGTTACAGGTCTTATTCAGAGTCCAGCGCCTATGGTCCAGGGTGGTAAGTCTTTTGCGGGACTTTTCAAATCTTCTCCTGTTGAGACTTTACCGGTGCCATCAGTTCCCTCTAAGAAGGGGGGGTATGTTTCTGTTCGGGTGGATCCGATTGCTTATCAGGCTCGTCTTGAGTTGTGTAAGAATGCTCTTATTGGTCGTGTGGTGCTTTCCAGTGGTGAGCGGCCTTGGAAGCTTGTGGATCTTAAGGTAAGACTTAGCAAGCATTGGATGTTAAACTCTGATTGGCGACTTATCTCTCTAGGGAGAGGATATTATCAGATTCTTTTGAAGTCTCCTGCTGAGAAGACTCATGTTTGGGGGTTAGGTTCAGTTCATCTGAAGCCAGGTATTCTTCGCTTACAGCCTTGGGTCCCGGATTTTAACCCATCGCTACAGAAGTCCACCAATGCTCAGGTTTGGGTTAGGCTCTTTGATTTATCGTGGGAATACTGGCATCCAAAAATTATTTCTGACTTGGCTAGAGGGATTGGGGTGCCATTGCGGTTGGACAAGGCTACTAGTGATGGGGATTTTGGTCATTATGCTAGAGTTCTAGTTGATGTGGATGTGTCATCTGTGCTGCCTACTTCAGTGTTGCTAGAGAGGGATGAATTTCATAGTTCTTTTATAGCTGTTGAGTATGAGAATCTCCCAGTTTTTTGCTCTACTTGCTCTTCTATAGGTCATTTGCCTAGTTCTTGTCGTTGGAACAAGTCTTCTAAGGTTCCTCTAACTAGTTCTGCAAAATCAACCCAGGATATAGCGGGGGATTCTAGCGTTTTTGGAGCTGATGGTTTTCAGCCTGTTCGGACTCGTTCTTCTAAATCAGTTTATCGCCCTGTTATTGCACCTCAGGAGGAGGTCCCGTTATCCAATGTTTTTACAGCTATTCATCAGGATATAGGTGGTCAAGATTCGGTGGTTGTCCATACTTCAGTAGGGTCTAATTTGATTTCCGGATCCATTCCGTCCGCTAGTTTGGTTCTTTCTTCGGATCCATCTTCGTCTACCGTGTCAGCTATTTCTGAAGTGGTTTCGAGTTCGGTTCCTCCAATGATTTCCCAGGCATTGCAGATTTGCAAGGGTTCAGGATTTGTTTATGAGGGCACTGATTCAGTTTTGGTTTCTAGTTCTTCGGTTGTTAATCCTTCTATTAGTTCTGTCAGTTCGACTGTAGGGGTGATGCATGATGCTAAGACTGTTGTTCAGGGTTCTTCGTTGGTCAATCAGGTTCGTCCTATGGTCTCTACCATTTTATCCAGGTCATCTTCTCGTCCGGGTCAGACAGCTCGTCGGCAAGTTAGGGTTCATGAGGTTTCAGGCAATCAATCATCTGAGGAGGCGGTTGTGTCTTCATTTTCGAATGTCAATGTGGATCAGAGTAGTGATGGATCTGGTGTTTCTTGTTCTTCGGTTGTGGTTCCTAGGGTGCTTATTCGCACCTCGGGTCCGTTGTCAGAATCTCAAGCCGAGCTTCACCTCATTGCAAATTCCTCATGGGCTTCCCAAATGGAGGAGGGTGAGTTCGCCGATGATGAGATTGCTCAGAGAGCTTTGAGGGTTGAGCGTAGGCTGGCTTCTTTAAAGTCCGGATATCGGGCTCCTCCGACGGTTTCCGATGATTAATGTTCTATTTTGGAACTGTCGTGGGATCCGGGGCGAATCCACGAGGCGGGTACTTAGAGAGTTATGTCGTTTTCATAGGCCTGCTTTGGTTTGTATTGCAGAACCTATGGTTGATTTTTCCTCTATCTCTTCAGGTTTCTGGTCTTCTCTTGATCTTCGTCTGGTGGGCTTGAATGATAGGGGTGGGTTGATTCCGACTATTTGGGTTTTCGCTTGTGTTTCTTTTCCTGAGGTTCAGATAGTTCATTGTCATGAGCAACATCTTACTGTTTCACTTTCGATCGGTTCTCGGGTGCATTGGTACACTTTTGTTTATGCGAGCACTTCTACAGTGGTTCGTAGGTCTCTTTGGCAGTCTCTTCGTGATATGGTTAGTTTGGTTTCTTCTTCCTGGTTGGTTGTTGGGGATTTTAATGCGGTTCTGGGTGCTCATGAGGCTTTGGGTTCTCGTTCTCCTGCTCGTGGTTCTTGTGAGGATTTCAGGTCGATGATTGAGGATTGTGATTTGGTTGGTATTCGTTCTCAGGGTGCCCGATTCACTTGGGTTAGAGGTCGCAGTAACCGCACTAGAGTTGAGAGACGATTAGATAGAGTTTTGGTTTCTGATGGTTGCATTTCCTGTTGGCGGGAAATTTCTTGTGTGGCTCTTCCCCGTATCTGTTCAGATCACTGCCCGTTGTTGGTTCGGTTGTCTGATTTTGAAGTCTCTAGTCATAGACCGTTTCGGTTTCAGAGCATGTGGTTAGAGCATCCTGATTTTATTGCTATTGTTCGTAGGATTTGGAGCTCTCATGTTGTGGGTAGGCCTCCTCAGGTTGTTATTTATAAGCTGAGAAGCTTGAAGAAGGCTCTCAAGTCTTGGAATTGGGAGGTTTTTGGTGATCTTAACTCTACCATTGCTGGGAAGTGTGCGGAGCTTCATTCTATTCAGCTAGATTTGTCTAACCGGGGTTTTTCAGATGATCTTTTTCTGGCCGAGGTGAGTGTTCATTCTGAGCTTGATGTGTTGTTACGGAGACAGGAGTGTTTTTTTCGGGATCGGTCTAGAGTTAGGTGGCTTCGTGATGGGGATCGGAACACATCATTCTTTCATGCCTCTATCAAACGTAGGCAGTATCGTAATGTTATATCAGCCCTTTCGATTAATGGGGTTATCTCGGAGGATCGGCCTACCATCAGGGATCATATCATTAGTTATTATTCTGACCTTTTTTCCTCGGATGTTTCTCAAGTTGGAAGAGATTTATCTATTGTAGATGATGTGATTCCTTCCTTGGTAACTGCCGCAGAGAACGTTTTCTTGACTAGCGTTCCATCTGCAGATGAAATTCACGATGCAGTCTTTGCTATGGATGCTGCTTCTGCCCCTGGGCCAGATGGGTTTTCTGGTAGATTTTATCAAAGATGTTGGGATGTTGTTGGTAGTGACGTGGTCCTTGCTGTTCAGGATTTTTTCATCACCGGAGTTATTTTCCCGGGTCTTAATTCCAGTTTCATTATTCTTCTTCCGAAGCTGAGGGAATCTATTTCGGTTGATCAGTTTCGTCCGATTGTTCTTAGCAACTTCCTATTTAAAATTTCTTCGAAGATTTTGGCTGATCGTTTAGCTCGTGTTGCCTCCAGGATTATTTCTCCTCAACAGTTCGGTTTCATTCGAGACCGGCATATCGAGGATTGTATTGCTTTGGCTTCTGACTGTGTGAATGTGTTGCATAAGAAGTGCTATGGGGGTAACTTGGCCATGAAGATTGATATCCGTAAGGCTTTTGACACCCTGGATTGGTCTTTCCTTTGCAGAGTGCTACAGGCTTTTGGGTTCTCTTCTGTTTTTGTGGATTGGATGAACAGTATTCTTCGTTCGTCTAGGCTTTCAGTTCTTTTGAATGGGGTCCCAGAGGGATATTTTGGTTGCTCTAGAGGGGTTCGTCAGGGAGATCCGCTCTCTCCGCTTTTGTTTGGTATTGCAGAGGACTTCCTTAGTAGATTATTAACGAGGTTGGTGGGTTCTTCTCAGATTCTGCCGATTTCTTCCCCAAGGGGTTTTTTGGCTCCTACTCATTTGCTCTATGCAGATGATGTTTTGATCTTTTGCAGAGGCACTCAAAAGAATCTAAAGCATATCATGGGTGCTTTTGGCAATTATGGTGATATTTCAGGCCAGTTGGTTAACTGGGGTAAGTCTTCGATTTATTTCGGATCTTCTATCTCCCCCTCTCGGATTGGTAGTTTGCAGTCTCTGGTTGGTATGCAGATTGGGCATCTTCCGTTTTCGTATTTGGGAGTCCCTTTATTTCGGGGTAAGCCTCGAAAAGCAGTGCTTCGCCCTATTGCGGATAAGATCTTGTCTAAATTCGCTAAATGGAAGGGCAAGTCTCTTTCTCTGGCCGGTCGTGCTACTCTGATCAGGTCAGTCATCACTGGTTCATTTGTGCACTCTTTCATGATTTACAAGTGGCCTTCTTCTCTACTGTCACTAATTAACCGCAAGTTGAGAAACTTTTTGTGGACCGGTTCCTGTGAGGAGACTAAGTTGGTTCGGGTTGCATGGGATCGTTGTTGTAGGCCTTACTCTCAGGGTGGTCTTGGTCTGAAAGATATTGGGTTGCTGAATGACTCACTGTTGCGGAAATTCACTTGGAAGTTTATGACCTCTGATGGTTTTGCTTTCTCTTTTCTTCGGGAGAGGTATCTCAGGCATTTGCAGAAGCCTCATGGAGGGTATGTCACCTCCTCGATTTGGTCTTCTCTTCGGTCTAATTATAGTTCCCTTCTTAAGGAAGGTATCTGGCTAATTGGCGAGAACTCTCAGAGGGACTTTTGGCGGGATAATTGGTTGGGGGTTCCCATTTTGGACATTTTAGGGATTCCTGATTATTTAGCTAATCCGCTCCGGGCGAGGGTTTCGGATTTTATTCATCAGGGTAGATGGGTGCTAGCCGATTGTTTTCGAGCGCGTTTCCCGGATCTGTGTTTTCGGATTGATCGTATTGCAATTTCTCCTGTTGTGGATTCTCTGGTTTGGGCTAATTCTCGGGATGGTCGTGTTTCTTGCAAGGCTGCTTATTCCCAGTTTTTCCGTGATATTCCTCAGGTTGTTTGGTGGAGAGATGTTTGGTCTCGTTTTATTCCCCCCTCTCGCTCTGCTTTGACTTGGCGTTTGATGTTGAACAGGCTTCCTACTGAGGATCGCCTTTGCAGGTCTGGGTTCCAGTTGGCTTCTCGTTGCAGTATTTGTGGGGTTAGTAGTGAATCTGCAGATCATCTTTTTCTTCATTGTCCCCTAGCAGTTGCTCTTTGGGAGGCAGTTTTCTCGACTTTCCAGCGACGTGTCTCTACTGAAACTTGGCAATCCTTCTTCTTGCAAGCCATGTCGGTTTCCTTTAGTGAGCAGGTCCGGATTTTGTGGAAAGCGGCTATCCATGCAGTGATATGGGGGGTGTGGACTGCTCGTAATCAGTGGATCTTTGAAGGGAAGTCGGTGGACTTTAGATCCGTCCTTTCTTTGGTCTGGTGTGCGGTTTTAGAGGCTAATCGCCTTGAGATTGGTTGTATGCGTAACTGTATGGATGACCTTTTGATTCTTCGTCGATTTGGTCTTCAGGGTCGCCCTTCTAAAGCCCCGGTTATCAAGAGTGTGGTTTGGTCGCCTCCAGCCCCCGGATGGATCAAAGTGAATACTGATGGCGCTGCTATGGGCTCTCCGGGGGTTGGTGGTTGTGGTGGTATCTTTCGGAACTGTAGAGCTTTTGTGAAGGGTTGCTTTGCTATTCCTCTTGGTCAGGTTTTCGCTTTTGAGGCTGAGCTTCTGGCGGCCTCATTGGCCATTAATTTTGCTTGGAAGTATGGGTGGCATCGAATCTGGCTTGAGAGCGATTCTTCTTATGTGGTTCAGCTTCTCTCTTCTCGTTCTGAGTTGGTTCCTTGGAGGGTTCGTCAGGCGTGGCAGCGCTGCATCTTCCAAATCTCACATATGGATTTTCAGGTTTCTCATATTTTTAGGGAGGGTAATCAAGTTGCAGATACGCTTTCTAAGCATGCTTTGAAGCTTCAGACAGATTCTTGGTGGTTCTCTGCCCCGCCTTTCTGTTCTTCTTTAGTTGGCAATGACTGCATGGGCCGCGAGTCTTTTCGTTTTTCTTGATGTTTTCTTTTTCTTTTTGGTGTGGCCTACGTGCCTCTTTTTGTTTGGGGTTGTTTTCCCTGGCTCTTTGTGCTTTGTTGCTTTTTGTCACTTTTTACTTTCTTTTATCTCTTTTATATACGGATACTGTCTAGGGGTTTTTCAGCATATGATCGCTTGTGATGCTTTTTCCCCTTAGATCAGTCCAATTTTATTAAAAAAAAAAAAAAAAAAAAATTAAAATATATTAAAGCTAAAGCAAAACCAAATCCAAATGTTCTCACATCAAAACCCTAGAAAGGGGATTTAGTTACATGTTAGGTTTTTGGTTTGTTTTGACATATATTCCATATCAAAACGATATTTTACTTGTATTTGTTAGTGGTCTTAGGTTGATGATTCAAAGCTTCAAAGAAAGACATGGCCATAATATTATGCAAGAAGGTGTCTTCGAAGAAGAATGTGCTAAATTGCATACCAAAGAAAATATTGACCTTATTCTTCTTCATGGCATAAGCACACACACACACACACAAATTATTCATATGTGTCCCTACATCATTGTGCAATATTTATATAGCACATTCACATGTTTTTAAAAGTTTTGCATTGAACTCAAATTCTCATACATTGTAGAATTGCATGTTCTAAGAATATGTCTAGAAAATGGCATACAAGTGTGACGTTGTGCTTATTTGTTTACACTTTATTGTTTTTGGACTTGAACATGATCTCTTATGATTCCTTATTGAGTCTCAGTCATTTCGATGGCTCATTCATTTGGTTCGAGTCCAAACGATGTAGCTAAGCTACTTTTCGTTCTCTTTCATTGAGTTGTGTTCATCATCATTTTTCGAGATGAATTCTCAACCTTTTGTCAAAGTTTCATAGTTTTCATTGTGTGTGAGAGAGTCACAATTTGTAATCTGAAGACGAATTCGAAATTGGAGTTCGGAGCCCTAGATACGGCCGAAGAACACGAGCGGAGCAAGATTGGCCAACGGCCAACCTTGGTGTTCCACTTGAGGCATACGGCCAGAGCAGCTCTCTGCCCACGTGTGCCACAGGCGCCCCACAGGTGGAGGTGACGTGGCACATGCTGGTTGGTCCTTCTTTTCCCTCTCTGTCTTCCTTTTAAATTTCCTCCATTCCCTCCCATTCATTCCAAGAAGAGTAAATTAGAAAAACTTGACCAGAATTTTTCTCTCAACTTTTCTCAACTTCCAAACACCATAACTTTCTCATTTGAAGTCGGAATTGGTTGATTCAAGTTGGAGATTATTTGTAATCAAGTTTTCTACATTTCCAAGTGGTCTTGCAACTGTTTGATTGATTTTTCTAGTGGTTGCATACAGAAAAATTAACAAGCTCGTGATTGCAAGGTAATGATCATAAGATTTCTTCTTTTATAACCTTCAATTTTCTTGGGGTTTCTTTTTCTATATGTATGTATATGTATGGTGAATGCTATTAAGAAAGATAGCTTCATAATCAATCCTAATCAAAAGTCTAATTAGAGACATATGTGTACTAGTTTCTTGGATTCTATGATTTTCACATGATTGAGAGTTGTATTGTGATTAGATTGATATCTAGGATTATTTGAGACTTGATTGAATCATTTTATGATTAATAATCCTTGAAATGTACTTTGATCCTTTGATTGATGAAATCTAGGATTAATGCTCTTATATGTGTTTTTAGAGACATCTAGGATTTAATTAATTTATCATTATATTCTTGCTCTAAATCTTTGGCTAGAATATTCATTGAATACATTTTATGTTTCTAGCATTTATGTGTATGTTTATAGAATCTTGAATATGTGCTTCATGTCTATGAGTTATTCAAGTGTTATTTGTATGAATGAAACTATGAGCTTTTGTGTAAGGTGTTTTCACATGCTCTAGATTTAATTCAAAAACATGTTTAGGTCTATTTGTTGCATGGAATGTCTTGATTACATGTTCTATGTTGTATTGATTGTGATTTGCATCATGTGCATCACTTAGATCATTTGCCTTGTGGAAAGGTTGAAGTATTTTGTTAAAGTGAGTGAAGCTTTAACTTGAGCAAGACAACTTGGCTAGGAATGAGTTCCAGATAGCCAAGGAAAAGTCTTAGTAAGGAGTTTGGTACTCCGGATAGTTGAGCTAGGGGAGCATGACTAGGATCTTTGTGATCTAGATTGCTAAACAAGGAAATCTTCCTAGAGGCTTGACAGTTTTGGATAGGAAGCTGCTTCCGAGAGGTGTAGGACACATCTTGGATAGGGAGTAGACTTAGTGGTTCACTAGCCCGATGGTAGATTAGGAGATGATAGGTTGAGGAGGATATCATTGTGTTGATAGCCTTGAGTGTATAAGTCCTTTTTCATATAGTGGATATCTTTGCCGGTGGTTGTGGATTCAACCTGTAGATGTTTCCACTTCGGAGGTTTATCACGTAAAAATCTATGTCCATTGTCTCTTTCTCTATCTCTTTTATTTTATATATGTGTACATTTTATTATATTTGAACAAGTATTTGTAAAGTGTGATTTGTAGAACAATCCATTTTGATCATTTTTGTATTTGTAATTCTTGCAATACATTGAACAATATTGATATACAAGTATTCTTTGATATTGTGTTTTTGTGCTGTTATACCTCATGCAACAAATTGATATATGTAGATAATGCCTAAATAATAAAATGTTTATCTTGTCTATGTATGAAGGTTCTGTTTATATGTATGAGGGACAAACGTGAGTTTGTTTAAGGGATTGAAAAAAGCGTAAAAACCTATTCACCCCCCCACCCCCCCCCCCCTAGGTATGCTTTAAGCAATTTAACCTTGTTTGTATACTTTCATTACACATATTACAATCAAAAGGAAGGTAAGTAAAAGATTAGGAAATCACCATTCTGATGAGAATCAAGAAGCATCACCAAAGGCTCAATTGCATGTTCCAGTTGGGCCAATTGCAAGGGCCAAAAGGATCAAAAAAGCATTTAATGATAATTGATTCTGAGTTGCTGAAGTACAAGTTCGGCCCAGATGACCCACATGAAGACCAAATCCGGGCTAAACTTTGTAGACTTCTACAGGGGGCATATGAGGACGGATTATCTATTATAATATGTTTCTGGAAAGCTCAAGACGAGCCCTACAGATGTTATGAAGACTCCGTCATCCGTACCAGATCAAAACAGGCCCAAAATCAGCTATCTATCTTATTACGCGCAGACTTGAGCTGGACAAGAGCTGGACGCCAAGCAAAACTTCATGGGCCTCTACAGAAGGCATATGGAGTCGGATCGTCTATTATAATATGTTTTCGGAAAGACCAAGACGAGCCCTACAGATGTTATGAAGACTCTGTCATCCGTAACAGATCGTAACAGGCCCAAAATCAGCCATCTATCTTATTACGCGCAGACTTGAGCTGGACAAGAGCTGGACGCCAAGCAGAACTTCGTGGGCCTCTACAGAAGGCATATGGAGTCGGATCGTCTATTATAATATGTTTTCGGAAAGCCCAAGACAAGCCCTATAGATGTTATGAAGACTTTGTCCTCCGTAACAGATCACAACAAGCCCGAATTTAGACATCTAGATTGTTGCGCGAAGACTTGAGCTGAGGAGTCCGAATTTCAGCTTAATTCCATGTGGTTGGAGGAGTCCTAATTTCAGCATACTTGTGTGTGGTACAAGTTAGGGTTAGAGAAGATTCAATTTCAGTTTAGTATTTAGTATTTTGTTCCCTTTTAGGTCTTAGATAGTTTAGTATTTAAGGGACTCATTGATGTATTATTCAGAAAAGGACTTTGAATGGAATAATATTATTTGAGAGAACGTTTTCTCTTGGTTCTTCATTGAACTATGAACTTATCAAGGGTTATACCTTGTGGCGTTCAAACTTGACTTATCACTCACCTTCTTTCTTGTTCTTGAGTGTGGCGTCTACAACCTTCTTGATACCGTTGGTTCTTATCTCCTTATAGATAATGGGGTCACGGTCCTTATATTTTCTTTGTTTTTATAAACTTGAATTAGAAAACGATCATTCGTTGCCATATATTGGTTCCGGGTCTCGCTACTCTTGGTGAGGTTCATATCAGGTATACATTCTACATTAAGCACACTTTACTCATTACAACTTTGCATACTCCACACTTTGACGTCCAGGCTTACAATTTACAATGTGCATTTTCTACTCTTAATTTTTATTGAGTAGCTAATTTAATTCCACATAATTCATCTAGGCACTTAGTGCCATATTCATCTTTTCTTTTCTTTTCTTTTCTTTTGCTTTGTTTTTTCTTTTCTTTTGCTTTGTTTTTTCTTTTCTTTTCTTTTCAAGCATTGCATTTTAGCTTTTTAATGTGTTTGCACATACATACCTACCTAGGTATAAGCCTTATAATTCTAATACACCTCAAAGCTTACATTCAACCCCTAAGCCTTAGCAAACCATTTGGCACAAGGTAAGTCTAGTGTATAGGTTATATGGTTTATGTTGATGTGGTTCATGAATGAAAAGCTAAATTGTGTTTAGCTTTAAATGGGCAATGGATCACACACATAGTGGGATTGAAAGTATTTAGGCCAATTTAGTGGTTTTTCACATGCATTGTCTAAAATCATATCTAAAGGTTTGTCCACAAAGTCAATTAAGGCATCCACAAGCAGTCCATATGTTCTATGGAAAACAACAATTAATTGCGAATGAGACATTTTAAATATGCTTAATGTGTGTGTTTGAATGATTGTTTAAAGAGTGAAAAACTTTCCCTCAAAATAAGCTTTTTAGGCCGTGTTTGTGAACCTCACGGGAAGTCTCCACTATTAATTCCTATCCTTCAAGCACAATTGAATATTCACTCTAACATCAAGAGAAAAGAACTAGTGCACTTTGCTTAATGCAACCCTAAATGACATGAAGTTAATCTAAACTAAGCAAGGCAAAGATGCACCAATTCCTTACTCGCACACACAATGACACAATCCCAACTAGCAAAATATGCTCAAGCATGACATTGTCAAAAGATTTTTGAAAATTTTAAAAAATTTAGTATTTGCACACAATTTTGCAAATAAGAGACGATGTTGCGCACACACCCCTGAACCTAAATTAGTTATTGTCCTCAATGTCTTTGGGGCATATAAAGCCGGTAAATGCGGTGCAATACACATCCATAATCAAAGAGTTTAAAATCTTCATGTCCATTTAAAAATTTATCTCAAGAATAGAATCAAGTGGTTCCATAACATCCTATCTATTCATCATCAACTCAAGAGATATGACAATGTAAATTCATCAAGAGTCCCATCACAATCCATGTGGACAAAATATGTGATCATTCAAGCCTAAATCCACTGTCACAAACAACTCACAACCTTATGATCAAATAAAATTTAAATTAGAAAAGAAAATTTACCTAAGTGGGTTGCCTCCCACCAAGTGCACGATTTAATGACTAGGCAAGACGTGGCATGGTGCTCCCGCACTTCGAACTCCAAAATGTTCCTTTCCTAAGGATAAGGTTCTCGCCCTTTTTATGATCATTCTTGGCTTGCTCGTCCCTCCAAGACTTGCAAGTTGTCTTTGTTTCATCCCAAGAGATAAAGAAACCTTGCCTTATCGTACAAGCAACACAACATTTGCTTCCTAAAGAAGCAATAGAAAATCTACACAAGCACTAAGCACATTAGAAAGTTCCGGTAAATAAAAATATACTCAATATATGCAATTGCCAACAAGAGCTTGGATCACCAATAATTCAAAAGAAACAAACTAAACAAATAAAACATATAAAAAAAATGCACAAAAAGAATTTTTCTAAATTATGTACTTGTGCTAGGGGTGACATCAACTAAAGGTGGTTTTACCAAATTTGGAAATTGGTTCTTTTTCAGAACCCAAACAAGTTGAGTTGATTTCCCCTTTTCTTTTCATTTGGGTCTAACTTGGTCAACCGAGTCTTTTCTTACCCAAATTCGCTTAACTCTATGTGGACTCTTTCTATTCCTAAACTTACTCATTTTTTTTGTGCTTATGGAATTTAAAACAATGAGCTTTTAAGTGCCCTTTTTGCAAGCAAAAATAACAAGTAGGAGGATTGTTAAGAAAACTCCCTCTTGGTAGGTGACTATGAGGTCCATGTTGTTGTCTCATGTGTAGTGCTTTGACTTCCTTCTCCACCTTGTCTAGTTTGACTATGTAGTCACATTCTTTGACCTTGGCTACCTTGAGGTCTTCATCCTTCCTATCAAGTGCTTCCTTTGTTTCTTTTAAAGCTTTTGCTTTTTGCTCCACTTCCATAAGCAATTTCCATGTGTTCCTTACATATTCTTCTTCAAATTCTTCACATAGTATTGCAATGTCTTCGAATTCCATTGATGCAAAATTCTTCTCAACTTCAAGTCTCCCAACTCGTATTTCCAACTCCTTGTTCTTGTTGGAGACTTCTCTTACCTTCCTCCGAAAGGTACCATTCTCCTCTTTGAGCATGCTTACTTCAAGAGTGAGCTTCTTGTTTAAAGTTTCAAGCTCTTCCACTTTCACCTTTCCCAAGGTCTCCTTATCTTCCAACTCCTTCATCACGAGTTGCAACTTTCTCTCCAATTCTTCCTTCCCTTGGGAGGTTTTCACTAACATCTCATGAAGTAAAGACACTTTTTCTTCTAATTCCGCGCTTCGCTCATGGGTCTTTGGCAGTCCTTCCAAGGTAGAGCACCCTTCTCAAATCCTTGTACAAGAGTGTGTACATGGTCCCTTGACCTCCCTTGCTCGGGATTGACTAATTCTAGTGATAGGTCCGGCCAGCTAGGTAACACATGGTTGGTTATATTCTCCTCATGAGCTTGTTGTGCAAATTGGAATAACTCCATGGTCTCTCGTTGAAAAGCTTAGAATCTCTTACTCTCCTGAAGATGATTCTCTATGAAATTTTTCCTCTCATCATCAATGGCTTTGATTGGTATGATGAGAAGGAATCTTGGTTAGTCCACCAATCCGTATTGAAGCTATTCCCATGAGTCTCGTAGCTCGGCCCTTGATAATCCGTGAAGAAATCCATAGAATCCTGAAAAAAATAAATAAACAAAAACTACCAAAGAAATAAAAAGGAACTAAAAGACTAAAAACAACTAATAGACTAAAAATTAATAAAAACTAAACTAAGAAAAGTTAATTGATTCAATAATCGCTTTAACACCCTAGCAACGGCGCCAATTTTGATGAGCCGTCATTGTGTACTCAACAAAATAATGTTTTAAATGTGATTGTTTTGAAAACCAATTTCACCACTTAAAAATCTACTTAGATAGAAAATTAGTAAAGTGGTAAGAAGGATTTCGTTCCACAAGGAATTAGAGTAATTAGTTGAATAAATTAACCATTCCTAAATGCGATAAAGTAAATCATAAGCAATAGATGGTTGTATGGTTTGTCAAGCCATCAAACATACATGTAAAATAAACCTAATAAAACTGATAAAACAGAATGCTCAACAAATCTATATAAGATATATAAAATAAACAATTAAGAGAATTGCTAGGAAATTGATGGAGTCGCAAGTGGATTACGGGCAATGCTTCTCAAGCTACCTTAGTGAGCCAATCTCACAAATGTTAACCAATTGCTTTGTAGAATATATTTAGACCATCACTATGAACCCTACACAACTTCCCACCGTAATGCCTAATCGATTAAGGAGAGGGGGTCACGGCGGGATTGGTTTGTTACAATTTAAGGTTTAGATTGTCATGGTTGATAAATCCTCCGACAATCTATCCTACTCACTATGTTCTCAGTCCATCAAGGGTGTCAATCCAATCAAGATTATATAACAAATTATCTTAAACAAGAGTATAATCAACTAGTCGGTATACATGTCAATTATATAATGAATAGAATCTAAATATAAAATGAATAGAACACAAATAGAGATTAAAATATATTAAAGCTTAAGCGAAACCCAATCCAAATGTTCTCACATCAAAACCCTAGAAAGAGGATTTAGTTACACATATTACAATCAAAGGGAAGGCAAGTAAAAGATTAGAAAATCACCCTTGGGCTTCCTTTTGTAAGCTTGATCCTTCCTTGCCTTTGATACTCCTTGTGCAAAGTGTGGATGATAAGGATGTGTATAGATAGGTGGAGTCAAATGGGAAGTGACTAAGGAGATATGTGGAGAAGATGGGAAGAAAGGAATGATTGGGGGAAGGTAATCAAGATGTTGAATTTATGGTAGAGGAGAAACAGAGGGATATGGAATGGTAGAAATGAGGTTTCTTGGTTGTTAAGAGTTTCCAAGAGTTGTTTCAAAGGAAAAACTATGATGTATTTATAGGGTATTGGAATTAGGTCACAAAATGGGTATGAAAGGACAAGAATACCCCTCTTGAATGGCTGAAATTCCAACGCTAGAATTCCTACGCTGGAAGTGCCGCTATGAGTATTCGCGGTTCAGTCCATGGCAACATATGGGGCCGACACTCACATCTGATCGTTTTTCCTCTCTGTCGCCATTGTGCTGCCATAACTACAATGTCTAACGTTGGAATGCCAACACTGGAATTTCTATGTTGTCTCCATGGCGATACTCATGGTGACGCTTTGCTTCTTCTTTGTCGCCATTTATCCTTTAATGTCACCATGGCGACATCTCATGGTGACAATACACCTGATTAATTTTCTTGGAAATAATCCTTCTGTCACCATGGCGACACTCATGGCTACGATTTGCTCTAAATTGCATCTCCCTGTTGCCATAGCGACAATTGCTTCATCAAAGGGCAACAATGCCCTGTTTCACCACCTTGTACTTCTTTTTGCATTAAATTCCTCTTCTTGTTCACAAATGCCCTTGAGGACTAAATAACTTGAAACACTTAATTTATTGATAATAAATACGGGGAAATGCTCGAGAATCAAGCATAAAGAGATGAGAATGAGGGCCAAAATCATACAAATTTTGATTCGATCAGTACTAGAGCAGGATCACCGCGTCCTAAAAGAAGGAGAGGTACCGGACATGATTGTAGAAGAGACAGAAGAGGAAGAGCGGGGATGGACTAGTGGGTAACACGCAGAGCAGTTGGAAGAAATACCTATCCGAAAGGACGATCCAACCAAAGTGAAGATAGGAGGCGCGTTGGACTGTGAGGTCAGAAAGAACCTGGTAAAGCCCCTTGGGGAATACAATGACATTTTGGCCTGGAGTCATGATGAAATGCCAAGTATCCCTCTCAACTTAGTCGCACACAGGTTGGTAGTAGATGCAACCTTCAAGCCATTCAAACAGAAGCAGAGGCATTTCAATGCCGAGCGGAATGCTGCGGTGCAGGAAGAGGTAGATAAACTTTTGAAAGCCAAATACATTAGAGAATCCTTCTACCCTGAATAGATCGCCAATGTGGTCATGGTAACCAAAGCCAATGGGAAATGGCGTATGTGTGTGGACTACACTGACCTTAATCGGGCTTGCCCGATGGATAGCTTCCCTCTACCTAAAATAGATCAACTGGTTGATTCCACTGCAGGTAATAAGCTCATCAGCTTCATGGATTCTTTCTCGGGGTACAAGTAGATCATGATGCATCCTGCCGATCAAGACAAGACCATTTTTATCACTAGGCATGGCCTCTACTACTACAACGTGATGCCATTCGGTCCCAAAAATGCTGGAGCCTTTTACCAACATTTGATGAACAAGTTATTCAGGCAACAGATAAGAAAGTCTATGGAAGTATACATAGATGACATGATCACCAAGTCTCATATGACCGACCAACACTCAAAAGATTTACACCAGACCTTCCAAGTAATAAGGGAAAACCAGATGGGATTGAATATGGCTAAGTGTGCTTTAAGGGTACTAACAGAAAAGTTTCTTGGGTTCATTATACACTAGAGAGGAATTGAGGCCAATCCCGAGAAAATCAAGGCGATCGTAGATCTTGAATCCTCTACTACCCTCTAATAGGCACAAGGATTGACGGGCAGGATAGCAGCATTAAACCGCTTCATATCCCGATCTACAGATAAGTGTTTACCTTTCTTCAAAATCATCAAGCAGGGTAAGAAGATGAAGTGGGATCAAGAAGGTGAGCAAGCCTTTTAGTCTTGAAAAAATATCTTACTAACCCGCCTTTGCTATTGAAACCCCTTTCAGGAAAAGTGCTACAACTTTACTTGGCAGTATCAGAAACCGCAACCAGTGGGGCCTTAATGAAAGAATGTAGTGACGGGGTCCAAAGACCAATCTGCTATGTGCCATGCTTTGACCAAATTTGAGAAAAATTATACCCTCCTTGAAAATCTCGCCTATGCACTTGTGACTACAGCTAGAAAGCTCCGGCCTTATTTTCAAGCTCGTACTATTGCAATAGTAACTGATCAACCATTGAGACAATTCTTCTAGAGGCCAGACGTATCAGGTCGGCCGGTCCTATAGGCCCTAGAGCTTACCCAATATGATATAAAATAGAAGGCAAGAACAACAATCAAGGTTCAGGCCTTGGCCAACTTTGTAGTAGAGTTTAGCACGACCTCTGATCCGGGTACCATTGTAATCCTTAGCCTGGGAATAGAATCCTCGGAATGGCCCACTGATTGTTAGGCCTGGATATTATATACGGATGGAGCATCAAATCAAGTAGGCTATGGAGCCGGGATCATCCTTACCAATCCTGAAGGGATCGAATGCAGCCATTGTTTTAGATTTGAGTTTAGAGCCACCAATAATGAGGTAGAGTATAAAGCCAAGTTAGCATGGATGAAAGTTACTGAAGAATTGGGGGCAATTTTCCTCTTGGTTAGAAGTGATTCCCAGCTTGTAATCAACCAAGTGTCCGGTGTGTACCATGCGAAGGGTGACAACATGGTAGCATACCTCAAAAATGTCCAAGAAGTAGCAACAAGATTCAAGGGTATGAAGATGGAACAGATTCCTCGAGAAAAGAATCATTGAGCAGATGTCTTGGCCAAGATTGCTGCAGCCGGAGGACAAGCATTGCCCAAAGGGGTACCACTCCAATTGATACCCTGATCCAGCATAAACAAAGGAGCAGAGGTGAACCCGGTGGAATAACTTCCTCGCTGGATGGATCCTATTGCTGTTTACCTTCAAAATGACACTTTTCCAGTAGATCCTGATCAAGCACATAAGTTGGAAAGAACCACTACCCGATACTGCCTGGTAGAAGGATAACTCTACCGCAAAGAAAAATCCATTCCATTGCTAAGATGTCTACATCCGAATGATGCTCAATAGGCGCTAAACGAGGTACACGTAGGGGACTCCGGCAACCATGTATCAAGTGAGACCTTGGCTTATCAAATTCTTAGAATGGGCTTACTCTTCATCAGGATGCCAAGCAATTTGCGTAGTCTTGTGAACCTTGTGAGAAGACAACAAACCTTCCTCACCTACCTCCGGAAAGACTCGCTTCAATCAGCACCCCTTACCCATTTGCTATTTGGGGGCTGGATTTGATCGGGCCAATTCCTACTACTCTTGGTCAAGCCAAGCATGTTGTAGTGGCCATAAACTACTTTATCCGGTAGGTGTAAGAGAAGCCCCTTACCTAGATAACTGAAGCAAACACCAAGAGATTTGTCAAGGAAAACATTGTCTGCTGATTCGGTACCCCGATAATCATAATAACTGATTTGGGTATATAGTTTGACAATGCCAACTTCAGGTTTTTCTATGAAAAGCAGGGTATCAACCTCCGTTTTACATCGGTGGCCCACCCTCAGACTAATGGGTTGGTGGAAGCTACCAACAAGATTATCAAAAAGCTCCTAAAGAAGAAGCTTCAATAGAAAAAAGGGAAGTCGGTTGAAGAACTCACAAAAGTACCATGGGCATATCGGACTACCAAGAGGATGCCTTTTTTTGTTTGGGGTTGTTTTTCCTAGCTCTTTGTGCTTTGTTGTTTTTTGTCACATTTTACTTTCTTTTATCTCTTTTATATATGGATACTGTCTAGGGGTTATCAGCATATGATCGCTTGTGATACTTTTTGATGAGAATAAGGGAGCTGTACCAAGGGATCCTTTGCATGTTCCGGTTAGGCCAATAACACGACAAGGGCTAAAAGATTCAAAGAAGCACTTAATGGCCTGATTCAAGACACTTGGGCTGATTTTGAATTGTTGAAGATCAAGATAATCCCACATGAAGACCAAGGCCTAATTAACATCATCAAGGCCATTGATTGGGCTGAATAAGAGAATAATTGGGCATGTGGCAGAAGTTTATGCGTGGTGCCCAAGCTTGAGCGTGTGGAGGAAAATCAAATTCAGATTTCCTTTTTAGTTTTTCTAAAGAATAATGAGTTGATTTGTTTCTCAAATTAAGGGGCTGATTTGCTTCCAAATTTAGCCTTTCAAATAGGGAATAATTCAATAGTTGCTTGTTTTAGTTTGTTTTATTTTCTTTCCCGTTTTGTAAGGCCTTAATGGCCGAATTTCTTGTTTCCTTTGTTGAGATTGATGTGTAGCCTTTCTTGTCTTTTAGGGTTTTAGTTTATAAGGAAGCCGAATGGATGTAATATGTAGACTTGATTTTTGAATGAAAATTGAGAGAATTTTCTCTTTTGTTCTTTGAGAACTAATTGGAACTTATCAGATTTCTCTGTGGCGTTCCTCCTTGACTTATTAATCAAGAATTCCATCCTTGATTGTGGCGTCCTCCTTTATACCAAGGTTCACATCTCGATATAGGTGTTGGGTTGCGGTTTCCATTCAAACCAGAGGTTAGAACGATCCTAGGCTTCAATCTTGTTACAATCAACGAGGTTCATATCAGTTGGTATCAGAGCTTAGGCTTCTAAATCAAGTTTGATCTATCCTTTTTTTTTTTTTTTCACAACAAATTTGTAATTTAGCTTTCTGAGACAAGTATTCTAAAATATTGGTGTTGGGTTTCAAGGCAAGTCCTTTGAGGTTCTCGTCATTTGGTATCGGTTTCAAGCACTAAAATCAGATTTAATTATCCTTATTCTTATTTTCTTGTTATTATTATTATTTCATTTTATTTTTGTTATTTCGTTTGCCATATTCCTCCTTAATTTCATCCAATACAATAAAAAAACAAAAAAAACAAAAAAAAAAAAAACAAAAACAAAAACAAAAAAAAAAAAAACAAAAAAAAACAAAAAAAAAAAACAAAACAAAAGAGAGAATATGTCTTCCAAGGGTGATTCATCAAACAAAGAAGAAAGAGGAGAACCATCCCTTGTGATGTAGGAAATCAACAATATTTTGGTGAAGATTCGAGGATGAATCCTTTAGAAGAGAGGGGGAATGATGAGAACCAAGAAGCTTCACCAACGGATTCATTCCATGTTGCAGTTGGGCCAATTAAATGGGGCCAAGAGGATCAATGAAGCATTTAATGGGCTGATCTGATTTGTTGAAGTCCAAATTTGGCCCACATGAAGACCAAGCTAGGGCTTGGGTGTGTGGTATAAGTTAGGGTTAGAGAAGATTCAATTTCAGTTTTTTCCTTTTTAGTTTCCAAAGAATAATGAGCTGATTTGTTTCCAAAATTTAGCATTCCAATTAGCGAGCAAGTCAACCAATTGCATGTTTTAATCTTTGTAAGGATTCCCGGTTTTTGATTGGCTTATTTCGTGTGCAAACCACATATTGGGGTTGTTTGTAAAGGGTAGCTTAAGTGATAGGTGTTAATGCTCAATGACCCTTCTCAAGACCTCAAGGTGGACAAGCACTCAAAGGTATATCTTGTGCTTACTTTCTTATTGAAGAGATTTAGTTGCACACACTCACTTGTAATGTTTGCATATGTATGCTTTACTTTTGTGTGCATTCTCTTCAAATGTCACTTTTCACACTAGCACATTGTTTGTCATATCTTGGTGTGTGTTTTGTGTCGTGTAATTCGTTTCCCGAATATGTTCGGAAACGTCCGCGCTCGCACGATAATGTGCTTGGTTTTGCGCGAAGATCGCCTTCGGAGAATGCCCTTGGCTTCTCCTTTGGTTTCACCATCATTGGTGAAACGGCGGTTTGATCTGCGGCCATTGACCGCCGAATGAAACCGCCGTTTGATTCCAGAAAGCTCTGGATTGAATCTGCGGTTACTAATCGGCGGTCAGGCCGCCGAATAGAAACCGCCGAATTGACCTGATGCATTTATTATTCTCGGGTTTGATTCTGCGGTTTAATCGGCGGCCTGGCCGCCGAATTGAAACCGCCGAATTAGATATTTTAGGTCGGTTTCATTTTGGGTTTTGATCGGCGGTTTCGCTTGACCGCCGAATCTGGTCGCCGAATGAACCCCTGCTTCTCGGGTTCAATTCGGCGGTTAAATTCTGCGGCCACGACCGCAGAATGAAACCGCCGATCGGTGTTTTCAAGGGCAAAATTGTCTTTTCACTTGCCCTGTTCTTGATGCCTATAAATATCATACTTTCTCATTTCTCTAACTTAGTTCTCTGACTCAAAAGAACCCTAAACTTGAAAGAGAGATTTTTGAGAGAAAATCAAATCAAGAACTCATTTTTATACACTCAAATTATACACATATGCATCAAAGATCATCTAAGCATTTTCTAGCATAGTTAGTTTGCTTAGTTGAGTGAGTATTGGTCATCACACATCTCTTGGTATGTTCTTCACTTTTATCATTGATATTTAGTGATTTATTTATCAAGACATCTCTTTTATTATTTGAATGATCTTAGATTAATATCTTATATTCAAAATAGAGATTGTTTGTGATGACATGATTGAGTGTTGTTTTGTGATAGCTATCTAGGTTTTTATAATCTATTGTTAGCTAAGCTATTTGACATGTCATTTAGCTATTGATATCTAGGATTGTTTTTATTGACATATTATCATCCTAGATAAGCATATAGGGTTGCCTAGCTCTTATTGCATTTATTGAGTATTGTTGAATATTCACATAGGTTGTATTATCTCTTCATTGAGAATTTAAGTCTTGTTGTGATAGACCGGGATTAGGTCGGACACCGGGATTAGGTGGTCACACAAGCAAATTGGACTAGAGCCACTTTTAAAGGCCCGCGTGGTAGAAGTGGGGGGTTACAGACCGGAGTGTTAGACGAGGTCTACATAGGTTGTAAACTCCATTTCAATTAGTGGATTTCGAGGTTCGAGTGTGGCGCACTAAACAGCCCGTGGTTTTTTTCCCAGTGGTTGGGTTTTCCACGTATACATCAAGTGTCATTTATAATTCCGCACCATATTACACTTGTTGTTTTTATATTGACTATTAGGGGCATTTTCGGTATATTGACCTTAAACGAAAATTGGGTGAAAATTAGTTAAAATCTATTCACCCCCCCTCTAGATTGATATTGTATACACACCGTGTTAATTTGTGAACTTTCAATTGGTATCAGAGCGGGTTCCTAGATATACTTAGGTGATTCTTGCTCACTTTTGGTGTGTTTTGCATTGTGTGTGATTTTTTGATTTATTCATACATTTTGCATTTTACTCATTTGCATTCATCCAAACACTATGAGTGATATCGGGATGAGCAAAGAGGGAGCGTCGAGTGTGAGGCCACCGTTGCTCACCGGCGTGAATTATGCCTCATGGAAAGGCAAGATGGAGGCATACTTGTGTCAAATCCATGATAGGGCATGGATGGCAATTGAGGATGGGTATGCACCTCCTATGATGACTCCCACTGGTGGAGGAGATCAAGTTCTCAAGCCTAAGCCAGATTGGACAAATGGAGAGTTTGAGATTTCGAAGTGGAATAGAAAGGCATGGCACATCCTTCTATGTGCAGTGGACGAAAATCAGTACAAACTGATTCAAAACACTAGGATAGCCAAGGAGGCATGGGATATCTTAGAGGTTGCACACGAAGGAACCGATGTTGTCAAGGATTCCAAGCTACAAGTCCTTCAAACGCAATTTGAGTTGCTCAAGATGGAGGAGGACGAGTGCTTCAATGACTTTGAAGTCAAGTTGATGGATATTGTCAATCAAAGCTATCAACTAGGTGATCCATACATGGATAGGAGAGTTAAGCAGAAAATTATGAGGTCTCTCCCCGCTAGGTTTGAATCGAAAGTGACGGCTTTAGAAGAAAATTCTGAATATAGGGATATGAAGCCGAGCGAGGTTATAGGAAGACTCCTCGCCTATGAGTCTAGGATAGGTCCTAGCATTTCACCTCCTAAAAAGCAAAAAGGGATTGCTTTGAAAGCTTCCAAGGTTGAGAAGGAGGAAAAAGTTGACTCGGACGAAGACACGGCTTTATTGCTTAGAAGATTCAAGAAGTTTGTCAAGTTCGAGAAGGATGGTTTTGGATCCAAAGGCCAAGAGTTGAAGAAAAAGGCCCCTTTCAAGAGATTTGAGCCTAGGCAAGAGAATAGTGAAAGGAAAGGGATCCAATGCTATGAGTGTGGCGGTATAGGACACATCTCACCCGATTGTGGGAATTTGAAGAACAAGACGGGAAAAGTTATGGCCGCCACATGGAGTGATGACTCCGGAGAGGGAGATAAGTCATCAAGTGATGATGAGATTACCATTAACTATACGGCTTTTGGAGCCACATATGTTGAAGATATAGTTGATGGTAAGAAAGTTGTGACAAGTGATCCCATAGAAGAAAGAGTTGAAGAAGTAGCTACTCATTGGGATATGTCCATTACTTCATCAAGAGACAAATTTGATGATCTTGATGAAGAAGATAACTCCATTGGTGAGTTGGAGAACATAGAAGATGACTCAAGTGTTGAGAATGTGTTACCTAACTCTACAAAAGGAAATGTAGAGAAAATGGATGTTCATGACTTTATAGTCAAGTGTGAAAGTTCTATGATGAAGGATAAAAGAAAGCTAAAGATTTTAGAAGAAGAAAATCTAGAACTTTCATCACACAATGACCACTTAAGTAAGCAAGTGGAGATGATGGGTCTTAAAGACAATGTTGAAAGCTCTAGGTTAGAGAATGAAAAAGAGATTCAAAGTTTCAAGGAAGAGAATCTTAGGCTTTCAACACTTGTTGACCACTTGAGTAGTGAAGTGGTAAGATCCATGGAGGATGAAGACAAGCTAAGAAATGAGCTAGCTTTGTCTAAGAGGAATGAAGAAGGGTTGAAAAGAGAGCTTAGGGATGCTAGAGATTTGATCTCTAAGTTGACCTCTAGCACGGAAAAACTCAACCACTTGTTGAGTGTTGGAAAAGGCCCTAGTGACAAAAGAGGTCTTGGCTTTGAAGAAGACAAGGAGAGTCTCACTCCTAACAAGACCATATTTGTCAAGAGCTTAGGCAAGAAAGAGACTTCACCGGTGCGAACTCCTAGGAAGAAGATTGATCTAGGACAATGCTCTCATAGTGCACAAGTGAAGGTAGCTTCAAGGAGACAACCTCAAGCTCAAAGAGTTCCTCATGCTAACTTCCCTCAACCTAAGATCCACAAAGGGAAGACATCTATCATGCAAGCTCCATTGAACGAGCAATCTTGTCTTGGTTATCAACAAAGAAGGAGAGATCCTATCCAACAACCAAGACAACCACAACGACATGGGAATGCACCAAAACATGCACAAGGGAATGGTATGATTCCTAATTTTGTTCCCACTTGTCGTTATTGTGGTATTGATGGTCACATAAGACCAAGTTGCTTTTATTACATTCAAATGTGTAGAGTAAAAAGCATGATAGAAAAGAGAAAGGCTAGAGCTAGAATGCATGTTAACATAAAGGAAGAATCTCATTTGCATGATCCTTTAACTTCTAATGCTCTAGAACCCTTGTCCACTAGGAAGAAAAATATATCACCTAAGTGGATAAGGAAGAATAATGAACCCGCTTGCTACGAGACTAACAAGTCTCATATAGGTTCAACCGAGTCTAATGGACTTGGAAGGTCCATAGGACCTAATGACCTTCATTGTTGAAGGGTGGTTTTTGACCCCATATGGGGAACTCAAGCAAAGAGAATTTTTGCATACTTGATGCATGCAAAATATTTTAAAGATCTTATGCTTCTTTGTTGATTGCTTGAGTAAGCTTGGTTGCACTATGTATATATGTTTTCTATTCAATAAGTGTGAACCATGCTTGTTTTACAATCCATGTCATATTTATGTTCAAACATGCATTTTTGGACTAGGAAATTAACATAGGAAGTATGATTTGAATGACCTATAGTTATTTCCATGACATGATGATTCTTATAACATGCTAAATGCCATATGAAAAGCATGAAATTCAAATGACATGCTCAAATGAAAAAGCATGAATTGATGATTGCATAATTATTAAATGCAAAACTTGTGTGAAAAAGCTTATGAGACTCAAATTGATTAAAGGATCTTGTATCCGGTCAAAGGATTTTACAATCCAAATTGTCTCTCTTTCTTTATTTGTTGAACATGGTTACTATCATACGGATTTCATATCCGGAAAAATCAAATAGGGTGCAAAGTCGCTCATGCCATGTTTCGCTTATAAAGTTGGATATAGTGTTTATAAAATTGAAAATCAATAAATTCTCTATATCTACCATTGTATTTTGGACTTGAATGCTACATGTCTTGTATGCAAAGCATTTTTGATTCACACATTTTATGAAAATAAATCTCCTTGTTTCTCTCCAATTATTTGAGTAGCATAAGTGACTAACATGAATATGCAAATATCTTGTATGCTACTATCTCTCTTTGCTATGAGTAACCTTGTTGGGGACTACTCCTTTGCCTATATCATGACAAAAAGGGGGAGTAGAATGTGGTAAGGGGAGATGCTAAATTGTTGTGGCAATTTGTGCACATTGGGGAGATTACACATTGAGGGGGAGTAACCCATTGAGGGGGAGCATTGCATTCTCATACATTGCATTATGTTGTGCTTATCTTTCGTAAATGCAAATGCTTGGTTTATCTCACATGATTAATCTCACATGTGTGTGTATTGGAAAATATAGAAAACTTGTTTTCAGGGATTGATTGTTCTACAAGAGATTGAAGACCTCAAGATTTTATTTTCTTATATCTCTTTGTAATGTAGAAAATCATTGTAGACCCTAAGTTTCTATTTTTGTTGTGAGGAATCAATGTGAGTGGTGGTTTTGTCACGAAATAGCCAAAGGGGGAGATTGTAAGGATTCCCGGTTTTTGATTGGCTTATTTCGTGTGCAAACCACATATTGGGGTTGTTTGTAAAGGGTAGCTTAAGTGATAGGTGTTCATGCTCAATGACCCTTCTCAAGACCTCAAGGTGGACAAGCACTCAAAGGTATATCTTGTGCTTACTTTCTTATTGAAGAGATTTAGTTGCACACACTCACTTGTAATGTTTGCATATGTATGCTTTACTTTTGTGTGCATTCTCTTCAAATGTCACTTTTCACACTAGCACATTGTTTGTCATATCTTGGTGTGTGTTTTGTGTCGTGTAATTCGTTTCCCGAATATGTTCGGAAACGTCCGCGCTCGCACGATAATGTGCTTGGTTTTGCGCGAAGATCGACTTCGGAGAATGTCCTTGGCTTCTCCTTTGGTTTCACCATCATTGGTGAAACGGCTGTTTGATCGGCGGCCATTGACCGCCGAATGAAACCGCCGTTTGATTCCAGAAAGCTCTGGATTGAATCTGCGGTTACTAATCGGCGGTCAGGCCGCCAAATAGAAACCGCCGAATTGACCTGATGCATTTATTATTCTCGGGTTTGATTCTGCTGTTTAATCGGCGGCCTGGCCGCCGAATTGAAACCGCCGAATTAGATATTTTAGGTCGGTTTCATTTTGGGTTTTGATCGGCGGTTTCGCTTGACCGCCGAATCTGGTCGCCGAATGAACCCCTGCTTCTCGGGTTCAATTCGGCGGTTAAATTCTGCGGCCACGACCGCAGAATGAAACCGCCGATCGGTGTTTTCAAGGGCAAAATTGTCTTTTCACTTGCCCTGTTCTTGATGCCTATAAATATCATACTTTCTCATTTCTCTAACTTAGTTCTCTGACTCAAAAGAACCCTAAACTTGAAAGAGAGATTTTTGAGAGAAAATCAAATCAAGAACTCATTTTTATACACTCAAATTATACACATATGCATCAAAGATCATCTAAGCATTTTCTAGCATAGTTAGTTTGCTTAGTTGAGTGAGTATTGGTCATCACACATCTCTTGGTATGTTCTTCACTTTTATCATTGATATTTAGTGATTTATTTATCAAGACATCTCTTTTATTATTTGAATGATCTTAGATTAATATCTTATATTCAAAATAGAGATTGTTTGTGATGACATGATTGAGTGTTGTTTTGTGATAGCTATCTAGGTTTTTATAATCTATTGTTAGCTAAGCTATTTGACATGTCATTTAGCTATTGATATCTAGGATTGTTTTTATTGACATATTATCATCCTAGATAAGCATATAGGGTTGCCTAGCTCTTATTGCATTTATTGAGTATTGTTGAATATTCACATAGGTTGTATTATCTCTTCATTGAGAATTTAAGTCTTGTTGTGATAGACCGGGATTAGGTCGGACACCGGGATTAGGTGGTCACACAAGCAAATTGGACTAGAGCCACTTTTAAAGGCCCGCGTGGTAGAAGTGGGGGGTTACAGACCGGAGTGTTAGACGAGGTCTACATAGGTTGTAAACTCCATTTCAATTAGTGGATTTCGAGGTTCGAGTGTGGCGCACTAAACAGCCCGTGGTTTTTTTCCCAGTGGTTGGGTTTTCCACGTATACATCAAGTGTCATTTATAATTCCGCACCATATTACACTTGTTGTTTTTATATTGACTATTAGGGGCATTTTCGGTATATTGACCTTAAACGAAAATTGGGTGAAAATTAGTTAAAATCTATTCACCCCCCCTCTAGATTGATATTGTATACACACCGTGTTAATTTGTGAACTTTCAATCTTTATTATCTTTCCTGATTGTAAGGCATTAATTACCCATTTATTTTCCAGATTGTAAGGCATTAATTGTCGAATATTTGTTCCCTTTTAGGTCTTAGATATTTTAATATTTAAGGGACTCATTAATGTATTATTCAGCAGACTTTTAGAATGAAATAATATTATTCCAGAGAACGTTTTCTCTTGGTTCTTCATTGAACTATGAACTTATCAAGTGATATACCTTGTGGCGTTCAAACTTGACTTATCACTCACCTTCTTTCTTGTTCTTGAGTGTGGCGTCTACAACCTTCTTGATACCGTTGGTTCTTATCTCCATATAGATAATGGGTCGCGGTCCTTTTTTTATTTCCTTTATTTGTAAACTTGAATTAGAAAACGATATTTCGTTACCATATATTGATTCCGGGTCTCACTACTCTCGGTGAGGTTCATATCACTTTTTCCCTTTAGATAAGTCCAATTTTAATAAAAATAAAATAAAATGGAAAAGGTAGTTCAAGATGAGAAAATGGAGGAGGTTGAAAGATGAACTGTGGAGGAGAAAAAACTAGATCTAATACTCTTAAATTTCATGCTGAAACTATGCTTGGATTCCCTTTCAAGATGAAAAGCCAGAGTATTTATATTGACACTAGGGATGGGAATTTCCCCCATGGGGCCCCACCCCCACGGGGCCCCGCCCCCATTTGGGGGCAAAATTTGCCCCCAAATGGGGTTTTGGGGTGGGGGTGGGGGCAAATTTTGCCCCCAAAACCTAAATGGGGGTGGGGGTGGGGGAACCTCCCCCCACCCCATTTCCCCATTCCCCCATTTTCTAAATATGGGTGGGGGTGGGGCCGGGGCCCCAAATCCCCCATTTCCCCCATATTTTTTATTTATTTATTTATATATTTTTAATTTTATTTTCTTAAAAAAAAAAAAAAAAAAAAACTATAATTCTATTAATCTATTACTCATATTTTGGATTGATCGAAAGCTTTAAATTTGTTTAAACTTTTATATGTTATAGTGTAATTTACTAACAATATATTATTATAGTTATTTGTATTAATTTTGGATTAAATTAAATCAATTATATATTTTTTAGATTGTATATTTTGTTAATTATTGGATTGGATATTAAAACAGGATGAAACAAAAGTTTGGTCCGATCGAATTCCGAATTTCGAATTTCGGATTGAAAAATTTTAGGAATATAAATGGGGGAAATGGGGGAAATGGGGGATGGGGGTGGGGGCAGGGGAACCTCCCCCCAAACACCCCCATCCCCAGTTCCCCCAAATGGGGTTTGGGGGCGGGGGTGGGGGTAGGTTTTAGGAATGGGGGTGGGGGTGGGGGGACCCTCCCCCGCCCCATTGGGCCCCCATTCCCATCCCTAATTGACACTTGGACATGTACTGATAACTGCTTGAAACGATGATGTGGTGTGAATGTCGCCATATTGTCGCCATAGTGACCTTGTGGCATAAAGCGGTTACACATTCTGAGATTCAGATGTTGCCACCAAACTTATCTGTTTTCGCCCTAGAGCAAATGGTGACACCGAGTATTTTTCAATGAGATCGCCATTTATCACTTCAATGTCGCCCCTAGAGAAAATGGTGACACTGAAATAATTTAGTGGTGTCACCATTTGCCATTGTGTGTCGCCATGGTGACATGCAAATGGCGACACACCTGACACTTTACAAATCCTCTATCGCCATGGTGACCATAGGGTGACATGAGGGCGACACACCTGATGCTTGAATAATTCCTCTATCGCCATGGTGAGCAAATAGAGACCTCTTGCTCATATGGCGAGAATGCCCTGTTTCACCACTTTATGCGTCTTTTTTTGCACCAAAGTCCTCCTTTTCTTCCCAAATGCATTTGAGGCCTAATAAAACCTGAAACACTTGATTTAACGACATTAAATACGGGGAAACATTCGAGAGTCAAGCATAAAGAGACGGGAATGATGGCCAAAATCATACCAATTTTGGCTTGATCAACTGCCCCCAGGGCACACCTTCAAGAATCTGGCTATCACCTCCTTTAGGTTTTTATCCCGCAAATGAGAACTTTAAGGGACAGAAGGAATAGCCTCATTACTAGCATCATTCTCCTTATCAACCCTTGGTTAGCACCGGATAGATCCGGTAAGAGGCAAAAGAGGAGGAGCCTTTTGCTGTTGAGCCTGCTTATCCATGGCAGAGTAACCATCGACTGTTTTTGAGTCTCCTTGGAAGAACTAAGAATCCTAGCAGCACTCGCAGCTATCTCACTTAAAGGGGAGCACACCGTAGGATGCCTAGGGAGAACAGTAGGAGGAGGACTCTGTTGTTGCCTCATTGGAGATGGAGGAGGGGTAGTTGTAACCTGACTAGATCCAGGTAGGTTACCAGTATTGGTAACAGAATAAGGAGGAGGAGGAGAAGGAACAAAAAGTGCAGCTAGAAGTGCTGTAGGAAAAGTAGTTGTAAAAACTATCAGTTCAAATCAGTAAACCAAGTGAGATAAACCAATCAGAGTAAAGAAAAACAAGAAGCAGGAAACTACTTACGCAGATAAGACAAAGAGATCTTGAGGTACTAATTTACCTTAGCACCCTCAAAAGGATCACAATTAGGATACTCTAGGTTAGCATAATTGCAGTCGATGATTCTGTTACCGGAAAATCGTCACTGGGGGTGAAATTCCAAATAACGACTTTATAAGGACCAAGATCAAAGTCGACCCTGGTCGAAGGGGTATCAAGTGGTTCGATACCAGCTATCCTAAGCAATGCAAATACGACACAGGACACCAGAAAACAGATAAAAAATGAGTTTCTTATTAATCATCACTTTGCATTACAAATATGTGAACTATACATTCAGGACTAACTATAAGGCATGGAGATTCAGTGGGTAATGGAGGTGGTGGTGATGGTGACCTCGTGCCTGTTGATAAGTAGAACTTGAATGTAAGGTTTCTAGAGAGGATTTTCAGTCCCTTTTCCGATGAATAAGTAGTTGTATATATAGGTCCTCTTGCTTGCCATGCACTCCTATAATTTTGGTCTAGGGTTTGGCCAACGCAGGATCCTCTTCTTTTTAGGAGATAATTTTGGAGCTTTTACGTGTAGAATCTAGACTTTCCTTCCTAGGAGGAGTTAATCTCTTAGGCAAATCTTTCCTTCCTAGGAAGACTCTGATTGAGTTGACATGTTTAAAATAGGACTCTCTGGAGGGAAAGAGTATATCTCCTCTATATGGCCACGTTTTAATGGGTCTTTTATGGAGGTTTTAGTTTCTAATATGAGAATCTTGCTACCTGGTATCCTCTTACTTGGCAGGCAAGCTTGCTTGCTATATCAGAAAGTACAAGCTAGTAAGTATCCTACTGATGAAGCAAGAAGAAGTCTAACTAGTATTATAGCGGGGTGCTTAGTGGAATTCTATGTCGAAGTGCTGCGGGGATCGTACTGTATCAGGATACTTAGTGGAACTCCATGTCGGGGTGCTGCGGGGTTTATAGGAAAGCAGGGTATGATGATTTTGGACCCTTCTGCAGGTTCTAATAAGTACTCTGGCTCGGGACGTTGCTTATGAACCAAGATGTTGGCGGGGTCCTTAAGATGCTGGGGGAAGGCTGGGTCGGACCCCGCTGGAGGGGGTATGAATTTGGATTAGTCGGAGTCTGCCTTCGTCGGGGTAGCCGGAGGATGTCTACTCTCCTATACTCTCCTTGTGTTGAGGTGGAAAATTCTTCTTTGGTCCTTTGCCAATTTTGGTGGTTAACAGAAGTCCCCCCTGACTTGGACACTGATACCTTGTCGGGGTCGGAGTCAGGATCCTGTCTATACTTGAAGGATTTTCTGCCTTATCTGCTTATTTCCTTGTCTGACTAGTTCTCCACCTAGAGGGAGGAAATCCTTACTTGATGCTTTCATATTGATTACGTGTCGATCAACGATTGGATTCCTCGTTTTCAAAAAGAGCCGTTTTGGCGCGATTAATGCGGAAAATGCCTCTACCCATTCATTCGGTCACCGATTCCGGTTTCCTGGTGTGTAACTGTCACCCCTCTTCTATAAATAGACCAGCTCCACTGGCGTTTTCTTCCTTACTTTAAAACTTTCAAAATTACAACCAAGAACAAACCCTTGCTTCCTTTCTCCTTCTCTAAGCAATCTTCCAATTTTCTTATACATTCTTCAATGGCTTCTCCTTCACGGCTCCCTATTTCTCAAGAAATTTCCACTGAGCAAAACCCTTCTACGATGGCTTCCACCCATCTCGACCCCGAGTATCCGCCCCTTTCAGACAGCATCGACGCCCTCTTCAACACCGAGAAGGCGTATATGGTGGAGGACTCTTTGACTTCAATAGTGAGGAAACGAAGTCGGGGTGGAGATGAAATGAGTGAAGGCACCCCGCGGGCCCAGCACCGACGCTCCACGCGAAATCCTCGAATCGGGTCGGGTTTCCACAACCAGCCAGAAGACCCAGTTATAATCAACGAGGAGGGGAATGTCGCACAAGTAGGTAGCGGCGAAGGAGGCGGTAACGAGGGCGTCTCTCTAATCGGGGTCCAAACGGGTTCTTTTGCCCCTTACCAAGATGGGAGGCTTGTTCCTGACTCCGTGTGCACCTTGGACACCCTGGCCAAACTGAGGGAGGAATACAAGATTCCAGATTACGTCACTCTTTCTGTTCCTCGCAAAAATTATGACGTGTACACCCCTCCTTAAGACCGTTTATTGATTCACAAAGCGGCTTTCGAGTGTGGAGTCCGGCTACCGCTGCATCCTACTCTCCGCCGGGCTCTTGTGGCACTTGAATTGGCCCCCCTCCAGATCTCACCGGGGTTCTGGAATCATTTGACAGGCTTCTTAGTGCTTTGGAAAGAGCAGTGCGAGAGAGAACGTGTAGATAGGGAGCCGGGGTTAGATGAACTCCGCTTTCTTTTCAACATCACTAGTATGGTGCCCCGGGGTCAATTTTACCTAAGGGCAAACAATGACATGAAGTTTACAGTTCCATGGGCAAATGTGAAGTACGCTGCGCCCTGGAAAGAAGAATGGTTCGTGGTGGAAGGCGAGTAGGGGCACATTGCCTTTATCGGGGGGTATGAATACCCCGTTCCTACACAGTTCTCAGCAAGGGATAAGTGGGCGAAGGGGGTGCTGGCTCCTGAGTCCCAGGACATTCTTACAAGGATCATGAAGAGGGTATACACCAACATGCAGTATCCCACTCTAGATCCCTTTCAGGGAGCCCGCGAGGAGCAGTATTTGAGAATTTCCATTGCCCTTCCTGGTAAATGACTGCATCTAATTCCCCTATTTTTATGCGTTCATACATCCTCATTCTTCTTCCTTTAATTTTAAAATTTCTTCTTTCTTCGTAGTGTCTACTGCCCCGATGGCAAAGGAGTCCCCAACATCACCTGGGGCAAGGGGTCTTCCTCTGCCTGCTTCTGCTTCTGCTTCTGCTATCCCTTCCCCCCTACCAAAATCAATACCGTGCCAGGGTCCACTCAAGCTGGAGCTGATCAAGCTGGAAATGATCCCCTTTTTCTTCTTTCCTCAACAAAACTAACGGCTGACGCTGTCACCCCCCTCTTACTCTAGGCGGGTCATCTGTGAAAGCTTCTGCTGCATCGCGCTCGAAGATTAAGGCAATGCTGGCCTGAGCAGCGAAGGCCTCGGGGTCTGGAAAGTAGACCCAAAAGAAGGCCGCTCCACCTACAAAGGTTTCTCCTGCTCCTCCTCCTCCCATAACCCTCTCCAAAGATCAGGTCAGAACCATGGAAGATGAGGGAATCGTCCCTGTTTCTGACCCTATTGCTAGTATCCTTTCCGGATCGGGGTCGAGAGGTGCCACTTTTGATGAAGTGGTATCCTGATTTGTGGCCTCCTACCCTGGCGGAGACTTGACGAATATGGCCAAACTCCCCACCGACATCCTGGTCGCCAAGGGAGCGTCGGTTCTGGCTGAGGTAATACTCCTACTTACTTCTCACTATTTCTTTCTTTCTTTCTTTTGGCAAAGAATTAACTTTCTTTCTTCTTGTAGGGCTTCAAGATTGCCCTGGCCATGGAAGGACAGCTGCTGACTTTGAGAGAGGCTTACATTGGCCTCCGAGCGAAGCTGGAAGACACTCAACAGGAGCTGATCCAGACTCAACAGAATGTGGCCCCTCTAATTCAAGAAGCCAAAGAGTCTGAAGAGGGGAGGCAGGAGGCCCTGGTGACTATTAGGCGCCTTGAGCGCTGCCTGGACACTGAGATTGTTAGGTCCCTATGCCGACGGGAGGAAAGGGAGTGTTTGAAGAGAGAGAAGGAGCTGATGCAAAGCGAGAAACAACTCCTGCGTGATAGTGTAGCAAGCCTGGAAGCTCAAAAGGACCCAACCTTTGAAGATGGCTACTTCACAGCCTGTTATGAGGTGGCCACTGCTTTACGCCCTCCTTTTGACCTCCAAACGGCCTTGAACTGGGACCGAGACCAGATAATGGCCAAGGCTGCCCAGCTAGCAGGTGGATATCAAGAAGCAGAAGCTCCAACCCAAGATGCTGCTCACACTCATCAGGGGGCTAGAATAGCTTAGGGAGTAGTCCAGGATCCTCCTATCCAAGAAGAGCAGGTGGTGGACCCCGCGCCCTCCTCAAGAGCGATCTAGGTGGAGGATGAGGTAGACTTGGCTAGATCCGAGGTTCCTACAGCAGGAGGGACCCAGATTGAGTCTACTATTGAAGAGGAAGATGATGCTGCTCAAGAGAAGGATCCCGCTATGCTTTAGGTTCTAGTGGTTGAGGCGGCCTAAACTGATGCAGCGGCTGAGTGCTTGGGAGAAGAAGCAGCTGGCCAAAGAGAGCATCCAAAGGAAGAAAGAGAGGACTAATCTGGCCCTTTTTTATTATTATATTTTTTTTTATTTTTTTTTGTAGCCCGACATGGGAGCTAGGCACCCCGTTTTATAAATATAACAACTTAGTTACTTAATTCATACTTGTGTTTTGCTTTCTCTTGTACTTAGAAACTTTCCACAGCATATAAACTCGTAAGCAATTTGATCCCGAATGAATAACTACTCCATAATAAAATTGACCATAAAATGCTTATATCTTATAGTCGTAGGGACCAGCGAGGTCTGACACTAATCAAATCCTCCTTTAATCGGACTCCTGTGAGCATGTAGCAATGTGAAGTTTTAAGCATCCTGTCGAGGTAACTTGATACTAGTGACAATTTGACTTTGTGAACTTCTAAATTCCCTCTGACTATTGATCCTCTGTCGGGGTAACCAGGTGCTTATAACAATTGGACTTGATGAACTTCTAAGCCTCCTTGGATTGTGGATCCTCTATCGGGGTAGAAAATGGAGAAATAAAGGACCAAGTATCCTGATGAGGCATCCCGATGTTACTATAGGTCTGTCTTGGTAGGTAACTAGGGCCACTTTAGCACCAAGCTTCTCGGAGGAGGGTATTCCCTGACCAAAGTAGCAGGAGAGCCCTGAGGCAATTTCTTGGTCTTGAAATGGTGAAGTAAGGAACCGGGTACCCTGAGGCATCCCAATCTTACTGTAAGTCTATCCTGGTAGGCAACTAAGGCTACTTTAGCACCAGGCTTCTTGGAGGAGGGTATTCCCCGACCAAGGCAGCAGGAGCGCCCTAAGGCTATTTCCTGGTCTTGAAATGGCGAAGTAAGGAACCGAGTACCCTGAGGTATCCCGATCTTACTGTAAGTCTGTCCTGGTAGGCAACTAAGGCCACTTTAGTACCATGCTTCTTGGAGGAGGGTATTCCCCGACCAAGGCAGTAGGAGCGCCTTAGGGCTTTTTCCTGGTCTTGAAATGGCAAAGTAAAGAACTGAGTACCCTGAGGTATCTCGATCTTACTGTAAGTCTGTCCTGGTAGGCAACTAACGCCACTTTAGCACCAGGCTTCTTGGAGGAGGGTATTTCCCAACCAAGGCAGCAGGAGCACCCTGGGGCTTTTTCCTGGTCTTGAAATGGCGAAGTAAGGAACCGAGTACCCTGAGGTATCCCGATCTTACTGTAAGTTTGTCCTGGTAGGCAACTAAGGCCACTTTAGTACCAGGCTTCTTGGAGGAGGGTATTCCCCGACCAAGGCAGTAGGAGTGCCCTAGGGCTTTTTCCTGGTCTTGAAATGGTGAATCAGTGATGGCGAGGTATAAGCATTTAGTAGGAAGTACTGGAGGATCTAGTAGGAGATATTGAACACTGGACACAGAAGAGTCATATAGGAGAAGAAACTGCTTTTATTGAATTTTCCCAGTCAATACAATATGGAATTGGGGTGAGTATTCCTGCCGACACAAAAAAAATTTCTAAGGGTAGAATTTCCTGAGGTGATCGACATTCCATGTATGGTCCACTGGGTATCCCTCCATGTCTTCCAGCTTGTAAGCTCCACCCCGGAGCAATGCCTTAATCAAGTATGGACCTTCCCAGTTTGGAGCTAGCACCCCGTCAGACCTTCTTCGTGTATTCTGAGTTACCTTCCTGAGAACCAAGTCTCCTTCTTTGAAGTTTCGGATCCTCACCATTTTGTTAAAATGTCGGGCTATCTTGCTCTGATATATAGCCACCTTCTCAGCAACCCTGCTTTGCCTTTCCTCCAGTAGGTCGAAGCTAGCTCTTAACTTAGCCTAATTGTCTTCCAGTTCATAATTTTTTACCTGGAAAGATATGAGTTTATGCTCAATGGGCAAGACCGCCTCTGTTCCAAAAACTAGGGAGTAGAGGGTCTCTCCTGTTGCTGTCCGCCTAGTCGTTCTGTAAGCCCACAATACATTGGGTAACTCTGCAACCCATAACCCCTTCTTCTGTTGGAGTTTTTTCTTCAGGAGCTTCTTAATGGTCTTGTTGGTGGCTTCAACCAACCCATTGGTTTGAGGATGAGCCATCGATGCAAAACGAAGATTGATCCTCCGGTCCTCACAGAATTCCCTGAAGTTGGCATTGTCAAATTGTTTTCCCAAATCAGTTATGATGGCCATCGAGGTGCCGAATCGGTAAACAATATTTTCTTTGACAAAGTTTGTGGTTTTTTCTTCAGTTATCCGGGTAAGGGCCTTGGCTTCTACCCACCGAGTAAAATAATTTGTTGCCACCATTTCGTGTTTGGCTTGGCTGGGTGCAGTGGGAAGCGGCCCGATCAGGTCTAGTCCCCAGATAGAAAAAGGGTAGGGGGTACTGATTGAGGAGAGCCTTTTTGGTGGGAGATGATAGAGGTTTGCTGTTTTCTGACAAGCTTCGCATGATCGCGTAAATTGCCTTGCATCCTGATGTATAGTCGGCCAGTAGTAACCCATCATGATTACCTGGTAAGCCAGAGTTTCACCTGATATATGATTACCATAATCCCCTGAGTATACCTCATTAAGTGCCCAGTGCGCATCATCGGGATGGAGACATCTGAGTAGAGGGAGAAATTTCCCCTTACGGTATAGGTACCCTTCTACCATGCAGTACTGAGTAGCTATCCTCTTGAACTGTCGGGCTTGATCCGAATTTGTAGGGAGAGTGTCACTTTGGAGATAACCTGCTATTGGATCCATCCAACATTGGGGGGGGGGGGCGGGGTGCTCACGGGAAGGACTTCTGCATCCTTAGCTATACTGGAGAAGGGAACCAATTGTAGGGGTACTCCTTTTGGCAAATCATGTCCTTCTCCTGTGGCAATATTAACCAGGATATCTGCGCGATGGTTCCTCTCTCTGGGAACTTGTTCTATCCTTACACCCTTAAACTTCTTCATGGCTTCCTGAACTTTAGCCAGATAGGCCACCATGCTGTCACCTTTTGCTTGGTACAACCCTGTCACCTGATTACCACTAGTTGGGAGTCACTCTTAATCAGAAGGTATTCAGCTTCCAAGGCTCCTGCTACTTTCATTCCTGCTAATAGAGCTTCATACTCTACTTCGTTGTTGGTAGCTCTGAACTCAAACCTGAAACAATGACTACACCTGTTTTTTTGTTGGTAGCTCTGAACTCAAACCTGAAACAATGACTACACTCAGCTCCAGCGAAGTCAATCAAGACGATCCCGTCTCCGCATCCCGACTGGTTTGAAGCTCCATCCTTGTAAAGAACCCAAACCTTGCTGTCTTCAGGCCATTCTAGATTGGCTTGATCCGGATCTGGGTCTATTGATTTCCCCAGGTTTGGAATCGGGTTAAACTCCACTATGAAGTTCGCCAGGGCTTGGGCTTTAATCTTGGTTCTTACCTTGTATTTAATGTGGAATTGTGGGAGCTCTAGGGCCCATAGAACCAATCTGCCCGACACATCTGGCCTCTGGAGGAATTGTCTCAATGGTTGATCTGTGACAAACGCGACGATGTGAGCTTGAAAATAAGGTCGGAGCTTTCTGGATGTGGTCACCAAGGCGTAGGCGAGCTTCTCGAGTAGAGTGTAATTTTTCTCGGACTTAGTAAAAGCCCGGCTCACATAGTAGATTGGTCTTTGCACCCCGTCATTGCATTCTTTCACAAAAGCTCCACTAGTAGCAACTTCAGAAACTGCTAGGTAGAGTAGGAGCCCTTCCCCCGAGGTCGGCTTTACCAGTAGTGGCGGACTTGACAAGTACTTCTTTAAAGCTTGAAAAGCCTCCTCACCTTGCTCATCCCACTTCATCTTCTTCCCCTGCTTGATGACTTTGAAAAATGGGAGACATTTATCTGTGGAGCGGGATATGAATCGGTTCAGGGCTGCTATTTGTCCGGTTAATCCTTGTGCCTGCTTGAGAGTTGTAGGGGACTTGAGATCCAGAATGGCTTTGATCTTCTCAAGATTAGCCTCAATTCCCCTTTCATGCACCATGAATCCTAGGAATTTGCCTGCTGCTACCCCGAATGCACACTTAGCGGGGTTCAACCTCATCTGGTTCTGCCTTATTACCTGGAAGGTCTGGCGTAAGTCCCCTGTATGTTGTCCTGCTTCTTGAGATTTTGTGATCATGTCATCTATGTACACCTCCATGGATCTCCCTATCTGCTCCTTGAACAGTTTGTTCACCATACGCTGGTAGGTGGCACATGCATTTTTGAATCCGAATGTCATTACCTTATAGCAGTAGAGGCCTTGTCCTGTGATGAAGCTAGTCTTGTCCTGATCTGAAGGATGCATCATGATTTGGTTATACCCCGAGAAAGCATCCATGAAGCTTAGGAGCTTGTTTCCTGTAGTGGAGTCAATGAGCTGGTCTATCTTAGGCAGAGGGAAACCATCCTTAGGACAAGCCATGTTGAGATTGGTGTAATCCACACACATTCGCCACTTTCCGTTAGATTTGGTTACCATAACCACATTGGCGATCCACTCGGGGTACCGGGATTCCCTGATGAATCCGGCCTTCAGGAGCTTGTCAACCACTTCTTGGACCACGGCGTTCCATTCGGCATTGAAGTGTCTTCTTTTCTACTTAACCGGCTTGAAAGTTGCATCCACTGCCAACCTATGGGTAGCCAGGCTAAGAGGAATGACAAGCATCTCCTCATGGCTCCAAGCAAAGATATCGTTGTACTCTCTAAGAAGCTCTATCAAATCCTTCTTAATCTCCGGGTCCAGTCCTCATCCTACTTTTACTGTCTTTGTTGGATCTTCGCTCCGGATCAAGACCTCCTCTAACTGTTTTGCGGGGTGCCCATTGGTCCAACCACGTTCTTATTCTTCTAGCTCTTCCACGATTATGTCTGGCACCTCTCCTTCTTCTAAGGCATCCCGCTCTATCGCTCTCTAACTTGGGTCGCTGGTCACCTGTGCGCATTGTTTAGCTAATGCAGCGAGGTTGGTGGACACCGCGTAATAATTGCGAGCTGCCTGCTGGTCTCCTCTTACTTCTCCTACTCCTGATCCCATCGAAAACTTCAACACATTGTGGTAAAGGGACAGCACCCCCATGATCCCTGACAAGAAAGACCTGCCTAAGATCGCATTGTATGCAGATGGGGTGTCTACTACAATAAATTATGTCATTATGTTCTGTTGTAGGGAAGCTTCTCCGACTATCACCGGTAGAATCTTCATCCCTATCGGCATCACTGAGTCTCCTGTGAATCCATACAGAAGGGAAGTGCAACTTTTGTAGCAAGAATTCTTCAAGTTGAGCTGCTCATGAGCCCTTTTGAACAAAATATCAACACTGCTTCCTGTATCAATCAGGACGTGGTGTACCAAGCAGTTGGCGATTTGTACTGTGATTACCATAGGGTTATCATGTGGCTGAACTGTATTGTAGACATCCTCCTCCGTGAAGATGATTTTGGTGGAGCGGGATAGATCCCGGGATCCACTAACTTTGAGTACCTCGTGGTTAGCATTAAGTCTGGGAATCTTCCTTGTATGATTCTTTCTCGAATTATTGGAGGTTCCAGCTAGGGTAGGGCCTCCACTAATAGTATGTATCACTTGGATTTGCTGCATCAGATCCTTCTCCCCATCTCTCATTCTTTCTACTGCCTCCTGCATCCCGCTTTGAACCTGTTTCCCTTCTTTGATGCTGTCCCGTACCTGCTGTAAAAATTTGGTTAAAAGACCTCCCCTTACCAATCCTTCAATCAGATTGTAGAGGCTATAGCACTCTGAGGTGTTGTGCCCTATATCCTCGTGGAAGTTGTAATACTTGTATTGATTCCTCCTGTCAACTGGGATTTTCATGGGACCTGGCTTTCTGAGTAGACCCTTATCCCGAATGGCAAGATAAATAGTTTCTCACGAAGCATTGAGAGGGGTGTAGTGATTATACCCTTCTTCCTCTCTTGCCACCCTGGATACTTCCTTCAGGGTAATATCTTTAGGAGGTGATCTTTTGACCGGATACCTTTCCTGGTACGAAGGAATATGAGGCGGCCTGTAAGTAGACCGGTTCGGAGGCTGATTCTGAAACCTCATAGTGGGTGAGGGGTTCTGAGCTTCCTTTTTATGGCGTGGCACTAATCGGGATTCTTCATGCTCGATCTTGATCCGGAGTTGTTCATCAATTTCCACCTGTTTCAGAGCCCGGTTGTAGGCTTCCTGGTACATTTCCAGAGGATGCTTGGCAAAAGAATGGAACAGTCTGCCAGCCCATAAGTTCCTCCGGAAGTTGGCTAGTATTTCCTTCTCATTGAATACACCCATCTGGACAACCTCTTTATGGAATTTCTCCACATAAGATCTTAGCGTTTCACCCCATTCCTGAACCACGTATTGCAGCAAGATAGGATCCTTGGGATGGGGTTTGATTCCCTGAAACTGTGCACATAAAGCTTTGGTGAGTTTAGAAAAAGAATCGACACTACCTGGTGGTAACTTTCTGAACCATGTTTTGGCACAGTCAGTCAAGGTTGAAGGAAACATTCTGCACATAGCCAGCCTGGTTGCACTTTGAACCTCCATCTGGTGGACAAAGCTTTCCAAATGGCTGACAGGGTCCTCTGTTACGGAATACTTCTCTGAAGGAATCCTGAACTTAGGGGGCAACCCTGCCTTTCTGACTCTTTTGGAGAAAGGTGCATTCATCTCGCCCAAGGGGTTCTTCTGGATTCCTTGATGTTTTCCCTTTTTTAATTGCTCCAACTCTTTCGCCATCCTTATCATCTGATCCTCCAGGCGCTGAGACTTTTTGGTTCCGGATCATGCTACTGAAACCTTTTCATCCGAAGATTCTAAATCAATGACTACCTCCTTTCGCTTAGCTCTCTGATGCTTTTCTTTGGAGCTCTTTCGGGATTTGGCACTTCCTTCAGAATCGGGATGTGGATCTCTCTCCTTTGCCCTTGGTTTCGGTGGGGACTGACCCTTCTTAGGAGGAACCTCAATTGCGGACTTCACTAGTTTGGGTTTGAGTTCCGCCTGTCGGACTGGGAGAGGTGGACCCAATCGGTCGAAAACTGGTAATCGGACACTTGGGCCAGCATCTCCTAGGATCCCAGTGTTGGGGATAATGCCCTAAGAACATATGTTGTTAATCTTCTTGCTGAATTAATAATTAGATTGACATTCTATTACATATTTGTGTGCATTTAATGTTATTAATATTGTATTAATAACATAAAATTCCATGATTATTAAATGTAATATTAAACATAGTATATAAGTTGTTATATACATGAGGATTATGTTTAATATAATAATCTTAATTGTCTGTAATTGATAATTAAAGTTGGGATCTTTAATTAATTAAAATTACTAGTATGGTTCATTCCCATTAAGAATGGAACAGTTTTATCCGAACTGTTGATGTAGTGACATTAGAATGAAGGTACTTTGTATAATAAGATTATACAAGACATGGACGCGATAAATTGGAATCTTTAATAATCTCCGTCTTGAAATAAAGTATTCCCTTTTATCAATCAGATGGTCATATATGGAACGATCTTAATCCTGAGTATTTAATAGACTCCTACTTATAAAGTTGTGTCTTTTGACTTACTCGGTATGGTTTGCTCTAATTGCCAAACCTAAAAACCTTGTATCTTAGAGACATGATGATATACTTAGCTGGGAATGATAATATACAAGATAGAATCCATTCCTTCTTAATTGAAGTAAACAAACAGTTCTCTTGAGTAAATGATTCGGGTCTTGAACAATAGAGCGCTCAATTTATGATAAGATCATAAATAATTGTTTATTAGAGAATCACGGGCACTCAAGGATAAAGACGTAATTGAGAGGTCAACGGTTTTGAACCTAGCTCATATTACGAACTGTTTATGGAGGATTGATCTATATGTAATGATTATATCAATGGACTGTTCGATTCCTATTCGAGTAATTAATTCTATAATAACAAGAGTACAGTTCCAGTTTTTTAGTGGAATAAATCTGGAATTAATAAATCTAATATTTAATTAAAGAGTTTAATTAAATATTGAAGATTTATTGGAGCTTGAAATTATAGGTCCATGTGTCCCCATACCATCTCTATAATACTGTATTGAACATTAAGGTATACTGAGGCTTAGTGATTAATTTGGAATTAATCATCTATACATAAAGAAGTTTATGTATTGTTTTATTTATAAAATAATATTTTGATTATTTAATTATATGTATTAAATAATGTATGATTATTTAATTATATGTATTAAATAATGTTTGATTATTTAATTATATGTATAAAATAATATTTTGATTATTTAATTATATGTATTAAATAATGTTTGATTATTTAATTATATGTATAAAATAATATTTTGATTATTTAATTATATATATATGTTTTAATAATTGGGGTGGGATGTATTATTGTTACTTTTAGTCATGAATGGGGTGGGTGGAAATAAAATACCCTTGCTTTTCTACTAGTGTTTTTTCTTTTGTTTTGTTTTTTCTTTCATCATTGCATTTAAAGCATAGTGGAATACTAGCTCCCATTCTATGATTCTTTACACCACCCACCCTAGTACTATGATAGTGGAAAAATACTACACCACCCAATATATATACATATAGCTCTCTCTCTCACTCTCTAATAGAATGGAAGAAGCATAAAAAGAAAATATTTATTTTTGAGTTGATTCATATATTTTGAGCTTCATGAAAACAAGACAAGAAGAGTTCTTGTTTTGAGAAACACTAGTTCTAAACAAGAGAGTGATAACAAAAGAGAAAAATTATTTTTAAGGTCTAAGCCTCTAAAAATATTGTGAGATAGTCTCTCAATATTTTTCTAGTTGTCTCAAGTGTTGAGTACACAACTAGTACAGAAATTCAAGAGTTGAATTTTTCTGTTCAATACCGAGACGCCCACTCGTCGGTTCTTTGGTGTTGGAGATTCAGTGTGGAAGAACTTGGTTCGAGGGAATCACGAAGATTCTACAGTGGAGGAACTCGATTCGAGCGAATCACGGAAAGTCTACAAGGGTAACTATTTCCTTCCTTATTATTTATAGTTAAATATTAGAATCAATATAATCACAACGATCCGGCTAAAACGTTTTTGATGAAATTTTAAAAAGAAACCGGGCCAACCGCACTTCCGCTGCGCGGATACCGGTTCCGGTTCCGGTTCACGGAACCAACAATTGGTATCAGAGCCACGTTGTAATTTATATTGATTCTAATGTTGAAATTGATTCCGGTAGTAGGCGCTTTGCATTAAATGTGATTTAATGGTTCTTTTTTATTCATGTGATGAATGGTAAATAAAAATGATTTTTGGTCGTTAATTATATGGTTCCTTTGGATTTTATGTTTTATCGCTTCTTCAATTTTTAGATAAAAAATTTGTAAACCCAAGGGGTATAGGATTTTTGTAAATTGTGATATTGAAGAGGATGGCGTTATCAACAAATCGATGAGATTGGATCGGATGCTGAAGAAAGATTACAACAAGACCATTTTTGTAATTTGATTTATTTATGGGTTGTAATTTAAATATCCAAAGGAACTCGGCCAAAATTCATTTAGTTTTTATTTTGCTTTTTCATATTATATTTTATGCGATAATTATATAATATGTTCATGCATATAATATGTCATCTTAGTTAGTAAGTGCCTACTGGAATCATTATAACATGACATGCATACATATTCTATTCTAAAACTGTTTTAGATTAGAAAATGTTTTATAATTTGTTATAATTATTATTATTACATAATATTGGATATTTTGTAATTAAAATACGGCAATTCAAAATATTGAGTGGGAGAGGGTAATATGACAATATTACCCATAGTCTCTACCATTAGTACAACATCGTGAGATTTAAATGGCACCTCGAGACGCTTTGATTTCGTCCTCCCTACGGAGGGTGTCCATTTGAGTCATAGCAAGGTTGTCTTCCATGCGATAGGATTTTTAGATGTATTTCAAAATTGACCTACCCTACGGCGGTAATTTTTGAGTTAAGTCTGAAAAATCTGAAATGGTAGGTTACACTCAAAAGATGTAATTAAGCTTGTTAATTACAATCTTGATCAAAGTAAACGGTGATTAATGAAAGTTGAAAATATGAGATATTTTGATTTAACTTTTATTGATTGAGAAAGTCTCAATTCAATTGTCAAATGCATGACTATTATTATTACATAATATTGGATATTTTGTTATTAAAATACGGCAATTCAAAATATTGAGTGGGAGAGGGTAATATGACAATGTTACCCATAGTCTCTACCATTAGTACAACATCGTGAGATTTAAATGGCGCCTCGAGACGCTTTGATTTCGTCCTCCCTACGGAGGGTGTCCATTTGAGTCATAGCAAGGTTGTCTTCCATGCGATAGGATTTTTAGATGTATTTCAAAATTGACCTACCCTACGGCGGCAATTTTTGAGTTAAGTCTGAAAAATCTGAAATGGTAGGTTACACTCAAAAGATGTAATTAAGCTTGTTAATTACAATCTTGATCAAAGTAAACGGTGATTAATGAAAGTTGAAAATATGAGATATTTTGATTTAACTTTTATTGATTGAGAAAGTCTCAATTCAATTGTCAAATGCATGACCTATCCTACGACGGCACGTTATTTGTGAAAATTGAATTATCGTGGTAAATGAGTAAATAATTTTTCTGTATTTTTACATGCGCCATGCATCATATTTACATTACCGAAGTTTATATATGTGATATATATGAACTGTGCACACATATTAAATATGAATGATTGTTATTTAATTTCAGCAAACCAAACATGTCCAATCCAATAATCAAGATACTCGCTGCTGAAACTTTAACCGGTGAAAATTTTGTCAAATGGAAAAGTAACATGAACATCGTGCTTGTATGTGAAAACTTCAAGTTTGTCCTAACGGATGAATGTCCTCCACGCCCTCATGCCAAGTCATCAACAAATGTTGCTGAGGCATATGATCGTTGGCAAAATGCCAACAACAAAGCCCGCTGCTACCTGTTAGCAGGCATGTCTGACGTGCTTAGATGTAAGCATGAAACGGTTGAAACCGCAAAAGGGATTATGGACTCCCTACAGGCAATGTTTGGGCGCCCTTCTGAACAGTCTCGTCATGAGGCTGTAAAGGCGCTTATGAACGCCAGAATGAAAAAGGGTACTTCAGTCCGCGAGCATACGCTCAAAATGATTGAACACATTAATGAGGCGGAAATACATGGTGCCAATATCGACGAAGCCACACAGGTGGGGATGATTTTAGAAACACTATCCCCTAACTTCCTTCAATTTAAAAGTAACTATTTCATGAATAAATTGAAGTACAACATGACTCAGTTGCTTAACGAGCTTCAAACCTTCGAATCCATTTTGAATGAAAAAGGAGGTGAGGCAAATGTTGCCGAAGCTACAACTTCCTCTTCTGGAAAGTCCAACAAGAGGAAGAATAAGAATAAAGGAAGTGGCAAGTTGAAAAACAAAAAGGGCAATTTCAAGGCTAAGAAAATCAACAACAACAAAGCAAAGAGCTCTGACAAAAAGGCCAAAGGAAAATGTTTCCACTGTGGCATAGATGGTCACTGGAAGAGGAACTGTAAAAAGTACCTCGAAGAGCTTAAGATCAAAAAGAAAGGTAAATCAGATTTACTTGTTCTAGAATCTTGTTTAGTTGAAAATGATATGTCTTCCTGGATAGTTGATTCAGGTGCGACTAACCATGTTTGTTGTTCTATGCAGATGTTTGATTCTGTAACAGAACTAGCCGATGGGGACTACACGATGAGAGTGCGTAATGGGGCTATGGTGTCAGCTAAAGCAGTGGGAGAAGTGAGACTTCTCTTTAATAATAAATTTCTTGTTTTGAACAATGTTTATTATATTCCCGGTTTTAGAAGAAATTTGATTTCTGTTTCAAGACTGTATGAACAATTATTTAAGGTTTCTTTTAATGATAAAGTTGTTATTATTTCTAGAAAGGGTTTAAATATTTGTTCTGGAATTTTGGACAACGGTCTCTATTTTTTAAGACCAACCTTTAACACACTGCTTAACACTGAAATGTTCAAAGTCGAACAACCAAAGTCTAAAAAGCAAAAGATTTCTCCTGATGATAACACATACCTATGGCATCTTAGACTAGGTCATATAAACCTAAATAGGATTGAAAGATTGGTAAAGGAAGGTCCTTTACGAGAGCTAAAAGTTGGCACTCTTCCAGTCTGTGAATCCTGTCTGGAAGGTAAAATGACTAAACGATCTTTTTCGGGAAAAGGTCAAAGAGCCAAAGAACCTCTTGAATTAATACATTCTGATGTGTGCGGTCCGATTAATGTACAAGCAAGAGGAGGATATGATTATTTCGTCACTTTTATTGACGATTATTCTAGGTATGGTTATATTTATTTAATGCAAAGGAAATCTGAAACTTTTGGAAAGTTTAAAGAATTCCAAGCCGAGGCTGAAAAGCAATTAAATAAATCGATTAAAACTCTTCGATCAGATCGAGGAGGTGAATACCTTGATAATGAATTCTTGGATCATTTAATCGAACATGGGATTTTATCCCAATTGACTGCACCTGGGACACCACAGCAAAACGGTGTCACAGAAAGGAGAAATAGAACATTGCTTGATATGGTGAGATCCATGTTAAGTTACTCATCATTACACATGTCGTTCTGGGGATATGCACTACAGACTTCTGTATACATACTTAATTTAGTTCCATCTAAGTCTATACCTAAGACACCCTTAGAGTTGTGGAATGGTAGCAAAGTTAGTTTGCGACACATTCGCATATGGGGGTGTCCTGCACACGTACTTAAAGGTAGGACTGGGAAGTTGGAACCTCGATCTGAAGTATGCATATTTGTAGGATATCCAAAAGGAACGAGAGGAGGTTTGTTTTATAGTCATCAAGATAATAAAGTATTTGTATCGACAAATGCAACATTTCTTGAAAATAACTATATGACAAACTTCAAACCTCGTAGTAAAGTTATACTTGAGGAGTTACTTTCTGATGAGGTCAGACCAACATCGACAACTGTTGTCGAACGACAAAATGAGAAGACCACAACTCAAAATCAGAATGATTTACCACCTCGTCGTAGTGGGAGGGTTGTGAGACAACCTACTCGCTATGGACAAATTGGGGAAGCACAAGTTGTGATTTCTGATCTTGGTAAAGATGATCCATTGACATATCGATGTGCAATGGAAGATTCTGACAAAGAGAATTGGCAACAAGCAATGAATCTCGAGATGGAGTCAATATACTCCAACTCAGTTTGGAAACTTGTAGACCCACCCGAAGGGGTTAAACCTATTGGTTGTAAATGGATTTACAAGAGAAAGAGGGGAGTGGATGGGAAAGTGGAAACTTTCAAAGCTAGGCTAGTGGCAAAGGGTTTTACCCAAAAAGAGGGAGTTGACTATGAAGAGACTTTCTCGCCAGTAGCCATGCTCAAATCCATCCGTATACTCTTATCCATTGCCGCATATTATGACTATGAGATATGGCAAATGGATGTTAAGACGGCTTTTTTGAATGGCCATCTTGACGAGAGCATCTATATGGTGCAACCAGAGGGGTTTATAGATAAAGGCCAAGAGCAAAAAGTTTGCCAGTTGCAAAAGTCCATCTATGGACTTAAGCAAGCTTCTCGATCTTGGAATATTAGATTTGATGAAGCAATTAAATCATATGGATTTGATCAAAAAGTTGATGAGCCTTGTGTCTACAAGTACATCAAAGAAAAGAAGGTGGTCTTCTTAATTCTTTACGTTGATGACATTCTTCTCATTGGGAATGATGTAGAATCTTTATCAAATGTAAAGAAATGGCTAGCTAACCAATTCCAAATGAAGGATTTGGGAGAGGCAAGTTATGTTCTTGGGATCCAACTTATACGAGATCGTAAGAACAAGCTGTTAGCATTGTCTCAAGCATCGTATATTGATAAGATGTTAATCAAGTTTGCAATGCAAAACTCCAAGAAAGGTAATCTACCTTCTCGTCATGGAGTTACTCTTTCTAAAGAGCAGTGTCCTAAAACACCTCAAGAGGAAGAGAATATGAGACACATTCCCTATGCCTCCGCAGTAGGCAGTCTTATGTATGCTATGTTATGTACTAGACCTGACATATGCTATGCAGTGGGAGTGGTCAGCCGGTATCAGTCTAACCCAGGATTAGATCATTGGGTAGCAGTTAAACACATTCTCAAGTATCTTAGGAGAACGAGAAACTATATGCTTGTATATTCTGGTAGGGATTTGATTCCTATTGGCTACACTGATTCTGATTTTCAATCAGACAAAGACAGTCGAAAGTCGACGTCTGGGTCAGTGTTTACCATTGGTGGTGGAGCCATAGTATGGAAAAGCATCAAACAATCCTGCATAGCTGATTCCACTATGGAGGCTGAATACGTGGCTGCCTGTGAAGCAGCTAAAGAAGCAGTCTGGCTCCGAAAGTTTTTATTTGATCTGGAAGTTGTTCCAGATATGGAAAAACCCATGACACTTTATTGTGATAACAGTGGAGCCGTGGCTAATTCAAAAGAACCTAGAAGCCACAAAAGAGGAAAACATATAGAGCGAAAGTATCACCTTATAAGAGAGATTGTCCATCGTGGTGATGTGTCTGTTCTGAAGATTAGATCTGAAGACAACCTCGCAGATCCCTTCACAAAGACTCTTCCGGCAAAGAGTTTTGAAGGGCATCTAGAAGGACTGGGGTTAAAGGACATGTCTCATCTGCTTTAGGGCAAGTGGGAGATTGTTGGGGATAATGCCCTAAGAACATATGTTGTTAATCTTCTTGCTGAATTAATAATTAGATTGACATTCTATTACATATTTGTGTGCATTTAATGTTATTAATATTGTATTAATAACATAAAATTCCATGATTATTAAATGTAATATTAAACATAGTATATAAGTTGTTATATACATGAGGATTATGTTTAATATAATAATCTTAATTGTCTGTAATTGATAATTAAAGTTGGGATCTTTAATTAATTAAAATTACTAGTATGGTTCATTCCCATTAAGAATGGAACAGTTTTATCCGAACTGTTGATGTAGTGACATTAGAATGAAGGTACTTTGTATAATAAGATTATACAAGACATGGACGCGATAAATTGGAATCTTTAATAATCTCCGTCTTGAAATAAAGTATTCCCTTTTATCAATCAGATGGTCATATATGGAACGATCTTAATCCTGAGTATTTAATAGACTCCTACTTATAAAGTTGTGTCTTTTGACTTACTCGGTATGGTTTGCTCTAATTGCCAAACCTAAAAACCTTGTATCTTAGAGACATGATGATATACTTAGCTGGGAATGATAATATACAAGATAGAATCCATTCCTTCTTAATTGAAGTAAACAAACAGTTCTCTTGAGTAAATGATTCGGGTCTTGAACAATAGAGCGCTCAATTTATGATAAGATCATAAATAATTGTTTATTAGAGAATCACGGGCACTCAAGGATAAAGACGTAATTGAGAGGTCAACGGTTTTGAACCTAGCTCATATTACGAACTGTTTATGGAGGATTGATCTATATGTAATGATTATATCAATGGACTGTTCGATTCCTATTCGAGTAATTAATTCTATAATAACAAGAGTACAGTTCCAGTTTTTTAGTGGAATAAATCTGGAATTAATAAATCTAATATTTAATTAAAGAGTTTAATTAAATATTGAAGATTTATTGGAGCTTGAAATTATAGGTCCATGTGTCCCCATACCATCTCTATAATACTGTATTGAACATTAAGGTATACTGAGGCTTAGTGATTAATTTGGAATTAATCATCTATACATAAAGAAGTTTATGTATTGTTTTATTTATAAAATAATATTTTGATTATTTAATTATATGTATTAAATAATGTATGATTATTTAATTATATGTATTAAATAATGTTTGATTATTTAATTATATGTATAAAATAATATTTTGATTATTTAATTATATGTATTAAATAATGTTTGATTATTTAATTATATGTATAAAATAATATTTTGATTATTTAATTATATATATATGTTTTAATAATTGGGGTGGGATGTATTATTGTTACTTTTAGTCATGAATGGGGTGGGTGGAAATAAAATACCCTTGCTTTTCTACTAGTGTTTTTTCTTTTGTTTTGTTTTTTCTTTCATCATTGCATTTAAAGCATAGTGGAATACTAGCTCCCATTCTATGATTCTTTACACCACCCACCCTAGTACTATGATAGTGGAAAAATACTACACCACCCAATATATATACATATAGCTCTCTCTCTCACTCTCTAATAGAATGGAAGAAGCATAAAAAGAAAATATTTATTTTTGAGTTGATTCATATATTTTGAGCTTCATGAAAACAAGACAAGAAGAGTTCTTGTTTTGAGAAACACTAGTTCTAAACAAGAGAGTGATAACAAAAGAGAAAAATTATTTTTAAGGTCTAAGCCTCTAAAAATATTGTGAGATAGTCTCTCAATATTTTTCTAGTTGTCTCAAGTGTTGAGTACACAACTAGTACAGAAATTCAAGAGTTGAATTTTTCTGTTCAATACCGAGACGCCCACTCGTCGGTTCTTTGGTGTTGGAGATTCAGTGTGGAAGAACTTGGTTCGAGGGAATCACGAAGATTCTACAGTGGAGGAACTCGATTCGAGCGAATCACGGAAAGTCTACAAGGGTAACTATTTCCTTCCTTATTATTTATAGTTAAATATTAGAATCAATATAATCACAACGATCCGGCTAAAACGTTTTTGATGAAATTTTAAAAAGAAACCGGGCCAACCGCACTTCCGCTGCGCGGATACCGGTTCCGGTTCCGGTTCACGGAACCAACACCCAGCTGCTTCAAAAGGGATCCCCTGGGCTATCATCCGGAGTCGGATAGCTTCTACATTTGCTGCAGCTGCTGTTCTAAGACATCTTGGTTGATTTCCTGCCTAACGGGGTCTTGAGGAACAGGGCCTGCAACTGGCGGGTGCACGGGTGGAGGATTCTCATTCCTGGTGCCCCCCGCCTCTGGGCTTTTTCAGTGAAAGTAAGGGACTGGAGTCCTGATGGCTCGGGATGACCTTGGGAGGATCGGAGTCTCATTCTGAATATCAGTGGCTAAGGAAATAGGCGGTTTTGAATAATGGTTGAGATATTTTTTTTTGTTTTCCCATAGACGGCACCAAAAGTGTTACTGAAAAATCGTCACTGGGGGTGAAATTCCACATAACGACTTTACAAGGACCAAGATCAAAGTCGACCCTGGTCGGAGGGGTATCAAGTGGTTCGATACTGACTATCCTAAGCAATGCAAATATGACACATGACACCAGAAAACAGATAAAAAATGAGTTTCTTATTAATCATCACTTTGCATTACAAATATGTGAACTATACATTCAAGACTAACTATAAGGCATGAAGATTCAGTGGGTAATGGAGGTGGTGGTGATGGTGACCTCGTGCCTGTTAATAAGTAGAACTTGAATGTAGGGTTTCTGGAGAGGATTTTCGGTCCCTTTTCTGATGAATAAGTAGTTGTATATATAGGTCCTCTTGCTTGCTATGCACTCCTATAATTTTGGTCTAGGGTTTGGCCAACGCAGGATCCTCTTCTTTTTAGGAGATAATCTTGGAGCTTTTACGTGTAGAATCTAGACTTTCCTTCCTAGGAGGAGTTAATCTCTTAGTTAAATCTTTCTTTCCTAGGAAGACTATGATTGAGTTAACCTATTAAAAATAGGACTCTCTGGAGGGAAAGAGTATATCTCCTCTGTACGGCTACGTTTTAATGGGTCTTTTATGGATCTTTTAGTTTCTAGTATGAGAATCTTGCTGCCTGGTATCCTCTTACTTGACGGGCTTGATATATTAGAAATTGCAAGCTAGTAAGTATCCTGCTGATGAAGCAAGAAGAAGTCTAACTGGTATTATAGTGGGTGCTTAGTGGAACTCCATGTCGGGGTGCTGCGGGGTTCGTACTGTATCAGGATGCTTAGTGGAACTCCGTGTAGGAGTGCTGCGGGGTTCATACTATAGCAGGATGCTCAGTGGAACTCCGTGTCAGGGTGCTGCGGGGTTTATAGGAGAGCAGGGTATGACGATTTTGGACCCCTCTGCAGGTTCTAAAGAGTACTCCTGCTCGGGACATTGCTTATGAACCAAGATGTTGGCGGGGTCCTTAAGATGCTGGGGGAAGGCTGGGTCGGACCCCGCTGGAGGGGGTATGAACTTGGATTAGTCGGAGTCTGCCTTCGTCGGGGTAGCCGGAGGATGTCTGCCTTCGTCGGGGTAGTCGCATTTGTGTCATGAAATGATTGTAATAATGAATGTTAGGGTTTGATCGTTCTAGTAGCTGTGTGTTTTTACAAATTTTTGGTGATTTTTACTGCTGTTTCGATGTTACAGATCTGGAAAATGTACATTTCCTTCCATTTCCACTTTTTCCCCCCTCAAATGACCTTCTTCATCGACATTCCTATTTTTGTTCCTAGATACAAAGACATATCAATAATAATTTGAAGGAGTGAGTTTCAAGTTTGTTGAAATGGCGTTGTTTCAAAATGGAATTTTGATTATCTTTTATATGTATTTCTATCTTTGACTATACTCTGCTTAGGTTTTTGAAATGAATTGTTGATAATTACAAAGATCTACAAAATCAGTGGCATCAATGGTAAATTTGTATTTTTTTTTTGAGTGATTTTGCAGTCGTAGGGTTATTATGTTGGGTATTTATGTATTTATTTTGGTTTATCACATTTGGACATGATTGGATGTCGATGTGTTGTTCATTTGGAGATTTTCCATGCGGGTTTAGCTTCTCTTATTTAATTTCATGTTGTATTGACCGAATTTAATCACGAATGGTGGGTGACTGAAGAAAATTTTATGTTAGAACAGAAGTGTGATAAGGAGTCTCTTTTGCAAGTCATTTGGCATCTATAGGAAGAGTTTGTGCATTAATTGATACAATATTTATTACAATGACTTGTTTGTTCTGTTTTAACACTCACAGTTTTCTTTGATTACCCTATTATTTTTGTCTAATTTAAGCACTAGATTGTTTACTGGTCTGTTTTTTTTTTCTTGTATTTTTCTGTGATGTACAGAATGGAAGTGTCGAACTCCAACGTATTAACATACGACACTGAGGAAAAGGCATTGAAGGGTTTGTTTGATGCGTTTGGTTCTACGTTTACCCTTTAAGAATTAACTTTTCCTTATTGCAATTCAGGGCGGAATGCAGAATTGGCTGGTGAATTTCTATATGACAAGCGGACAAGTACCTCAACCTCGTACCAATTCATTTGATGGTGAGACAAAGGGTACATAATCGTTGGAGACATCATATGATAATATCTCTCAGAATCAATCTCATGAAAATGAAAAGTTCAAAGTTGCAAAGAAAAAATGGCATCTAGTTTCAGGAGGTTCTGTATCAAGTGTTATTGGTAAAGACTATTTTAAACCTACACTGCCAGCAAATGGCTCTTGTGTAGCAACCAAACTATTGACGTTGGATTCAAAGGAGTTGCCAGTGTTTGCAATTTGGGGAGAAGAAGCGAAACCGGAGCCATCCAAGGACTATCATTTGCACAAGAATATGGAGGATTTTCTATTCAAAATGCTAGGGGAAGGGTTCCAAATGAACAAGAATGTGATTAGAGAAGTTCTTGGTAAACCTTTCTTTACAATTTTCTGTATAACTTAGTTGCTAATTGCCTTGTTTTTTGATATGTTAATCAACTTTAATTTTTTTTTTTTATATATATATTTTTAAATACATAGTTATGTTTTTCTATTATTATTATTTTTTATAAAAGACCCTTTGAAAGACCCTCTTTCGCTTTGGATTGCTGGATGCCCTGGTTGCTCTGCTCTTGCTTCATTTCTCTTTGCAAGTGGTAATTTCAAACTGAGTAATGAAGATACACTGGATTTTATTATTATTATTATTATTATTAGTATTATTATTTTATTTTGTGATTCTGTAGTTGAATTTCATGCAGCCAAACACAGTTTGATTGATTTTCTGAAATCAGTGAGAATTTTTTCTGTTTATTATTATTATTATTTTGAATTATTTGAATTTAAATAGAATATGGGCTTCAAAATCAATGTCTAGGGCCTCAAAATAAATGTCCAGGGATTGAAATCCCTTTTCTAGGCTTGAAATCCTTGTCAAAGGCTTCAAAATCAATGCCCAGGGCCTGAAAACGCATTTGAAGCCCAGAATAATAATACAAGGCTGAAATGGTAGATTTTTCGATTTAATTTAATTATTTCGATAATTTTAAGATTTTTTCCGACAGTGGGAAATTTGTTCCATTGCATGTGGCCACGCATTGGAGTTCAAATTCCATTATGGGAAGCCTTAGGCATATATTAGTGGTGGTAGCCTTTAGTAATAGTGCAAATGTCACACCCACAATGCCAAATTATAAGTGTTACTAACCAATTTTAATGGATCTGGTACGGGGATATGATACGAACCTCGTCGATTGTAACAAGGATGATGCCTAGGATCGTTCTAATCTCTGGTTCGGATGGAGACCGCGACCCAACACCTATAGCGAGATGTGAACCTTGGTATAATGAAGACGCCACAATCAAGGATGGAATACTTTATTGATAAGTCAGGGAGGAACGCCACAGAGAAAATCTGATAAGTTCCCAATCAGTTCTCAAAGAACAAAAGAGAAAATTCTCTCAACTTTTTATTAAAAATTCAAAACTAACGAAAAAACATGAGTTGGTTCCTTTTAAACTAAAACCTTAGAAGACAAGGTAGGCTACACGCCTAACTCAACAAGGAAACAAATATTTCGGCCATTAAGGCCTTACAAAACGGGAAAGAAAATAAAACAAATTAAAACAAGCAACTATTGACTTATTTCCTAATTGGAAGGCTAATTTTGGAAGGAAATCAACCTCTTAATTTCGGAAAACAAATCAACCCAATATGATTTAGAAACTAAAAAGGAAATCTGAAATTGAATGTCCTCCAGCTTGTGCTCCACGCCTAAGCCTCTGCCACAAGCCCAAATATTCTCTTATTCGGCCCAATCAATGGCCTTAATGACGTTAATAAGCACTTGATCTTCATGTGGGCTCATCTTGGTCTTCAACACTTCAGAATCAGCCCAAGTGTCTTGAATCAGGTCATTAAGTGCCTCTTTGAATCTCTTAGCCCTTGCCCTTGTTATTGGCCCAACCGGAACATGCAATGGGTCCCTTGGCACTTCAGCTCCCTTATTCTCATCATTCCCTCCCTCTTGAAAATGATTTGTCCTCAAATCGTCACCTACATCAAAAGGAGACAAATCAGAAACATTGAAGCTTGCACTAACATTATACTCACCTGGAAGATCTAACTTGTAGGCATTGTCATTGATCCTTTCAAGCACTTGAAATGGGCCATCCCCCCTAGGAAGTAATTTAGAACGCCGTTGGACTGGGAACCGTTCCTTCCTCATATGCAACCACACCCAATCACCTGGCTCAAACACAACTTTCTTGCGCCCTTTATTAGCATGTCCAATGTGGGTGCGGGAAGATTTAGGTGTGGAATGGGAGGTAGAGGAGATAGGTATGGGAATAGAGAAGATAGGTATGGGAATAGAGGAGATAGGTATGGAGAGAGGGTTGATAATAATTTGGGTAATATAAAGGTGAAGATTCCAACCTTCCAAGGTAAAACTGATCCTGAAGCTTATTTAGAGTGGGAGAAAAGAATAGAGTTGGTGTTTGATTGCCATGATTACTCCGAATTGAAGAAAGTGAAATTGGCAGCCATAGAATTCACCGATTATGCTATTGTTTGGTGGGATCAATTGATTATGAGTAGGAGACGGAATGGAGAAAGACCTATTGAGACATGGGAGGAGATGAAAACTGTTATGAGGAAGAGATTCATTCCAAGTCACTACTATAGGGGTTTGTTTCAAAAATTGCAAACTCTTACTCAAGGGTCTAAGTGTGTAGAAGACTACTACAAGGAGATGGAGATAGCCATGATTCGAGCTGATGTGGAGGAGGACCGAGAGGCGACAATGGCTAGGTTTCTAAATGGGCTACACCGAAACATTGCAAATGTAGTGGAGTTGCAACACTATGTTGAATTGACTGACATGGTACACATGACCATCAAAGTGGAACAACAATTGAAGAGGAAGGGTTCCACACGGGTTGGGCAAAATTCAGGTTCTTCTTCAACATGGAAACCGAATTGGAGCAAGAAAGAGGACCAGCCTAGTTTCAAGGCCAAAGCCGAACCTCCTAAAGATCATAAGGCCGGAGGCTCATTAAATCAAGGTAAATCAGATCCTCAACCTTCTAGAAACCGTGACATTAAATGCTTTAAGTGTTTGTGAGCAGGTCATATTGAATCACAATGTCCAAACAAGAGAGTAATGGTTTTGAGGGATGATGGTGATATCGAATCCGAGGATGAATCCGATGATGAGTCTATGCCACCTTTGGAGGATGCAAGTGACTTCGAATATCCGGTGGGTGGAGAGCTTTTGGTGGCAAGAAGAGCTCTTAGTGCTCAAGTAAAGGAAGATGATGAGGTACAACGTGACAATGTCTTTCACACCCGATGCCATGTTAATGATAAGGTATGTAGCCTGATAATTGATAGGGGAAGTTGTACTAATTTGGCTAGCACTAGTTTGGTGGAAAAACTAAATTTGGCCACTTTAAAGCACCCAAAACCTTATAAGCTACAATGGTTGAATGATAGTGAAGAAATCAAGGTGACTAAACAGGTGTTGGTGTCTTTTTCCATTGGAAAGTACAAAGATGAAGTCTTGTGTGATGTGGTACCAATGCATGCGAGCCATATCCTTTTGGGGCGACCATGGCAGTATGATAGGCGTGTAACTCATGATGGTTACACAAATAGATACTCCTTTGTACTCAATAAAAAGCGAATCACTCTTGTACCCTTAACCCCAATACAAGTTTATGAAGATCAAGTGAGATTAAAAGAAAGAAAAGATGAAAAAAAGGAGAGTGAGAGTTCAAAAGAAAGAGAGACAAAAGAAAGAGAGATTGAAACAGCAAAAAAAGAAATCTCGGCTGATGAGAAACAAAAAAAAAGACAACAAGTGAACTTCTATGCAAAAAAAAGTGAGATCAAAAAGGTCTTGTTTTCAAATCAGCCAACTTCTTGGCCTAGTGTTCTTGTTTCTCTTTTGCAGGACTTTGATGAAGTGTCGCAGGCAATCAACAACATTACGGTGAAGATTCGAGGACGAATCCTTTTGAAGAGAGGGGGAATGATGAGAATCAAGAAGCATCACCAAAGGCTCAATTGCATGTTCCAGTTGGGCCAATTGCAAGGGCCAAGAGGATCAAAGAAGCATTTAATGATAATTGATTCTGAGTTGCTGAAGTACAAGTTCGGCCCACATGAAGACCAAATCCGGGCTAAACTTTGTAGACCTCTACAGAAGGCATATGGAGTCGGATCGTCTATTATAATATGTTTTCGGAAAGCCCAAGACGAGCCCTACAGATGTTATGAAGACTCCGTCATCCGTAACAGATCGTAACAGGCCCAACATCAGCCATCTATCATATTACGCGCAGACTTGAGCTGGACAAGAGCTGGACGCCAAGCAGAACTTCGTGGGCCTCTACAGAAGGCATATGGAGTCGGATCGTCTATTATAATATGTTTTCAGAAAGCCCAAGACGAGCCCTACAGATGTTATGAATACTTCGTCCTCCGTAACAGATCACAATAAGCCCGAATTTAGACATCTAGATTGTTGCGCGAAGATTTGAGCTGAGGAGTCCGAATTTCAGCTTAATTCCATGTGGTTGGAGGAGTCCTAATTTCAGCATACTTGTGTGTGGTACAAGTTAGGGTTAGAGAAGATTCAATTTCAGTTTAGTATTTAGTATTTTGTTCCCTTTTAGGTCTTAGATAGTTTAGTATTTAAGGGACTCATTGATGTATTTAAGGAGTCCGAATTTCAGCTTAATTCCATGTGGTTGGAGGAGTCCTAATTTCAGCATACTTGTGTGTGGTACAAGTTAGGGTTAGAGAAGATTCAATTTCAGTTTAGTATTTAGTATTTTGTTCCCTTTTAGGTCTTAGATAGTTTAGTATTTAAGGGACTCATTGATGTATTATTCAGAAAAAAACTTTGAATGGAATAATATTATTTGAGAGAACGTTTTCTCTTGGTTCTTCATTGAACTATGAACTTATCAAGGTTTATACCTTGTGGCGTTCAAACTTGACTTATCACTCATCTTCTTCTTGTTCTTGAGTGTGGCGTCTACAACCTTCTTGATACCGTTGGTTCTTATCTCCTTATAGATAATGGGTCACGGTCCTTATATTTTCTTTGTTTTTATAAACTTGAATTAGAAAACGATCCTTCGTTGCCATATATTGGTTCCGGGTCTCACTACTCTTGGTGAGATTCATATCAGGATATGTTTCGGACCGTCCGATGCTCCCGAAAAAAAAAACGTAAAGTTGCCCACCGATGTCCCTTCCATTTTGGGTTGTCTCAACGGGAAGAAAAATAAGGGACCCACATCATCAGATGGACAAAAAGAATTCATTCGAGCCCAGAAAATATTTGTGAAGCCTAGAAATAAAAATAATGAGTGGGATACAGTTGGGTTCAATAGCTGGCATAAATATAATTGGGCTTCCGGTGATTTTTTTATTAAGCCAAGATTAAACTTAGAAGCCCATAAATGCGAGTCAAAGTTGTTTGTATGACTATTTGACCAAGTGGCAAGTTAATAGTGGTTGCATTTCCCTTATGGGATCCAGCTATGTTCCACCTACACTATTTAAAGTGCAATTTTTGTCCAAAGTTAACATGTCACATTATTTTCTATTTGACTATTTGGCCAACTGGCATGAATTCAATGGTTGCATTTAGCAGTAATTTATTTACTTATTTTAATGAAGCTTAATTTTTTTTCCAAAACAAAATATCTTGGGCTCTAGAAGATTAATTTATGGGCTTTATATTTGCATGTCATTACATATGTTAAACGGGGGATTTGAAACAAAATATCATGGGCTCCAAAACAAAAATTATTCAACTGGAAGATTATCCAACTAACAACAAAACAGAGATGGCAATAAGTGGTGTCAGGTTGGAAACTGCTGCAATAACCTCAGAATCACTGGTGAATAGTTTACTTAATTCAACCTTGAATATCAAAACAATTGCACTGAAAACTATACTGATCAGAATGCTGGTTGCATTCACTACTAGAACTGAAAATTTTGCAACCCTTGCATGACCTGCTCCAAGTTCATTGCTCACTCGAACGCTGCACCCAAGCATAAAAGACATTACATCTAAAGTTAACGCCTTCTGGATTATAGGAGAAAATTTTAAAAAACACGAGAATGAAAATTGTTTGGAGCATCATCACTAACTTGGCAGCTGCAGATAGGCCTAACATAAACTGCATGTCCCAATTTAGGTAATTCATACTGAAATCATAGCAAATTAGAGCCAAATGTAAGTGTAAAATGTTGCAATATTGTTGCACAGTCTTGGCTTCACAAGACTAGCACAAACTAGTCTATATTTTTTGGTTGAAAATAGACAAAAAGAGCTTTTATTTGCTCTCAAGAAGTACTAAATTTTTATAAGATTCAGTGAAATACTAGATGGAAATGGAATCCAATGCGATTGTAGGATTAGAGAGAAGCCCAGATATAAGCACCAGTCCTTGGTTGTACCAAATCTCAAAACTGAAACAACAAAAATACCATCATCACCATTAACAAATCAACAAAAAAAAAATGAACAGAGAGAAGGAGAGTGTGCACAAACCAGAGCATAATAGTAGAGGCAACAATGAGCTTGAAATAAGGCCAAATCACTCTAAAAGCTCTAATAGAGAAACCAGTCCAAGTTTCTTTACAAGAAGGGCTTAAAACAATGTAGAGTCCATTCAAAATAACAATAAGCCACCACGAGAAACTCAGAGTCAGAGCAGCACCAATAAGTCCATAATCCAACACATAAACAACCATGCAAGTCAGAAGAATGTGAACCAAGAAATCCCCTAAAGACATATAAGCCAGAGGGTTGACAATGTTCTGCGCTTGAACAAACACAAAATGACTTATTCCTTTAGACATGGCTACTTTGCTGAGTGTGGTTAATCCAATGTCCACGACCTCTGCCACAACCATAGTTGCAAATGGAACCAAACCCACCAAGAATGACTTCACCTCCATAGATCTTTGTAACTCAATCTCTCTCTAGATGTTGGAGATGAGTTGTAGATGACATGGCATTTAAGGAAAAAATCAGCTCCATTATTGGTATATTCAAGTGCACGACAAAACCATTGTCGCCTATTTAGCTAAAAACAGTTTTCTCAAATGTCAGTGTCATCTCTTCTCCGGCTGGCAAACCACCATCATCGAACAAGAACCACCATTAGCTTGTCGTCGCTAGGTCTCGCCTCTCTCTGTCTTTGTTTTTTTTTTTTTTGTCTGACAACAGATAACAGGGAATATATATAGTTAGGGCAAACTTGTAATCTTGCCCTTATATAATTTAATTTTTGAAAAATCAATTTAAAGGGCACTTTAGTAACTTCATCTCTTTTTTTGACATTTTTGCAAGAAAAACAATGAGGAGATATTTTTGCACATTCAAACTGAAAGTGGACACTCTCTTAAGTATAGACGTTTTTACCCAAACCAATAACACATGGTATCCATCGATATAGCTACTACATATGGTATGATCCTTCACAAGTAGTTCATAATTAAAGCTGGTCATAATGTCCGTTATACCCCTGTAATTATATCTTTCCACAAGTAGTAAATAATTAGGAGTGGATTTCATGATTGTGTGCAAACCTTCCCAGCCATAAGCCAAACCGTGATTCCAACATTCGGAGTTATTGACCAGGAATGCAACTCCGATCTCACCCATGGTATATCAAAAATCACGATTTAACCTGAAGGAGTCTATAAGACACTCAGGATTAAGATCACCAATATATAGCCATCATTTGTTGATATAATATATGAATCTCATCTTGTAACGGATCTTGATGAGAGATTCATATAGATCATGGCCTAGTCCTATATGATCACATCATATAAGGTGCCATCATTCTCATATCACCATATGAATAGTCTAGGTTAAGACCATCGTACATTATGGAATGGACGCAGCTGTAGATTAACAACAAATAAAGTACCCAACTCTATTTATTATCTACGGACTCTTTAGTTTGCTCATCTCAAACTGAATACCTCTGTATATGACACTCATATACTCTGTTAGAAATTACAATCACCAATCTTAGATGTTAAGTACACATGATATAAATGTATGAGATAGGTATATAGAATGAATAAACAACATATTTTATTAATGTTTTATTTACGTTTACAAATTACAAGCTTTAGGGCACAAACCCCAACAATCAACACTGTCACGAGGGTTTGGAGAAGTTGGGCGAGGGTTTGGTGAAGCTGGATGAGGGTCTTGTGAAGTTGTAGGAAGGTTTGATGGAGTCGCCATTGCAGAAATATGAAGAAGAAGAAAAACTAAATTTGAGAGGTTGCTGATAAGAAGAAAGAACGAGAAAGCTAGGTCTGTCCTTTTTTGAATTTTGATATCGGTGTGAGAGAAGAAAGAAAGTTGAATTATTTATAGAGGAAGGTATGCGGTTACCTAAATAAGCAAGGAAACCATAATTGATGACCGGAAACGTGCAGGATACGGTTTCATGAAAAGTGTCAAAAAAGGGTCCATTCAAATAAGCAGACCACTTAGGGCTTGACATGTGGACAGCTTATTTATTATGAGCGTGCTGAAGAAGGATTTCCTCCAAGATAGTGGAAACCAGCTATACAGGATAAGGAAAATCTTTTATGTAACCTGGTATCTAGACTCCTGTAGGGAAAAAATACACGCGGCCGAAGCGAAAAATAGTTTAGTATAGTTTAAAATTTTTCTTTAAAGATAAACCTTAACCCCTTAATTAATTAACATATAATAAAAGTATCATACCATTGTCACATGTCCAATTAACGTTGCGTTGAGGGTTATCTGCAAGATCTTCCAATCCAATCACGAATGTGAATAACCTAGGAGTGTGGTCTCCCTTTCTTTGAATTGTGTACTTGAAGATGGATAGTGAATCTCATTCATACCCTAGACAATCTTAAGTAAATGATTCTCATTCATACCCTAGACAATCTTATTGGAGATAGTGAATCCTCGTGAAGATTATCAGTAATCGCCAAGAGCCCATAGACCGCCTATAGCTCTCTAAGTTACAATATTTACTCATATGGCCGCATTTTAAACTTGGATATTTTGACTTGTCCAGAAGCCATGTTTCAATAGATACTATCGAAAACTTAACGTTAAGATTTAATATCCAATACCTCAAAACATCCATATGATGATATTCTACTCACATTTAATAAATGGAGCCACGATGTCCAAATCTATAAATGAAGTCATCTATCGATTAGCAAATGAATACCACCAAACTATCGAGGATAGACTATGCTATATAATCGTACTCATTGATAGCTCAAATGATAACATTTGTAACCATATTCCATCATTTATCTCAGAATTTATATAGACTCTCCGATTGTCCTGATAATGAAAAAACATTTATCTACTAACAGTTCTAGATAAAGTATTTCATTGTGATCCTTTTCAATGCACCCAGTCTACTAAATTCTTTTACTCAAAGACCCTTTGATGATTTTAGACTCATCATAACAAATTTAATCCCACTCAAATGCTAGAAAAAGCATTCTACAACTTTAACAAGATAAAGGTGCCCAACCTTTAGCTTAAGTTGTGAACATTTATTCAAGACTAACTAATGAATTATGTCTACCTCATACATATCCAAATGTATGAATAATTCTTCTTTTCTCATAGTCATTTGACCTTATGATTATTTATTTTGACAATTATAATTATAAATGCTATAAGATTTTGTTAAAACATAAATCATTTTATTAATATGAAAAGATTGTCAAATACAATATTACACTCTTCCTATTGAGCATAATCCTAACGATCTCCCACCTGCGCTTTTGCAAATGTGTCATATCTATCATTCCCATGTTCTCTAGTTGCCCATCAAAACTCTTCTGTGGTGGAGCCTTTGTGAAGGGATCTGCTAGATTTTCTTCTAATGCAATTTTTGTAATCGTCACGTCACCTCTATTCTCAATCTCCCTTAAAAGATGATACTTCCCCTTTCAATGTGTTTTCCTCTCTTATGACTTCTTGGTTCTCTCGAATTAGCCACTGCTCCACTGTTGTCACAATAGATAGTGATCGGCTTATTCGCTCCAGGAACCACTTCCAAGTCAACCTAGAATTGGCGAAGCCAAACAACATCTTTGGTAGCTTCGCATGCGGTAACATACTCAGCTTCCATGGTGGAATCAACAATACAAGATTGCTTGATACTCCTCCTGTTAGGAATTAGGTGAGTGTTATCAATTTACCACAATGTCCTGAAGTTCTCGATCGGAACTGAGGTGGGAAAAGTCCAGAGGGATCAACAAGCAGCCCAAAATTGTTATGCAGTGTCCACCAACCCTACCGCACTAGCCAAGCAGTGCGTACATGTAACTAGTGAACCAAGCTGAGAGGTACCTGATGAGCCATTGTACTCAACAAAATAATGTTTTAAATGTGATTGTTTTGAAAACCAATTTCACCACTTAAAAATCCACTTAGATAGAAAATTAGTAAAGTGGTAAGTAGGATTCGTTTTATAGGGAATTTTAGTAATTAGTTGAATAAATTAACAATTCCTAAATTATATAAAGTAAATCATAAGCAATGGATGGTTGTATGGTTTGTCAAGCCATCAAACATACATGTAAAATAAACCTAATAAAACTAATAAAATAGAATGCTCAACAACAAATCTAGATAAGATATATGAAATAAACAATTAAGAGAATTGCTAGGAAATTGACGAAGTCACAAATGGATTACGGGCAATGCTTCTCAAGCTATCTTAGTGAACCAATCTCACAAATGTTAACCAATTGTTTTCTAAAATGTGTTTAGACCATCACTATGAACCCTAAATAACTTCCCACCGCAATGCCTAACCGATTAAGGAGAGGGGGTCGCGGCGGGATCGGGTTGTACAATTTAAGGTTTAGATTGTCGCGGTTGATATACCATCCGACATTCTATCCTACTCACTATGTTCTCAATCCATCAAGGGTGTCAATCCAATCAAGATTATATAACAATTTATCCTAAACAAGAGTATAATCAACTAGTGGGCATACATGTTAATTATATAATGAATATAATCTAATTATAAAATTAATAGAACACAAATAGAGATTAAAATAAATTAAAGTTAAAGCAAAACCCAATCCAAATGTTCTCACATCAAAACCCTAGAAAGGGGATTTAGTTACATGTTAGGTTTTTGGTTTGTCTTGGCATATATTCCATATCAAAACGATATTTTTCTTGTATTTGATTAGTGGTTTTATGTTGATAGACATTGCCACAATATCATGCAAGAAGGTGTCTTTGAAGAGGAATGTGCTACATTGCATACCAAAGGTAATATTTACCTCATTCTTCTTCAAGACATAGGCACACACACACAAATCATTCATATGTGTCCCTGCATCATTGTGCAATATTTATATAGCACATTCACATATTTTTAAATGCTTTTGCATTGAACTCAAATTCTCATACATTGTAGAATGACATGTTCTAAGAATATGTCTAGGAAATGGCATACATGTGTGACGTTATGCTTATTTGTTTACGCTTTATTGTTTTTGAACTTGAACTTGAACATGATCTCTTATGATTCCTTATTGAGTCCCGGTCATTTTGGTTACTCATTCATTTGGTTTCGAGTCCAAACGATGTAGTAAAGCTACTTTTCGTTCTCATTCATTGAGTTGTGTTCGTCGTCATTTTCTGAGATGAATTCTCAACCTTTTGTCAAAGTATCATTGTTTTCTTTGTGTATGAGAGAGACACAATTTGTAATTTTAAGACGGATTCAAATTCAGAGTTCGGAGGCCTGGATACGGCCGAATAACGCGAGCGGAGCAAGATTGGCCAACAACCAACCTTGGTGTGCCACGTGTGGCACACGGCTAGAACAGCTCTCTACCCACGTGTGCCACATGCGCCCCACATGTGGAGGTGATATGGCATATGCTGGTTGGTCCTTCTTTTCCCTCTCTTGCTTCCTTTTAAATTTCCTCCATTCCCTCCCATTAATTCCAAGAAGAGTAAATTAGAAAAACTTGACCAGAATTTTTCTCTCAACTTTTCTCAGATTCCAAACACCATAACTTTCTCATACGAAGTCGCAATTGGTTGATTCAGGTTAGAGATTATTCGTAATCGAGTTCTCTACGTTTTCCAAGTGGTATTGCAGCTGTTTTATTGATTTTTCTATTTGTTGTACACAGAAAATTGAACCAGCTCGTGATTGCAAGGTAGTGATCATATCTTTGTGATTTCTTCTTTTATAACCTTCAATTTGCTTGGGTTTATTCTTCTATATGTGATATGAACCTCACCAAGAGTAGTGAGACCCGGAACCAATATATGGCAACGAAGGATCGTTTTCTAATTCAAGTTTACAAATAAAGAAAATAAAAAGGACCGCGACCCATTATCTATATGGAGATAAGAACCAACGGTATCAAGAAGGTTGTAGATGCCACACTCAAGAACAAGAAGAAGGTGAGTGATAAGTCAAGTTTGAACGCCACAAGGCATAAACCTTGATAAGTTCATAGTTCAATGAAGAACCAAGAGAAAACGTTCTCTCAAATAATATTATTCCATTCAAAGTCTCCTGAATAATACATCAATGAATCCCTTAAATACTAAACTATCTAAGACCTAAAAGGGAACAAAATACTAAATACTAAACTGAAATAATAGGGACGAGTTTCTACTACAATTTTTTTTTTTTTTTTAATACTACTAATGCACGAAACCAGAAGAAGAAAGACAAAAGTTGATATATATTCAACTACACGATCGTCCAAAATAAAAATTTTTGTACTTTTTTTTTTTTCGGTTTTGGACTTGATCAAATCAGACGGAATCAAAGAAGAAGAAGAAGAAGAAGAACAAAGATAGATTTAAACCTGATGTTAGAAGCCGAAGCTCTGATACCAACTGATACGAACCTTGTCGATTGTAACAAGGATGATGCCTAGGATCGTTCTAACCTCTGGTTCGGATGGAGACCGCGACCCAACACCTATAGCGAGATGTGAACCTTGGTATAATGAAGACGCCACAATCAAGGATGGAATACTTGATTGATAAGTCAGGGAGGAACGCCACAGAGAAAATCTGATAAGTTCCAATCAGTTCTTAAAAAACAAAAGAGAAAATTCTCTCAACTTTTATTAAAAATTCAAAACTAACGAAAAAACATAAGTTGGTTCCTTTTATACTAAAACCCTAGAAGACAAAGTAGGCTACACGCCTAACTCAACAAGGAAACCAATATTTCGGCCATTAAGGCCTTACAAAACGGGAAAGAAATAAAACAAACTAAAACAAGCAACTATTGACTTATTTCCTAATTGGAAGCCTAATTTTGGAAGGAATCAGCCTCTTAATTTCGGAAAACAAATCAACCCAATATTATTTAGAAACTAAAAAGGAAATCTGAAATTGAATGTCCTCCAGCTTGTGCTCCACGCCTAAGCCTCTGCCACAAGCCCAAATATTCTCTTATTCGGCCCAATCAATGGCCTTAATGACGTTAATAAGCACTTGATCTTCATGTGGGCTCATCTTGGTCTTCAACACTTCAGAATCAGCCCAAGTGTCTTGAATCAGGCCATTAAGTGCCTCTTTGAATCTCTTAGCCCTTGCCCTTGTTATTGGCCCAACCGGAACATGCAATGGGTCCCTTGGCACTTCAGCTCCCTTATTCTCATCAATATGTATGTATATGCATGTTGATGGCTATTTAGAAAGATTGCTTCATAATCAATCCTAATCAAAAGTCTAAATAGAGACATATGTGAACTATTTTCTTGGATTCTATGATTTTCACATGATTGAGAGTTGTATTGTGATTAGATTGATATTTAGGATTATTTGAGACTTGATTGAATCTTTTTATGATTAATAATCCTTGAAATGTGCTTTGATCCTTTGATTTATGAAATCTAGGATTATTGCTCTTGTATGTTTTTTTAGAGACATCTAGGATTTAATTGATTTATCATTATATCTTTACTCTAAATCTTTGGCTAGAATATTCATTGACTACATTTTATGTTTTTAGCATTTATGTGTATGTTTATAGCATCTTGAATATATGCTTCATGTCTATAAGTTATTCAAGTGTTATTTGTATGAATGAAACTTAGAGCTTTTGTTTAAGGTGTTTTCACATGCTCTAGATTTAATTCATGTTTTTGCATCTAGACTTTTATTACTTGTGTTCTCACATGTTTAGGTCTATTTGTTCCATGGAATGTCTTGATCACATGTTCTATGTCGTATTGATTGCGATTTACATCATGTGTATCACTTAGACCATTTGACTTGTGGAAAGGTTGAAGTCTTTTGTTAAAGTGAGTTAAGCTTTAACTTGAGCAAGGAGACTTGGCAAGGAATGAGTTCCGGATAGCCAAGCAAAAGTCTTAGCAAGGAGTTTGGTAGTCCAGACAGTTGAGTTAGGGGATCTTTACTAGGATTTCTGTGATCTAGATTGCTCAGCAAGGAAATCTTCCTAGAGGCTTAAGAGTCTTGGATAGGAGTTGCTTCCTAGAAGTGTAGGACACATCTTGGATAGGGAGTAGACTTAGTGGTTCACTAGTCCGAGGGTAGATTAGGAGATGATAGCTTGAGGTGGATATCATTGTGTTGATAGCTTTGAGTGTGTAAGTCCATTTTCATATAGTGGATTGCTTTACCGGTGGTTGTGGATTCAACCTGTGGATGTTTCCTTTTCGGAGGTTTACCACATAAAAATCTTTGTATCCATTGTCTCTTTCTCTATCTCTTTTATTTTGTATATGTGAACATTTTATTATGTTGAATATCATTCACGTGTGATGTATATTTGAACAAGTATTTGTAAAGTGTGATTTGTAGAACAATCCACTTTGATCATTTTTGTTTTTGTAATTCTTTCTTATATAGTTCTTTATGCATAGTCATATTTGTTCATTCTTGCAATACATGGAACAATATTATTGATATACAAGTATTCTTTGATATTGTGTTTTTGTTCTATTATAGCTCATGCAACAAATTGATATATGTAGACAATTCCTAAATAATAAAATGTTTATCTTGTTTATGTATGAAGGTTCCGTTTATATGTTATATGTAAAGCTACCTTGAGGGACAAACGTCAGTTTGTTCAAGGGATTGAAAAAGGCATAAAAACCTATTCACCCCCTTCTAGGTACGCTTTAAGCAATTTAACCCTCAGGCCTTCTTTTGTAAGCTTGATCCTTTCCTTGCCTTTGATGCTCCTTGTGCAAAGAGTGGATGATGAGGATGTGTCTAGATAGGTGTAGTCAAATGGGAAGTGACTAAGGAGATATGTGGAGAAGATGGGAAGAAAGGAATGATTGGGGTAAGGTAATCTAGATGTTGAGTTTAAGGTAGAGGAGAAATAGAGGGATTAGGAATGGCAGAAAGGAGGTTTCTTGGTTATCAAGAGTTGCCAAGAGTTGTTTTAAAGGAAAAGCTATGATGTATTTATATGGTATTGGAATTAGGTCAAAAAATAGGCATGAAAGGACAAGAATACCCCTCTTGAATGGTTGAAATTCCAATGCTAGAATTCCTAAGCTGGAAGTGTCGCTTTGAGTATTCGCGGTTTATTCCATGGCGACATTTTGGGGTGACACTCACACCTGATCATTTCTTCTCTCTGTCGCCATTGTGTCGCCATAGTGACAATGTCCAACGTTGGAATGCCAACTATGGAATGCCTATGTTGTCGCCATGGTGACACTCGTGACAATGCTTTGCTCCTTTTTTTATCGCCATTTATCCTTTAATGTCGCCATGGCGACATCTCTTGGCGACAATACACCTAATTGATTTTCTTGGAAATAATCCTTCTGTCGCCATGGTGACACTCGTGGCGTCGTTTTGCTCTGAATATCATCTCCCTATCACCATAGCGACAATTGCTTCATCAAAGGGCAACAATTTTCGCTTTCACCATCTTATGCTCATTTTTGCACCAAATACCTCTTTTTCTTCACAAATGCCCTTGAGGCCTAAATAACATGAAACACTCGATTTAATGATACTAAATATGGGGAAATGCTCAAGAATCAAGCATAAAGAGACGGGAATGAGGGCCAAAATCATACCAATTTTGGTTCGATCAGATACCCCCAAACCTATCTTTTGCTCGTCATCGAGCAAAACAAACATAAGCACTCATGGACATGTGTCTAAATATCAAACAATCAATCATTAAAGAAATGACTGTTTGTAAAAGACTCAAAAGGCAATATTCGACTTGCAAGACCAAAAATGAAAAGATTTAACCATTGTTGTTCTCATTAGGAAATGATGCATGTAAGAGATGCTAAACGAAGATTAAAGTCATGTCACTTTGAGTACACATTGCACACAATGCGATCCTACATTCAATATGCTAATGCTTCAAAAACTAGAGTGCCATTCGGAAAAGAATGTAATTCGCTTCGACACCTAATCCTCACCGGATTCTCTCATTTTCACATAGATTCCTTGGCTTCACTCATAATCCATATGCAATATGAGTTTATGTTTAAGATATCAAATATAATTGCACATGATCATTTAAAAACACAATTTCTGAAAATTTGTCTCATGAATGAAATTTGAAAGCCATGAACTGAAAAGAACATGCATCAACCAAAATTCAAAAAGTGGACATCCCCAAAGATCAAATAGGTCTTTCATTTGGTTGTAATGGGGCCTAAGGTGAACAGTTAGTCAATAAATAGGAAAAATTGATAACAAACACTCAAATGTCACACTAAGGCATACAGTCTACATTAAGCACACTTTACTCATTACAACTTTTCATACTCCAAACTTTGTCGTCCAGGCTTATAATTTACTATGTGCATTTTCTACTCTTAATTTTCATTGAGTAGCTAATTTAATTCCACATAATTCATCTAGGCACTTAGTGGCTCATTCATCTGTTCTTTTCTTTCTTTTGCTTTTATTTTATTTTCTTTTCTTTTGCTTTGTTTTTTCTGTTCTTTTCTTTTCAAGCATTGCATTTCGTCTTTTTAATGTGTTTGCATATACATACTTGCCTTGGTACATGCCTTATAATTCTAATACACCTCAAAGCTTACATTCAACCCCTAAACCTTAGCAAACCATTTGGTACAAGGTAAGTCCAGTGTATATGATTCATGAATGAAAAGCTAAATTGTGTTTGTCTTCAAATGGGCAATGGATCACACACATAGAGGGATTGAAAGTATTTAGGCCAATTTGGTGGTTTTTCACACGCATTGATACGAACCTCGTCGATTGTAACAAAGTTGATGCCTAGGATTGTTCTAACCTCTAGTTCGGATGGAAACCGTGACCCAACACCTATAGCGAGATGTGAACCTTGGTATAAGGAAGACGCCACAATCAATGATGGAATACTTTATTGATAAGTCAAGGAGGAATACCACAGAGAAAATCTGATAAGTTCCAATCAGTTCTCAAAGAACAAAAGAGAAAATTCTCTCAATTTTCATTAAAATTCAAATCTGCCAAAAATTACATAAGATGGTTCATTTTAAACTAAAACCCTAAAGGACAAGAAAGGCAACATGCCAATCTCAAAAAGGAAACAAGAAATTCGGCCATTAAGGCCTTACAAAACGAAAAACTAAAAGGGCAATAATTGCCTTACAGACGGTAAAGAAAATAAACACTAAAACAAGAAACTATTGACTTGCTCCCTATTTGGAAGGCTAAATTAGGAAGCAAATCAGCCCCTTAACTTGGGAAACAATCAACTCATTATTCTTTGAAAACTAAATAAAATGGAAACAAATCAGCTTAAATTGAATCTCCTCCTAACTTGTGCCACACGCCCAAACTTGTGCCTCACCCCCAAGTCTTCTCTGATTCGGCCCAATCCATGGCCTTGATGACGTTAATTAAGCCTTGGTCTTCATGTGGGCTTATCTTGGACTTCAACAATTTAGAATCAGCCAAAGTGTCTTAAATCAGGCCATTGAGTGCCTCTTTGAATCTCTTAACCCTTGCCCTTGTTATTGGCCCAATCGGAATATGCAATGGGTCCCTTGGTGCGGGTCCCTTGGTGCAGCTCCCTTATTCTCATCATTCCCTCCCTCTTGAAAAGGATTTGTCCTCAAATCGTCACCTACATCAAAAGGAGACAAATCAAAAACATTGAAGCTTGCACTAACATTATACTCACCTGGAAGATCTAACTTGTAGGCATTGTCATTGATCCTTTCAAGCACTTGAAATGGACCACCTCCCCTAGAAGTAATTTAGAACACTGCTGGAATGGAAACCGTTCCTTCCGCATATGCAACCACACCCAATCACCTGGCTCAAACACAACTTTCTTGCGCCCTTTATTAGCTTGGTTGGCATATTGTTCAGTTCTCCTTTTGATGTTTTGCCGAGTCTTTTCATGGATTTGCTTAGCAAAATCTGCCTTTTTCTTCCCATCCAAGTTAACATGCTCATCCACAGGTAAAGGAATTAAATCCAAAGGAGTTAACGGATTAAAACCATACATAATTTCAAAAGGCAACAAATGAGTTGCAGAATGCACACTCCTATTATAAGCAAACTCTACATGCGGCAAACAATCCTCCAATGTTTTAAAGTTTTTTGTATTATAGCACACAACAAGGCAGATAAAGTCCTATTAACTACTTCAGTTTGACCATCAGTTTGTGGATGATAAGTAGTAGAAAATAGAAGTTTAGTTCCTAACTTGCCCCACAGAGTTTTCCAAAAGTAGCTTAAGAACTTAGCATCTCTATCCGAAACAATGGTCTTAGGCATGCCATGCAATCTAACAATTTCTTTGAAAAACTAATCAGCAATATGTGATGCATCATCAGTTTTATGACAAGGAATGAAATGTGCTATTTTAGAAAACCTATCAACAACCACATATATAGAATCTCTACCCCTCTTTGACCTAGGCAAACCCATCACAAAGTCCATAGAAATATCAATCCAAGGTCCACTAGGTATAGGCAAAGGAGTACACAAACCATGAGGCTGAACCCTAGACTTAGCTTGTTTACATGTAATGCATTTCTCACAAATTCTCTCTACATCACGTTTCATATGAGGCCAAAAGAAATGTTCATGCAAAACATCTAGTGTCTTGGCTATACCAAAGTGCCCCATCAAACCTCCCCCATGAGCTTCTCTAACAAGCAATTCACGCAAGGAACTCTTAGGCACGCATAATTTAGTTTCTCTAAACAAAAATCCATCATGCCTATAAAACTTGCCCAATGCAACATTTTCACATGCACTGAATACATCGCCAAAATCAGCATCTTCCACATACAATTCTTTAATGTAGTCAAAACCAAACAATCTAGCATCCAAAGTGGAAAGTAAAACGTACCTTCTAGACAAAGCATCAGCGACGACGTTTTCCTTACCTTTCTTGTACTTGATCACATATGGAAATGTTTCTATGAACTCCACCCACTTGGCATGCCGCTTATTTAGCTTGTGTTGCCCCTTTAAATGCTTTAAGGACTCATGATCCGTGTGGATCACAAATTCCTTTGGCCAAAGGTAGTGTTGCCAAGTCTCCAATGCCCTAACCAACGCATACATCTCCTTGTCATAGGTAGGATAATTCAAGGCTGCTCCATTTATCTTCTCACTAAAAAATGCAATGGGACGTCCTTCTTGCATTAGAACAGCTCCAATACCTATTCTTGAAGCATCACACTCAATCTCAAAAGCTTTAGCAAAGTCAGGTAAAGCAAGCAAAGGTGCATTAGTTAGTTTTTCCTTAATCAAGTTAAATGCCTTTTCTTGTTCATTACCCCACTTAAAACCCACATTCTTTTTGATAACTTCAGTTAAAGGTGCAGCTAGACTACTAAAGTCTTTCACTAACCTCCTATAGAAATTAGCCAACCCATGAAAACTTCTCACTTGTCCCACATTTGTCGGTTTCGGCCACTCCTCAATTACCTTAACTTTTTCCTCATCAACCCCAATTCCCTTAGCACTAACAACAAAACCCAGAAATACAAGCTTATCCGTGCAAAAGGTACACTTTTTTAAATTAGCAAACAATTTTTCTGTTCTCAAAACACCTAAAACAAGTTTTAAATGTTCAACATGCTCATCCAAATTTTTGCTATAAATCAGAGTGTCATTAAAGTAAACAACCAGAAATTTTCCAATAAAAGCACGCAAAACATGGTTCATTAACCTCATGAAAGTACTTTGTGCATTAGTCAACCCAAAAGACATAACTAACCACTCATATAAACCATATTTTGTTTTGAAAGCAGTTTTCCACTCATCACATTCTTTCATCCTAATTTGATGATATCCACTTTTAAGATCAATTTTATTGAAAACAATAGAACCATGCAACTCATCAAGCATATCATCTAATCTAGGAATAGGATGTCGATACTTTATAGTGATATTGTTGATGGCACGATAATCAACACACATCCTCCATGTTCCATCCTTCTTAGGCATAAGCAATACGGGAACCGCACAAGGACTCATACTCTCACGAACATACCCCTTTTCCATGAGCTCTTTGATACGATCCTCGTTGATTGTAACAAGGATGATGCCTCGGATCGTTCTAACCTCTGGTTCGGATGGAAACCGCGACCCAACACCTATAGCGAGATGTGAACCTTGGTATAAGGAAGACGCCACAATCAAGGATGGAAGACTTGATTGATAAGTCAAGGAGGAACGCCACAGAGAAAATCTGATAAGTTCCAATTAGTTCTCAAGGAACAAAAGAGAAAACTCTCTCATTTTTCATTCAAATTCAAGCTCTCCAAAATCATAGAGGTTGGTTCCTTTTATACTAAAACCCTAGAAGACAAGGTTAGGCAACATGCCTAATTCAAGGAAAAGAAAAGGTAGGCAACATGCCTAATTTAAGGAAAAGAAAAGGTAGGCAACATGCCTAATTCAAGGAAAAGAAAAGGTAGGCAACATGCCTAATTCAAGGAAAAGACAAGGTAGGCAACATGCCTAATTTAAGGAAAAGAAAAGGTAGGCAACATGCCTAATTTAAGGAAAAGACAAGGTAGGCAACATGCCTAATTTAAGGAAAAGACAAGGTAGGCAACATGCCTAATTTAAGGAAAACAAAAATTAAAATTGAAATTCCTCCAAAAGCCCAAGTCTTCTCTTATTTGGCCCAATCCATTGCCTTGATGACATTAATTAAGCCTTGGTCTTCATGTGGGCTTATCTTGGGCTCCAACAATTTAGAATCAGTCCAAGTGTCTTGGATCAGGCCATTGAGTGCCTCTTTGAATCTCCTAGCCCTAGCCCTTGTTATTGGCCCAACCGGAACATGCAATGGGTCCCTTGGTGCAGCTCCCTTATTCTCATCATTCCCTCCCTCTTGAAAAGGATTTGTCCTCAAATCGTCACCTACATCAAAAGGAGACAAATCAGAAACATTGAAGCTTGCACTAACATTATACTCACCTGGAAGATCTAACTTGTAGGCATTGTCATTGATCCTTTCAAGCACTTGAAATGGGCCATCTCCCCTAGGAAGTAATTTAGAACGCCTTTGGACTGGGAACCGTTCCTTCCTCATATGCAACCACACCCAATCACCTGGCTCAAACACAACTTTCTTGCGCCATTTATTAGCTTGGTTGGCATATTGTTCAGTTCTCCTCTCAATATTTTGCCGAGTCTTTTCATGGATTTGCTTAACAAAATCTGCCTTTTTCTTACCATCCAAGTTAACATGCTCATTCACAGGTAAAGGAATTAAATCCAAAGGAGTTAACGGATTAAAACCATACACAATTTCAAAAGGCGAAAAATGAGTTGCAGAATGCACACTCCTATTATAAGCAAACTCTACATGCGGCAAACAATCCTCCCATGTTTTCAAGTTCTTTTGTATTATAGCACGCAACAAGGCAGATAAAGTTCTATTAACTACTTCAGTTTGACCATCAGTTTGTGGATGACAAGTAGTAGAAAATAAAAGTTTAGTTCCTAACTTGCCCCACAGAGTTTTCCAAAAGTAGCTTAAGAACTTAGCATCTCTATCCGAAACAATGGTTTTAGGCATGCCATGCAATCTAACAATTTCTTTGAAAAACAAATCAGCAATATGTGATGCATCATCAGTTTTATGACAAGGAATGAAATGTGCCATTTTAGAAAACCTATCAACAACCACATATATAGAATCTCTACCCCTCTTTGACCTAGGCAAACCCAGCACAAAATCCATAGAAATATCAATCCAAGGTCCACTAGGTATAGGCAAAGGAGTATACAAACCATGAGGCTGAACCCTAGACTTAGCTTGTCTACATGTAATGCATTTCTCACAAATTCTCTCTACATCACGTTTCATATGAGGCCAAAAGAAGTGTTCATGCAAAACATCTAGTGTCTTGGCTATACCAAAGTGCCCCATCAAACCTCCCCCATGTGCTTCTCTAACAAGCAATTCACGCAAAGAACTCTTAGGCACGCATAATTTAGTTTCTCTAAACAAAAATCCATCATGCCTATAAAACTTGCCAAATGCAACATTTTCACATGCATTGAATACATTGCCAAAATCAGCATCTTCCACATACAATTCTTTAATGTAGTTAAAACCAAACAATCTAGCATCCAAAGTGGAAAGTAAAACGTACCTTCTAGACAAAGCATCAGCGACGACGTTTTCCTTACCTTTCTTGTACTTGATCACATATGGAAATGTTTCTATGAACTCCACCCACTTGGCATGTCGCTTATTTAGCTTATGTTGCCCCTTTAAATGCTTTAGGGACTCATGATCCGTGTGGATCACAAATTCCTTTGGCCAAAGGTAGTGTTGCCAAGTCTCCAATGCCCTAACCAACGCATACATCTCCTTGTCATAGGTAGGATAATTCAAGGCTGCTCCATTTATCTTCTCACTAAAAAATGCAATGGGACGTCCTTCTTGCATTAGAACAGCTCCAATACCTATTCCTGAAGCATCACACTCAATCTCAAAAGCTTTAGCAAAGTCAGGCAAAGCAAGCAAAGGTGCATTAGTTAGTTTGTCCTTAATCAAGTTAAATGCCTTTTCTTGTTCATTACCCCACTTAAATCCCACATTCTTTTTGATAACTTCAGTTAAAGGTGCAGCTAGACTACTAAAGTCTTTCACAAACCTCCTATAGAAACTAGCCAACCCATGAAAACTTCTCACTTGTCCCACATTTGTCGGTTTCGGCCACTCCCTAATTGCCTTAACCTTTTCCTCATCAACCCCAATTCCCTTAACACTAACAACAAAACCCAGAAATACAAGCTTATCTGTGCAAAAGGTACACTTTTTTAAATTAGTAAACAATTTTTCTGTTCTTAAAACACCTAAAACAAGTTTTAAATGTTCAACATGCTCATCCAAAGTCTTGCTATAAATCAGAATGTCATCAAAGTAAACAACCACAAATTTCCCAATGAAAGCACGCAATACATGGTTCATTAATCTCATGAAAGTACTTGGTGCATTAGTTAACCCAAAAGGCATAACTAACCACTCATATAAACCATACTTTGTTTTGAAAGCAGTTTTCCACTCATCACCTTCTTTCATCCTAATTTGATGATATCCACTTTTAAGATAATTTTTTGTGAAAACAATAGAACCATGCAATTCATCAAGCATATCATCTAATCTAGGAATAGGATGTCGATACTTTACAGTGATATTGTTGATGGCACAACAATCAACACACATCCTCCATGTTCCGTCCTTCTTAGGCACAAGCAATACGGGAACCGCACAAGGACTCATACTTTCACGAACATACCCCTTTTCCATGAGCTCCTCAACCTGTCTTTGAAGTTCCTTTGTCTCCTCGGGATTACTTCTATATGCGGGCCTATTTGGAATTGGCGCTCCGGGTACAAAATCAATTTGGTGCTCAATCCCCCTTATTGGCGGTAAACCAATAGGCATCTCCTCGGGAAACACTTCACCAAAGTCCTGTAAAAGGGAAACAACAACACTAGGCAAAGAAGAGTCAATTTCGTTAGCACTAAAACAAGCCTCTTTGTACAAAAGTACAATCATTGGCTGATTTGAAAACAAAGCCCTTTTGATCTCACTCCCTCGTGCATAAAAGCTCACTTGTTTTCTCTCCTTTTTTTTCTCATCAGCCTTTTTTTCTTTTTTTGCTGTTTCGGACTCCCTCCCTTTTGTCTCTCTTTCTTTTGAGCTCTCACTCTCCTTTTTAACATCTCTCTCTTTTTTTAACCTCACTTGATCTTCATATACTTGGCTTGGGGTTAAAGGTACAAGAGTGATTGGCCTTTTATTGAGTACAAATGAGTATCTATTTGTATATCCATCATGAGTCACATGCCTATCAAACTGCCATGGTCTTCCTAAAAGAATATGACTCGCATCCATTGGTACCACATCACAAATAACTTCATCTTTATATTTTCCAATTGAAAATGACACCAACACCTGTTTATTCACCTTAACTTCCCCACTATCATTCAACCATTGTAGTTTATAAGGTTTTGGGTGCTTCAAAGTTGTCAAATTCAATTTTTCCACCAAAGTAGTGCTAGCCACATTAGTACAACTCCCCCCATCAATAATCATACTACATACCTTGTCATTAACATGGCAGCGTGTGTGAAAGATGTTATCACGTTGTACCTCATCCTCTTCCTTGGCGTGAGCACTAAGAGCTCTTCTTGCGACCAAAAGCTCTCCACCTACCGGATATTCGAAGTCACTTGCATCCTCTAAAGGTGGCATAGACTCATCATCAGATTCTTCCTCGGATTCGATATCACCATCATCCCTCAAAACCATTACTCTCTTGTTTGGGCATTGTGATGCAATATGACCTGCTCCCAAACACTTAAAGCATTTAATGTCACGGTTTCTAGAAGGTTGAGGATCTGATTTACCTTGATTTAATGAGCCTCTGGCCTTATGATCTTTAGGAGGTTCGGTTTTGGCCTTGAAACTAGGCTGGTCCTCTTTCTTGCTCCAATTCGGTTTCCATGATGATGAAGAACCCGAATTTTGCCCAACCCGTGTGGAACCCTTCCTCTTCAATTGTTGTTCCACTTTGATGGCCATGTGTACCATGTCAGTCAATTCAACATAGTGTTGCAACTCCACTACATTTGCAATGTCTCGGTGTAACCCATTTAGGAACCTAGCCATTGTCGCCTCTCGGTCCTCCTCCACATCAGCTCGAATCATGGCTATCTCCATCTCCTTGTAGTAGTCTTCTACACACTTAGACCCTTGAGTAAGAGTTTGCAATTTTTGAAACAAACCCCTGTAGTAGTGACTTGGAATGAATCTCCTCCTCATAACAGTTTTCATATCCTCCCATGTCTCAATAGGTCTTTCTCCATTCCGTCTCCTACTCATAATCAATTGATCCCACCAAACAATAGCATAATCGGTGAATTCTATGGCTGCCAATTTCACTTTCTTCAATTCGGAGTAATCATGGCAATCAAACACCAACTCTATTCTTTTCTCCCACTCCAAATAAGCTTCAGGATCAGTTTTACCTTGGAAGGTTGGAATCTTCACCTTGATATTACCCAAATTATTATCAACCCTCTCTCCATACCTATCTCCTCTATTCCCATACCTATCTTCTCTATTCCCATACCTATCTCCTCTACCTCCCATTCCACGCCTAAATCTTCCCGCACCCACATTGGACATGCGATCATCCCCTTCCATGTCGTTTTCATCCCCATAATAATCATTAACTTCTTCCCTTACCGGAACTCTCTCTCTCCTACGTGCTTGGTGAACGGGTCGTGGCTGTTCCGCACGTGCGCTTTCCACTTTATCTAAGCGCTCATGTAAGTGCTCCATTTCTCCCCTCATCATTCGTCTCATCTCCCCTACTAATGCCTCCTTCCAATTCTTTAGATCTGCTGGAATGGAAGAATCCTCAGTAGTGCCTTTATCTTTGTTGTCAGACATGTTTTTCCTGCAAGAAAAAGATTAGAAAATAAAAAAGGACCTCACGGCACTCCCTCACGTGTTTCGCTCGAATAATCAATTCACTCAACACTCGTGTGTTTCACTCATCATATTCGGCTTTTACCCTCAGTATTTTCTCACCACTCTTGCCTTTTTTTCACTCACAATTTCCTCAAAAGTTCTTATCAAACTAACCAAACAATAATCAGGATTTCTTAGCTACGTTCACAAGAAACTTAGATTTGCTAGGTTCACACAAACGAAATACAATGAAACTGAAATAATAGGGCTGTTTCTACTACCAAGAATAGATATATATATATATATATATTTTTTTAATGCTACTACTGCACGAAACCAGAAGAAGAAGGACAAAGATTGAGATATATTCAACTACAAGATCGTTCAATTTTTTTTTTTTTTTTTTTTTTTTTTACCGACCTTGATCAACAAGCAAGATCTTCTGAATTTTTTTTTTTTTTTTTTTTTTTTGAGTACTGAACTTGAACGGAATTCAAAGGAAGACGAAGAACAAAGATAGATAAAACCTGATGTTAGATGCCGAAGCTCTGATACCAACTGATACGATCCTCGTTGATTGTAACAAGGATGATGCCTCGGATCGTTCTAACCTCTGGTTCGGATGGAAACCGCGACCCAACACCTATAGCGAGATGTGAACCTTGGTATAAGGAAGACGCCACAATCAAGGATGGAAGACTTGATTGATAAGTCAAGGAGGAACGCCACAGAGAAAATCTGATAAGTTCCAATTAGTTCTCAAGGAACAAAAGAGAAAACTCTCTCATTTTTCATTCAAATTCAAGCTCTCCAAAATCATAGAGGTTGGTTCCTTTTATACTAAAACCCTAGAAGACAAGGTTAGGCAACATGCCTAATTCAAGGAAAAGAAAAGGTAGGCAACATGCCTAATTCAAGGAAAAGAAAAGGTAGGCAACATGCCTAATTTAAGGAAAAGAAAAGGTAGACAACATGCCTAATTCAAGGAAAAGACAAGGTAGGCAACATGCCTAATTTAAGGAAAAGAAAAGGTAGGCAACATGCCTAATTTAAGGAAAAGACAAGGTAGGCAACATGCCTAATTTAAGGAAAAGACAAGGTAGGCAACATGCCTAATTTAAGGAAAACAAAAATTAAAATTGAAATTCCTCCAAATGAAATTCCTCCAAAAGCCCAAGTCTTCTCTTATTTGGCCCAATCCATTGCCTTGATGACATTAATTAAGCCTTGGTCTTCATGTGGGCTTATCTTGGGCTCCAACAATTTAGAATCAGTCCAAGTGTCTTGGATCAGGCCATTGAGTGCCTCTTTGAATCTCCTAGCCCTAGCCCTTGTTATTGGCCCAACCGGAACATGCAATGGGTCCCTTGGTGCAGCTCCCTTATTCTCATCACTCTTCAACCTACCTTTGAACTTCCTTTGTCTCCTCGGGATTACTTCTATATGCGGGTCTATTTGGAATTGATGCTCCGGGTACAAAATTAATTTAGTGCTGAATCCCCCATTATTGGTGGTAAACCAAGAGGCATCTCCTCGAGAAACACGTCATCAAAGTCCTGCAAAAGTGAAACAACAACACTAGGCAAAGAAGAGTCAATTTCGTTAGCACTAAAATAAGCCTCTTTGTACAAAAGAACAATCATTGGCTGATTTGAAAACAAAGCCCTTTTGATCTCACTCCCTCTTGCATAAAAGCTCACTTGTTTTCTCTCTCTTTTTTTTCTCAACAACCTCCTTTTCTTTTTCAATTTTCTTTTCTTTTTTTGCTGTTTCGGACTCCCTCTCATTTGTCTCTCTTTCTTTTGAACTCTCACTCTCCTTTTTAACATCTCTCTCTTTTTTTAACCTCACTTGATCTTCATATACTTGGCTTGGGGTTAAAGGTACAAGAGTGATTGTCCTTTTATTGATTACAAATGAGTACCTATTGGTAAATCCATCATGAGTCACATGCCTATCAAACTGCCATGGTCTTCCCAAGAGGATATGACTCGCATTCATTGGTACCACGTCACAAATAACTTCATCTTTGTATTTTCCAATTGAAAATGACACCAACACCTGTTTATTCACCCTAACTTCCCCACTACCATTCAACCATTGTAGCTTATATGGTTTTGGGTGCTTCAAAGTTGTCAAATTCAATTTTTCTACCAAAATAGTGCTAGCCACTTTAGTACAACTCCCCCCATCAATAATCATACTACATACCTTATCATTAACATGGCAGCAGGTGTGAAAAATGTTATCACGTTGTACCTCATCATCATCCTTGGCTTGAGCACTAAGAGCTCTTCTTGCCACCAAAAGCTCTCCACCCACCGGATATTCAAAGTCACTTGCATCCTCCAAAGGTGGCATAGACTCATCATCGGATTCATCCTCGGATTCGATAACACTATCATCCTTCAAAACCATTACTCTCTTGTTTGGGCATTGTGATGCAATATGACCTGCTCCCAAACACTTAAAGCATTTAATGTCACGGTTTCTAGAAGGTTGAGGATCTGATTTACCTTGATTTAATGAGTCTCCAGCCTTATGATCTTTAGGAGGTTCGGCTTTGGGCTTGAAACTAGGCTGGTCCTCCTTCTTGCTCCAATTCAGTTTCCATGATGATGAAGAACCCGAATTTTGCCCAACCCGTGTGGAATCCTTCCTCTTCAATTGTTGTTCCACTTTGATGGCCGTGTGTACCATGTCAGTCAATTCAATATAATGTTGCAACTCCACTACATTTGCAATGTCTCAGTGTAGCCCATTTAGAAACCTAGCCATAGTCGCCTCTCGGTCCTTCTCCACATCAGCTCGAATCATGGCAATCTCCATCTCCTTGTAGTAGTCTTCTACACACTTAGATCCCTGAGTAAGAGTTTGCAATTTTTGAAACAAACCCCTATAATAGTGACTTGAAATGAATCTCCTCCTCATAACAGTTTTCATTTCCTCCCATGTCTCAATAGGTCTTTCTCCATTCCGTCTCCTACTCACAATCAATTGATCCCACCAAATAATAGCATAATCAGTGAATTCTATGGCTGGCAATTTCACTTTCTTCAATTTGGAGTAATCATGACAATCAAACACCAACTCTATTCTTTTCTCCCACTCCAAATAAGCTTCAGGATCAGTTTTACCTTGGAAGGTTGGAATCTTCACCTTTATACTACCCAAATTATTATCAACCCTATTCCCATACCTATCTTCTCTATTCCCATACCTATCTCCTCTACCTCCCATTCCACGCCCAAATCTTCCCGCACCCACATTGGACATGCGATCATCCCCCTCCATGTCATTTTCATCCCCATAATAATCATGAACTTCTTCCCTAACCAGAACTCTCTCTCTCCTACGTGCTTGTGGAATGGGTCGTGGCTGTTCCGCACGTGCGTTTTCCACTTGATCTAAGTGCTCATGTAATTGCTGCAATTCTCCCCTCATCATCTGTCTCATCTCCCCTACTAATGCCTCCTTCCAATTCTTTAGATCCGCCGGAATGGAAGAATCCTCAGTAGTGCCTTTATCTTTGTTGTCAGACATGTTTTCTTGCAAGAAAAAGATTAGAAAATAAAAAAGGACCTCACGGCACTCCCTCACGTGTTTTGCTTAAATAATCAATTCACTCAACACTCGTGTTTCACACAATATACTTGGCTTTTACCCTCAGTATATACTCACCACTCTTGCCGTTTTCCACTCGTAATTTTCTCAATAGTTTTTATCAAACAAACCAAACAATAATCAGGATTTCTAAGCCACGTTCACAAGAAACAAAGATTTCCTAGGTTCACACGAAACGAATCACAATGAAGCTAGAATAACAAAGATGAGTTTCTACTACAATGATTTTTTTTTTTTAATACCACTGCACGAATCAAGAAGAGGAGTAACAATAGTTGATATATATTCAACTATACATTCATTCAAAAAATATATATATTTTTTGGTACTTGGCTTGATCAAATGGAAACAAAGAAGAATAATAACAAAGATAGGTTAAACCTGATGTTAGAGACCTAAGCTCTGATACCAACTGATATGAACCTCATCGATTGTAACAAGGATGATGCCTAGGATCGTTCTAACCTCTGGTTCGGATGGAAACCACGACCCAACACCTATAGCGAGATGTGAACCTTGGTATAAGGAAGACACCACAATCAAGGATGGAATGCTTGATTGATAAGTCAAGGAGGAACGCCACAGAGAAAATCTGATAAGTTCCAATCAGTTCTCAAAGAACAAAAGAGAAAATTCTCTCAATTTTTATTAAAATTCAAATCTGTCGAAAAATACATAAGTTGGTTCCTTTTAAACTAAAACCCTAGAAGACAAGGTAGGCTACACGCCTAACTCAAAAAGGAAATAAATAGTTCGGCCATTAAGGCCTTACAAAAACGAAAAACTAAAAGGGCAATAATTGCCTTACAAACGAGAAAGAAAATAAACACTAAAACAAGAACTATTGACTTGCTCCCTATATGGAAGGCTAAATTAGGAGCAAATCAGCCCTTTTAATTTGGGAAACAAATCAACTCATTATTCTTTGAAAACTAAATAAAAAGGAAACAAATCAGCTGAAATTAAATCTCCTCCCAAACTTGTGCCACATGCCCAACTTGTGCTTCACGCCCAAGTCTTTTCTTATTCGGCCCAATCCATTGCCTTGATGACATTAATTAAGCCTTGGTCTTCGAGTGGGCTTATCTTGGACTTCAACAATTTAGAATCAGCCCAAGTGTCTTGAATCAGGCCATTGAGTGCCTCTTTGAATCTCTTAGCCCTAGCCCTTGTTATTGGCCCAACCGGAACATGCAATGGGTCCCTTGGTGCAGCTCCCTTATTCTCATTAGCTTTTGCTAGTGAAACCCCTTTCAGGAAAAGAGCTACAACTTTACTTGACAGTATCAGAAACCGCAACCAGCGGGGCCTTGCTGAAAGAATGTAGTGACGGGGTCCAGAGACCAATCTGCTGTGTGAGCCATGCTTTGACCAAATCTGAGAAAAATTATACCCTCCTTGAAAAACCCACTTATGCACTTGTGACTACAGCTAGAAAGCTCCAGCCTTATTTTGAAGGTCATAAAATTGTAGTAGTAACTTAGTGGTGTCGCCATTTGAAATTGTGTGTTGCCATGGCGACACACCTAACACTTTACAATTCCTTTATCGCCATGGCGACCATAGGGTGACACACCTGATGCTTGAATAATTCTTCTATCGTTATGGCGACCAAATAGTGACCTCTTTCTCATATGGTGAGAAGGCCCTGTTTCACCTTTTTATGCATCTTTTTTTGCACCAAAGTCCTCCTCTTCTTCCCAAATGCCTTTGAGGCCTAATAAAACCTGAAACAATTGATTTTACAACATTAAATACAGGGAAACGCCCGAGAATCCAGCATAAAGAGATAGGAATGATGGCCAAAATCATACCAATTTGTGCTTGATCAACTACCACCAGGGCACACCTTCAAGAATCTGGCTACCACCTCCTCTAGGTTTTTATCCCGCAATTGAGAACTTGAAGGGACAGATGGAATAGCCTCAATGCCAACATCCTTCTCCATATCAACCCTTGGTCGGCACCGGATAGATCTGGTAGGAGGCAAAAGAGGAGGAGCCTTTTGCTTTTGAGCCTACTTATCCATGGCAGGTCTCGCAGAAGGAGTAACCATCGACTATTTTTGAGTCTCCCCTGAAGAACTAAGAATCCTAGCCACCCTCGCAGCTATCTCACTTAAAGGGGAGCACGTCGTAGGATGACTAGGGAGAATAGCAGGAGGAGGACTCTGTTGTTGATTCACTGGAAACGGATGAGGGGTAGTTGTAGCCTGACTAGATCCAGGTAGGTTACCAATATTGGTAAAAGAAGAAGGAGGAGGGGGAGAAGGAACAAGAAGTGCAGCAGGAGGTGCTATAGGAAGAGTAGCTGTAAAAACTATCAGTTCAAATTAGTAAACTAAGCAAGATAAACCAATCAGGGTAAAGAAAAGCAAGAAACAGGAAACTACTTATGCAGATAAGCCGAAGAGATCTTGAGGTACCAATTTACCCTAGCACCCTCAAAAGGATTACAATCAGGATACTCCAGGTTAGCATAATTTCGGGATACGATTCCTTCAAGAACACCCATTGATTCCTTGGAAGAACTCCCCTTGTCCTATTTATCCTTCCTGGTAAAATCGGCGGGCACCGGGTATTCAACCCCACGTATATGCACCATGTTGCTCCAATCTCCTTCTACCACAAGCCATTAATCCTTCCAAGGTTTAGAATACTAGATGGCAGCTGCGGGTATAGTAGGCTTCAAAGGGTTTTACGCCCTCAAATAGAATTGACCCTTAGGGCCCGGAGTCAAGTTGGCGACCTGGAAGATATATTGGATCTCGTCAAAACCTAGTTCCCTCATCACATTGTCCCGATCACACTGCTATTTCCAGAGGGCAAAAAACCTGGTGAGATTCTTTCAGAAACTCGGCAAAATCTATATCGAAGCTATCTCAAGGGCGTATAATACCTTGTGAATAGTAGGGTGGAGGGGGAGTGATATGAACCTTGTCGATTGTAACAAGGTTGATGCCTAGGATAGTTCTAACCTCTGGTTCGGAGGGAAACCGCGACCTAACATCTATATTGAGATGTGAACCTTGGTATAAGGAAGACGCTGATATGAACCTCACCAAGAGTAGTGAGACCTGGAACCAATATATGGTAACGAAGGATCATTTTCTAATTCAAGTTTACAAATAAAGAAAATAAGAAGGACCGCGACCCATTATCTATATGGAGATAAGAACCAACGGTATCAAGAAGGATGTAGACGCCACACTCAAGAACAAGAAAGAAGGTGAGTGATAAGTCAAGTTTGAACGCCACAAGGTATAACCCTTGATAAGTTCATAGTTCAATGAAGAGCCAAGAGAAAAGGTTCTCTCAAATGATATTATTTCATTCTAAAAGTCTGTTGAATAATACATCATTGAGTCCCTTAAATACTAAAAATATTTAAGACCTAAAAGGTAACAAATATTCAGCAATTAATGCCTTACAATCAGGAAAATAAATGGGCAATTAATGCCTTTCAATAAGGAAAGAAATTAAAGATTAAAACATGCAATTAGTTGACTTGCTTCTTATTTGGAAGGCTAAATTTTGGAAACAAATCAGCCCCTTACTTTAGGAAACAAATCATCTCATTATTCTTTGGAAATTAAAAAGGAAAAAAGCTAAAAATTGAAACTTCTCTAACCCTAACTTGTACCACACACCCAAGCCTTAGCTTGGTCTTCATGTGGGCCGAACTTGGACTTCAACAAATCAGATCAGCCCATTAAATGCTTCATTGATCCTCTTAGCCCCTTGTAATTGGCCCAACTGCAACATGGAATGGATCGTTTGGTGATGCTTCTTGATTCTCATCAGACGCCACAAACAAGGATGGAATACTTCATTGATAAGTCAAGGAGGAACGCCACAGAGAAAATCTGGTAAGTTCCAATTAGTTCTCGAAGAACAAAAGAGAAAATTCTCTCAATTTTCATTAAAATTCAAGTCTGCCCAAAGTTACATAAGATGGTTCCTTTTAAACTAAAACCCTAAAAGACAAGAAAGGCTACATGCCAATCTCAAAAAAGGTAACAAGAAATTCAGCCATTAAGGCCTTAAAAAGCGAAAATTACCTTACAAACGGGAAAGAAAATAAACACTAAAACAAGCAACTATTGACTTGCTCCCTATTAGGAAGTAAATCAGCCCCTTAATTTTGGAAACAAATCAACTCATTATTCTTTAAAAACTAAATAAAAAGGAAACAAATCAGCTGAAATTGAATCTCCTCCAAACTTGTGCCACACACCCAAACTTGTGCCTCATGCCCAAGTCTTCTCTTATTCGGCCCAATCCATTGCCTTGGTGACGTTAATTAAGCCTTGGTCTTCATGTGGGCTTATCTTGGACTTCAACAATTTAAAATCAGCCCAAGTGTCTTGAATCAGGCCATTGAGTGCCTCTTTGAATCTCTTAGCCTTTGCCCTTGTTATTGGCCCAACCGAAACATGCAATGGGTCCCTTGGTGCAGCTCCTTTATTCTCATTAGGGAGCCCTACCCCGCATTCGAAGGCAACCACATGAATCGGGCAACCACCTTTAGAAGGGGAGTACGCTTCGTAACCTTGGTGTGGAAAGGTAAGAGTGATGTCCTCAGGAATCTGATAGTCCCTCCACAAGCGTGCTAAGGTATCAATGGAGTAGATAGAATCGGGAATAATCCAGGAGTCATTAAAAGAAGAAATGATATGAACCTCACCAAGAGTAGTGAGACCGGGAACCAATATATGGTAACGAAGGATCGTTTTCTAATTCAAGTTTACAAATAAAGAAAATAAAAAGGACCGCGACCCATTATCTATATGGAGAGAAGAACCAACGGTATCAAGAAGGTTGTAGACGCCACACTCAAGAACAAGAAAGAAGGTGAGTGATAAGTCAAGTTTGAACGCCACTAGGTATAACCCTTGATAAGTTCATAGTTCAATAAAGAACCAAGAGAAAACGTTCTATCAAATAATATTATTCCATTCAAAGTCTACTGAATAATAAATCAATGAGTCCCTTAAATACTAAAATATCTAAGACCTAAAAGGGAAAAAATATTCGGCAATTAATGCCTTACAATCAGGAAAGAAAATAAAACTAAAACAAGCAACTAATTGACTTGCTCCATATTTGGAAGGCTAACATTTGGAAGTAAATCAGCCCCATAATTTGGGAAACAAATCAACCATTATTCTTTGCAAACTAAAAAGGAAAAAACTGAAATTGAATATTCTCTAACCCTAACTTGTACCACACACAAGTATGCTGAAATTAGGATTCCTCCAGCCACACGGAATTAAGCTGAAATTCAGACTCCTAAGCTCAAGTCTTCGCGCAACAAGCTAGATGTCCAAATTCGGGCTTGTTGTGATCTGTTACGGAGGACAGAGTCTTCATAACATCTGTAGGGCTCGTCTTGGGCTTTCCGAAAACATATTATAATAGACGATCCGACTGCATATGCCTTCTGTAGAGGCCCACGAAGTTCTGCCTGGCCCCAGCTCTTGTCCAGTTCGAGTCTTCGCGTAATAAAATAGATGGCTGATTTTGGGCCTGTTGCGATCTGTTATGGATAACGGAGTCTTCATAACATCTGTAGGGCTCGTCTTGGGCTTTCCAGAATATATTATAATAGATGATCCGACCCCATATGCCCTCTGTAGAGGTCTACAAAGTTTAGCCCGGATTTGGTCTTCATGTGGGCCGAACTTGTATTTCAGCAACTCAGAATCAATTATCATTAAATGCTTCTTTGAACCTCTTGGCCTTTGCAATTGGCCCAACTGGAACATGCAATTGAGCCTTTGGTGATGCTTCTTGATTCTCATCATTCCCCCTCTCTTCAAAAGGATTCGTCCTTGAATCTTCACCGTAATGTTGTTGATTGCCTACGACACTTCATCAAAGTCCTGCAAAAGAGAAACAAGAACACTAGGCCAAGAAGTTGGCTGATTTGAAAACAAGGACTTTTTGATCTCACTTTTTTTTTTTTGTATAGAAGTTCACTTGTTGTTTTTTTTTTTTTTTTTTGTTTCTCATCAGCCGAGATTTTTTTTTTTGCTGTTTCAATCTCTCTTTCTTTTGAACTCTCACTCTCCTTTTTTTTCATCTTTTTTTCCTTTTAATCTCACTTGATCTTCATAAACTTGTATTGGGGTTAAGGGTACAAGAGTGATTCGCTTTTTATTGAGTACAAAGGAGTATCTATTTGTGTAACCATCATGAGTTACACGCCTATCAAACTGCCATGGTCGCCCCAAAAGAATATGACTCGCATGCATTGGTACCACATCACACAAGACTTCATCTTTGTACTTCCCAATGGAAAACGACACCAACACTTGTTTAGTCACCTTGATTTCTTCACTATCATTCAACCATTGTAGCTTATAAGGTTTTGGGTGCTTTAAAGTGGCCAAATTTAGTTTTTCCACCAAACTAGTGCTTGCTAAATTAGTACAACTTCCCCCATCAATTATCATGCTACATACCTTATCATTAACATGGCATCGGGTGTGAAAGACATTGTCACGTTGTACCTCATCATCTTCCTTTGCTTGAGCACTAAGAGCTCTTCTTGCGACCAAAATCTCTCCATCTTTGTGATCTTTGGAAGGTTCGGCCTTGGCATTGAAACTAGGTTGGTCATCCCTCTGGTTCCAATTCGGTTCCCATAATGAGGAAGAACCCGAATGTTGCCCAACTCGTGTGGTACCCTTCCTCTTCAATTGTTGATCCAACCTCATCTCCAACTGATCAAACTTTTGATCCAAGTACCTTAAAAAAAGTTTGAAATCATTCTTTTCTAGTGCACCGCCAGACATTTTTTTTTTAACCTGCAAAAACAAATTGGTAAGCCTCACAAACTCTCCCTCACGTGTTTACTCTCAATAATGAAGGCACTCACACTCGTGTTTCACTCAATTTTAGCTGTTACCCTCTGATAAGCTCACACTCTCTTGCCTTTTTTCACTCTTCGTTCCCTTATTTTTTTTGTAACGGATCTGATCAAATTTTTTTTAATCGGAATCAGATCAAACTTCTTCTTTTTTTTTTTTTTTTTTTTTTTGGTAATGGATCTGATCAACTTTTTTTTTTTGATCTAACGAAATAAAAACAAATAGAAAAAAAAGGATAGATCAAACCTAATTTATAAGCCTAAGCTCTGATACTAACTGATATGAACCTCACCAAGAGTAGTGAGACCCGGAACCAATATATGGTAACGAAGGATCGTTTTCTAATTCAAGTTTACAAATAAAGAAAATAAAAAGGACTGCGACCCATTATCTATATGGAGATAAAAACCAACGGTATCAAGAAGGTTGTAGACGCCACACTTAAGAACAAGAAAGAAGGTGAGTGATAAGTCAAGTTTGAACGCCACAATAAAGAACTAAGAGAAAACATTCTCTCAAATCATATTATTCCATTCAAAGTCTACTGAATAATACATCAATGAGTCCCTTAATTACTAAAATATCTAAGACCTAAAATGGAACAAATATTCGGCAATTAATGCCTTATAATCAGGAAAGAAAATAAAACTAAAACAAGCAACTAATTGACTTGCTCCATATTTGGAAGGCTAACATTTGGAAGTAAATCAGCCCCATAATTTGGGAAACAAATCAACCATTATTCTTTGCAAACTAAAAAGGAAAAAACTGAAATTGAATCTTCTCTAACCCTAACTTGTACCACACACAAGTATGCTGAAATTAGGACTCCTCCAACCACACGGAATTAAGCTGAAATTCGGACTCCTCAGGTCAAGTCTTCGCGCAACAAGCTAGATGTCCAAATTCGGGCTTGTTGTGATCTGTTACGGAGGACAGAGTCTTCATAACATCTGTAGGGCTCGTCTTGGGCTTTCCGAAAACATATTATAATAGACGATCCGACTGCATATGCCTTCTGTAGAGGCCCACGAAGTTCTGCCTGGCCCCAGCTCTTGTCCAGTTCGAGTCTTCGCGTAATAAAATAGATGGCTGATTTTGGGCCTGTTGCGATCTGTTATGGATAACGGAGTCTTCATAACATCTGTAGGGCTCGTCTTGGGCTTTCCAGAATATATTATAATAGATGATCCGACCCCATATGCCCTCTGTAGAGGTCTACAAAGTTTAGCCCGGATTTGGTCTTCATGTGGGCCGAACTTGTATTTCAGCAACTCAGAATCAATTATCATTAAATGCTTCTTTGAACCTCTTGGCCTTTGCAATTGGCCCAACTGGAACATGCAATTGAGCCTTTGGTGATGCTTCTTGATTCTCATCATTCCCCCTCTCTTCAAAAGGATTCGTCCTTGAATCTTCACCGTAATGTTGTTGATTGCCTACGACACTTCATCAAAGTCCTGCAAAAGAGAAACAAGAACACTAGGCCAAGAAGTTGGCTGATTTGAAAACAAGGACTTTTTGATCTCACTTTTTTTTTTTTGTATAGAAGTTCACTTGTTGTTTTTTTTTTTTTTTTTTGTTTCTCATCAGCTGAGATTTTTTTTTTTGCTGTTTCAATCTCTCTTTCTTTTGAACTCTCACTCTCCTTTTTTTTCATCTTTTTTTCCTTTTAATCTCACTTGATCTTCATAAACTTGTATTGGGGTTAAGGGTACAAGAGTGATTCGCTTTTTATTGAGTACAAAGGAGTATCTATTTGTGTAACCATCATGAGTTACACGCCTATCAAACTGCCATGGTCGCCCCAAAAGAATATGACTCGCATGCATTGGTACCACATCACACAAGACTTCATCGTTGTACTTCCCAATGGAAAACGACACCAACACTTGTTTAGTCACCTTGATTTCTTCACTATCATTCAACCATTGTAGCTTATAAGGTTTTGGGTGCTTTAAAGTGGCCAAATTTAGTTTTTCCACCAAACTAGTGCTTGCTAAATTAGTACAACTTCCCCCATCAATTATCATGCTACATACCTTATCATTAACATGGCATCGGGTGTGAAAGACATTGTCACGTTGTACCTCATCATCTTCCTTTGCTTGAGCACTAAGAGCTCTTCTTGCGACCAAAATCTCTCCATCTTTGTGATCTTTGGAAGGTTCGGCCTTGGCATGGAAACTAGGTTGGTCATCCCTCTGGTTCCAATTCGGTTCCCATAATGAGGAAGAACCCGAATGTTGCCCAACTCGTGTGGTACCCTTCCTCTTCAATTGTTGATCCAACCTCATCTCCAACTGATCAAACTTTTGATCCAAGTACCTTAAAAAAAGTTTGAAATCATTCTTTTCTAGTGCACCGCCAAACATTTTTTTTTTAACCTGCAAAAACAAATTGGTAAGCCTCACAAACTCTCCCTCACGTGTTTACTCTCAATAATGAAGGCACTCACACTCGTGTTTCACTCAATTTTAGCTGTTACCCTCTGATAAGCTCACACTCTCTTGCCTTTTTTCACTCTTCGTTCCCTTATTTTTTTTGTAACGGATCTGATCAAATTTTTTTTAATCGGAATCAGATCAAACTTCTTTTTTTTTTTTTTTTTTTTTTTGGTAATGGATCTGATCAACTTTTTTTTTTTGATCTAACGAAATAAAAACAAATAGAAAAAAAAGGATAGATCAAACCTAATTTAGAAGCCTAAGCTCTGATACTAACTGATATGAACCTCACCAAGAGTAGTGAGACCCGGAACCAATATATGGTAACGAAGGATCGTTTTCTAATTCAAGTTTACAAATAAAGAAAATAAAAAGGACTGCGACCCATTATCTATATGGAGATAAAAACCAACGGTATCAAGAAGGTTGTAGACGCCACACTTAAGAACAAGAAAGAAGGTGAGTGATAAGTCAAGTTTGAACACCACAATAAAGAACTAAGAGAAAACATTCTCTCAAATCATATTATTCCATTCAAAGTCTACTGAATAATACATCAATGAGTCCCTTAATTACTAAAATATCTAAGACCTAAAATGGAACAAATATTCGGCAATTAATGCCTTATAATCAGGAAAGAAAATAAAACTAAAACAAGCAACTAATTGACTTGCTCCATATTTGGAAGGCTAACATTTGGAAGTAAATCAGCCCCATAATTTGGGAAACAAATCAACCATTATTCTTTGCAAACTAAAAAGGAAAAAACTGAAATTGAATCTTCTCTAACCCTAACTTGTACCACACACAAGTATGCTGAAATTAGGACTCCTCCAACCACACGGAATTAAGCTGAAATTCGGACTCCTCAGGTCAAGTCTTCGCGCAACAAGCTAGATGTCCAAATTCGGGCTTGTTGTGATCTGTTATGGAGGACGGAGTCTTCATAACATCTATAGGGCTCGTCTTAGGCTTTCCGAAAACATATTATAATAGACGATTTGACTCCATATGCCTTCTATAGAGGCCCACGAAGTTCTGCCTGGCGTCCAGCTCTTGTCCAGCACGAGTCTTCGCGTAATAAAATAGATAGCTGATTTTGGGCCTGTTACGATCTGTTACGGATAACGGAGTCTTCATAACATCTATTGGGTTCGTCTTAGGCTTTCCAGAAATATATTATAATAGATGATCCGACCCTATATGCCCTCTGTAGAGGTCTACAAAATTTAGCCCGGATTTGGTCTTCATGTGGGCCGAACTTGTACTTCAGAAACTCAGAATCAATTATCATTAAATGCTTCTTTGAACCTCTTGGCCCTTGCAATTGGCCCAACTGGAACATGCAATTGAGCCTTTGGTGATGCTTCTTGATTCTCATCATTCCCTCTCTATTCAAAAGGATTCGTCCTCGAATCTTCACCGTAATGTTGTTGATTGCCTGCGACACTTCATCAAAGTCCTGCAAAAGATAAACAAGAACACTAGGCCAAGAAGTTGGCTGATTTGAAAAAAAGGCCTTTTTGATCTCACTTTTTTTGGTATAGAAGTTCACTTGTTGTCTTTTTTTTTTTGTTTCTCATCAGGTGAGATTTTTTTTTTTTTGCTGTTTCAATCTCTCTTTCTTTTGAACTCTCACTCTCCTTTTTTTCATCTTTTTTTTTTCTTTTAATCTCACTTGATCTTTATAAACTTGTATTGGGGTTAAGGGTACAAGAGTGATTCGCTTTTTATTGAGTACAAATGAGTATCTATTTGTGTAACCATCATGAGTTACACGCCTATCAAACTGCCATGGACGCCCCAAAAGAATATGACTCGCATGCATTGGTACCACATCACACAAGACTTCATCTTTGTACTTCCCAATGGAAAAAGACACCAAAACCTGTTTAGTCACCTTGATTTCTTCACTATCATTCAACCATTGTAGCTTATAAGGTTTTGGGTGCTTTAAAGTAGCCAAATTTAGTTTTTCCACCAAACTAGTGCTTGCCAAATTAGTACAACTTCCCCCATCAATTATCATGCTACATACCTTATCATTAACATGGCATCGGGTGTGAAAGACATTGTCACGTTGTACCTCATCATCTTCCTTTGCTTGAGCACTAAGAGCTCTTCTTGCGACCAAAATCTCTCCATCTTTGTGATCTTTGGAAGGTTCGGCCTTGGCATTGAAACTAGGTTGGTCATCCCTCTTGTTCCAATTCGGTTCCCATAATGAAGAAGAACCCGATTGTTGCCCAACTCGTTTGGTACCCTTCCTCTTCAATTGTTGATCCAACCTCATCTCCAACTGATCAAACTTTTGATCCAAGTACCTTAAAAAAAGTTTGAAATCATTCTTTTCTAGTGCACCGCCAGACATTTTTTTTTTAACCTGCAAAAACAAATTGGTAAGCCTCACAAACACTCCCTCACGTGTTTACTCTCAATAATGAAGGCACTCACACGTGTTTCACTCAATTTTAGCTATTACCCTCTGATAAGCTCACACTCTCTTGCCTTTTTCCACTCTTCGTTCCCTTATTTTTTTTATAACGGATCTGATCAATTTTTTTTTAATCGGAATCAGATCAAACTTCTTTTTTTTTTTTTTTTTTTTTTTTGGTAACGGATCTGATCAACTTTTTTTTTTTGATCGAACGAAATAAAAACAAATAGAAAAAAAAGGATATATCAAACCTGATTTAGAAGCCTAAACTCTGATACCAACTGATATGAACCTCACCAAGAGTAGTGAGACCCGGAACCAATATATGGTAACGAAAGATCATTTTCTAATTCAAGTTTACAAATAAAGAAAATAAAAAGGACCGCGACCCATTATCTATATGGAGATAAGAACCAACGGTATCAAGAAGGTTGTAGACGCCACACTCAAGAACAAGAAAGAAGGTGAGTGATAAGTCAAGTTTGAACGCCACTAGGTATAACCCTTGATAAGTTCATAGTTCAATAAAGAACCAAGAGAAAACGTTCTCTCAAATAATATTATTCCATTTAAAGTCTACTGAATAATACATCAATGAGTCCCTTAAATACTAAAATATCTAAGACCTAAAAGGGAAAAAATATTTGGCAATTAATGCCTTACAATCAGGAAAGAAAATAAAACTAAAACAAGCAACTAATTGACTTGCTCCATATTTGGAAGGCTAACATTTGGAAGTAAATCAGCCCCATAATTTAGGAAACAAATCAACCATTATTCTTTGCAAACTAAAAAGGAAAAAACTGAAATTGAATCTTCTCTAACCCTAACTTGTACCACACACAAGTATGCTGAAATTAGGACTCCTCCAGCCACACAGAATTAAGCTGAAATTCAGACTCCTCAGCTCAAGTCTTCGCGCAACGAGCTAGATGTCCAAATTCGGGCTTCTTGTGATCTTTTACGGAGGACGGAGTCTTCATAACATCTGTAAGGCTCGTCTTGTTCTTTCCAAAAACATATTATAATAGACGATCCGACTCCATATGCCTTCTGTAGAGGCCCACGAAGTTCTGCCTGGCGTCCAGCTCTTGTCCAGCTCGAGTCTTCGCGTAATAAAATAGATGGCCGATTTTGGGCCTGTTCCGATCTGTTACGGATGACGGAGTCTTCATAACATCTGTAGGGCTCGTCTTGGGCTTTCTAGAAATATATTATAAAAGATGATCCGACCCCATATGCCCTCTGTAGAGGTCTACAAAGTTTATCCCGGATTTGGTCTTCATGTGGGCCGAACTTGTACTTCAGCAACTCAGAATCAATTATCATTAAATGCTTCTTTAAACCTCTTGGCCCTTGCAATTGGCCCAACTGGAACATGCAATTGAGCCTTTGGTGATGCTTCTTGATTCTCATCAAGAAAAGGGCCAAGTTATAAGTTATAACAATTAGGGCGTCCCTATTCTGGTCACTTTCATGGTCAGGAACGTTGTCCTCCTCTTCATCCTCGTCAATAAGCTTGATTGGGTTATCGGTTTTGTTGAGGAACCCCGACCTGATTCTAGGATTTCTTGTGGAACAGCGGCGCTGAGACATGTCGCTGCAACCAGCAACATCGCTTTCTCCCTCAGCCCCCTGGTTGGTTTGATCCGCGTCTTGTACAGTAGTTTCTGCTTCTTGATCTCCACCTGCCAACTGGGCAGCCTTTGCCATTATTTTTTCCCGGTCCCAATTCAAGGCCGCCTAAAGGTCAAAGGGAGGGGGTAAAGCTGTGGCCACCTCATAGCAGGCTTTAAAGTAGCCATCTTCAAAAGTTGGGCCCTCTTGAGCTTCAAAGCTTGCTACACTATCCCACAGGAGTTGGTTCTCACTTTGCAGCAGCTCCTTCTTTCTCTTCAAACACTCCCTTTCCTCCCAGCCGGCGCAAAGACCTAACAGTCTCAGTGTCCAAGCAACGCTCAAGACGCCTAATAGCCACCAGGGCCTCCTGCCTCCCCTCTTCGGTCTCCTTGGCTTCTTGAATTAGAGGGGCCACATTTTGTTGAGTCTGGATCAGCTCCTGCTGAGTGTCTTCCAGTTTTGCTTGGAGGCCGATATAAGCCTCCCTCAGGGTCAACAGCTACGTCTCCATGGCCAGAGCAAACTTGAAGCCCTACAAAAAAAGAGAGAGAAAAGTTAGTACTTGACATAAGGAAGAAAGGTTAGTGAGAAAGAAGTTTGAATTTTACTTCAGCCAAAACGGATGCTCCCTTAGCAACCAGGATGTCAGTGGGAAGCTTGGCCATATTCGTCAAACCTCCACCAGGACAGGAGGCCGCAAATCTGGACACCACCTCGACAAAGGTAGCACCCATTGACCCCAATCCAGAAGCCACATCTGCAGCAGGGACAAGGGTGTGGACAGCTGCCTCCTCCACCGAGATTCTCGCAGGATCTTTTGAAAAGGTTGTAGCAGGAGGAGGAGCAGAAGAAGTCTTTATTGTAGGAGCGACCTTCTTCTGTGCCGACCTTCTAAAACCTCAGGCCGTAGCTGCCCTGGCCAGCATCGCCATGATGTTTGAGCGCGATGGAGGAGTAGAAGGAAGGCGAGCAGGAGTCATGGCCTTAGACCCCGCTGAAGCAGGAGTAGTTGTTCTTGATGGAACAGGAGGAGGGATGGGGTCGGTTCCTGCTCGGATGGACCCCGACACGGTCCTGGCAGAAGTAGTAGGAGAAGGAATAGGAGAAATATGAGCTAGCAGAATCATATTCCCCGCTCCAGAGGAGGATGGAGACCCCGCTACCATCAGGGCAGCAGACACTGCAAGAAGAAAAGAAGCTTAATAAGATAAAGAAGGAGAATATGTAAGTAAAAAAGTAGACGAGTTAGATGCAGTCAACTTACCAGGCAGGGCAACTAAAATCCTCAAGTACCGCTCCAGGCGGGCTCCTTCAAAGGGATCTAGAGTGGGATACTGCATATTGGTGTACCCCCTCTTCATGATGCTTGTAAGAATCTCCCAACACTCAGGAGCCAGCATCCCCTTTACCCACTTGTCCCTTGCTGTGAACTGAGTAGGGACGGGGTATTCACATCCCCCAATGAAAGCAGTATGCCCCCACTCGCCCTCCACCACGAACCATTCCTCCCTTCAAGGGCGCTGAGTACTTCACGTTTGCTCCTTGGACAGTGAACTTCAAATCATTTGATGCCCTCAGGTAAAACTGACCCTGGGGCACCATGTTGGTGATGTTAAAAAGGAAACGGTGCTCATCCAACCCCGGCTCCCGCTCGATGAGATCTTTCTCGCACTGCTCCTTCCAAAGCACCAGAAACCCCGTCAAGTGCTTCTAGAACCCCGGTGAGATCTGGATGGGGGCTTACTCCAGCTCGACAAGAGCCCGGCGGAGCGTGGGGTGCAGTGGCAGTCGAACACCGCATTCGAAGGCCGCCTTATAGATCAGCAGGCGATCTAGAGGCGGGGAATAGACATCGTAGCCTCGATGAGGAAGAGAGAGAGTAATGTTATCGGGAATCTTGTACTCCTCCCTCAGCTTGGCCAAGGTATCCATGGTGTTGACGGAGTCAGGGACTATTCTCCCGTCATGAAAAAGGGCGAAGGAGCCAGCCTGGACCCCGACCAGGGAAACCCTTTCATCGTTGCCTCCATCACCACTACCCGCCTTTGTCGCGTCAGCCGGGTCACTGATAATGACAGGATCCTCAGGCTGGTTGTGAAAACCTGACCCAATTCGTGGGTTTCGAGTGGAGTGACGGCACTGAGCCCGCGGGGTGTCATCAGTAGCCCCCTCATCCTCTCGACCTCGTTTCCCCCTCCCTGACGTCAGGGAATCCTCTACCGCGTCAGCCTTCTCCATATTGAAGAGGGTGTCAATACTGTCAGATTGAGGCGGAGAAACGGGGTCGGGATGAACAGAGGTTATTATTGTGGAAGGGTTTTGCTCGGGGGCGTTTTCTTGTTTAGAAGGAGAAGCCATTGAAGAGGAAGAAAGTAGGAAAGATTTCTGTAAGGTTGTAAAGTAAGGGAGAAAGAAAGTAAGTCAGAAGGGGTTTGTTCTCGTTTGTAAAGTTGAAAATTGAAAGTTGGAAGTAAGGAATAAAGCACCAGTGGAGCCGGTCTATTTATACGGGAGGGATGACGGTTACACACCAGGAAATCGGAATCGGTGACCGGAAGAATGGGTAGAGGCATTTTCCGCATTAATCGCGCCAAAACGGCTCTTTTTGAAAACGAGCAACCCAATCATTGGTCGACACGCAACCAGTTATAACGTACAAAATAAAGATTTCCTCCTCCTAAGTGGAGAACTAGTCAGACAAGGAAATAAGCAGATAAGACAGAAAATCCTTCAAGTATTGACAAGATCCTGACTCCGACTCCGACCCCGACAAGGTATCAGTGTCCAAGTCAGGGGGGACTTCTGTTAACCACCAAAATTGGCGAAGGACCAAGGAAGAATTTTCCACCTCAACACAAGGATAAAATAGAAGTACAGACACTAGTCGGCTACCCCGACGAAGGTGAATTCCGACTGGTCCAAACACACACTCCCTCCAGCGGGGTCCAGTTTGGTTTCTCCCCAGCTTCTCAAGGACCCCGCCAGCATCTCAGTCTAGAAATATGGCCGTGAGCCGGACTTCTCACTAAAACTCATAGTGGGATCCAACCTAGCTATAACCGGACTCTTTATGAACCCCGCAGCACCCCGACACGGAGCTCCACCAAGCATACCGCTACCCCGTAGCACCCCGGTACGGGGTTCCACTGAGCATCCCGTAAAGCCAGCTAGACATCCCCTTACATCATCAGCAGGATACTTACTAGCTTGCACTTTCCGACTTAGTCAGCTCGCAAAGCAAACGGACACCAGGTAGCAAGATTCTCACGCTAGACACTAAAAATTCCATAAAAGATTCATCAAAACACTGCCGTACAGAGGAGAAATACTCCTTCCTGCCAAAGAGTCCAATTTTGAGCAAGTCAACTCAGTTAGATTCCTTCTAGGAAGGAAAGATTTGCCTAAGAGATTAACTCCTCCTAGGAAGGAAAGTCTAGATTCTACACGTCAAAGCTCAAAGATTATCTCCTAAAGAGAGGATGATCCTGCGCAAGCCAAACCCTAGACCGAAATTATAGGAGTGCACGGCAAGCAACAAGACCTATATATACAACGTCTTACTCACTATAGGAGGGGACTGAAAATCTTCTCCAGAAACCCTACATTCAAGTTCTACTTATCGACAGGCACAGATTCGCCATCACCACCATCTCCATTACTTACCCGATTTCCATACATTGTTGTAACCCCTAAGTACATGGTTTGTATATATGTAATGCAAAGGGATGATCAAATAAAGCTCATTTTTCTTTGATTTCTTATATTCCGTATTGTACTTGCATTGATAAGGACCTAGTTGGTATCAAACTACTTGATACCCCTCCGACCAGGATCAATCTCGGTCTTGGTCCTTTTAAAGTTGTTATTTGGAATTCCGTCTCATTAACGATTTTCAGGTAACAAAATGCCTTACAATCAGAAAACTAAATTGGGCAATATTTGCCTTACAAACGGAAAGAAAATAAAACTAAAACAAGCAACTAATTGACTTGCTCCCTATTTGGAAGGCTAACATTTGGAAGTAAATTAGCCCCATAATTTAGGAAACAAATCAACCATTATTCTTTGAAAACTAAAAAGGAAAAACTGAAATTCGGACCCCTCAGCTGACCTCATATGCGCAACAAGATAGATGTCCAAATTTGGGCTTCTTGTGATCTGTTACGGAGGACGGAGTCTTCATAACATCTGTAGGGCTTGTATTGGGCTTTTCGAAAATATATTATAATAGATGATCCGACTCCATATGCACTCTGTAGAGGCCCACGAAGTTCTGCCTGGCGTCCAGCTCTTGTCCAACTCAAGTCTTCGCGTAATAAGATAGATGGCCGAATTTGGGCCTGTTTTGATCTGTTACGGATGACAGAGTCTTCATAATATCTGTAGGGCTAATCTTGGGCTTTCCAAAAATATATTATAATAGATGATCTGACCTCATATGCCCTCTATAGAGGTCTACAAAGTTCAGCCCAGATTTGGTCTTCATGTGGGCCAAACTTGTACTTCAGCAACTCAAAATCAATTATCATTAAATGCTTCTTTGATCCTCTTGACCCATGTAATTGGCCCAACTAGAACATGCAATGGATCCTTTGGTGATGCTTCTTGATTCTCATCATTCCCCTTCTCTTCAAAAGGATTCGTCATCGAATCTTCACCGTAATGTTGTTGATAGCCGGCGACACTTCATCAAAGTACTACAAAAGAGAAACAAGAACACTAGGCCAAGAAGTTGGCTGATTTGAAAACAAGGCCTTTTTTATCTCACTTTTTTTTGCATAGAAGTTGATATGTACCTCACCAAGAGTAGTGAGACCCGGAACCAATATATGGTAACGAAATATCGTTTTCTAATTCAAGTTTACAAATAAAGAAAATCAAAAGGACCGCGACCCATTATCTATATGGAGATAAGAACCAACGGTATCAAGAAGGTTGTAGACACCACACTCAAGAACAAGAAAGAAGGTGAGTGATAAGTCAAGTTTGAACGCCACAAGGTATAACCCTTGATAAGTTCATATTTCAATGAAGAACCAAGAGAAAACGTTCTCTCAAATGATATTATTTCATTCTAAAAGTCTCCTCAATAATACATCAATGAGTCCCTTAAACACTAAAATATCTAAGACCTAAAAGGGAACAAATATTCGGCAATTAATGCCTTACAATCAGGAAAATAAATGGGCAATTAATGCCTTACAATCGGGAAAAACATTAATGATTAAAACATGCAATTAGCTGACTTGCTCCTTATTTGGAAGGCTAAATTTTGGAAACAAATCAGCCCCTTACTTTAGGAAACAAATCAGCTCATTATTCTTTCGAAATTAAAAAGGAAGAAGCTAAAAATTGAAACTTCTTTAACCCTAACTAGTACCACATGCCCAAGCCCTAGCTTGGTCTTCATGTGGGCCAAACTTGAACTTCAAAAAATCAGATCAGCCCATTAAATGCTTCATTGATCCTCTTAGCCCCTTGTAATTGGCCCAGCTGCAACATGGAATGGATCCTTTGGTGATGCTTATTGATTCTCATCATTCCCCCTCTCTTCAAAAGGATTCGTCCTTGAATCTTCACCATAATGTTGTTGATAGCTTGCGACACTTTATCAAAGTCCTGCAAAAGAGAAACAAGAACACTAGGCCAAGAAGTTGGCTGATTTGAAAACAAGGTCTTTTTGATCTCACTTTTCTTTGCATAGAAGTTCACTTGTTGTCTTTTCTTTTTCTGTTTCGCATCAGCTGAAATTTCTTTTTTTGATATTTCAATCTCTCTTTCTTTTGTCTCTCTTTCTTTTGAACTCCCACTCTCCTTTTTTTCATCTTTTTTTTTCTTTTAACCTCACTTGATCTTCATAAACTTGTATTGGGGTTAAGGGTACAAGAGTGATTTGCTTTTTGTTGCGTACAAAGGAGTATCTATTTGTGTAACCATCATGAGTTACACGCCTATCAAACTGCCATGGTCGCCCCAAAAGGATATGGCCCCTCACCAAGAGTAGTGAGACCCAGAACCAATATATGGTAACGAATGATCATTTTCTAATTCAAGTTTACAAATAAAGAAAATAGAAAGGACCGCGACCCATTATCTATATGGAGATAAGAACCAACGATATCAAGAAGGTTGTAGACGCCACACTCAAGAACAAGAAAGAAGGTGAGTGATTAGTCAAGTTTGAACGCCACAAGGTATAACCCTTGATAAGTTCATAGTTCAATGAAGAACCAAGAGAAAACGTTCTCTCAAATGAAATTATTTCATTCTAAATGTCTACTGAATAATACATCAATGAGTCTCTTAAATACTAAAATATCTAAGACCTAAAAAGGAACAAATATTCGGCAATTAATACCTTACAATTAGGAAAATAAATGGGCAATTAATGCCTTACAATCAGGAAAGAAATTAAAGATTAAAACATGTAATTAGTTGACTTGCTCCTTATTTGGAAGGCTAAATTTTGGAAACAAATCAACCCCTTACTTTAGGAAACAAATCAGCTCATTATTCTTTGGAAATTAAAAAGGAAAAAGCTAAAAATTGAAACTTCTCTAACCCTAACTTGTACCACACGCCAAAGCCCTAGCTTGGTCTTTATGTGGGCCAAACTTGGACTTCAACAAATCAGATCAGCCCATTATATGCTTCATTGATCCTCTTAGCCCCTTGTAATTGGCCCAGCTGCAACATGGAATGAATCCTTTGGTGATGCTTCTTGATTCTCATCATTCCCCTTCTCTTCAAAAGGATTCGTCCTCGAATCTTCACCATAATATTGTTGATAGCCTACGACACTTCATCAAAGTCCTGCAAAAGAGAAACAAGAACACTAGGCTAAGAAGTTGGCTGATTTGAAAACAAGGCCTTTTTAATCTCACTTTTTTTTTTGCATAGAAGTTCACTTGTTGTCTTTTCTTTTTTCGTTTCTCATCAGCCGAGATTTCTTTTTTTTGCTGTTTCAATCTCTCTTTCTTTTGTCTCTCTTTCTTTTGAACTCTCACTCTCCTTTTTTTCATCTTTTTTTTCCTTTAACCTCACTTGATCTTCTTCATAAACTTGTATTGGGGTTAAGGGTACAAGCGTGATTCACTTTTTATTGAGTACAAATGAGTATCTATTTGTGTAACCATCTTGAGTTACACGCCTATCAAACTGCCATGGTCGCCCCAAAAGAATATGGCTCGCATGCATTGGTACCACATCACACAAGATTTCATTTTTGTACTTCCCAATGGAAAAAGACACCAACACCTATTTAGTCACCTTGATTTCTTCACTATCATTCAACCATTGTAGTTTATGAGGTTTTGGGTGCTTTAAAGTAGCCAAAATTAGTTTTTCCACCAAACTAGTGCTAGCCAAATTAGTACAACTTCCGCCATCAATTATCATGCTACATACCTTATCATTAACATGGCATCGGGTGTGAAAGACATTGTCACGTTGTACCTCATCATCTTACTTTGCTTGATCACTAAGAGCTCTTCTTGTGACCGAAAGCTCTCCATTTTTGTGATCTTTGGAAGGTTCGGCCTTGGCATTGAAACTAGGCTGGCCATCCCTCTCGTTCCAATTCGGTTTCCATAATAAAGAAGAACCCGAATGGGTTGGCTAGTTTCTATAGGAGGTTTGTGAAAGACTTTAGTAGTCTAGCTGCACCTTTAACTGAAGTTATCAAAAATAATATGGGTTTTAAGTGGGGTAACGAATAAGAAAAGACATTTAACTTGATTAAGGAAAAATTAACTAATGCATCTTTGCTTGCTTTGCCTAACTTTGCTAAAACTTTTGAGATTGAGTGTGATGCTTCAGGGATAGATATTGTTGCTGTTCTAATGCAAGAAGGACGTCCCATTACATTTTTTAGTGAGAAGATAAATGGAGCAGCCTTGAATTATCCTACCTATGACAAGGAGATATATGAGTTGGTTAGGGCATTGGAGAAATGGCAACACTACCTTTGGCCAAAGGAATTTGTGATCCACACGGATCATGAGTCCTTAAAGCATTTAAAGGGGCAACCCAAGCTAAATAAGCGGCATGCCAAGTGGGTGGAGTTCATAGAAACATTTTCATATGTGATCAAGTACAAGAAAGGTAAGGAAAATGTTGTCGCTGATGCTTTGTCTAGAAGGTACGTTTTACTTTCCACTTTGGATGCTAGATTGTTTGGTTTTGACTACATTAAAGAATTGTATGTGGACGATGCTGATTTTGGCAATGTATTCAATGCATGTGAAAATGTTGCATTTGGCAAGTTTTATAGGCATGATCGATTTTTGTTTAGAGAAACTAAATTATGAGTGCCTAAGAGTTCTTTGCGTGAATTGTTTGTTAGAGAAGCTCATGGGGGAGGTTTGATTGGGCACTTTGGTATATCCAAGACACTAGATGTTTTGTATGAACACTTCTTTTGGTTTCATATGAAACGTGATGTAGAGAGAATTTGTGAGAAATGCATTACATGTAGACAAGCTAAGTCTAGGGTTCAGCCTCATGGTTTGTATACTCCTTTGCCTATACCTAGTGGACCTTGGATTGATATTTCTATGGATTTTGTGCTGGGTTTGCCTAGGTCAAAGAGGGGTAGAGATTCTATATATGTGGTTGTTGATAGGTTTTCTAAAATGGCACATTTCATTCCTTGTCATAAAACTGATGATGCATCACATATTGCTGATTTGTTTCTCAAAGATATTGTTAGATTGCATGGCATGTCTAAAACCATTGTTTCGGATAGAGATGCTAAGTTCTTAAGCTACTTTTGGAAAACTCTGTGGGGCAAGTTAGGAACTAAACTTTTATTTTCTATTACTTGTCATCCACAAACTGATGGTCAAACTGAAGTAATTAATAGGACTTTATCTGCCTTGTTGTGTGCTATAATACAAAAGAACTTGAAAACATGGGAGGATTGTTTGCCGCATGCAGAGTTTGCTTATAATAGGAATGTGCATTCAGCAACTCATTTTTCGCCTTTTGAAATTGTGTATGGTTTTAATCCGTTAACTCCTTTGGATTTAATTCTTTTACCTGTGAATGAGCATGTTAACTTGGATGGGAAGAAAAAGGCAAATTTTGTTAAGCAAATCCATGAAAAGACTCTGCAAAACATTCAGAGGAGAACTGAACAATATGCCAACCAAGCTAATAAAGGGCACGAGAAAGTTGTGTTTGAGCCAAGTGATTGGGTGTGGTTGCATATGAGGAAAGAACGGTTTCCAGTCCAGCGGCGTTCTAAATTACTTCCTAGGGGAGATGGCCCATTTCAAGTGCTTGAAAGGATCAATGACAATGCCTACAAGTTAGATCTTCCAGGTGAGTATAATGTTAGTGCAAGCTTCAATGTTTCTGATTTGTCTCCATTTGATGCAGGTGACGATTTGAGGACAAATCCTTTTCAAGAGGGAGGGAATGATGAGAATAAGTGATATGAACCTCACCAAGAGTAGTGAGACCCGGAACCAAGATATGGCAACGAAGGATCGTTTTCTAATTCAAGTTTATAAATGAAGAAAATAAAAAGGACCGCGACCCGTTATCTATAAAGAGATAAGAACCAACGGTATCAAGAAGGTTGTAGACGCCACACTCAAGAACAAGAAAGAAGGTGAGTGATAAGTCAAGTTTGAACGCCATAAGGTATAAACCTTGATAAGTTCATAGTTCAATGAAGAACCAAGAGAAAACGTTCTCTCAAATAATATTATTCCATTCAAAGTTTTACTGAATAATACATCAATGAGTCCCTTAAATACTAAAATATCTAAGACCTAAAAGGGAACAAATATTCAGCAATTAATGCCTTACAATCAGGAAAATAAATAGGCAATTAATGCCTTACAAAACGGGAAAGAAAATTAAACAAACTAAAACAAGCAACTACTGACTTATTTCCTAATTGAAAGGCTAAATTTGGAAGCAAATCAGCCCCTTAATTTCGGGAAACAAATCAACCATTATTCTTTGCAAACTAAAAAGGAAAAAACTGAAATTGAATCTTCTCTAACCCTAACTTGTACCACACACAAGTATGCTGAAATTAGGACTCCTCCAACCACACGGAATTAAGCTGAAATTCGGACTCCTCAGCTCAAGTCTTCGCACAACAATATAGATGTCTAAATTCGGGCCTGTTGTGATCTGTTACGGAGGACGAAGTCTTCATAACATCTGTAGGGCTCGTCTTGGGCTTTCCGAAAAAATATTATAATAGACGATCCGACTCCATATGCCTTCTGTAGAGGCCCACGAAGTTCTGCTTGGCGTCCAGCTCTTGTCCAGCTCAAGTCTGCGCGTAATAAGATAGATGGCTGATTTTGGGCCTGTTGCGATCTGTTACGGATGACGGAGTCTTCATAACATCTATAGGCCTCGTCTTGGGCTTTCCGAAAACATATTATAATAGACGATCCGACTCCATATGCCTTCTGTAGAGGCCCACGAAGTTCTGCTTGGATTTGGTCTTCATGTGGGCCGAACTTGTACTTCAGCAACTCAGAATCAATTATCATTAAATGCTTCTTTGATCCTCTTGGCCCTTGCAATTGGCCCAACTGGAACATGCAATTGAGCCTTTGGTGATGCTTCTTGATTCTCATCAATAAGGGAGCTGCACTAAGGGACCCATTGCATGTTCCGGTTGGGCCAATAACAAGGGCTAGGGCTAGGAGATTCAAAGAGGCACTCAATGGCCTGATTCAAGACACTTGGGCTGATTCTAAATTGTTGAAGCCCAAGATAAGCCCAGCTGAAGACCAAGGCTTAATTAATGTCATCAAGGCAATGGAGTGGGTCGAATAACAGAAGTCTTGGGCATGAAGCACAAGTTGGGCGTGTGGCACAAGTTTGGAGGAGATTCAATTTCAGCTGATTTGTTTCCTTTTTTTATTTAGTTTTCAAAAGAATAATGAGTTGATTTGTTTCCCAAATTAAAGGGCTGATTTACTTCCTAAATTAGCCTTCAAAATAGGGAGCAAGTCAATAGTTGCTTGTTTTAGTGTTTATTTTCTTTCCCGTTTGTAAGGCAATTATTGCCCATTTTAGTTTTCGTTTTGTAAGGCCTTAATGGCCGAAATATTCTATTTCCATTTTGAGTTTGGCGTGTAGCCGTTCTTTTCTTCTAGGGTTTTAGTTTAAAAGGAACCAACTTAAGTAATTTTTTGTAGACTTAAATTTTAATGAAAATTGAGATAATTTTCTCTTTTGTTCTTGAGAACTGATTAGAACTTATCAGATTTTCTCTGTGGCGTTCCTCCTTGACTTATCAATCAAGTATTCCATCCTTGATTGTTATAACTTATAACTAGGCCCTTTTCTTCTTTTAATGACTCCTGGATTATTCCTAATTCTGTCTACTCCATTGATACCTTAGCACGCTTGTGGAGGGACTATTAGATTCCTGAGGACATCACTCTTACCTTTCCACACCAAGTTTACGAAGCGTACTCCCCTTCTAAAGGTCGTTGCCCGATTCATGTGGTTGCCTTCGAATGCGGGGTCAGGTTCCCTGATGAGAATAAGGGAGCTGCACCAAGGGACCCATTGCATGCTCCGGTTGGGCTAATAACAAGGGCAAGAGCTAAGAGATTCAAAGAGGCACTCAATGGCCTGATTCAAGACACTTGGGCTGATTCTAAATTGTTGAAGTCCAAGATAAGCCCACATGAAGACCAAGGCTTAATTAACATCATCAAGGCAATGGCTTGGGCCGAATAAGAGAAGACTTGGGCATGAGGCACAAGTTTGGGCGTCTGGCACAAGTTTGGAGGAGATTCAATTTCAGCTAATTTGTTTCCTTTTTATTTAGTTTTCAAAGAATAATGAGTTGATTTTTTTTCCCAAATTAAGGGGCTAATTTACTTCCTAATTTAGCCTTCCAAATAGGGAGCAAGTCAATAGTTTCTTGTTTTAGTGTTTATTTTCTTTCCCGTTTGTAAGACAATTATTGCCCATTTTAGTTTTCGCTTTTTAAGGCCTTAATGGCTGAATTTCTTTTTACCTTTTTTGAGATTGGCGTGTAGCCTTTCTTGTCTTTTAGGGTTTTAGTTTAAAAGGAACCATCTTATGTAACTTTGGGCAGACTTGAATTTTAATGAAAATTGAGAGAATTTTCTCTTTTGTTCTTCGAGAACTAATTGGAACTTATCAGATTTTCTCTGTGGCGTTTCTCCTTGACTTATCAATGAAGTATTCCATCCTTGATTGTGGCGTCTAATGAGAATCAAGAAGCATCACCAAAGGATCCATTCCATGTTGCAGCTGGGCCAATTACAATGGCGTAAGAGGATAAATGAAGCATTTAATGGGCTGATCTGATTTGTTGAAGTCCAAGTTCGGCCCACATGAAGACCAAGCTAGGGCTTGGGCGTGTGGTACAAGTTAGGGTTAGAGAAGTTTTAATTTTTAGCTTTTTTCCTTTTAAATTTCCAAAGAATAATGAGATGATTTGTTTCCTAAAGAAAGGGGCTGATTTGTTTCCAAAATTTAGCCTTCCAAATAAGGAGCAAGTCAACTAATTGCATGTTTTAATCCTTAATTTCTTTCCTGATTGTAAGGCATTAATTGCCCATTTATTTTCCTGATTGTAAGGCATTAATTGCCGAATATTTGTTACCTTTTAGGTCTTAGATATTTTAGTATTTAAGGAACTCAATGATGTATTATTCAGCAGACTTTTAGAATGAAATAATATCATTTGAGAGAACCTTTTCTCTTGGTTCTTCATTGAACTATGAACTTATCAAGGGTTATACCTTGTGGAGTTCAAACTTGACTTATCACTCACCTTCTTTCTTGTTCTTGAGTATGGCATCTACATCCTTCTTGATACCATTGGTTCTTATCTCCATATAGATAATGGGTCGCGGTCCTTTTTATTTTCTTTATTTGTAAACTTGAATTAGAAAACGATCCTTCGTTACCATATATTGGTCCCGGGTCTCACTACACTTGGTGAGGTTCATATCAGCGTCTTCCTTATACCAAGGTTCACATCTCAATATAGGTGTTGGGTCGCGGTTTCCCTCCGAACCAGAGATTAGAACGATCCTAGGCATCAACCTTGTTACAATCGACAAGGTTCGTATTACTCCCCCTCCACCCCACTATTCGTAAGGTATTATACACCCTCAAGCTAGCTTCGCTATAGATTTTGCCGAGTTTCTGAAAGAATCTCACCAGGTTTCTGGTGCTCTGGAAATAGCAGTGTGATCGGGACAATGTGATGAGGGAGCTAGGTTTTGACGAGATTGATATCTTCCAGGTCGCCAACTTGACTCCAGGCCCTAAGAGTCAATTCTATTTGAGGGCGTAAAACCCTTTGAAGCCTACTATACCCGGAGCTGCCATCTAGTATTCCAAACCTTCAAAGGATTAATGGCTTGTGGTAGGAGGAGATTGGGGCAGCACGGTGCATATACGTGGGGTTGAATACCTGGTGCCCACTGATTTTACCAGGAAGGATAAATAGGACAAGGCGAGTCCTTCCAAGGAATCAATGGGTGTTCTAGAAGGAATCGTATCCCGAAATTATGCTAACCTAGAGTATCCTGATTGCAATCCTTTTGAGGATGCTAGGGTAAATTGGTACCTCAAGATCTCTTCGGCTTATCCGCGTAAGTAGTTTCCTGTTTCTTGCTTTTCTTTACCCTGATTGGTTTATCTTGCTTAGTTTACTAATTTGAAATGATAGTTTTTACAGCTACTCTTCCTAAGCACCTCCTGCTGCACTTCTTGTTCCTTCCCCCCTCCTCCTTCTTCTTTTACCAATACTGGTAACCTACCTGGATCCAGTCAGGCTACAACTACCCCTCATCCGTCTCTTGTGAATCAACAATAGAGTCCTCCTCCAGCTATCCTCCCTAGTCATCCTATGGTGCGCTCCCCTTTAAGGGAGATAGCTACGAAGGTGGCTAGGATTCTTAGTTCTTTAGGGGAGACTCAAAAACAGTCGATGGTTACTCATTCTGCGAGACCTGCCACGGATAAGTAGGCTCAAAAGAAAAAGGCTTAGGCTCAATGATTTTAGGCAATGCGTGATAAGAATAAGGGAGCTGCACCAAGGGACCCATTGCATGTTTCGGTTGGGCCAATAACAAGGGCAAGCGCTAAGAGATTCAAAGAGGCACTCAATGGCCTGATTCAAGACACTTGGGCTGATTCTAAATTGTTGAAGTCCAAGATAAGCCCACATGAAGACCAAGGCTTAATTAAAGTCATCAAGGCCATGGATTGGGCCGAATAAGAGAAGACTTTGGCGTGAGGCACAAGTTTGGGCGTGTGGCACAAGTTTGGAGGAGATTCAATTTAAGCTGATTTGTTTCCTTTTTATTTAGTTTTCAAAGAATAATGAGTTGATTTGTTTCCCAAATTAAGGGGCTGATTTGCTTCCTAATTTAGCCTTCCAAATAGGGAGCAAGTCAATAGTTTCTTGTTTTAGTGTTTATTTTCTTTCCCGTTTGTAAGCCAATTATTGCCCTTTTAGTTTTTCGTTTTGTAAGGCCTTAATGGCCGAATTTCTTGTTTCCTTTTTGAGATTGGCGTGTTGCCTTTCTTGTCATAAAGGGTTTTAGTTTAAAAGGAACCATCTTATGTAATTTTCGGCAGATTTGAATTTTAATGAAAATTGAGAGAATTTTCTCTTTTGTTCTTTGAGAACTGATTGAAACTTATCAGATTTTCTCTGTGGCATTCCTCATTGACTTATCAATCAAGTATTCCATCCTTGATTGTGGTGTCTTCCTTATACCAAGGTTCACATCTCGCTATAGGTGTTGGGTCTCGGTTTCCATCTGAATCAGAGGTTAGAACGATCCTAGGCATCAACTTTGTTACAATCGACGAGGTTCGTATCAGTTGGTATCAAAGCTTAGGCCTCTAACATCAGGTTTAACCTATCTTTGTTATTATTCTTCTTTGTTTCCGTTTGATCAAGTCAAGTACCCAAAAAAAAAAAGAATACCAAAGATCTTGCTTGTTAAGGTCGGTAAAAAAAAAACAAAATCCTGGTAGTAGAAACTCATCTTTGTTATTCTAGCTTCATTGTGATTCGTTTCGTGTGAACCTAGGAAATCTTTGTTTCTTGTGAACGTGGCTAAGAAATCCTGATTATTGTTTGTTTAGTTTGATAAGAACTTTTGAGAAAATTACGAGTGGAAAAAGGCAAGAGTGGTGAGTATGTAGTGAGGGTAAAAGCCGAGTATATTGTGTGAAACACAAGTGTTGAGTGAATTGATTATTTGAGCGAAACACGTGAGGGAGTGCCGTGAGGTCCTTTTTATTTTCTAATCTTTTTCTTACAGGAAAACATGTCTGACAACAAAGATAAAGGCACTACTGAGGATTCTTCCATTCCGACGGATCTAAAGAATTGGAAGAAGGCATCAGTAGGGGAGATGAGATGGATGATGAGGGGAGAATTGGAACAATTACATGAGCGCTTAGATCAAGTGGAAAACGCACGTGCAGAACAGCCACGACCCGTTCCACAAGCACGTAGGAGAGAGAGAGTTTCGGTTAGGGAAGAAGTTAATGATTATTATGGGGATGAAAATGACATGGAGGGGGATGATCGCATGTCCAATATGGGTGCGGGAATATTTAGGCATGGAATGGGAGGTAGAGGAGATAGGTATGGGAATAGAGAAGATAGGTATGGGAATAGAGGAGATAGGTATGGAGAGAGGGTTGATAATAATTTGGGTAATATAAAGGTTAAGATTCCAACCTTCCAAGGTAAAACTGATCCTGAAGCTGGTGTTTGATTGCCATGATTACTCTGAATTGAAGAAAGTGAAATTGGCAGCCATAGAATTCACTGATTATGCTATTGTTTGGTGGGATCAATTGATTGTGAGTAGGAGACAGAATGGAGAAAGACCTATTGAGACATGGGAGGAGATGAAAAATGTTATGAGGAGGAGATTCATTCCAAGTCTTATAGGGGTTTGTTTCAAAAATTGCAAACTCTTACTCAGGGATCTAAGTGTGTAGAAGACTACTACAAGGAGATGGAGATTGCCATGATTCGAGCTGATGTGGAGGAGGACCGAGAGGCGACTATGGCTAGGTTTCTAGTGGACCTTGGATTGATGTTTCTATGAATTTTGTGCTGGGTTTGCCTAGGTCAAAGAGGGGTAGAGATTCTATATATGTAGTTGTTGATAGGTTTTCTAAAATGGCACATTTCATTCCTTGTCATAAAACTGATGATGCATCACATATTGTTGATTTGTTTTTCAAAGAAATTGTTTGATTGCATGGCATCCGTAAAACCATTGTTTCGGATAGAGATGCTAAGTTCTTAAGCTACTTTTGGAAAACTCTGTGGGAAAAGTTAGGAACTAAACTTTTATTTTCAGCTACTTGTCATCCACAAACTGATGGTCAAACTAAAGTAGTTAATAGGACTTTATCCGCCTTGTTGCGTACTATGATACAAAAAAACTTGAAAACATGGGAGGATTGATTACCGCATGTAGAGTTTGCTTATAATAGGAGTGTGCATTCTGCAACTCATTTTTCGCCTTTTGAAATTGTTTATGGTTTTAATCCGTTAACTCCTTTGGATTTAATTCCTTTACTTATGAATGAGCATGTTAACTTTGATGGGAAGAAAAAGGCAGATTTTGTTAAGCAAATCCATGAAAAATATCGAGAGGAGAACTGAACAATATGCCAACCAAGCTAATAAAGGGCGTAAGAAAGTTGTGTTTGAGCCAGGTGATTGGGTGTGGTTGCATATGAGCAAGGAACGGTTTCCAGTCCAGCGGCGTTCTAAATTACTTCTTAGGGGAGATGGCCAATTTTAAGTGCTTGAAAGGACAAATGACAATGCCTACAAGTTAGATCTTCCAGGTGAGTATAATGTTAGTGCAAGCTTCAATGTTTCTGATTTGTCTCCTTTTGATGTAGGTGACGATTTGAGGACAAATCCTTTTCAAGAGGGAGGGAATGATGAGAATAAGGGACCTGCACCAAGGGACCCATTGCATGTTCCGGTTGGGCCAATGACAGGGCAAGGGCTAAGAGATTCAAAGAGGCACTCAACGGCCTAATTCAAGACACTTGGGCTGATTCTAAATTGTTGAAGTCCAAGATAAGCCCACATGAAGACCAAGGCTTAATTAACGTCATCAAGGCCATGGATTGGGCCGAATAAGAGAAGACTTGGGCGTGAGGCGCAAGTTTGGGCGTGTGGCACAAGTTTGGAGGAGATTTAATTTCTGCTGGTTTGTTTACTTTTTATTTAATTTTCAAAGAATAATGAGTTGATTTTTTTCCCAAATTAAGGGGCTGATTTACTTCCTAATTTAGCCTTCCAAATAGGGAGAAAATCAATAGTTGTTTGTTTTAATGTTTATTTTCTTTCTCGTTTGTAAGGCAAGTAGTGCCTTTTTAGTTTTCGTTTTGTAAGGCCTTAATGGCCGAATTTCTTGTTTCTTTTTTTGAGTTTGGTGTGTAGCCTTTCTTGTCTTTTAGGGTTTTAGTTTAAAAGAAACCAACTAATGTAATTTTCGGCAGACTTGAATTTTAATGAAAATTTTGAGAATTTTCACTTTTGTTCTTTGATAACTAATTGGAACTTATCAGATTTTTCTCTGTGGCGTTCCTCCTTGACTTATCAATCAAGTATTCCACCCTTGATTGTGGCGTCTTCCTTATACCAAGGTTCTCATCTCGATATAGGTGTTGGGTCGCGGTTTCCATCCGAACCAGAGGTTAGAACAAGCTTAGGCATCAACCTTGTTACAATCGACGAGGTTCGTATCAGAACCCTTGATACGGATCTGGACTGGTAGGAGGTCGTACCCTGTCAATTTTAAAGGCGGGCTACCGGGATACTCTTCTATGGTATCTTTCTATCTCGATAATTCCCCAATGTTAATGGAAAATTCTTCTTTGAACCACAACCATTTTTTGGCGGTTAACAGAAGTCCCCCCTGTCTTGAACACCGGTACCCTGCTAGGGTTGGAATCAAGATACTAGGATATATAAAGTATTTTTCCTTATCTTATCCAGCTGGTTTCCATTGTCTTGGAGTAAGTCCTCCTTCAGTATGCATATCCTTCTTTAACATGCTCATAATAAATGAGCAGTCCATGTGTCAAGCCTTGAATGGTCTGCTTGTTTGAATGGGCCGTTTTTGGCACTATTTTCTCGAAACCACCTCTTGCAAGTATCCGGTAATCAATTAACGTTTCCTTTCCTATTCCGATAACTGCCTACCTTCTTCTATAAATGACCCATCCTTCTTCCTTCTTCTCACGCTGATTTCAACTCTCAAACACAAAACCCTAGCTTTCTTTCTCTGAACTCTCTCTTCTTTCCAGCAACTTCCCAACTTCCCTTCTTTCTCTTCCATCTTCTACTATGGCGACCCCACCAAATCTTCCTCCCGCTTCACAAGTTCCTCATCCGACTTCACTAAACCCTCATCTAACTTCTTCAAACCCCTCTAACAGCCTCGACGTCTTCTTGGATATGGAGAAAGTCAATTCTGGGGAGAGCTCCCAATCGATGAAGGGGATGAAGAGGAGCTGAAAAGATGGTGAAATCCCTGAAAGCTCCATCCCGGCCCAATGTCGCCGTTCTACTAGAAAACCCAGAATCAAGTCGGGGTTCACAACAAAACTGATACGAACCTCGTTGATTGTAACAAGGTTGATGCCTAGGATCGTTCTAACTTCTGGTTCGGATGGAAACCGCGACCCAACACCTATATCGAGATGTGAACCTTGGTATAAAGGAGGACGTCATAAACAAGGATGGAATACTCGATTGATAAGTCAAGGAGGAACGCCACAGAGAAATCAGATAAGTTCCAATTAGTTCTCAAAGGACAAAAGAGAAAATTCACTCAATTTTCATTCAAAATCAAGTCTACCGAAAAATTAAATCAGTTGGTTCCTTTTAAATTAAAACCCTAAAAGATAAGAAAGGCTACACACCAATCTCAAAAAAAGGTAACAAGAAATTTGGCCATTAAGGCCTTACAAAACGAAAACTAAAAGGGCAATAATTGCCTTACAAACGGGAAAGAAAATAAATACTAAAACAAGAAACTATTGACTTGCTCCCTATTTGGAAGGCTAAATTAGGAAGCAAATCAGCCCCTTAATTTGGGAAACAAATCAACTCATTATTCTTTGAAAACTAAATAAAAAGGAAACAAATCAGCTGAAATTAAATCTCCTCCAAACTTGTGCCACACGCCCAAACTTGTGCCTCACGCCCAAGTCTTCTCTTATTCGGCCCAATCCATTGCCTTGATGACGTTAATTAAGCCTTGGTCTTCATGTGGGCTTATCTTGGACTTCAACAATTTAGAATCAGCCCAAGTGTCTTGAATCAGGCCATTGAGTGCCTCTTTGAATCTCTTAGCCCTTGCCCTTATTATTGGCCCAAACCGGAACATGCAATGGGTCCCTTGGTGTAGTCCCTTATTCTCATCAAAAACCGATGACCTAATCAAGCTTGTTGACGAGGATGAAGACGAGGACGATGTTGTTGACAAGGGAAGTGTCCAAAATAGGGACGCCTTGATTGTTTTAACTGGCACCCTCTCTTCTTTTCATGACTCCTGGGTTATTCCCGATTCTGTCTACTTCGTTGACACCAAAACGCGCTTGAGGAGGGACTATCAAATTCCGGAGGAAATTACTCTTACCCTTCCACACTGAGGTTACGAAGTGTACTCCCTTCCTAAAGGTCATTGCCCAATTTATGTGGCTGCCTTCGAATGTAGGGTCAAGCTACCTCTCCACCCCACTCTTCACAAGGTATTGTATGCCCTTGAGCTAGCTCCATTGTAGATTTCACTGGGTTTTTGGTGCTCTGGAAAGGGCAGTGTGATCTGGACAGCGTGAGGAGGGAACTGGGTTTTGATGAGATTCGATATATCTTCCAAATGGCCAACTTGACTCTGGGCCCTAAGGGTCAGTTCTATTTGAGGGCGAAGAACCCTCTGAAGCTAATCGTACCTGGAGCTGCCATCAAGTATCCCAAACCTTGGAAGGATGAATGGGTTGTGGTAGGAGGAGATTGGGACAACTCGGTGCATAGAGGCGGGATCGAATATCCGGTGCCCACTGATTTTGCCAGGAAGGATAAATGGGACAAGGGGAGTCCTTCCAAGGAATCAATGGGTGTTTTGGAAGGAATCGTAGCCCATAATTATGCTAACTTGGAGTATCTCGATTGTGATCCTTTTGAGGGTGCTAGGGTAAATCGGTACCTCAATATCTCTTTGGTTTATCTACGTAAGTAGTTTCTTGGTACTTGCTTCTCTTTGCTTTGATTGGTTTATCTTGCTTGGTTTACTGATTTGAACTGATAGTTTTTGCAGCTACTCTTCCTACAGCACTTCTAGCAGCATTTCCAACGGCACTTCCAACTGCACTTCCTTCTCCTTCTCTTTCTGTTACCAATACCGATATCCTACTTGGATCTATTCAGGCTACAACTACCACTCCTTCGTCTCCAGTGAGGTAACAATAGAGTCTTCCTCATGCTGTTCTTCCTAGTCCTCCTATGGCGCGCTCCCCTTTAAGTGAGATGGCTACGAGGGCTGCTAGGATTCTTAGTTCTTCAGGGGAGACTTAAAAATAGTTGATAATTACTCCTCCTGTGAGACCTGCCATGGCTAAGTAGGCTGAAACAAAAATGGCTCCTCTTCCTTTGCCTCCTTTTCCTTTCCATTTCTAACGGCTACTCCTCTTGTCCTGGTGGGCAACTAAGGCCACTTTATCCCTAGGTCTTCTTGTGTAGATATGGTGAAGTTAGGTATCCTGACAAGGTATCTTGATCCTTTTGGCGATCTATCCTGGTAGGAAATTAAGGTCACTTTAGCACCAGGTTTTCTAGAGAGGGGTATTCCTCATTCGAGGCTTCAGGAGGTCCGTATAGGCCTTTCTGATCTTGAGGATGCGGTGGGCAGCTAGGGCCATGAATCAGCTATGCCACTTAGGCATTTATACACCAGATCCTTCCTAGAGGAGGGTATACCTCGATTAAGGCAGCAGGAATACTATATGGCCTATCCTGGTCTTGAGGCAATCAGTAATGGCGAAATTTGTAAGGCGAAGTCACGAGAATCATGTAGGAGAACAAAACTGACTTTATTGAATTTATCAAGAAGCGATACAAAGCAAATCTAAGAATTTGGTAAGCTAGGGTCTCACCTGATACATGGTTGCTACAGTCCCTGCGTGTACCTCGTTTAACACCCATTGAGCATCATCCACAAGTAGACATCTTAGCAATAGAAGGGATTTTTCTTTGCGGTAGCGGTTCTTTTAAGCTTACGTGCTTGATCAGGATCTTCTGGAAGAGTGTCATTTTGAAGGTAATCAGCTATAGGATCCATCCAGCAAGGAAGTCATTCTGTCGGGTTCACCTCCACTCCTTTGGCTATGCTTGGTCAAGGTATCAATTAGATTGGTTCCCCTCTGGGCAATGCTTGTCATTCGGTTACAGCAATCTTGGCCAGGACATCTGCTCGATGATTCTTCTCTCGAGGAATTTGTTCCATCTTCATACCCTTGAATATTGTTGCTGCTTCTTGGACGTTTTTGAGGTATGTTACCATGTTGTCACCCTTCACTTGGTACACACCAGATACTTGGTTGATTACAAGTTGGGAATCACTTCTAATCAAGAGGAAATCTGCCCCTAATTCTTCAGCAACTTTAATCACTGCCAACAAGGCTTTGTACTCTGCCACATTATTGGTGGCTCTGAACTCAACCCTGAAACAGTGGCTGCACTTGATCCCTTCAAGATCAGTAAGGATGATCCCGGCTCCACAGCTTGCTTGATTAGACGCTCCATCCATATACAATATCCAAGCCTTACAATCAGTGGGCCATTCTGATGATTCTAGTTTCGGGCTTGGGATTACAGTGGTACCCGAATTGGAGGTGGTGCTGTATTCAACTACAAAATCGGCCAAGTCCTGAACCTTGATTGTTGTTCTTGCCTTGTATTTTATATCATAATGGGTGAGCTCTATGGCCCATAGGACCAGCCTGCCTGATACGTCTGGCCTCTGGAGGAACTGTCTCAGTGGTTGATCAGTTACTCTACTCTAATTGTGTAAGCTTGAAAATAATACCAGAGCTTTCTAGATGTAATCTCAATTGCATAGGCGAGCTTTTCCATGAGGGTGTAATTTTTCTCAGACTTTGTCAAAGCATGGCTCACATAGTAGATTGGTCTCTGGACCTCGTCACTACATTTTTTCACCAAGGCCCCGCTGGTTGCGGTTTCTGATACTGCCAAGTAAATTTGTAGCTCTTCACCTAAAAGGGGTTTCACTAGCAAAGGTAGGCTAGCAAGGTATTTCTTCAAAGACTAGAAGGCTTGCTCACTTTCCTGATCCCACTTCATCTTCTTACCCTACTTAATGATTTTGAAGAAGGGTAGACACTTATCTGTAGATTGGGATATAAAGCGGTTTAATGCTGCTATCCTACCAGTCCATCCTTATGCCTACTGGAGGGTAGTAGGGGATTCAAGATCCATGATGATGAGAATCAAGAAGCATCACCAAAGGCTCAATTGCATATTCCAGCTGGGCCAATTGCAAGGGCCAAGAGGATCAAAGAAGCATTTAATGATAATTGATTCTAAGTTGCTGAAGTACAAGTTTGGCCCACATGAAGACCAAATTCGGGCTAAACTTTGTAGACCTCTACAGAGGGCATATGGAGTCGGATTATCTATTATAATATGTTTCTGGAAAGCCCAAGACGAGCCCTACAGATGTTATGAAGACTCCTGATGAGAATCAAGAAGCATCACCAAAGGCTCAATTGCATGTTCCAGTTGGGCCAATTGTAAGGGCCAAGAGGTTCAAAGAAGCATTTAATGATAATTGATTCTGAGTTGCTGAAGTACAAGTTCGGCCCACATGAAGACCAAATCCGGGCTAAACTTTGTAGACCTCTACAGAGGGCATATGAGGTCGGATTATCTATTATAATATGTTTCTGGAAAGCTCAAGACGAGCCCTACAGATGTTATGAAGACTCCATCATCCGTAACAGATCACAACAGGCCCAAAATCGGCAATCTATTTTATTACGCGAAGACTCGAGCTGGACAAGAGCTGGACGCCAGGCAGAACTTCGTGGGCCTCTACAGAAGGCCTATGGAGTCTGATCGTCTATTATAATATGTTTTCGGAAAGCCCAAGACGAGCCCTACAGATGTTATGAAGACTTCGTCCTCCGTAACAGATCACAACAAGCCCAAATTTAGACATCTAGATTGTTGCGCGAAGACTTGAGCTGAGGAGTCCGAATTTCAGCTTAATTCCGTGTGGTTGGAGGAGTCCTAATTTCAGCATACTTGTGTGTGGTACAAGTTAGGGTTAGAGAAGATTCAATTTCAGTTTAGTATTTAGTATTTTGTTCTCTTTTAGGTCTTAGATAGTTTAGTATTTAAGGGACTCATTGATGTATTATTCAAAAAGACTTTTGAATGGAATAATATTATTTGAGAGAACGTTTTCTCTTGGTTCTTCATTGAACTATGAACTTATCAAGGGTTATACCTTGTGGCGTTCAAACTTGACTTATCACTCACCTTCTTCTTGTTATTGAGTGTGGCGTCTACAACCTTCTTGATACCGTTGGTTCTTATCTCCATATAGATAATGGGTCGCGGTCCTTTTTATTTTCTTTATTTGTAAACTTGAATTAGAAAACGATCCTTCATTACCATATATTGTTTCCGGGTCTCACTACTCTTGGTGAGGTTCATATCAGTTGGTATCAGAGCTTAGGCTTCTAAATCAGGTTTGATATATCCTTTTTTTTTTTTCTATTTCTTTTTATTTCGTTAGATAAAAAAAAAAAAAAAAAAAAAAAAGTTGATCAGATCCGTTACCACAAAAAAAAAAAAAAGTGAACGAAGTGTGAAAAAAGGCAAGAGAGTGCGAGCTCATCAGAGGTTAACAGCTGAAATTGAGTGAAACACGAGTGTGAGTGCCTTCATTATTGAGAGTAAACACGTGAGGGAGTGTTTGTGAGGCTTACCAATTTGTTTTCGCAGGTTAAAGTAAAAAAAATGTCTGATGATGCACCAGAAAAGTATGATCTCAAACTTTTTTTAAAGTTCTTTGATCAAAAGTTTGATCAGTTGGAGATGAGGTTGGATCAAAAATCGAAGAGGAAGGGTACCACACGAGTTGGGCAACATTCGCGTTCTTCTTCATTATGGGAACCGAATTGGAACGAGAGGGATGACCAACCTAGTTTCAATGCCAAGGCCGAACCTTCATTACCATATATTGGTTCATTAATGATGAGAATCAAGAAGCATCACCAAAGGCTCAATTGCATGTTCCAGTTGGGCCAATTGCAAGGGCCAATAGGTTCAAAGAAGCATTTAATGATAATTGATTCTGAGTTGCTGAAGTACAAGTTCGGCCCACATGAAGACCAAATCCGGGCTAAACTTTGTAGACCTCTACAGAGGGCATATGAGGTCGGATTATCTATTATAATATGTTTCTGGAAATCCCAAGACGAGCCCTACAGATGTTATGAAGACTCCATCATCCGTAACAGATCGCAACAGGCCCAAAATCGGCCATCTATTTTATTACGCGAAGACTCGAGCTGGACAAGAGCTGGACGCCAGGCAGAACTTCGTGGGCCTCTACAAAAGGCATATGGAGTCGGATCGTCTATTATAATATGTTTTCGGAAAGCCCAAGACGAACCCTACAGATGTTATGAAGACTTCGTCCTCCGTAACAGATCACAACAAGCCCAAATTTAGACATCTAGATTGTTGCGCGAAGACTTGAGCTGAGGAGTCCGAATTTCAGCTTAATTCCGTGTGGTTGGAGGAGTCCTAATTTCAGCATACTTGTGTGTGGTACAAGTTAAGGTTAGAGAAGATTCAATTTCAGTTTAGTATTTAGTATTTTGTTCCCTTTTAGGTCTTAGATATTTTAGTATTTAAGGGACTCATTGATGTATTATTCAAAAAGACTTTGAATGGAATAATATTATTTGAGAGAACGTTTTCTCTTGGTTATTCATTGAACTATGAACTTATCAAGGTTTATACCTTGTGGCGTTCAAACTTGACTTATCACTCACCTTCTTCTTGTTCTTGAGTGTGGCGTCTACAACCTTCTTGATACCGTTGGTTCTTATCTCCATATAGATAATGGGTCGCAGTCCTTTTTATTTTCTTTATTTGTAAACTTGAATTAGAAAACGATCCTTCATTACCATATATTGGTTCCGGGTCTCACTACTCTTGGTGAGGTTCATATTAACTCCGTCATCCGTAATAGATCGCAACAGGCCCAAAATCAGCCATCTATCTTATTACGCGCAGACTTGAGCTGGACAAGAGCTGGACGCCAAGCAGAACTTCGTGGGCCTCTACAGAAGGCATATGGAGTCGGATCGTCTGTTATAATATGTTTTCGGAAAGCCCAAGACGATCCCTACAGATGTTATGAAGACTCCGTCCTCCGTAACAGATCACAACAAGCCCGAATTTGGACATCTAGCTTGTTGCGCGAAGACTTGAACTGAGGAGTCCGAATTTCAGCTTAATTCCGTGTGGTTGGAGGAGTCCTAATTTCAGCATACTTGTGTGTGGTACAAGTTAGGGTTAGAGAAGATTCAATTTCAGTTTTTCCTTTTTAGTTTGCAAAGAATAATGATTGATTTGTTTCCCAAATTATGGGGCTGATTTACTTCCAAATTTAGCCTTCCAAATAGGGAGTAAGTCAACTAGTTGCTAGTTTTAGTCTTTATTTCTTTCCTGATTATAAGGCAATTAGTTGCCCATTTATTTTCCTAATTGTAAGGCATTAATTGCCAAATATTTGTTCCCTTTTAGGTCTTAGATATTTTAGTATTTAAGGGACTCATTGATGTATTATTCAGAAGACTTTGAATGAAATAATATTATTTGAGAGAACGTTTTCTCTTGGTTCTCCATTGAACTATGAACTTATCAAGGGTTATACCTTGTGGCGTTCAAACTTGACTTATCACTCACCTTCTTCTTGTTCTTGAGTGTGGCGTCTACAACCTTCTTGACACTGTTGGTTCTTATCTCCATATAGATAATGGGTCGCAGTCCTTTTTATTTTCTTTATTTGTAAACTTGAATTAGAAAACGATCCTTCATTACCATATATTGGTTCCGGGTCTCACTACTCTTGGTGAGGTTCGTATCACATGATTGCCTTGATTTTATCGAGATTGGCCTTGATTCCTCTCTCGTGTACCATGAACCAAAGAAACTTTCCTGCTGCTACCCTGAAAGCACACTTAGGCAGATTCAATCTCATCTGGTTTTCCCTTATTAGTTGGAAGGTTTGGCGTAAATCTTCTGGGTGTTGGTCAGTCATCTGAGACATAGTGATCATGTCGTCTACGCATACTTCCATAGACCTTTCTATCTGTTGCTTAAATAACTTGTTCACCAAAAGCTGGTAAGTGGCTCTTGCATTTTTTAGACCGAATGGCATCTCCTTGTAGCATTAGAGGCCTTGCCCAGTGATGAAGCTAGCCTTGTCTTGATTGGCGGGGTGCATCATTATCTGGTTGTACCCCGAGAAAGCATCCATGAAGCTTAAGAGCTTATTACCTGTAGTGGAATCAATCAGTTGTTCTATTTTAGGCAGGGGGAAGCTATCCTTCGGGCAAGCCCCGTTGAGGTCGGTGTAGTCCACAAACATACGCCATTTCCCACTGGTTTTGGTTACCATGATCACATTGGCAATCCATTCATGATAGCGGGATTCTCTAATGAATCGGGCATTTAGAAGTTTATCTACCTATTCCTGCACCGTGGCATTCCACTCAACGTTGAAATGCCTCCACTTCTGTTTGACTGGCTTAAAGGTTGCATCTACTGCAAACCTGTGAACGGCTAAGTTGAGAGGGATATCTGGCATTTCATCATGACTCCAAGCAAAGATGTCATTGTATTCCTCAATGAGCTTTAGCAGGTTCTTTCTGACCTCACAATCCAACGCGCCTCCTATCTTCACTACTTTGGTTGGATCGTCCTTTTTGACAGGTATTTCTTCTAACTAATTGTGTAAGCTTGTTTTAATTGTCACTTGATCTTCTCACTACACTTGCTTTGGAAAGTGTAATTTTTTTTTGTGTTGAAGGGTTGACGGTTCTACAAGAGATTGAAGACTTGAAGTTTTTACTTTTTCATGTCTTCATAATGTAGAATATCATTGTTATCCCGTAGCTTCAATTATGTTGTGAAGATCATGTGAGTCGTGGTTTTGTCACGAAATAGGCAAAGGGGGTGATTGTAAGGTCTCATTTATTGATTGGCTTATTTCATGAGCAAACCACATATTGAGGTTTTGATGTAAGGGTAGCTTAGGCTTTCAAGACCTCAAGAGAAGAAGCACTCCAAATGTAAATTTCTAGTGCTTACTTGCAAACGAAGAGATGTGGTTGCACACACACACAGCTCATGCATATATGTATATCTTGTATGTTGTGTATGTTCTATAGGTGCATTAATATTCATTAATCTCTTTTCATGCTTGCCCATATGATTGCATCTTATGTGGTTTTTTTACCGTGTCACATTTAAGCATTTATGATGCATCATTTTGATGGGCACTGTTCAAAGCGTTGTACATAGCATTGTTTGAACAGCACCTATCTAAGACCCGATGAGGCTTGGCATAGACGTTGTACAGAACTAATGCATTTAATTCGGTTGCTGTTGGGTCGTTGTACAGTAGCTGTACGTAGCTGTACAAAGCGCTGTACGTACAGCGACACTCTGTTTTCCCGAGAGAATAGAGTTTTGATGCTGTTGAGTTGCTGTTCATAAGCACTCTACGAACAGCGCCAATGAAGAATGTTCTTCATTTTTCCCAGGTAGGCACTGTACAAGTTGCTCTACGTACTGCGACTCGTACAGTGCCCGAGGCAAAAGTTGTGCCACTTTTTAAAATGATGTCACTTAATTTTGTCCCCCTATATATATGCCTCTTTGCCTTTAGGTCAGTTTAAGGAGATCAAAATCAGATATTTTACTTAGCATATTTTTCCAAGAGAAAAATTCTCTAAAGAACTCTCCTTTGTTTACTCAAACACTTTTCCTTGAGCATCATTCAACATCTAGTATCATCCTTGGACATATAGGTGTTATCTTTGCATGGATTTTTCAACACACTTTGCTTGTTAAGTTTTTCACTTATATCTTACATATTTTTTATCTTTCTTAACAAGCAATCCCATTTATTACTTGTATGCCATTAGAATATATTCTAGTTACAAGTTTGAGATTAGTGTATTGATTGTTTGAGAGTTGTGTTGTGATAGCTATCTAGGTTTTCATGATCTATGCTTAGCTAAGCTTTTTGACATGTCATTTAGCTATTGATATTTAGGATTATTTTAATTGCAATATTATCATCGTAGAAAAGCATATAGGGTTCCCTAGCTCTAATTGCATTTTGGATATTTCACATATTCACATAGGCATCTTATCTCTTCATTAAGAAGTAAGAATTGTGTAGCTTCCGGGATTAGGTTGCGTAAATCACAAGCAATTGGACAAGGTTCACTTATACCGGGATTAGGTAGGTGTATGATTATATGCTGAGATTAAGTTGTAATCTTTATTACATTTAGTGGATTCGAGGTTCGAGTGTGACGCACTTATTAGCCTGTGGTTTTTTCCCGTGAGGGTTTCCACGTAAATATCAAGAGTTATTTAATATTCCGCACATATTACACTAGATATATTATATTGACTAGTTAGGGGTATTTTCGTAATCTTGACCTTAATTAAAAATTGGATAAAATTGGATCAAATCTGTTAACCACAAAATTTGGTCATTTATCCAAAAGAGAATTTTCAAGGCTTCTATCTAGGAGAACCCCCATTTGGGCCTTTCCACACGAGCTCCTTTACGAGATTCCCTTCGGATCTCCACTATTGGATCTCCCCTACCAAATCCACCCCACTTGGTAGCATGTCGATGCTAGCATGGCTCTTCTACAACAAATTCCCTCTACATCAAACCTACACTTTGGTAACGGGATACCGAGGTACAAGGTCCTTTAAAGAGAGCAGCTCTTCCCACGTGTCTTATGGGCTATGTTTCATGAGATAATATTGGTCAAAGTGATAGAGACCCACCAGATTTCAATTAAAGACAACATAAGAGCTTTCCACTAATTAGGGGGACAAAGGGGGGCCCACTGATGGTGACCTTCTAGCAACTTTTTCAACCACTTTCCAGAAGCATTTATTGCTCTATGACAGCCCATGTGAGGGTCATTTGGTCAAAGAGCAACCTAGACACCTCTCTCCAATGGAAAGACACCTAAGTGACACCAAAGTGCCTCATCATTGACACATATGCCCTAAATTTGATGTGGCACGTCCAACACCACTTAAAGAGTGTGTTTGCATGTGCCCACATGTGCCAAACGCATGCCCTCCATATCACCACCTAGGCTCACTGTATAAGTGAAATCCTAGGTACTTCTCAAGGGTTGGCTCCTCCACCATAAAATGGTTCTCTCTTTCTCTACAAAATGACTCTCCTATATCATTTGAGAGGGCTCTACAACACCTCTACCACATAGGGAGGTACCTCCTCTAAAAGGGGCAGCCACCATGCATCCCTCCTCCAAACTCTATCTCCTTTTGGGCAACTCCATGAAATCCCCCTTCTCCATTATTTTTGGCATGTTCTCCAATAGCTCTACCATTATGAGGGACCAAACAACCAGAGGAAGGTACCTCTCCAAAGGGAGCCCCCAAGCTCCCCTCCTTAGCAAGACGGATATTCTACTTGGCTACTTGTCTCCTAGATGATCTACTACGTTAGGCTACTTGTCTACTATTGTAAGCTCTCCAGAGAACATATGTTGTACTACTTTGCTACTTGTGTAAGCTCACTGGAGCACTCCTTGTTAATATATATGAACAACGGCCTCCCTCTCCACTGGATACTACCTAGGGGTTTTTCAGCATATGATCATATGTGATGCTTTTTTCCCCTAGGCCAGTCCAATTCTAACAAATAAATTGTCATTCTCCTCTTTATCTCCTTCATTATGTATGTATGGGAGCTAGGTTCTGACCCTACTGGTCCTAGCTCTCTTATCAACCTATTTGCATGTCAAGTCACACATAAAAGGGGGAAAGACCCTCTAGACCTGCTAGAAAGGAGTTGAGGTACCGGAGAGCCGAGAAGCTCCCCCGTACCTTTTCTACGGGAGCGAGTAGCCCTATAGAGGGTCTACCAATAGAACTAGTGGGACAAGGCCAAATCGATGCTAAAAACCAGAGGGTCCCCGCTAGACTCACCAGAGGACCAACCAAGCTCCACCACCCCCTCCGAAGGTATCAATACCTTTATTGAGGATTCGACACCAGGACCAGAGGAGCCTGCTCCAGCATAGTCTTAAAGCGCCATTGGACTAGCTAGAAGAAGCGGGACGGGTTCCGACCCTATCTAGAGGAACCGTAGCATGTAAAGAGTCATGTACGGGTGGTCCCATCCTTTGCGACCACGTGCATCATTGATGAGCATCTACTCCTCTTTGCATTGGGGAACTACAAAGGAGAATCGGAGAGGAGACTGGGTACCACGGATTGGGTACCAGGGATGACAGGCACGGACAAGGTACCAGGTACCACAGACCGGTATCGGGGATGACAAACAAGGTTCCAGGGCAGTAGGTAGGGTACCACGGACTAGGTACCAAGGACGATAGACCGGGTACCAAGGATGACTGACAGGGTACTCGGTACCAAGGACCCGAGACCAATATTAGAGCTAAAAAGTGCCCATCTCCTCTCCTTATCCTCATGACCCCTCTAGGAGGCACCAGTACCTCCTGGCTAATTGTTGTACGGAAAGTCCCTGTGACAATTTTTCGGATAACAATTTTTGCACCGTCTGTGGGGACCTCACTAGCACTACATGGCTTCCTTGTCTCTTCATGAGCGTATATCCCTTACATATTATAACTTTACATAGTGACTCCAACAAGCTTGTTCTGTGATGCTAAAAGAACAGTGGCTCCTCTCCATTTGTACCGGGCCAATCAATGCTGAAGCGAGCCACTATGGTCCTGATTCATTCAAGGAGGGTTCAGAGCCTCATTTCAGTTGCTAGGGACTTCTAAGATCCCAACCATACCTCTGGACCAGTATAATGCTGGTGGCTCCTCTCCATTATTACTGGGTCGTTCAATGCCCAAGTGAGCCACCTAGGTTTTGGTTTGTCCGAACCAAGTCCAGAGCATCATTTTAGTTGCTGGGGACTTCTTGATGTCCTAGCAAGCCTCTGGAAAAGCTTCATGAAGGTGGCTCCTCTCCATTTGTATCTGGCCGTTCAATTCCCAAGTGAGCCACCTAGGTTCCGATTCGTCAGAACCAAGTCCAGAGCCTCATTTCAGTTGCTCCTACTTCTTGACATCCTAACAAGCCTCTGGACCAACTTCATGAAGGTTGCTCCTCTCCATTTGTACCGGGCCGTTCAACGCCCAAGTGAGCCACCTAGGTTCCGGTTTGTCTGAACCAAGTCTAGAGCCTCATTTTAGTTGATGGGAACTTCTTCATATCCTAGCAAGCCTCTGAACCAACTTCATGAAGGTGGCTCCTTTCCATTTGTATCGGGCCATTCAATGCCCAAGTGAGCCACTTAGGTTTCGGTTCGTCCGAACCATGTCCAGAGCCTCATTTTAGTTGCTGGGGACCTATTGATATCCTAGCAAGCCTCTGGATTAGCTTTATGAAGGTGGCCCCTCTCCGTTTAAATCGAGTTGTTCAACACCCAAGTGAGCCACCTAGGTTTCAGTTCGTTCAAACCAAGTCCAGAGCCTTATTTCAGTTGTTGGGGACTTCTTGATGTCCTAGTAAGCCTCTGGACTAGCTTCATGAAGGTGGCTCTTCTCCATTTGTATTGAGCCGTTCAACGCCCAAGTGAGCCACCTAGGTTCTGGTTCGTCTGAACCAAGTCCAAAGGCTCATTTCAGTTGCTAGGGACTCACTTACTTATTTTTGGATTTCCTTGGTCTCTTCTGGGTTGCATCTATTTGCTGGCCTATTTGGTATGCTTGAACCCGGAATGAAATCAATTTCATGTTCAATTCCTCTAATTGGTGGCAAACCATTAGGAACATCTTCGGGAAAGAGATCCTCATTTTCCTGCAAAAGATCAACAATAACACTAGACAAACTCTTGTCAATTTCGTTAGAAACAATTAAAACGTCCTTGTACATAAGTACAAGTAAGGGCTGCCCCATTGTTAATGCTTTCTTCACATCACTCATTTTTTTGCATGAACACTCATTTTTCTTTCACTCAAGCCTTCCTTGTTTTCGCTCCCCTTGTGTTTCCCATTGCTCTCATTTTTACCACTCAACTAATCTTTTTTTTTTTTGCTCTCTTTCTTGCTCCCTTCCCAAAGTTTCGGCTAATGAAGATTCAAGCTCTTCATATTGCTGTTTTATGCGCATTTGGTCTACAAAAATTGTCTTTGGAGGCAAAGGTCCAAGTTGGTATTTCTGTCCCTCCATGATCAAAGAATATCGGTTCTTAAACCCATCATGCATTACCCTTCGATCATATTGCCATGGTCTCCCCAACAACATGTAACCAGCATACATAGGTACCACATCACACCAAACCTCATCCTTATATCTACCAATTGAAAAAGAAACTAACACTTGCCGATTTACTTTCACAACACCACTATCATTCAACCATTGTAACTTGTATAGTTTTGGATATTCAGTAGTAGGTGATGAGAATAAGGGAGCTGCACTAAGGGACCCATTGCATGTTCCGATTGGGCCAATAACAAGGGCTAGGGCTAGGAGATTCAAAGAGGCACTCAATGGCCTGATTCAAGACACTTAGGCTGATTCAAAATTGTTGAAGCCCAAGATAAGCCCACCTGAAGACCAAGGCTTAATTAATGTCATCAAGGCAATGGATTGGGCCGAATAAGAGAAGTCTTGGGCGTGAAGCACAAGTTGGGCGTGTGGCACAAGTTTGGAGGAGTTTCAATTTTAGTTGATTTGTTTCCTTTTTAGTTTTCGTTTTGTAAGGCCTTAATGGCCGAAATATTTTTGTTTTCCTTTTTGAGTTAGGCATGAAATATTTTGTTTTCCTTTTTGAGTTAGGCGTGTAGCCTACCTTGTCTTCTAGGGTTTTAGTTTAAAAGGAACCAACTTATGTATTTTCGGCAGTTTTTGAATTTTTAATGAAAAGTTGAGAGAATTTTCTCTTTTGTTCTTTGAGAACTGATTGGAACTTATCAGATTTTCTCTGTGGCATTTCTCCTTGACTTATCAATCAAGTATTCCATCCTTGATTGTGGAGTCTTCCTTATACCAAGGTTCACATCTCGATATAGGTGTTGGGTCGCGGTTTCCATCCGAACCAGAGGTTAGAACGATCCGAGGCATCAACCTTGTTACAATCGACGAGGTTCGTATCAGTAGGTAATTTCAGTTTTTCCACAAGCAAGGAACTTGCCACATTTGTACAACTTCCACTATCAACAATAACATTACACAACTTGTTAGCAATCAAACAATGAGTATGAAACAAATTTTCACGTTGCTCACCATGTTCATTATTTTTACTTTGCAAACTAAGTGTGCGTTGTACAACCAAATTTTCTCCACTAGCATACTTTACATCACTAGCATCTTCTAAATGTTGCATGTCATCTTCATCCTCTCTCTCACTTTTGGATTCAACCGCCCCATCCCTCATGATCACTACCCTTTTATTTGGACATTCACGTGCCATATGACCATGTCCAAGGCATTTAAAACACCTAATGCTTCTAGTTTGATTAGGTTGATTCTCACCTCTACCCTTGCTGCCTATTTCATTTTTTCTTTTAGTTTCATCAATTTTAGGCTTAACAATGGGTTTATCATCCTTTTTACTCCAATTTAGTTTCCAAGAAGAAGAAGAACCCGAATAAGGTTTTGAATCATACATGATGCCTTTTCTTTTGAGTTGCCTTTCAATCTTCATGGCCATATCCACCATGTCCTCAATCTCCACATAATGTTGCAACTCCACAAGATTAGCAATGTTCTTGTTTAACCAATTCAAAAACCGAGCCATGGTGGCCTCACGGTCCTCCTCCATATTAGCCCTTGTCATTGCTATTTCCATCTCCTTGTGATATTCTTCTACACTCATAGAACCCTGTGTCAAAGTTTGCAACCGTTGATGCAAATCCCTATAGTAATGGCTAGGGACAAATCTCCTCCTCATGATTTGTTTCATCTCCAACCAAGTATCTAAGGGTCTTTCACCATTTCTACACTTGTCTTTACACAATTGATCCTACCAAACAATAGCATAATCACAAAATTTAACAGCGGCTAGTTTTACCTTTTTCTCTTCGGAATAGTTATGGCATTCAAAGATCAACTCCACTTTTCGTTCCCATTCCAAAAAGGCATCCAGATTGTTCTTCCCTTGAAAAGAAGGAATTTTCATTTTGATGCTGCCTATGTTTCGGTCCACACCATCAAAACGTCCTCTCCTAGTTTATCTCCTAGGATTAACATCTTCACCAATTATGGTAGCTTGGCCATCATCCGTGTCTTCTCCATCATCATATACATCATTGACAAAGGCTAGTTGTCTTCCACGCCGTGGTTCTCCTTGCAATCCGGTAATTGCTTCATCATGTCTTTCTAGATGATCTCTTATATCTCCCATCACTTTGAACAGACGTTCAAATTGTTGCTGCATTGCTTGAATCGCTTGATCATTGGAGGAAGAACTCACTTCTTTATCATTGTTGGATATGTTTAAAAAACTTGAAAAAAAAATTAGAACAGCCTCAATATCTCTCCCTCACGTGTTTCACTCAAAGAATTGAGACAAACCACTCGTGTTTGACACAATTATTTGTCTTTTCTCGATGGTAATCTCACAACTCTTGCCTTTTACCTCTCTTGTTTTGTTCTTTGGTGATGAGAATAAGGGAGCTGCACCAAGTGATCCTTTGCATGTTCCGGTTGGGCCAATAACAAGGGCAAGGGCTTAGAGATTCAAAAAAGCACTCAATGGCCTGATTCAAGACACTTGAACTGATTCTAAATTGTTGAAGTCCAAGATGAGCCCACATGAAGACCAAGGCTTAATTAACGTCATCAAGGTAATTGATTGGGCCGAATAAGAGAAGACTTGGGCGTGAGGCACAAGTTTGGTCGTGTGGCACAAGTTTGGATGAGATTCAATTTCAGCTGATTTGTTTCCTTTTTCTTTTTTATTTAGTTTTCAAAGAATAATGAGTTGATTTGTTTCCCAAATTAAGGGGCTGATTTGCTTCCAAATTTAGCCTTCCAAATAGGGAGTAAGTCAATAGTTGCTTGTTTTAGCTTTTCATTTTCTTTCCCGTTTGTAAGGCAATTATTGCCCAATTTAGTTTCCTATTTATAAGGCATTAATTATCGATTTATTTAGCCTTTCTTTCTCCATTAGGGTTTTAGTTTAAAAGGGACCAACTGATGTAATTTTCAGCAAACTTGATTTTGAATGAAAATTAAGAGAATTTTCTCTTTTGTTATTTGAGAACTAATTAGAACTTATCAGATTTCTCTATGGCGTTCCTTCTTGACTTATCAATCGAGTATTTTATCCATGATTGTGGCATCCTCCTTTATACCAAGGTTCATATCTTGATATAGGTGTTGGGTCGCGGTTTCCATCTGGACCAGAGGTTAGAACGATCCTAGGCATAAATCTTGTTACAATCAACAAGGTTCATATCATTTGGGTTCTTAGGTTAACTAAGGTCATGAAACAAACAATTCAGATTATGGAAAATTCAATGGAGTTAAATTGGGTAGGTCTAAAAAGCAAACAAAAGGTAGGCCAATTTAAAGTGGTTTAGACAAAAACTTAATTCAATAACGCAAGCAAAGATTAGAACGGAATCGATTTCTATCCCAAAAGAATTCTGTTTGTTTTGGTTAAGAAGGCAATATTTAAATACTTCCCAAACCGAAACAAGAAATCATATGAACAAAGAAAGATTTCTGGAATTTTTTGCAAAAATTTCCTTGAATCCGCAATGCTTTTTTTTATTCATTTTTTTTTTTGTTATATGGTTTTTTTCTGTGCGGAAAATAAAGAATGGCAATAACCTCAGGAAGCACAAAAATTAAGATGAAGAAAGAGCAACAATTAAGAAGAAATGAACATGAAAACTAAAAGAACAGCAAATAAATGGATACGCAAACCTCAAACTTGAGCCAAGCTCTGATACCAAATGATGGAAATCATCAATTTAGCAACCATACACCCATATAGCTAAATAGCTATGATACAAATGGAATGCAAATTAACACCCTCCAACTAATTGAATTAAATCCGATTGGTCAAGATTGAAGTAAGAGAAACTATTCTAATCACTTTACCAGTGGAATGATGATAAAATAATTAGAATAGCACTTTGATTCCCTAAAAACGCCACAAACTATGAAGTTTGATAATTTAGAATAAAACAAAGATTTTTAAAGTTTTTGAACGTCACAAGCTAAATAAGCTTGATAAGTTCCAAAGTTCATGCAAGAACTTAAAAACAAAACACTTACAAAGTGCTCAAATAAGTTTATTACTCAAATCTGTCATTACAAAGAAAATCAGCCTTGTTTATATAGAAAAAAGGCCAAGAACAATTACAAAGAAAGATATCAACCACTAAATACAAATGTAACAGTCCATTAAATGTGTAACCGACCATTAACTATGTAACCACCTATTAACGTAACAACTTGACCATGAATGTTGGGCATAAATGATTCAGCCTTTGAAACTCCTTTTTCCTAACCAAAGGACACATTAACCCACACTTAACAAAATAAAACCCTAAATGTTCAAGTTAAAATCCCAACACAATTAAAACCCAAGCCCACAAAACTCAACATGCCTGAATGGCCTTTTATTCTTCAAGATAGGCTTACTTCATTCTAACGAGGCTGGACTCTTGTCTTCGTGATTTGGACTTGCTTGAAACATGTTGACCATTTTAGACTCTTCTTACATTCTTAGAACCTTGACCAAATCTTGACTAGCTTGATCTTTCCAAATGTGTTCCTTGAAACAAGTTAAGGCTTCTTTCGTCCTTTTAGCTTTAGCTCGTGTCATTGGTCCTCCATGAATGGTTAAAGGATCTGGATCTTTTCCAACCTTAGCCGAATGGTGATCAATTTGCTGATCCACTTCACCTTAAATTGTACAAACCAATCCCGCCGTGACCCCCTCTACTTAATCGGTTAGGCATTGCGGTGAGAAGTTGTTTAGGGTTCATAGTGATGGTCTAAACACATTCTAGGAAACAATTGGTTAACATTTGTGAGATTGGCACACTAAGGTAGCTTGAGAACCATTGCCCGTAATCCACTTGTGACTCCGTCAATTTCCTAGCAATTCTCTTAATTGTTTATTTCATATATCTTATCTAGATTTGTTGAGCATTCTATTCTATTAGTTTTATTAGGTTTATTTTACATGTATGTTTGATGGCTTGACAAACCATACAACCATCCATCACTTATGATTTACTTTATCGCATTTAGGAATTGTTAATTTATTCAACTAATTACTCAAATTCCATGTGGAATGAATCCTACTTACTACTTTACTAATTTTCTATCTATGTGGATTTTTAACTGGTGAAATTTGTTTTCAAAACGATCACATTTAAAACATTATTTTGTAGAGTACACAATGATGGCTCAATTAGGTACCTCTAAGCTTGGTTCGCTGGTTACATGTGCGCACTGCTTGGCTAGCGCGGTAGGGTTGGTGGACACTGCATAACAATTATGGGCTGCTTGTTGATCCCTCTGGACTTTTCCCACCTCAGTTCCGATCGAGAACTTCAGGACATTGTAGTAAATGGATAACACTCTCCTAATTCCTGACAGGAAAGATCTTCCCAAGATCGCATTGTAGGCAGATAGGGTATCGACCATGATAAATTCTGTCATTATGTTCTACTCAAGGGGAGCGTATCCAATTATTACTGGTAGTATCTGTGACCCAAATTGCATTAAGGATTCTCTTGTGAATCCATATAGGGGTATGGTGTAGCTATTGTAGCAGGGATTCTTCAAGTTGAGCTTTTCCACCGCTCATTTGAACAGAATATCAACGCTGCTTCCAGTAACTATCAAGATGCGGTGAACCCAGCAATTAGCTATCTGTACCATGATCACCATCGGGTCGTTATATGGTTGAACTATGTTGCAGACATCCTGCTCTGTGAAAATGATCTGGGTAGAGCGAGGATAATTTTGGGATCTGCTGGAGACCAGGAGGATATCATGACCAGGAGTAAGCCTTGGGATATTCCTTGCATGGTTCTTCCTTGAGTTATTAGAAGTCCCTACTAGTGTTGGGCCTCTACTGATGGTGTGAATGACTTGGATCGGCTGCATCAGGTTTTTCCACTATCCTTCCTACTTTCTTTTGTATCGCATCTTCCCCTCACCTCCTTTCCCACTTGATGCTATCCCGTACCTGTTGAAAAATTAAATCAAGAGTCCCTCCTTACCAATCCTTCAATATGGTTATGGAGTGATACGAACCTCGTCGATTGTAACAAGGCTGATGCCTCGGATCGTTCTAACCTCTGGTTCGGATGGAAACCGCGACCCAACACCTATATTGAGATGTGAACCTTGGTATAAGGAAGATGCCCCAATCAAGGATGGAATACTTGATTGATAAGTCAAGGAGGAACGCCACAGAGAATATCTGATAAGTTCCAATCAGTTCTCAAAGAACAAAAGAGAAAATTCTCTCAACTTTTCATTAAAAATTCAAAAACTGCCGAAAATACATAAGTTGGTTCCTTTTAAACTAAAACCCTAGCAGACAAGGTAGGCTACACGCCTAACTCAAAAAGGAAAACAAAATATTTCACGCCTAACTCAAAAAGGAAAACAAAAATATTTCGGCCATTAAGGCCTTACAAAATGAAAACTAAAAAGGAAACAAATCAACTAAAATTGAAACTCCTCCAAACTTGTGCCACACGCCCAACTTGTGCTTCACGCCTAAGACTTCTCTTATTCGGCCCAATCCATTGCCTTGATGACATTAATTAAGCCTTGGTCTTCAGGTGGGCTTATCTTGGGCTTCAACAATTTAGAATCAGCCCAAGTGTCTTGAATCAGGCAATTGAGTGCCTCTTTGAATCTCCTAGCCCTAGCCCTTGTTATTGGCCCAATCGGAACATGCAATGGGTCCTTTAGTGCAGCTCCCTTATTCTCATCATTCCCTCCCTCTTTAAAATGATTTGTCCTCAAATCGTCACCTACATCAAAAGGAGACAAATCAGAAACATTGAAGCTTGCACTAACATTATACTCACCTGGAAGATCTAACTTGTAGGCATTATCATTGATCCTTTCAAGCACTTGAAATGGGCCATCTCCCCTAGGAAGTAATTTAGAACGCCGTTGGACTGGGAACCGTTCCTTCCTCATATGCAACCACACCTAATCACCTGGCTCAAACACAACTTTCTTGCGCCCTTCATTAGCTTGGTTGGCATATTGTTCAGTTCTCCTCTAAATATTTTGCCGAGTCTTTTCATGGATTTGCTTAACAAAATCTGCCTTTTTCTTACCATCCAAGTTAACATGCTCATTCACAGGTAAAGGAATTAAATCCAAAGGAGTTAATGGATTAAAACCATACACAATTTCAAAAGGCGAAAAATGAGTTGCAGAATGCACACTTCTATTATAAGCAAACTCTACATGCGGCAAACAATCCTCCCATGTTTTCAAGTTCTTTTGTATTATAGCACGCAACAAGGTAGATAAAGTCCTATTAACTACTTCAGTTTGACCATCGGTTTGTGGATGACAAGTAATAGAAAATAATAGTTTAGTTCCTAACTTACCCCACAGAGTTTTCCAAAAGTAGCTTAAGAACTTAGCATCTCTATCCGAAATAATGGTTTTAGGCATGCCATGCAATCTAACAATTTCTTTGAAAAACAAATCAACAATATGTGATGCATCATCAATTTTATGACAAGGAATGAAATGTGCCATTTTAGAAAACCTATCAACAACCACATATATAGAATCTCTACCCCTCTTTGACCTAGGCAAATCCAGCACAAAATCCATAGAAATATCAATCCAAGGTCCACTAGGTATAGGCAAAGGAGTATACAAACCATGAGGCTGAACCCTAGACTTAGCTTGTCTACATGTAATGCATTTCTCACAAATTCTCTCTACATCACGTTTCATATGAGGCCAAAAGAAGTGTTCATGCAAAACATCTAGTGTTTTGGCTATACCAAAGTGCCCCATCAAACCTCACCCATGAGCTTCTCTAACAAGCAATTCACGCAAAGAACTCTTAGGCACGCATAATTTAGTTTCTCTAAACAAAAATCCATCATGCCTATAAAACTTGCCAAATGCAACATTTTCACATGCATTGAATACATTGCCAAAATCAGCATCTTCCACATACAATTCTTTAATGTAGTTAAAACCAAACAATCTAGCATCTAGAGTGGAAAGTAAAACGTACCTTCTAGACAAAGCATCAGCGACGACGTTTTCCTTACCTTTCTTGTACTTGATCACATATGGAAATGTTTCTATGAACTCCACCCACTTGGCATGCCGCTTATTTAGCTTGTGTTGCCCCTTTAAATGCTTTAAGGACTCATGATCCGTGTGGATCACAAATTCCTTTGGCCAAAGGTAGTGTTGCCAAGTCTCCAATTCCCTAACCAACGCATACATCTCCTTGTCATAGGTAGGATAATTCAAGGCTGCCCCATTTATCTTCTCACTAAAAAATGCAATGGGACATCCTTCTTGCATTAGAACAGCTCCAATACCTATTCCTGAAGCATCACACTCAATCTCAAAAGCTTTAGCAAAGTCAGGTAAAGCAAGCAAAGGTGCATTAGTTAGTTTTTCCTTAATCAAGTTAAATGTCTTTTCTTGTTCATTACCCCACTTAAAACCCACATTCCTTTTGATAACTTCAGTTAAAGGTGCAGCTAGACTTCTAAAGTCTTTCACAAACCACCTATAGAAACTAGCCAACCCATGAAAACTTCTCACTTGTCCCACATTTGTTGGTTTCGGCCACTCCCTAATTGCCTTAACCTTTTCCTCATCAACCCCAATTCCCTTAGCACTAACAACAAAACCCAGAAATACAAGCTTATATGTGCAAAAGGTACACTTTTTTAAATTAGCAAACAATTTTTCTGTTCTTAAAACACCTAAAACAAGTTTTAAATGTTCAACATGCTCATCCAAAGTTTTGCTATAAATCAGAATGTCATCAAAGTAAACAACCACAAATTTTCCAATGAAAGCACGCAATACATGGTTCATTAATCTCATGAAAGTACTTGGTGCATTAGTTAACCCAGAAGGCATAACTAACCACTCATATAAACCATATTTTGTTTTGAAAGCAGTTTTCCACTCATCACCTTCTTTCATCATAATTTGATGATATCCACTTTTAAGATCAATTTTAGTAAAAACAATAGAACCATGCAATTCATCAAGCATATCATCTAATCTAGGAATAGGATGTCGATACTTTACAGTGATATTGTTGATGACACGATAATCAACACACATCCTCCATGTTCCGTCCTTCTTAGGCATAAGCAATAAGGGAACCGCACAAGGACTCATACTCTCACGAACATACCCATTTCCATGAGCTCCTCAACCTGTCTTTGAAGTTCCTTTGTCTACTCGGGATTACTTCTATATGCGGACCTATTTGGAGTTGGTGCTCCGGGAACAAAATCAATTTGGTGCTCAATCCCCCTTATTGGTGGTAAACCAATAGGCATCTCCTCGGGAAACACTTCATCAATGTCCTGCAAAAGGGAAACAACAACGCTAGGCAAAGAAGAGTCAATTTCGTTAGCACTAAAACAAGTCTCTTTGTACAAAAGTACAATCATTGGCTGATTTGAACACAAAGCCCTTTTGATCTCACTCCCTCTTGCATAACAGGTCACTTGTTTTCTCTCCTTTTTTTTTCTCATCAGCCTTTTTTTCTTTTTCAATTTTCTTTTCTTTTTTTGCTGTTTCGGACTCCCTTTCTTTTGTCTCTCTTTCTTTTGAGCTCTCACTCTCCTTTTTGACATCTCTCTCTTTTTTTAACCTCACTTGATCTTCATATACTTGGCTTGGGATTAAAGGTGCAAGAGTGATTGGCCTTTTATTGAGTACAAATGAGTATCTATTTGTATATCCATCATGAGTCACATGCCTATCAAACTGCCATGGTCTTCTCAAAAGAATATGACTCGCATCCATTGATAACACATCCCAAATAACTTTTTCTTTATATTTTCCAATTGAAAATGACACCAACACCTGTTTATTCACCCTAACTTCCCCACTATCATTCAACCATTGTAGTTTATAAGGTTTTGGCTGCTTCAAAGTTGTCAAATTCAATTTTTCCACCAAAATAGTGCTAGCCACATTAGTACAACTCCCCCCATCAATAATCATACTACATACCTTGTCATTAACATGGCAGTGGGTGTGAAAGATGTTATCACGTTGTACCTCATCATCTTCCTTGGCTTGAGCACTAAGAGCTCTTCTTGCCACCAAAAGCTCTCCACCCACCGGGTATTCGAAGTCACTTGCATCCTCCAAAGGTGGCATAGACTCATCATCGGATTCATCCTCAGATTTGAAATCACCATCATCCCTCAAAACAATTACTCTCTTGTTTGGGCATTGTGATGCAATATGACCTGCTCCCAAACACTTAAAGCATTTAATGTCACGGTTTCTAGAAGGTTGAGGATCTGATTTACCTTGATTTAATGAGCCTCCGACCTTATGATCTTTAGGAGATTCGGCTTTGGCCTTCAAACTAGGCTGGTCCTCTTTCTTGCTCCAATTCGGTTTCCATAATGATGAAGAACCCGAATTTTGCCCAACCCGTGTGGAACCCTTCCTCTTCAATTGTTATTCCACTTTGATGGCCATGTTTACCATGTCAGTCAATTCAACATAATGTTGCAACTCCACTACATTTGCAATGTCTCGGTGTAGCCCATTTAGAAACCTAGCCATTGTCGCCTCTTGGTCCTCTTCCACATCAGCTCGAATCATGGCTATCTCCATCTCCTTGTAGTAGTCTTCTACACACTTAGACCCTTGAGTAAGAGTTTGCAATTTTTGAAACAAACCCCTATAGTAGTGACTTGGAATGAATCTCCTCCTCATAACAGTTTTCATCTCCTCCCATGTCTCAATAGGTCTTTCTCCATTCCGTCTCCTACTCACAATCAATTGATCCCACCAAACAATAGCATAATCGGTGAATTCTATGGCTGCCAATTTCACTTTCTTCAATTCGGAGTAATCATGGCAATCAAACACCAACTCTATTCTTTTCTCCCACTCCAAATAAGCTTCAGGATCAGTTTTACCTTGGAAGGTTGGAATCTTCACCTTTATATTACCCAAATTATTATCAACCCTCTCTCCATACCTATCTTCTCTATTCCCATACCTATCTCCTCTACCTCCCATTCCATGCCTAAATCTTCCCGCACCCACATTGGACATGCAATCATTCCCCTCCATGTCATTTTCATCCCCATAATAATCATTAACTTCTTCCCTAACCGGAACTCTCTCTCTCCTACGTGCTTGGGGAACGGGTCGTGGCTGTTCTGCACGTGCGTTTTCCACTTTATCTAAGCGCTCATGTAATTGCTCCAATTCTCCCCTCATCATCCGTCTCATCTCCCCTACTAATGCCTCCTTCCAATTCTTTAGATCCGCTAGAATGGAAGAATCCTGTGCCTTTATCTTTGTTGTCAGACATGTTTTTCCTGTAAGAAAAAGATTAGAAAAATAAAAAGGACCTCACGGCACTCCCTCATGTGTTTCACTCAAATAATCAATTCACTCAACACTCGTGTGTTTCACTCAATATACTCGGCTTTTACCCTCAGTACATACTCACCGCTCTTGCCTTTTTTCACTCGTAATTTCCTCAAAAGTTCGTATCAAACTAACCAAACAATAATCAGGATTTCTCAGCCACGTTCACAAGAACTCAGATTGCTAGGTTCACACGAACGAATTACAATGAAACTGAAATAACAGGGACGAGTTTCTACTACCAAGATTTTTTTTTTTTTTTTTAATACTACCACTGCATGAAACCAGAAGAGGAAAGACAAAAGTTGATAAATATTCAACTACACTATAGTTCGGCCCACTTGAAGACCTAGTTAGGGCTTGGGCGTGTGGTACAAGTTAGGGTTTGAGAAGTTTCAATTTTTAGCTTTTTCCTTTTTAGTTTCCAAAGAATAATGAGCTGATTTGTTTCCTAAAGTAAGAGGCTGATTTGTTTCCAAAATTTAGCCTCCAAAATAAGGAGCAAGTCAACTAATTGCATGTTTTAATCTTTAATTTCTTTCCTGATTGTAAGGCATTAATTGCCCATTTATTTTCCTGATTGTAAGGCATTAATTGCCGAATATTTGTAACATTTTAGGTCTTAGATATTTTAGTATTTAAGGGACTCAATAATGTATTATTCAGCAGTCTTTTAGAATGAAATAATATCATTTGAGAGAACCTTTTCTCTTGGTTCTTCATTGAACTATGAACTTATCAAGGGTTATACCTTGTGGCGTTCAAACTTGACTTATCACTCACCTTCTTTCTTGTTCTTGAGTGTGGCATCTACATCCTTCTTGATACCGTTGGTTCTTATCTCCATATAGATAATGGGTCGCGGTCCTTTTTATTTTCTTTATTTGTAAACTTGAATTAGAAAACGATCCTTCGTTACCATATATTGGTTCCGAGTCTCACTACTCTTGGTGAGGTTCATATCAGTTTAATCCCCTAAAACTGAGCACAAAAATCTATAGTAAGCTTTGTAAAAGAATCCACATTACCTGGAGGTAACTTTCTAAACCAAGTCTTGGCACAGTCCGTTAGGGTGGAAGGGAACACCCTGCACATTACTGACCGGGTAGCATTCTGGACCTCTATCTGGTGGACAAAACTCTCCATGTGGCTCACGGGGTATTCTGATCTAGAGTATTTCTCGACAGGAATCTTGAATTTGGGGGGTAATTCTACTTCTCTGATTCTCCTGGAGAAGGGTGCATTCATCTAACCCAAGTGATTCTTGCAGGTACTCCGGTGTTTCCCATTCCTTAGCTCCTCAAGTTCCTTTGCCATTTTGGCTATTTGATCTTCAAGTCGTTTTGACCCATCATGACTAGATCGGGCCACTAAGCCTTCATTATCAAAAGTTTTGGATACTACGGTTGCTTCCTTGAGCCCCTCCTCTTGGGCTGGGTACCCCGCGGGTTTCTCTTGGGCCCGGTACTGCCACCTGCATCGAGCTGTGGAGCCCTTTTCTCTACTGTCGGTTTAGTAGCAGGCTTATTCTTTCTGGGAGGAATGTCAAACACTAACTTCACCTATCGGGGTCTGAAATCTCCAAGATGACTTGAAACTAGCAGTTGTGGTCTGAGTCTATCAAATACCGGTATACAAGTACTCAGTCCAGTTTCTCCTACGAGCCTAGGTGCTTCGAAGAGTATACCTTGAGCGATCATTCGGAGGCAGATGCTTTCCATATAGGCAGCAACATGCTGCCCCATAGTACACCGATTTATCTCCTGGACCGTGGGGTCCAGGGGCGCGGAGCCCGCATTGGATGGAAGAATCGGTGCCGGGACCTGGCTTCTTGTTCCCCTCATATTCCCTTGGTTTCTTTGAGTGGAAGCGAGGGAATAGGGTCCCAATGGGTCGGGCTGCCCATGTGAGGATGAGAGCCTCATCTTCTGTGTCCTCTGGGTAGAGCTAGGTAGCTTCTGTAAATGTGATGGTGGTATTTTTTCCCATAGCAGTGCTAAAAGTCTTAACCGAAAATTGTCACTTAGGATGATTTTCCAATTAACAACTCTAATGACTGAAATCAGGGTGGATCTCAGTCAGAGAGAGATATCAAGTAGTTTGATACCTATAGATTCTCAGTAAAACAAGTTTAAAACAATGATAATGGTGAATAAAAAAAATGTAAAAATAGGATCATATATAATTCTTTTTATTAATTGTCCACATATAATGAGAATACAATGGAGATTTTATATGGCTATGGTGATAGGGTTAAAACTAAATTTGCGATGGCGATAGAGCTCTCGTGCATGTCGATAAGTGGAGAAAAACGTAAAGTATTGCGGTCCCTTTTTTTATGATAGCATGTCGCATATATAGTCCCAATTCATGCTAAGCACTCCTCTAAATTTGGTCCAGTGACTTAGAGATTTTTGGGACGTTCCATGGCGATTAGCGAAAAGATCATCGGATTGATTCTAGGAATCAAGTGATCCCTTATTTGACAGAATCTGATAGAGTTGATTTGTCTTTCAAATAGAACTCTCAAGTGGCGGGAAAGGATCAACTTCCTTATTATTAAAACATTGTCGTCACACTACTTTACTTTGTAGCTCAATCTTAGCATGCCTGCTCTTACCTCAATACTTGGTAATCCGCTAATCTGCTACTTGCTGCTTAGCTTTAGGAGGAATCGGGGTATACATCTCGCTTTCTACTTGATTATTATACTCATTATAAATGTATCAGGATATCGGGATATTGGGATGCCGGATGGTAGCGGGGTATTAGAATCCTTTAGTAGTGGAGTCCCTGGAACTTGGCTTCTTTGTTTCCCTGTACCTTTGAGTCTAGGAACCCTTGATCCTGATCTGCATTGGTAGGAGGTTGTACCCAGTCAAATTTTAAAAGGTGGGGTACCGGGATGCTCTTCTATGGTATCTTTCTATCTCGGTTATTTCCCAATGTTGATGAAAAATTCTTCTTTGAATCCCTGCCATTTTTGTCATTTAACAAATTCTATTGGAAGCTTTTGTCATTTGCTTTACCAAATACCATTGAATTTTGGACATTTAACGCAACATGTCTTGTATGCAAAACATTTTTATTAACACATTTTCTTAAAATATATCTCATTGTTTCTCTCCAATTAATTGGCTTGCATAATGTTCTTGTATATGACTATGCAAATGCCTTGTATGCTGTTATCTCTTTTTTCTACTAGTGAATCGATTGGGGGATACTCATTTGCCTATATCATGACAAAAAGAGGGAGTAGAATGTGGTGGTATGAGAGATTGCTAATTGTAGTAGCAAATGAGCATGTTGGGGAGATTGTATATTGAGGGGGAGTAACCCGTTAAGGGGGCGAATTGCATTACACACGCATTGCATGATGTTGTGCTTAAATTCTTTAAATGCAAATGCTTGTTAAATTTCACTTGATCATCTCATATTGCACTTGTCTTGGAAGTGTAGAAACTTTGTTTTTGAAGGATTGATTGTTCTACAAGAGATTGAAGACTTGAAGATTTAGCTTTTTAATATCTCTTTGTATTGTAGAAAATCATTGTTGACCTTTAGTTTCTATTTTGTTGCGATGATCAATGTGAGTGGTGGTTTTATCATGAAATAGTCAAATGGGGAGATTGTTAGTTCCTTAAAGTTTGATTGGCTTATTTCGGTGACAAACCACACGTGGGGTTTGATGTAAGGGTAGCTTAGGCATTTGATTGTTAGTGCTTATGCACAAGAAAGGCCCTCTCAAGACCTCATGAGAAGAAGCACAACAAAGGTAAAATACTTGTGCTTACTTGCTTTGAAAAGATCTAGTTGCACATACACACACAACTCATGCATATATCTCTACTCCATGTTTGTTGATACGATCCTCGTCGATTGTAACAAGGATGATGCCTAGGATCGTTCTAACCTCTGGTTCGGATGGAGACCGCGACCCAACACCTATAGCGAGATGTGAACCTTGGTATAATGAAGACGCCACAATCAAGGATGGAATACTTGATTGATAAGTCAGGGAGGAACGCCACAGAGAAAATCTGATAAGTTCCAATCAGTTCTCAAAGAACGAAAGAGAAAATTCTCTCAACTTTTATTAAAAATTCCAAAAAACTAAAAAAAACATAAGTTGGTTCCTTTTATACTAAAACCCTAGAAGACAAAGTAGGCTACACGCCTAACTCAACAAGGAAACCAATATTTCGGCCATTAAGGCCTTACAAAACGGGAAAGAAAATAAAACAAACTAAAACAAGAAAATATTGACTTATTTCCTAATTGGAAGCCTAATTTTGGAAGGAAAATCAGCCTCTTAATTTCGGAAAACAAATCAACCCAATATTATTTAGAAACTAAAAAGGAAATCTGAAATTAAATGTTCTCCAGCTTGTGCTCCACGCCTAAGCCTCTGCCACATGCCCAAATATTCTCTTATTCGGCCCAATCAATGGCCTTAATGACATTAATAAGCACTTGATCTTCATGTGGGCTCTTCTTGGTCTTCAACACTTCAGAATCAGCCCAAGTGTCTTGAATCAGGCCATTAAGTGCCTCTTTGAATCTCTTAGCCCTTGCCCTTGTTATTGGCCCAACCGGAACATGCAATGGGTCCCTTGGCACTTCAGCTCCCTTATTCTCATCATTTGTTGTGTGTTTCCTTTTTGTGCATTCATGTGTTTATCTCTTCATGCATTTGTCAATTTCCATTCCTTTAAGTAGCTTAAGATTGCATTGTTATCCTTAAACCTTGCATGGTTCAGGAGACCACTGTCGGTACCGTTGCCAGAATCTGCAGCAGTAGCCACAGCGGAGAGTTGCTCTATTTGGCAGCTCTCTTGACCGTTGTGGTTTTCTGCAGCGGTAGGCACAACGTTTTATGCCCAGTATGGACCACTGCCGTAACCATTATGGAAGTCATAGCAGTAGGCGCATCGGTTTATATACCTGATGCGTATTTTAGTGCACCACTATAGATAACATTGTGGCTTTGGTAGCGGTACCCGCAATGGTTTGCCCTATTTTTTTTTTTCAAAATGGCGTTGCATCATCTTGGACCCTTATATATATTGTTATATCTTTAGGTCGTCCAATTAACACAAAAAATCATATTTTTAATTGAGAGCATTTTCAAAGAGAGCTTTTTCATCAAGAACTCATCTTTGATCACTCAAACCAAATTCCATATGCATAAATCATCATCTAAGCATCATCCATGATATCTAGGATGTGCTAGTGCATAGGTCTTCATCAACATACATGCTATGGTAAGTTGAACACTAATTTCATCTAATCTTAGTGTTTTTAATTAGTTATTTATCTCATTGATAACTTGTATGTTCTTAGATTACTTTCTATTTACAAGATTAAGATTACGTGTTGAATGTTTGAGTGTTGTATTTTGATAGCTATTATTAGGATTGAACTCTTGGAGGAGTAGTACCCATCTTATGAGCCTTGGCTTTGCATCATTCTTTACTAGAAGATACTTTATGGCTGAGTGGTCCTCATAGACAACTACCTTGGATCCAACCAAGTGTGACTTGAACTTGTCAAAAGTGAACACGATGACCAACAATTCCTCTTCTATTGTTGCATAGTTGACTTGTGCTTCATTTAATGTCTAACTTGCATAGTAAATAACATGTTGACGCTTCTCTTTTTTTTGATCCAATACGGTGCCCACCGCATAGTCATTAGCTTTGCACTTCAACTCAAAAGGTAGGTCCCAATCTAGGACCTTCATGATTGGAGCCGAAATAAGCTCATTCTTTAACAGCTCGAAAGCCTTCAAGCATTCTTTGTCAAATAAAAATGGCACATCTTTCATCAAGAGGAAGCACAAAGGCTTCATAATCTTCTAAAAATCCTTGAAGAATCTTCTATTGAACCCGGCGTGTCCTAAAAAACTTCAGATTCTCTTCACTGAGATTAGCGGTGGCAACTTTTCTATCACTTCAATTTTCGCCTTGTCCATTTCAATCCCTTCAGAGGAGATTGTATGTCCCAACACGATCCCCTCTTTGACCATAAAATGACACTTTTCCCATTTGAGTATGAGGTTGGTCTCTTCACACTTCTCAAGCACCTTCCCAAGTTCTCTAAGCAACCATCAAATGACGACCAAAAAATGGAAAATTCATCCATGAAGACCTCAATATACCTCTCCACCATGTCAGAAAAGATAGCTGTCATACATCTTTATAATGTCACCGGAGCATTACAAAGTCCGAAGGGCATTCTTCGATATTCAAACATCCCATACGGACACATGAACGTCGTCTTTTCTTGAGCTTCGGGGTCTATTGGAATCTGGTTGTAACCGGAATACCTATATAAGAAATAATAGTACTCGTGCCCCGCTAGCCTTTCCAACATTTGGTCTATAAATGGTAAGGGGAAGTGATCTTTCCGTGTGGTCATGTTGAGTTTTCTGTAGTCAATACAAACTCTCCAACCTGTGACGGTCCATGTCGGAATGTGTTCATTGTGCTCATTGGGCCCCACTGTGATCCCTCCTTTCTTAGGCACCACCTGTACTCGACTGACACATGGACCGTCTAAAATGGGGTATATAATACCCGCATCTAAAAGCTTTAGAACCTCGGCTCGAACTACCTCCTGTATATTGGGATTCAATCTTCTTTAGTGCTCCACTATTGGTTTGAATTCTTCCTCCATCAATATTTTGTGCATGCAAATCGAAGGACTCAATCCCGTAATATCCGAGATAGACCAATTGATGGCTTTCTTGTGGCTTCTTTTTTTTTTTTGGGTAAATAAATAGTAACATAGAAGAAGGGTAGAATGTACAAAATACAAAGGGCATACCCTAGGAAACAAAGAAACCAGAGCACAAAGGCCCAAAACAAGAGCTAAACAAAAGCTTTAACAAAGCAAAAAAAATACAAAAGAAAGAGCAAACAAACAGCCAACAACATCAGGATCATTAAGAGGTGACATTCCAATTCATAGCAATCAAAGGCCAATCCTTCAAATTGTTAGAACAGAGCCGACTACGAATAGTGTCAATAATGGTCCGGGCAACCTCTGCATTAGGCCTTCTAGAGTTCTTAAAATTACGACAATTACGCTCTCTCCAAACAAAATAGACAGCCACCGCAAGACAAAGCTTTTTAGTCACAGTGGAGGGAGTGTTCCCTTTCCAATGAATGGAAATCCAATCAATTAAACCAGTCCAGCTGAGACCAATCCAACTACAACCGCACTTGTTCAATAGTTTAGTCCAGTTCAATAGTTTAGTCCAAACGGCTTTGCTATACAAACACTCAAAGAAAAGGTGGGCATGAGTTTCGTTCTGAGAATTGCAAAGGGCACATGTATTGCTTGAGGATCCTCCTCGGATGAAACCCATCCTCGGAATATTTTGAGGGAACCACACAATATTAAACCAGGGAACAAGAGAGTGGTGGGTTCTTAGAGACTCCATAGCTGAAGCAGTATAATAAATGCCATTTGGAGAGGGGAACCATCGAATAATATCATCCATAATGGAGTTTTGATTGTAAGAAGGCATTCAACTCTCTATTTCAGCAAGATCAATTGACATAGCAACAGGCCATCTCCAAATATCACCAAGGACAATGGCATTAACCTTAGCATTTATAGTGAGGCCAGAATCATAGATAACATGGGAACTCCATTTTGTACAAATAGGGCCATCAAGGTGCCAATTATCAAACCATAAGCAAGTGTTGAACCCACTACCAATAATGTGATGAAATAAAGGACGAACTAAAGGTCTAAGATGAAGAAGCTTTCTTCAATTCCAAGAACAGGTATTAGTAGCTTTCACTGATGAGAATCAAGAAGCATCACCAAAGGCTCAATTGCATGTTCCAGTTGGGCCAATTGCAAGGGCCAAGAGGATCAAAGAAGCATTTAATGATAATTGATTCTGAGTTGCTGAAGTACAAGTTCGGCCCACATGAAGACCAAATCCGGGCTAAACTTTGTAGACCTCTACAGGGGGCATATGAGGTCGGATTATCTATTATAATATGTTTCTGGAAAGCCCAAGACGAGACCTACAGATGTTATGAAGACTCTATCATCCGTAACAGATCACAACAGGCCCAAAAACAGCCATCTATCTTATTACGCGCAGACTTGAGCTGGACAAGAGCTGGACGCCAAGCAGAACTTCGTGGGCCTCTACAGAAGGCATATGGAGTCGGATCATCTATTATAATATGTTTTCGGAAATCCCAAGACGAGCCCTACAGATGTTATGAAGACTTCGTCCTCCGTAACAGATCGCAACAGGCCCAAAATCAGCCATCTATCTTATTACGCGCAGACTTGAGCTGGACAAGAGCTGGACGCCAAGCAGAACTTCGTGGGCCTCTACAGAAGGCATATGGAATCGGATCATCTATTATAATATTTTTTCGGAAAGCCCAAGACGAGCCCTACAGATGTTATGAAGACTTCGTCCTCCGTAACAGATCGCAACAGGCCAAAAATCAGCCATCTATCTTATTACGCGCAGACTTGAGCTGGACAATAGCTGGACGCCAAGCAGAACTTCGTGGGCCTCTACAGAAGGCATATGGAGTCGGATCGTCTATTATAATATGTTTTCGGAAAGCCCAAGACGAGTCCTACAGATGTTATGAAGACTTCGTCCTCCGTAACAGATCACAACAAGCCCGAATTTAGACATCTAGATTGTTGCGCGAAGACTTGAGCTGAGGAGTCCGAATTTCAGCTTAATTCCATGTGGTTGGAGGAGTCCTAATTTCAGCATACTTGTGTGTGGTACAAGTTAGGGTTAGAGAAGATTCAATTTTAGTTTAGTATTTAGTATTTTGTTCCCTTTTAGGTCTTAGATAGTTTAGTATTTAAGGGACTCATTGATGTATTATTCAAAAAAAAGACTTTGAATGGAATAATATTATTTGAGAGAACGTTTTCTCTTGGTTCTTCATTGAACTATGAACTTATCAAGGGTTATACTTTGTGGCGTTCAAACTTGACTTATCACTCACCTTCTTCTTGTTCTTGAGTGTGGCGTCTACAACCTTCTTGATACCGTTGGTTCTTATCTCCATATAGATAATGGGTCGCGGTCCTTTTTATTTTCTTTATTTGTAAACTTGAATTAGAAAACGATCCTTCGTTGCCATATCTTGGTTCCGGGTCTCACTACTCTTGGTGAGGTTCACATCAGTTGGTATCAGAGCTTCGGCTTCTAAATCAGGTTTGATCTATCCTTTTTTTTTTTTCTATTTCTTTTTTATTTCGTTAGATCAAAAAAAAAAAAGTTGATCAGATCCGTTACCACAAAAAAAAAAAAAAAAGGAAGTTTGATCTGATTCCGATTAAAAAAAAAAATTGATCAGATCCGTGACAAAAAAAAAAAAAAAAAAAAGTTGATCAGATCCGTTACCAAAAAAAAACAAAAAAACAAAAAAAAAGTAAACGAAGTGTGAAAAAAAGGCAAGAGAGTGCGAGCTCATCAGAGGTTAACAGCTGAAATTGAGTGAAACATGAGTGTGAGTGCCTTCATTATTGAGAGTAAACACGTGAGGGAGTGTTTGTGAGGTTTACCAATTTGTTTTCGCAGGTTAAAGAAAAAAAAAATGTCTGATGATGCACCAAAAAAGTATGATCTCAAACTTTTTTTAAAGTTCTTTGATCAAAAGTTTGATCAGTTGGAGATGAGGTTGGATCAACAATCGAAGAGGAAGGGTACCACACGAGTTGGGCAACATTCGGGTTCTTCTTCATTATGGGAACCGAATTGGAACGAGAGGGATGACCAACCTAGTTTCAATGCCAAGGCCGAACCTTCCAAAGATCACAAAGATGGAGAGATTTTGGTCCCAAGAAGAACTCTTAGTGCTCAAGTAAAGGAAGATGATGAGGTACAACGTGACAATGTCTTTCACACCCGATGCCATGTTAATGATAAGGTATGTAGCATGAGAATTGATGGGGGAAGTTGTACTAATTTGGCTAGCACTAGTTTGGTGGAAAAACTAAATTTGGCCACTTTAAAGCACCCAAAACCTTATAAGCTACAATGGTTGAATGATAGTGAAGAAATCAAGGTGACTAAACAGGTATTGGTGTATTTTTCCATTGGAAAGTACAAAGATGAAGTCTTGTGTGATGTGGTACCAATGCATGCGAGCCATATCCTTTTGGGGCGACCATGGCAGTTTGATAGGCGTGTAACTCATGATGGTTACACAAATAGATACTCCTTTGTACTCAATAAAAAGCGAATCACTCTTGTACCCTTAACCCCAATACAAGTTTATGAAGATCAAGTGAGATTAAAAGAAAGAAAAGATGAAAAAAAGGAGAGTGAGAGTTCAAAAGAAAGAGAGACAAAAGAAAGAGAGATTGAAACAGCAAAAAAAGAAATCTCGGCTGATGAGAAACAAAAAAAAAGACAACAAGTGAACTTCTATGCAAAAAAAAGTGAGATCAAAAAGGTCTTGTTTTCAAATCAGCCAACTTCTTGGCCTAGTGTTCTTGTTTCTCTTTTGCAGGACTTTGATGAAGTGTCGCAGGCTATCAACAACATTACGGTGAAGATTCGAGGACGAATCCTTTTGAAGAGAGGGGGAATGATGAGAATCAAGAAGCATCACCAAAGGCTCAATTGCATGTTCCAGTTGGGCCAATTGCAAGGGCCAAGAGGATCAAAGAAGCATTTAATGATAATTGATTCTGAGTTGCTGAAGTACAAGTTCGGCCCACATGAAGACCAAATCCGGGCTAAACTTTGTAGACCTCTACAGGGGGCATATGAGGTCGGATTATCTATTATAATATGTTTCTGGAAAGCCCAAGACGAGACCTACAGATGTTATGAAGACTCTATCATCCGTAACAGATCACAACAGGCCCAAAATCAGCCATCTATCTTATTACGCGCAGACTTGAGCTGGACAAGAGCTGGACGCCAAGCAGAACTTCGTGGGCCTCTACAGAAGGCATATGGAGTCGGATCATCTATTATAATATGTTTTCGGAAAGCCCAAGACGAGCCCTACAGATGTTATGAAGACTTTGTCCTCTGTAACAGATCGCAACAGGCCCAAAATCAGCCATCTATCTTATTACGCGCAGACTTGAGCTGGACAAGAGCTGGACGCCAAGTAGAACTTCGTGGGCCTCTACAGAAGGCATATGGAGTCGGATCATCTATTATAATATGTTTTCGGAAAGCCCAAGACGAGCCCTACAGATGTTATGAAGACTTCGTCCTCCGTAACAGATCGCAACAGGCCTAAAATCAGCCATCTATCTTATTACGCGCAGACTTGAGCTGGACAAGAGCTAGACGCCAAGCAGAACTTCGTGGGCCTCTACAGAAGGCATATGGAGTCGGATCGTCTATTATAATATGTTTTCGGAAAGCCCAAGACGAGTCCTACAGATGTTATGAAGACTTCGTCCTCCGTAACAGATCACAACAAGCCCGAATTTAGACATCTAGATTGTTGCGCGAAGACTTGAGCTGAGGAGTCCGAATTTCAGCTTAATTCCATGTGGTTGGAGGAGTCCTAATTTCAGCATACTTGTGTGTGGTACAAGTTAGGGTTAGAGAAGATTCAATTTTAGTTTAGTATTTAGTATTTTGTTCCCTTTTAGGTCTTAGATAGTTTAGTATTTAAGGGACTCATTGATGTATTATTCAAAAAAAAGACTTTGAATGGAATAATATTATTTGAGAGAACGTTTTCTCTTGGTTCTTCATTGAACTATGAACTTATCAAGGGTTATACTTTGTGGCGTTCAAACTTGACTTATCACTCACCTTCTTCTTGTTCTTGAGTGTGGCGTCTACAACCTTCTTGATACCGTTGGTTCTTATCTCCATATAGATAATGGGTCGCGGTCCTTTTTATTTTCTTTATTTGTAAACTTGAATTAGAAAACGATCCTTCGTTGCCATATCTTGGTTCCGGGTCTCACTACTCTTGGTGAGGTTCATATCATTCACCTCCCACAAACTTGAACATTTGAAGTGGTAGGCATTGATCCAAGAAGTCCAAAGATTATTAGTGCCGTAAACCAGATTCCAAATGTGCCTAATCATTAGTGCTTTATTCAACAAAGAAGGTTCTTGATTCCAAGACCACCGTCTTTCTTAGGAATACAAATATCGGACTAAGAAATTTTACAACCTTTACTACTACCTTCAACCCGATTCCATAAAAAACTATGAAATTTCTGCTCAATAACCTGTAAGATCTTCTTAGGAAGACAAAGATGACTAGCCTAAAACACTTGAATACTGGTTATGACGGAGATAATAAGTTGAAGACGACCAGCATAAGAAAGGCACCGATTCAACCAAGAAGAAAGTCTACTCGAAACTTTATCAACAAGGGGAGAGCAATCACGCAAATTCAATTTAGAAGAGATAATAGGAATCCCCAAATAATGAATAGGAAGGGAGCCAACCGTGTAACCAAAAAGGTTGATGAGCTACTGACTAATGGCATTGGGCACTCTAGAAATGAAAGTGTTGCTCTTAGCATGATTCGGACCAAGACCAGACAACAAGGAGAACTCATCGAGGGCTGATTTGAGAAAAAGAGCTGATTGATAGGAACCATGGCAAAGCATAGTAATATCATCAGCTCAGCAAAGGTGAGAAAGCTTAATCTTGTCACACTTCCAATGGTATTTAAAGTTAGGACAGTCCGCAATATGATTGGTTAAAAGTTTTCAGAGGACCTCCATAGCCATAACAAAGAGATATGGAGACATAGGGTCCCCTTGTCGAAGACCCCTCTTTCCGGAGAAGAAACCATTAAGCTCACCATTAATAGAGATAGAGAACTTAGGAGTAGTAAGGCAAGCACTAATCCAATTTATGACTTTCAAAGGAAACTGAAACATGGCAAGAGTGTCAAGTAAGAAGCCCCAATCAACCATATCAAATGCTTTCATCAAATCCACCTTAAGGGCCAACTTTGGTGTACCGTCATCCCTATGGTAATTCCTCATTAGCTCTTGGACAAGAAGAATGTTGTCTCCAATTCTCCTACCTGCCATAAATGCTGATTGGGTGGGGCTAATAATGCCAAGAAGACAAGGCTTGATTCTATTGGTAATGATCTTAGCAATGATCTTGTAGAGAATGTTGCAGCAAGAAATTGGTCTAAAGTCCGTCATTTTAGAGGGATTAGGGACCTTAGGGACCAAAGTAAGGATCGTAGCATTGATCTCTTTAAGAAGATGGGCAGTACGAAAGAATTATTGTGGCTTCTTAGAACCCTCAACAACTTTTCTTCTTCAAGCTTTGATAAGGAAGCCGAAATTATCACCGAAAGTGATAATTTCTCACCAAGGAAAGCATATCTCAAGTGCTCCGCTAGTTGCTTTAACTCAAGCTTAGGAGGTTTTTCAATAGATGGGGGTAGTCTAGGCTTCCACTCTCCTAACTCCTCGAACTTTCTACTCTCTCTAAAACTCTTCAATGGCAGGGAATTCAAGTGTAGAGCATATTCCGCAACTTTCTCATCTTCATCCTTCACGGAGGCTCCATGAACTATACAAGCCTCCAATGGTTATTTAGGAGCTCCTTTTCTAATAAAATCTTCAACTAACGGCTCAACAACCTCAATCATCAAACATCTATCCATTTCCATTGGCCTCTTGGCCACCTTTTTCATGTCAAACACCACGTGTTCATCTCCTACCTTCAATGTCATCTTGTCTTCCTTCACATCTATCAAAGCTCCTGCTGTCTTCAAGAAAAGTCTACCTAGAAGCAGAGGTATCACATCCTCTTCAATATCAAGTATCACAAAATCTACAGAAAAGTACAAGCTCTCTACCTTAACCAAGACATCTTCCATGACTCCCCTTGGAATGATTGACATGTCGGCTAGTTGTAGGGTAACATGAGTAGACTTCACTTCTCCCACTTCCAACTTCTTATAAACTGAGTATGGCATCAAATTGATGCTTGCCCCAAAGTCAATCAATGCCTTCCCAAACTCTGTTTGGCCAATGGTACATGAGATTGTGAATTTATAGGGATCCTTTAGCTTAGGTGGAAGTTTGTTTTGTAGGATCACACTACACTCCTCTGTTAAGGCAACCGTCTCGAATTCTTCTAGCTTCCTTTTGTTGGAGAGCAATTCCTTAAGGAATCTCACGTAAGTAGGCATTTGGGAAAGTGCTTCGGCAAAGGGGATGTTGATTCGAAGTTTCTTAAATATCTCCAAAAACTTTCCAAAATTCTGAGCATCCCTGTGTTTCTTCAATCTTTGCGGATATGGTTTGGGAGGAACATATTCTTTGACTTGGGGTTGTGGAAGATCATGTGAAGTGGTAGACATGTCATCATGGGAACTCTTCTTTTCTTCTACAACCACTTCTTCAATGATACCTTCTTCTTCAACAACAACTTATTTTCCCTTCCCAAAGTCTTCCGACAATTTAACCTCTCTACCACTTCTCAATGCAATGGTCTTGCATTATTCCTTAGGGTTAATCACTGTGTCGCTTGATAAAGACCTTTGTTGTCTTCCTTATTGTCCCTTAGCTAGTTGACCAACTTGCATTTCCAAGTTTTGGATGGAGGCTTGAGAATGTTGAGCAATTTGGTCAATCTTCGTATCAAGCTTTCTTAAGGCTAAATCTTGGGTCTCCATTCTAGTACCCATCTTGCCCATGTATTTGGAGAAGAGATCTTCTATGGTAAGCTTTCTCTCTACTTGATTGTTTGGAACTTGGTTAGGTTAGTTTTGTTAGTGAGGTTGTGGGAATTCGAGGGGTTGTCTTTGGTTGAGGTTTTGTTGTTGTTGGGGTTGGTTGTCCCTTTATGACAAATTTGGTTGGTTTTTCCATTTTGGGTTGTAAATATTTGAAAAAGGGTTGTTTTGGGGATCTTGGTTGGCATGCTGTTGTTGGGGCTGATTTTGGAAGTTCCGTTTATAGTTTACAAACGAAACTTGTTTAGTTGAACCGAAACCCAACGGGTTTCAAACTTGACAATCCATGCTTGAATGTGGCCCCAAACACCACTCACATAAAGCTACTTGTACATTACTAGGCCCTGCACTCAACTTGTTCATTTGATTTTGAAGTGCCGCTATTTGAGCCTTCACACTTGTCAACTTGTCTACTTTTATCAAACCTGGAGCCTTCTTTGGTAATTGCCTCTGGTTTCCCGAATGGTTATTGTTAAGTGCCATTTCTTCTAGGAGATCATTAGCCATATCCATTGATTTATTCATTAGAGAACCTCCAGTAGCCGTATCCACTAAATTTCTAGTTTACACCATGATTCCTTGGTAGAAAGCTTGCAAAGTCTGCCACTTTGAAAGACCATTATGAGGACATCTCCTTTGTAGCTCCTTAAACCTTTCCCAAGCTTCGTAGATACTCTCATTCTCATATTATGCAAAAGAAAGGATCTCATTTCTAAGGCGAGCAGCCTTCCTTGGAGGAAAGAATCTATTCAAAGATGCTTGGGCCAACTGATCAAATGTAATGATCGAGTTTGGAGGTAAGCGAGTTCAACCAAATCTTTGTATAGCTTCTCAAAGAGAATGGGAATAACTTCAACTTGGTAAAATCTTTAGGAATCCTGTTGAATTTGAAGGTGTCACATATCTCGTTGAAATTTTGGAGGTGCAGGTTCGGATCATCATTCGACAATCCGTTGAACACACAAGTGGTGGTGCCTATCATCTGAATTACCGACGGCTTAATTTCGAAGGAATTTGCTGCAATTGTTGGTCGCTGAATAGATGACATGTTCTGCTCGACTCTAGGCATTGTGTAATCTCGTAGAGTGTGCTCATCTTCCTCATGACGCAAACCCTCTTGATCTGGAATTGTCATAGGAGGCAATTCCCTCAGATTTTGATTTGCCACAAGAAGCAAACCAAAATGTCCTAATTGTGCATTCAGAACTCTCATATCTGCTCTTCTCACCCTTGTCTCACATCTATTCCTTAGAGCTAGTCTCACATTTTCAGGCTCAAAATCTAAGAAGCGAAGATTTTGGCTTCTCATGCGCTAGTGCATGCAAACTAAATTAAAAAGTTAAAATTAGCAATAAACTAACTAGTATCGATATCAATCGTTCCGTTCGATCCTTGGCAGCGGTGCCAAAAATTGACTACACTCTTTATGACGCTCGCAATAGTACGAGGTCAAGGAGTAGTACAACGGTAGAGAAGAATCCGTTCCCACGAAGATTGAGTGACTGATTATCGAAATTGATCAGTCTAAATGCCATTTAAACACGCAAAATGTTGGTTTTCACATTAAGCAAGTTAAACTAGACTAACAACAAGGATTTAAGCTAATGTAATAAAGAAATGACAAGAAATAAACTCAAGTGTAAATATGACAGAAATGAATGCTAGGACATTGACAACCCTCCACCCATTCCTAACTTCCTTTCTAGACTCAATTGCTCACCCAAAATGTACCCTAATATTAACCTATACTCTCGTTCGAATAGTATAGGTCACACTCAATTTTATACCCGAGCCTATCTCTTGATTACTCTGAATGTATGAATGAATTTCGTAAGAGTAATGGCGCACTAAGAATCCTATATGCATGTATGCTAGCCTAAGTAGGTCTACTTTTCTAGACATGCATATAAGACATTTCAACGAGCACAAAGTGTGTGTGTCTCCGGTCGGTTCATAACACACAATCGAAGATCATTCAACAGACGATCCACCTATGGAAAGCATTAATCATGCTAAAATATCCATATAAACTACAATTGCACATAAAGGATAAACAATGGTCAATATTGAAAATATATATAAAACGAGTCTAAAATAATCTAAAGGGGGAGGGGGAGGGGGGGGGGGGGGTGTGGGGTGAATATATTTTTAAACGATTCTTACCCAATTTTCGTTATTAGTCAATTTTACAAAAATACCACAAAGTAGTCACAAAATAAAATCAAGTGTAAAAATGTGGAATATAAATGATACTTGATTTTTACGTGGAAACTTTCAACAAGGAAAAACCACGGGCTGTTATATGCACCACACAAGAACCTCGAATCTAATAATTGTAATGGTGTTTACAACCTAGGTTGACCATGTCAAACCCTACGGTCAAAAACCCACCACTACTACCTGCATGCCTTTAAAATGAACTTAGTCCCTTTCTTAGAAACTACCAAATGGTGAATACAAGACTTGAATCTCAATGAGAAGAGATAAACAACATAAAGTGAATATGTGCAATATTCAAAGTTCATAAATGCAAGGTCAAACATTTAAGTTTATCAAGACATGGATGAACATATTAAAGCCATTCCTAGATATCATGTAGCTCATGCAGACAACTTAGCTATATGTGCAAATCAAACCTTATATGCAATAGCTATCACAAGCAACTCACAAAACACAATAAAAATGCAATATTGAAACAAGTCAAGTAATAAAAATGTTATCTTGTAAAGCAAGAACATGTGAAGAGATGCAAATACTATTCTAACTACAAGTCATGTGAGTAATAAAGAAAACACATGAGAAGTCATGTGGTTCTCTGCCCCGCCGTTTTGTTCTTCTTTAGTTGGCAATAACTGCATGGGCCGAGAGTCTTTTTGTTTTTCTTGATGTTTTCTTTTTCTTTTTGGTGTGGCCTGCATGCCTCTTTTTATTTGGGGTTGTTTTCCCCTGGCTCTTTGTGCTTTGTTGCTTTTTGACACTTTTTACTTTCTTTTTTCTTTTATATATATGGATGCTGTCTAGGGGTTTTTCAGTATATGATCGCTTGTGATGCTTTTTCCCCTTAGATCAGTCCAATTTTATTAAAAAAAGAACATGCTAGATGATGTGTGAAGATGATGGGTTTAGGATTTGGATGAGTAAGGAAAGGTTCTTGGGAGTCTTTTTTTTTTTCTTTTATTTAATAAAATTGGACTGATCTAAATGGAAAAAGTATCATAAACGATCATATGCTGAGAAACCCCTAGACAGTATCCATATATATAAAAGAGATAAAAAAAAGTAAAAACTGACAAAAAGCAACAAAGCACAAAGAGCCAAGGAAAACAACCCCAAACAAAAAGAGGCACGCAGGCCATACCAAAAAGAAAATGAAAACATCAAGAAAAACGAAAAGACTCGCGGCCCATGCAGTCATTGCCAACTAAAGAAGAACAGAACGGTGGGGTAGAGAACCACCAAGAATCAGTCTGAAGCTCCAAAGCATGCTTAGAAAGCGTATCTGCAACTTGATTCCCCTCCCTAAAAATATGTGAAACCTAAAAATCCATATGTGAGATTTGAAAGATGAAGCGCTGCCACGTCTGACGAACCTTCCAAGGAACCAAATCAAAACGAGAAGAAAGAAGCTGAACCATTTAAGTAGAATCACTCTTAAGCCAGATTCGATGCCACCCATACTTCCGAGTAAAATTACTGGCCAATGAGGCCGCCAGAAGCTCGGCCTCAAAAGTGAAAACCTGACCAAGAGGAATAGCAAAGCAACCCTTCACAAAGGCTCTACAATTCCGAAAGATACCACCACAACCACCGACCCCCGAAGAGCCCATAACAGCGCCATCATTTTTCACTTTGATCCAACCTAGGGCCGAAGGAGACCAAACCACAATTTTGATTACCGGGGCTTTAGAAGGGCGACCCTGAAGACCAAATCGATGAAAAAATTAAAAGGTCGTCCATACAATTATGCATACAACCAATCTCCGGGCGATTAGCCTCTGAAACCACACACCAAACCAAAGAAAGGACGAATCTAAAGTGCACCGACTTCCCTTTAGAGATCCACTGATTATGAGCAATCCACACCCCTCATATCACTGCATGGATAGCCGCTTTCCACAAAATCCTGACCTGCTCACTAAAGAAAACCGACATGGCCTGCAAGAAGAAGGATTACCAAGTTTCGGAAGAGACACATCACTGAAAAGTCGAGAAAACTGCCTCCCAAAGAGCAACCGCCAGGGGACAATGAAGAAAACCGCCTCCCAAAGATCTACAGATTCACTACTAACCCCATAAATATTGCAATGAGAAGCCAGTTGGAACCTAGACCTGCAAAGGCGATCCTCAGTAGGAGGCCTGTTCAACATCAAATGCCTGGTCAAATCTGAGGGAGAGGTGGGAATAAAACGGGACCAAACAACTTGAGGAATATCATGGAGAAACTGGGAATAAGCAGCCTTGCAAGAAACACGACCATCCTGAAAATTAGCCCAAACCAGAGAATCCACAACAGGAGAAATTGCAACAATCAATCCGAAAACACAGATCCAGGAAACGCGCTCGGAAACAATCGTCCAGCACCCATCTACCCTGATGAATAAAATCCGAGACCCTCGCTTGGAGCTGATTAGCTAAATAATCAGGAATCCCTAAAAGGTCCAAAATGGGAACCCCCAATCAATTATCCGGCCAAAAGTCCCTCTGAGAGTTCTCGTCAATCAGCCAGATACCTTCCTTAAAAAGGGAACTGTAATTAGACCGAAGAGAAGACCAAATCGAGGAGGTGACATACCCTCCATGAGGCTTCTGCAAATGCTTGAGACACCTCTCCCAAAGAAAAGAGAAAGCAAAATCATTAGAGGTCATAAACTTCCAATTGAATTTCATTAACAGTGAGTCATTCAGCAACCCAATATCTTTCAGACCAAGACCAAGACCACCTTGTTAGTAAGGCCTACAACAACGATCCCAAGCAACCCGAACCAACTTAGTCTCCTCACAGGAACCAATCCACAAAAAGTTTCTCAACTTGGGGTTAATTAGTGACAGTAAAGAAAAAGGCCACTTGTAAATCATGAAGGAGTGCACAAATGAACCAGTGATGACCGACTTGATCAGAGTAGCACGACTGGCCAGAGAGAAGGACTTGCGCTTCCATTTATCAAATTTAGATAAGATCTTATCCGCAATAGGACGTAACACTGCTTTTCGAGACTTACCTCGAAACAAATAGACTCCCAAATAAGAAAACGGAAGATGCCCAATCTGTATACCAACTAGAGACTGCAAACTACCAATCCGAGAGGGAGAGATAGAAGATCCGAAATAAATCGAAGACTTACCCCAGTTAACCAACTGGCCTGAAATATCAATATAATCTCTAAAAGCACCCATGATATTCTTGGGAGTCTCTTGAAAATATTTTTCTTTTAAAAAATATATTTTTTGCTCTCAATTGCTACAAAGTGAAGAGGATATATAAATATATTAACAAACAAAACACATCGTTTACATATATATATATATATACATATATAGAGGAAATAGGGGTTTTCAGTGAAAAATTAAGAGCTCTTACTGTTTTTGTCCAACATTATCATTTTTATTGTTTTTGTCAAAAATATGGATTTAAGGACTTATATGCCCTTCATTTATTCATTTTTATTAGATTTCTCATAAAAGACATTCTCTCTCTTATTTATTGCATTTATTACTTTTTCTTTTACTTTTAATGCCTCTCACCCTTCACTCTCTTCACTCTTTCACAGTCACCATTTTTTTTCTCTGAACATTTTTCTTCTCTTCAATTCTTCAAATGTCTTGTCTCCCGTCTCCCATTTTCGTTTATCTTCAACCGGCGGTCTCCCATGCATAAATCTTCAACTGCCGGTAACCCATTTCCGAAAAACATTGAGGTCAAAATTCTCTTTTCAATCTCTACCATTGTTGAAACTTCATAGCCATTTTTGTTTCTTCAGAAGCTGCAAAACCCATATAGAAGATTCAAATTTTGCTTTGAATATCACGGATATGGATTCAGATTCTAATTTCAGAAATTTTGCTTCGGCTTTGTTTTTTCAAAATGAATCAAGATGCTCCTGATCCTTCTTTTAGAGGTATTTTTTATTTATTAGAATCCCTATTTTAATTTGTTTAATAGGCAGATGTTATGATGAACAAAGGTTGAAGAAGATGGTTTAGTTTGGTGTGTTTAATTGGTTTGTCCTGATATGTTTAATTGGTTTGCCCTGGTGTGTTTAATGTGATTTGACCTGGTGTGTTTAATTGGTTTGTCATGGTGTGTTTAATGTGATGTGCCTTGATGTGTTTAATTGGTTTGCCCTAGTGTGTTTAATGTGATTTGCCCTGGTGTGTTTAATGTGACTTGGCCTGATATGTTTAATGTAATTTGCCCTGGTGTGTTTAATGTGATTTGGCCAGGTGTATTTAATGTGAATTGCCCTGGAGTGTTTAATGTGAATTGCCCTGGTGTGTTTAATTTAATGTGCCCTAGTGTGTTTAATTAGTTTGCCATGGTGTGTTTAATTGGTTTACCCAGGTGTGTTTAATGTGATGTGTCTTGGTGTGTTTAATGTAATGTGCCTTGGTGTGTTTAATTGGTTTGCCCTGGTGTGTTTCATATGATAGCCTTGGTGTGTTTAATGGTTTGTCTGGTGATGAGAATAAGGGAGCTGAAGTGCCAAGGGACCCATTGCATGTTCCGGTTGGGCCAATAACAAGGGCAAGGGCTAAGAGATTCAAACAGGCACTTAATGGCCTGATTCAAGACACTTGGGCTGATTCTGAAGTGTTGAAGACCAAGATGAGCCCACATGAAGATCAAGTGCTTATTAACGTCATTAAGGCCATTGATTGGGCCGAATAAGAGAATATTTGGGCATGTGGCAGAGGCTTAGGCATGGAGCACAAGCTGGAGAACATTCAATTTCAGATTTCCTTTTTAGTTTCTAAATAATATTGGGTTGATTTGTTTTCCGAAATTAAGAGGCTGATTTCCTTCCAAAATTAGGCTTCCAATTAGGAAATAAGTCAATAGTTGCTTGTTTTAGTTTGTTTTATTTTCTTTCCCGTTTTGTAAGGCCTTAATGGCCGAAATATTTGTTTCCTTGTTGAGTTAGGCGTGTAGCCTACCTTGTTGATACGAACCTCGTCGATTGTAACAAGGATGATGCCTAGGATCGTTCTAACCTCTGGTTCGGATGGAGACCGCGACCCAACACCTATAGCGAGATGTGAACCTTGGTATAAGGAAGACGCCACAATCAAGGATGGAAGACTTGATTGATAAGTCAGGGAGGAACGCCACAGAGATAATCTGATAAGTTCCAATCAGTTCTCAAAGAACAAAAGAGAAAATTCTCTCAACTTTTTATTAAAAAATTCAAAAACCTCCGAAAATAACATAGGTTGGTTCCTTTTAAACTAAAACCCTAGAAGACAAGGTAGGCTACACGCCTAATTCAAAAAGGAAACAAATATTAGGTTATACGCCTAATTCAAAAAGGAAAAGAATTTCGGCCTTAGCCTTACAAAACGGAACTAAAAAGGAAATAAAACAACTGAAATTGAAACTCCTCCAAACTTGTGCTTCACGCCCAAGTCTTCTCTTATTCGGCCCAATCCATTGCCTTGATGACATTAATTAAGCCTTGGTCTTCATGTGGGCTTATCTTGGGCTTTAGCAATTTAGAATCAGCCCAAGTGTCTTGAATCAGGCCATTGAGTGCCTCTTTGAATCTCCTAGCCCTAGCCCTTGTTATTGGCCCAACCGGAACATGCAATGGGTCCCTTGGTGCAGCTCCCTTATTCTCATCACTTGTCTTCTAGGGTTTTAGTTTAAAAGGAACAAACTTATGTTTTTTTTCGTTAGTTTTGAATTTTTAATAAAAAGTTGAGAGAATTTTCTCTTTTGTTCTTTGAGAACTGATTGGAACTTATCAGATTTTCTCTGTGGCGTTCCTCCTTGACTTATCAATCAAGTATTCCATCCTTGATTGTGGCGTCTTCCTTATACCAAGGTTCACATCTCGATATAGGTGTTGGGTCGCGGTTTTCCATCTGAACCAGAGGTTAGAACGATCTGAGGCATCAACCTTGTTACAATCGACGAGGTTCGTATCAGTTGGTATCAGAGCTTGTTTTGAATTTTTAATAAAAAGTTGAGAGAATTTTCTCTTTTGTTCTTTGAGAACTGATTGGAACTTATCAGATTTTCTCTGTGGCGTTCCTCCTTGACTTATCAATCAAGTATTCCATCCTTGATTGTGGCGTCTTCCTTATACCAAGGTTCATATCTCGATATAGGTGTTGGGTCGCGGTTTTCCATCTGAACCAGAGGTTAGAACGATCCGAGGCATCAACCTTGTTACAATCGACGAGGTTCGTATCAGTTGGTATCAGAGCTTAGGCTTCTAACATCAGGTTTAATCTATCTTTGTTCTTCTTCTTCTTCTTCTTCTTCTTCTTATTTGATTCCGTTTGATCAAGTCCAGAACAGAAAAAAAAATAAAAAAAAATAAAAAAAATAAAATCAAAGATCTTGCTTGTTGATCAAGGTCGGTAAAAAAAAAAAAAAAAAAATTCTTTGTAGTAGAAACTCGTCCCTGATATTTCAGTCTCATTGCAATTCGTTTGTGTGAACCTAGCAAATCTGAGTTTCTTGTGAATGTGGCTAAGAAATCCTGATTATTGTTTGGTTAGTTTGATAAGAACTATTGAGGAAATTACGAGTAGAAAAAGGCAAGAGCGGTGAGTATATACTGAGGGTAAAAGCCGAGTATATTGAGTGAAACACACGAGTGTTGAGTGAATTGATTATTTGAGCGAAACACGTGAGGGAGTGCCGTGAGGTCCTTTTTATTTTCTAATCTTTTCTTGCAGGAAAAACATGTCCGACAACAAAGAAAAAGGCACTACCGAAGATTCTTCCATTCCGGCGGATCTAAAGAATTGGAAGGAGGCATTAGTAGGGGAGATGAGACGGATGATGAGGGGAGAATTGGAGCATTTACATGAGCGCTTAGATAAAGTGGAAAACACACGTGCGGAACAGCCACGCCCCGTTCCCCAAGCACGTAGGAGAGAGAGAGTTCCGGTTAGGGAAGAAGTTCATGATTATTATGGGGATGAAAATGACATGGAGGGGGATGATCGCATGTCCAATGTGGGTGCGGGAAGATTTAGGCGTGGAATGGGAGGTAGAGGAGATAGGTATGGGAATAGAGATGATAGGTATGGGAATAGAGGAGATAGGTATGGAGAGAGGGTTGATAATAATTTGCGTAATATAAAGGTGAAGATTCCAACCTTCCAAGGTAAAACTGATCCTGAAGCTTATTTGGAGTGGGAGAAAAGAATAGAGTTGGTGTTTGATTGCCATGATTACTCCGAATTGAAGAAAGTGAAATTGGCAGCCATAGAATTCACCGATTATGCTATTGTTTGGTGGGATCAATTGATTGTGAGTAGGAGACGGAATGGAGAAAGATCTATTGAGACATGGGAGGAGATGAAAACTGTTATGAGGAGGAGATTCATTCCAAGTCACTACTATAGGGGTTTGTTTCAAAAATTGCAAACTCTTACTCAAGGGTCTAAGTGTGTAGAAGACTACTACAAGGAGATGGAGATAGCCATGATTCGAGCTGATGTGGAGGAGGACCGAGAGGCGACAATGGCTAGGTTTCTAAATGGGCTACACCGAGACATTGCAAATGTAGTGGAGTTGCAACACTATGTTGAATTGACTGACATGGTAAACATGGCCATCAAAGTGGAACAACAATTGAAGAGGAAGGGTTCCACACGGGTTGGGCAAAATTCGGGTTCTTCTTCAACATGGAAACCGAATTGGAGCAAGAAAGAGGACCAGCCTAGTTTCAAGGCCAAAGCCGAACCTCCTAAAGATCATAAGGCTTGAGGCTCATTAAATCAAGGTAAATCAGATCCTCAACCTTCTAGAAACCGTGACATTAAATGCTTTAAGTGTTTGGGAGCAGGTCATATTGCATCACAATGTCCAAACAAGAGAGTAATGGTTTTGAGGGATGATGGTGATATCGAATCCGAGGATGAATCCGATGATGAATCCGATGATGAGTCTATGCCACCTTTGGAGGATGCAAGTGACTTCGAATATCCGGTGAGTGGAGAGCTTTTGGTGGCAAGAAGAGCTCTTAGTGCTCAAGCCAAAGAAGATGATGAGGTACAACGTGATAACATCTTTCACACCCGCTGCCATGTTAATGACAAGGTATGTAGTATGATTATTGATGGGGGGAGTTGTACTAATGTGGCTAGCACTACTTTGGTGGAAAAATTGAATTTGACAACTTTGAAGCACCCAAAACCTTATAAACTACAATGGTTGAATGATAGTGGGGAAGTTAGGGTGAATAAACAGGTGTTGGTGTCATTTTCAATTGGAAAATATAAAGATGAAGTTATTTGTGATGTGGTACCAATGGATGCGAGTCATATTCTTTTGGGAAGACCATGGCAGTTTGATATGCATGTGACTCATGATGGATATACAAAAAGATACTCATTTGTACTCAATAAAAGGCCAATCACTCTTGTACCTTTAACCCCAAGCCAAGTATATGAAGATCAAGTGAGGTTAAAAAAAGAGAGAGATGTCAAAAAGGAGAGTGAGAGCTCAAAAGAAAGAGAGACAAAAGAAAGGGAGTCCGAAACAGCAAAAAAAGAAAAGAAAATTGAAAAAGAAAAAAAGGCTGATGACAAAAAAAAAAAGAGAAAACAAGTGAGCTTTTATGCAAGAGGGAGTGAGATCAAAAGGGCTTTGTTTTCAAATCAGCCAATGATTGTTCTTTTGTACAAAGAGGCTTGTTTTAGTGCTAACGAAATTAACTCTTCTTTGCCTAGTGTTGTTGTTTCCCTTTTGCAGGACTTTGATGAAGTATTTCCCGAGGAGATGCCTATTGGTTTACCGCCAATAAGGGGGATTGAGCACCAAATTGATTTTGTACCCAGAGCACCAATTCCAAATAGGCCCGCATATATAAGTAATCCCGAGGATACAAAGGAAATTCAAAGACAGGTTGAGGAGCTCATGGAAAAGGGGTATGTTCGTGAGAGTATGAGTCCTTGTGTGGTTCCCGTATTGCTTGTGCCTAAGAAGGACGGAACATGGAGGATGTGTGTTGATTGTCGTGCCATCAACAATATCACTGTAAAGTATCGACATCCTATTCCTAGATTAGATGATATGCTTGATGAATTGCATTGTTCTATTGATTTCACTAAAATTGATCTTAAAAGTGGATATCATCAAATTAGGATGAAAGAAGGTGATGAGTGGAAAACTGCTTTCAAAACAAAATATGGTTAATATGAGTGGTTAGTTATGCCTTTTGGGTTAACTAATGCACCAAGTACTTTCATGAGATTAATGAACCATGTTTTGCTTGCTTTTATTGGAAAATTTGTGGTTGTTTACTTTGATGACATTCTTATTTATAGCAAAAATTTGGATGAGCATGTTGAACATTTAAAATTTGTTTTAGGTGTTTTAAGAACAGAAAAATTATTTGCTAATTTAAAAAAGTGTACCTTTTGCACAGATAAACTTGTATTTCTGGGTTTTGTTGTTAGTGCTAAGGGAATTGGGGTTGATGAGGAAAAGGTTAAGGCAATTAAAGAGTGGCCAAAACCGACAAATGTGGGACAAGTGAGAAGTTTTCATGGGTTGGCTAGTTTCTATAGGAGGTTTGTGAAAGACTTTAGTAGTCTAGCTGCACCTTTAACGGAAGTTATCAAAAAGAATGTGGGTTTTAAGTGGGGTAATGAACAAGAAAAGGCATTTAACTTGATAAAGGAAAAACTAACTAATGCACCTTTGCTTGCTTTACCTGAATTTGCTAAAGCTTTTGAGATTGAGTGTGATGCTTCAGGAATAGGTATTGGAGCTGTTCTAATGCAAGAAGGACGTCCCATTGCATTTTTTAGTGAGAAGATAAATGGAGCAGCCATGAATTATCCTACCTATGACAAGGAGATGTATGCGTTGGTTAGGGCATTGGAGACTTGGCAACACTACCTTTGGCCAAAGGAATTTGTGATTCACACGGATCATGAGTCCTTAAAGCATTTAAAGGGGCAACACAAGCTAAATAAGCGGCATGCCAAGTGGGTGGAGTTCATAGAAACATTTCCATACGTGATCAAGTACAAGAAAGGTAAGGAAAACGTCGTCGCTGATGCTTTGTCTAGAAGGTACGTTTTACTTTCCACTTTGGATGCTAGATTGTTTGGTTTTGACTACATTAAAAAATTGTATGTGGAAGATGCTGATTTTGGCAATGTATTCAATGCATGTGAAAAGGTTGCATTTGGCAAATTTTATAGGCATGTTGGATTTTTGTTTAGAGAAACTAAATTATGCGTGCCTAAGAGTTTTTTGTGTGAATTGCTTGTTAGAGAAGCTCATGGGGGAGGTTTGATGGGGCACTTTGGTATAGACAAGACACTAGATGTTTTGCATGAACACTTCTTTTGGCCTCATATGAAATGTGATGTAGAGAGGATTTGTGAGAAATGCATTACATGTAGACAAGCTAAGTCTAGGGTTCAGCCTCATGGTTTGTATACTCCTTTGCCTATACCTAGTGGACCTTGGATTGATATTTCTATGGATTTTGTGCTGGGTTTGCCTAGGTCAAAGAGGGGTAGGGATTCTGTTGAAAAAGGCAGATTTTGTTAAGCAAATCCATGAAAAGACTCGGCAAAATATTGAGAGGAGAACTGAACAATATGCCAACCAAGCAAATAAAGGGGGCAAGAAAGTTGTGTTTGAGCCAGGTGATTGGGTGTGGTTGCATATGAGGAAGGAACGGTTCCCAGTCCAACGGCGTTCTAAATTACTTCCTAGGGGAGATGGCCCATTTCAAGTGCTTGAAAGGATCAATGACAATGCCTACAAGTTAGATCTTCCAGGTGAGTATAATGTTAGTGCAAGCTTCAATGTTTCTGATTTGTCTCCTTTTGATGTAGGTTACGATTTGAGGACAAATCCTTTTCGAGAGGGAGGGAATGATGAGAATAAGGGAGCTGAAGTGTCAAGGGACCCATTGCATGTTCCGGTTGGGCCAATAACAAGGGCAAGGGCTAAGAGATTCAAACAGGCACTTAATGGCCTGATTCAAGACACTTGGGCTGATTCTGAAGTGTTGAATACCAAGATGAGCCCACATGAAGATCAAGTGCTTATTAACGTCATTAAGGCCATTGATCGGGCCGAATAAGATAATATTTGGGCATGTGGCAGAGGCTTAGGCGTGGAGCACAAGCTGGAGAACATTCAATTTCAGATTTCCTTTTTAGTTTCTAAATAATATTAGGTTGATTTGTTTTCCGAAATTAAGAGGCTGATTTCCTTCCAAAATTAGGCTTCCAATTAGGAAATAAGTCAATAGTTGCTTGTTTTAGTTTGTTTTATTTTCTTTCCCGTTTTGTAAGGCCTTAATGATCGAAATATTTGTTTCCTTGTTGAGTTAGGCGTGTAGCCTACCTTTTCTTCTAGGGTTTTAGTTTAAACGGAACAAACTTATGTTTTTTTTCGTTAGTTTTGAATTTTTAATAAAAAGTTGAGAGAATTTTCTCTTTTGTTCTTTGAGAACTGATTGGAACTTATCAGATTTTCTCTGTGGCGTTCCTCCTTGACTTATCAATCAAGTATTCCATCCTTGATTGTGGCGTCTTCCTTATACCAAGGTTCACATCTCGATATAGGTGTTGGGTCACGGTTTTCCATCCGAACCAGAGGTTAGAACGATCCGAGGCATCAACCTTGTTACAATCGACGAGGTTCGTATCATCTGGTGTGTTTAATTGGCTTGGCCTTGTGTGGTTTGGCCTGGTGTGTTTAATCTGATTTGCCCTGATTTGTTTAATTGGTTTGTCCTGGTGTTTTTAATTTGATGTGCTCTGGTGTGTTTAATTGGTTTGCCATTGTGTGTTTAATTAGTTTATCCTGGTGTGTTTAATGTGATGCGTCTTGATGTGTTTAATGTGATGTGCCTTGGTGTGTTTATTTGGTTTGCTCTGGTGTGTTTAATGTGATAGCCTCAGTGTATTTAATGATTTTCTTTGTGTGTTTAATTAGTTTGCCCTTGTATGTTCAATTTTTTTGCCCGGATGTGTTTAATTTGATGTGCCTTGTTGTGTGTGATTAGTTTACCGTGGTGTGTTTAACTAGTTTGCCCAGGTTTGGTCTGGTGTGTTTAATTTGATTTTTCCCATGGACATTTAATTGTTGTTTCCATTGTATGTTTAATAAATTGAAATCTTAATGTCAGAGTTTCATTGGTTTAAATGTAATAATGGACCGAACAAAACTGGTAATCACGTATGGTGGCAAATGGGTGAGGAACTTTTACGAGGGTGGTGAAACAAAGTTGAAAAATGTTCATAGGAATTTGACGTATGCTGAGTAGACTAGGTTGGTACAAGGCATTGCAAATGTCGACGTAACAAGGTTTACCATTGAGTTAAGAACTTTGGTTGATACCGGTGTTAGACTTAGGCATGCCCAACCGAAGAATAAAGATGATAACGTTGTGGAAATGTTGTTGTGCGATGATGGACATGTTCCAGAGGTGTATGTTAGCGTTGTTGAGAAAGTTAATGTAGAACCTGGTCATGTGGGTGTTCCTATCGATCAGCCTATTTATCAAAGCTTTTACAGCAATTGGCAGCACAGTTTCAATCCACCGGTGGAAGCAATAATGTTATGAGTTCTATACCAACAACAGACCATGGTATTGAAACCCCGAGTGTGAACCCTGTAATTTTTGAAAACCCAACCATTAACGAAGTGATGCCAGAATCTTATGACGAGGATGAGAAATCAATCCCAAATTACAATCCCCATAGTGAGTATGGATTAGATGATTTCGATGAAGATTGCATTGGTCATGGTGGAAGTCATGAGGGTATGAATGATGAACCAGCATATTATGATGGAATAGATTCGGATCCATTTGAGGGTGGTCGTAGCAGGTCTCTTCCACCGGTATTTGGTGGTCCAAATTGAGAGACATGTGAAGATGATGCCATTAATGTTGGTGATAGTGCCGAAACTGCAGTCTCCCAACCTTGGATAATTCCTAGAGTTTCAAATAACTTTTTCGAAGTAGTTAGAACAAAGGAATCTAGTTCATGTAACTGCTTATCAAAAGGTGGGATGTTCCAAACCAAAAAAAGTGTGAAGTTAGCGTTGCATAGTTACGCGCTGAAGGAGAATTTTGAAATCTATGTCACAAGGTGAAGCCAAGTCAAATATGAAGTTGGCTACAAGGATCCCGAGTGTAAATTTCAATTATGTGCAGCTAGGATGGAAAGTGGAAATTATTGGATAGATGCAACTCATTTGAAGGGTAAGTTTGTCGGTGTCATGTTTATTGCAGCGTGCCAAGATACAAACAATCAGGTGTTTCCTCTAGCTTATGGTTGGGGGGATGTTGAATGCTAGGATTCATGGACTTGGTTTTTAAAGGAGTTGAAAAAGGCAATAGGATGTCATGCGAATTGTATCATCAGTTTCGATCGCAATCTTGCAATCAAGGTAGCAATGGGTAAAGAGTAACCTGAAATAACATATGGCCTTTGTGGTTTTCATATAAACATGAACTTGAAGAACATATTCAAAAGCCACATTGTATGCAATTTGTTCTATGAAGCTTCAAGGGCACATCAACAATTAGAGTTCTTGGAGAAGATGTAGGAGATGAGCCGCGTAAACAAACGAGTTTATGAATATCTAATAAGAGTTGGGCCTTATAGATGGTCTTGTGCGTACTGTCCGGTTAGGCATTATCAGGGGATGACTTTCAACATCGTTTAGTGCATGAACAATTGTTTGCGGTACGCTCGTCAGTTGCCAAAACAACATTGGTTGAGTACATTAGAGATATGATGCAAAAATGGTTTCATGAACGACGTGAAGCCGCATCGAAAAATACAACACAACTGTCCCGATGGGCTACCGAAATTAACGAAAAAGAATGAAAAATCACATAAGTACACGGTGCGCCCAATAGATCATGTGAATTGGGCATCATCAAATCTATGTTGAAGATTGTTGCAAGTTGCTACCTGTGATACTTAAAATCTGTGGAATCGTACAAGTACCCATGTGTTTATGACCTTCTACGTATATTCATCATGCCCACTTGACAAGTTTCAGAATCACAGAAAATTAACTAAAAAACAAAGTCAATACAAACTACAAAACAATTCAACATTATCCGTTTTACAAACTCCAAATATCATAGTGAGGGACCGGTAAATCAAAATTTTGAGTTTTGCTATGCTCCCTTTTAACATAAAATGCTTTATATTGATATAACTACACTTCTATGTATCTACCCAGCTCAATTGTCTCTGATTACAATGACCACCAACACAAGCACAAGGAAATATGTAAGATTAGCTTACTAAGAAACATCACCATCAAAGCCAAAATTCAAAGTGTATTGTGAAAAATGCAGGGAACAACAACATACCAATTGAGCAAAACCCCTACAAACCCCTAACCAATCAAGTGGTATCCCTAACCAATTTGATCAAGGTCAAGCAAAACCCCCCAAAAACCAAACCCTAAACAAGAATATTTCCACAAATTTATGCCCTAACATGCTTCATTCATGAATTAATAGAGGCTAGGTATGGATTGGATGTCAAAATAAGAGATTTGGGAGAGAAAACACATACCAATCGAGTCATCGAGGATTTCTTCAGAGACAGATTTTTGAATTTTTAGAGAGAGGGAAGTGATAGGTTCAGTCTAAAAATGACCTATTTATCATGAGTTTCACAGATTTCACAGTATGCATCAATGACAGTACCGCGTATTGCGCTTTCGTGGCCAAAACAAGGTCTTTTAAATAACTTGAATGAACTGCAACAAAACATTCCATTTTATGTTGTTCGCATAAACGTGCGTACCACGTTTATTGGTGCCGGACAGTCCTAAACAATCTTCACCGATGTCAAACACACTCACAGACAGCCCACGCACAAAAGAAACACAAACCAGTCCGTCTCACACAAGATATCACCAATAGATTGACTAATTTTCCAAGGGATACAGATATCACCACCCTTAGTAAACTAGCTTAAATGTCTCACCACCAAAACTAATCAAAAAGTGATATAAACCTCATCGATTTTAACAAGGTTGATGCCTTCGATCGTTCTAACCTCTGGTTCGGATGGAAACCGCGATCCAACACCTATATTGAGATGTGAACCTTGGTATAAGGAAGACGCCACAATCAAGGATGGAACACTTGATTGATAAGTCAAAGAGGAATGCCACAGAGAAAATCTGATAAGTTCCAATTAGTTCTCGAAGAACAAAAGAGACAATTCTCTCAATTTTTCATTAAAATTCAAGTCTCTCTTTCTTTTGAACTCTCACTCTCCTTTTTAACATCTGATATGAACCTCACCAAAAGTAGTGAGACCCGAAACCAATATATGGTAATGAAGGATTGTTTTCTAATTCAAGTTTACAAATAAAGAAAATAAAAAAAGGACCGTGACTCACATTGGACATGCGATCATCCCCCTCCATGTCATTTTCATCCCCGTAGCAATCATTCACTGCTTCTCTAACCGGAATTCTCTCTCTCTTACATGCTTGTGGAATGGGTCGTGGCTGTTCCGCACGTGCGTTTCCCACTTGATCTAAGCGCTCATGTAATTGTTCCAATTTCCCCCTCATCATCCGTCTCATCTCCCCTACTAATGCCTTCTTCCAATTCTTTAGATCTGCCGGGATGGAAGAATCCTCAGTTGTACTAATTTGGCTAGCACTAGTTTTGTGGAAAAACTAAATTTGGCCACTTTAAAGCACCCAAAACCTTATAAGCTACAATGGTTGAATGATAGTGAAGAAATGATATGAACCTCACCAAGAGTAGTGAGACCCGGAACCAATATATGGTAACGAAGGATCGTTTTCTAATTCAAGTTTATAAACAAAGAAAATAATAGGACCGCAACCCGTTATCTATATTGAGATAAGAACCAACGGTATCAAGAAGGTTGTAGACGCCACACTCAAGAACAAGAAAGAAGGTGAGTGATAAGTCAAGTTTGAACGCCACAAGGTATAACCCTTGATAAGTTCATAGTTCAATAAAGAACCAAGAGAAAACGTTCTCTCAAATAATATTATTTCATTCTAAAAGTCTGCTAAATAATACATCAATAAGTCCCTTAAATGCTAAAATATCTAAGACCTAAAAGGGAACAAACATTCAGCAATTAATGCCTTACAATCAGGAAAGAAAATAAAGATTAAAACATGCAATTAGTTGACTTGCACCCTATTTGGAAGGCTAAATTTTGGAAACAAATCAGCACCTTTAGGAAATAAATTAGTTCATTATTCTTTGGAAACTAAAAAGGAAAAAGCTGAAAATGAATCTTCTCTAACCCTAACTTGTACAACACGCCCAAGCCCTAGCTTGGTCTTCATGTGGGCTGAACTTGGATTTCAACAAATCAGATCAGCCCATTAAATACTTCATTGATCCTCTTAGCCCCTTGTAATTGGCCCAGCTGCAACATGGAATGGATCCATTGGTGAAGCTTCTTGATTCTCATCATTCCCCCTCTCTTCAAAAGGATTCATCCTCGAATCTTCACCAAAATATTGTTGATAACCTACATCACATAGGATGGTTCCCCTATTTCTTCTTTGTTTGATGAATTACCCTTGGAAGACATATTTTCTCTTTTGTTTTTGTTTTTGTTTTTTTTGTTTTTTTATCTTTTTTTTATTGGATAAAATTAAGGAGGAATATGGCAAACGAAATAACAAGAAATTAAAAATAAGGATAATTAAATCTGATTTTAGAGCTTGAGACTTATACCAAATGATGAGAACCTCAAAGGACTTGCCTTGAAACTCAACACCAATATTTTGGAATACTTGTCCTAAAAAGCAAAAATACAAATTTGTTGTGAAGAAAAAAAAAAGATAGATCAAACCTGATTTAGAAGCCTAAGCTCTGATACCAACTGATATGAACCTCACCAAGAGTAGTGAGACCCGGAACCAATATATGGTAACGAATGATCGTTTTCTAATTCAAGTTTATAACAAAGAAAATAATAGGACCACGACCCGTTAACTATATTGAGATAAGAACCAATGATATCAAGAAGGTTGTAGATGCCACACTCAAGAACAAGAAAGAAGGTGAGTGATAAGTCAAGTTTGAACGCCACAAGGTATAACCCTTGATAAGTTCATAGTTGTTAACCACCAAAATTGGCGAAGGACCAAGGAAGAATTTTCCTCCTTAACACAAGGATAATATAGAAGTACAGACACCATCTAGCTACCCCGACAAAAGGCGGACTCCAACTGATCCGAGTGCACATTCCCTCCAGCGGGGTCCGATCTAGCCTTCCTCCAGCTCTTTAAGGACCCCGCCAGCGTCTTGGCTCATAAGCCTACCCCCAAGAGCTAGAGTACTCGTTAGAACCTACAGTAGGGTCCAAACCTGTTATACCCTGGTCTCTTATAAACCCCGCAGCACCCCGACACAGAGTTCAATTGAGCATCCCGCTATAGTATGAACCCCGCAGCACCCCAACACGGAGTTCCACTGAGCTTCCCGCTACAGTATGAACCCCGCAGCACCCCGACACGGAGTTCTACTAAGCATCCCGCTATAATACCAGCTAGAATTCTCCCTACTTCATCAGCAGGATGATACGAACCTCATCGATTGTAACAAGGATGATGCATAGGATCGTTCTAACCTCTGGTTAGGATGGAGACCGCGACCCAACACCTATAGCGAGATGTGAACCTTGGTATAAGGAAGACGCCACAATCAAGGATGGAATACTTGATTGATAAGTCAGGGAGGAACGCCACAGAGAAAATCTGATAAGTTCCAATCAGTTCTCAAAGAACAAAAGAGAAAATTCTCTCAACTTTTATTAAAAATTCAAAACCGCCGAAAATAACATAAGTTGGTTCCTTTTAAACTAAAACACTAAAAGACAAGGTAGGCTACACGCCTAATTCAAAAAGGAAACAAATATTAGGCTACACGCCTAATTCAAAAAGGAAATAAATATTTCGGCCTTAGCCTTACAAAACGAAACTAAAAAGGAAACGAAACAACTGAAATTGAATCTCCTCCAAACTTGTGCTTCACGCCTAAGTCTTCTCTTATTCGGCCCAATCCATTGCCTTGATGATATTAATTAAGCCTTGGTCTTCATGTGGGCTTATCTTGGGCTTTAACAATTTAGAATTAGCCCAAGTGTCTTGAATCAGGCCATTGAGTGCCTCTTTGAATTTCTTAGCCCTAGCCCTTGTTATTGGCCCAACCGGAACATGCAATGGGTCCCTTGGTGCAGCTCCCTTATTCTCATCATTCCCTTGTTATTTTTTTCAATGAAGAACCAAGATAAAACGTTCTCTCAAATAATATTATTCCATTCAAAGTCTACTGAATAATACATCAATGAGTCCCTTAAATACTAAAATATCTAAGACCTAAAAGGGAACAAATATTCGGCAATTAATGCCTTACAATCAGGAAAGAAAATAAAACTAAAACAAGCAACTATTGACTTATTTTCTAATTGGAAGGCTAATTTTGAAAGGAAATCAGCCCCTTAATTTCGGGAAACAAATCAACTCATTATTCTTTATAAAACTAAAAAGGAAAAACAAAAACTGAAATTGAATCTTCTCTAACCTACCACACACAAGTATGCTGAAATTAGGACTCCTCCAACCACATGGAATTAAGTTGAAATTCGGACTCCTCAGCTCAAGTCTTCGCGCAACAAGCTAGATGTCCAAATTCGGGCTCTTTGTGATCTGTTACGGAGGACGGAGTCTTCATAACATCTGTAGGGCTCGTCTTGGGCTTTCCGAAAACATATTATAATAGATGATCCGACTCCATGTGCCTTCTGTAGAGGCCCACGAAGTTCTGCCTGGCGTCCAGCTCTTGTCCAGCTCGAGTCTTCATGTAATAAGATAGATGGCCGATTTTGGGCCTGTTGCGATCTGTTACGGATGACGGAGTCTTCATAACATCTGTAGGGCTTGTCTTGGGCTTTCCAGAAACATATTATAATAAATGATCCGACCACATATGCCCTCTGTAGAGGTCTACAAAGTTTAGCCCGGATTTGGTCTTCGTGTGGGCCGAACTTGTTCTTCAGCAATTCAGAATCAATTATCATTAAATACTTCATTGAATTTCTTAGCCCTAGCCCTTGTTATTGGCCCAACCGGAACATGCAATGGGTCCCTTGGTGCAGCTCCCTTATTCTCATCACCAATGCCCTAAGAAACGCATAAATCTCCTTGTCATAGGTAGGATAATTCATGGCTGCTCCATTTATCTTTTCACTAAAAAATGCAATGGGACGTCCTTCTTGCATTAGAACAGCTCCAATACCTATTCCTGAAGCATCACACTCAATCTCAAAAGCTTTAGCAAAGTCAGGTAAAGCAAGCGAAGGTGCATTAGTTAGTTTTTCCTTTATCAAGTTAAATGCCTTTTCTTGTTCATTACCCCACTTAAAACCCACATTCTTTTTGATAACTTCAGTTAAAGGTGCAGCTAGACTACTAAAGTCTTTCACAAACCTCCTATAGAAACTAGCCAACCCATGAAAACTTCTCACTTGTCCCACATTTGTCGGTTTCGGCCACTCTTTAATTGCCTTAACCTTTTCCTCATCAACCCCAATTCCCTTAGCACTAACAACAAAACCCAGAAATACAAGTTTATCTGTGCAAAAGGTACACTTTTTTAAATTAGCAAATAATTTTTCTGTTCTTAAAACACCTAAAACAAGTTTTAAATGTTCAACATGCTCATCCAAATTTTTTCTATAAATCAGAATGTCATCAAAGTAAACAACCACAAATTTTCTAATAAAAGCACGCAAAACATGGTTCATTAATCTCATGAAAGTACTTGGTGCATTAGTTAACCCAAAAGGCATAACTAACCACTCATATAAACCATATTTTGTTTTGAAAGCAGTTTTCCGCTCATCACCTTCTTTCATCCTAATTTGATGATATCCACTTTTCAGATCAATTTTAGTGAAAACAATAGAACCATGCAATTCATCAAGCATATCATCTAATCTAGGAATAGGATGTCGATACTTTACAGTGATATTGTTGATGGCACGACAATCAACACACATCCTCCATGTTCCGTCCTTCTTAGGCACAAGCAATACGGGAACCGCACAAGGACTCATACTCTCACGAACATACCCCTTTTCCATGAGCTCCTCAACCTGTCTTTGAATTTCCTTTGTCTCCTCGGGATTACTTCTATATGCGGGCCTATTTGGAATTGGTGCTCTGGGTACAAAATCAATTTGGTGCTTAATCCCCCTTATTGGCGGTAAACTAATAGGCATCTCCTCGGGAAAGACTTCATCAAAGTCCTGCAAAAGGGAAACAACAACACTAGGCAAAGAAGAGTTAATTTCGTTAGCACTAAAACAAGCCTCTTTGTACAAAAGTACAATCATTGGCTGATTTGAAAACAAAGCCCTTTTGATCTCACTCCCTCTTGCATAAAAGCTCACTTGTTTTCTCTTTTTTTTTTTTTCTCATCAGCCTTTTTTTCTTTTTCAATTTTCTTTTCTTTTTTTGCTGTTTCGGACTCCCTTTCTTTTGTCTCTCTTTCTTTTGAGCTCTCACTCTCCTTTTTGACATCTCTCTCTTTTTTTAACCTATCTTCTCTATTCTCATACCTATCTCCTCTACCTCCCATTCCACGCCTAAATCTTCCCGCACCCACATTGGACATGCGATCATCCCCCTCCATGTCATTTTCATCCCCATAATAATCATTAACTTCTTCCCTAACCGGAACTCTCTCTCTCCTATGTGCTTGGGGAACGGGTCGTGGCTGTTCTGCACGTGCGCTTTCCACTTTATCTAAGCGCTCATGTAATTGCTCCAATTCTCCCCTCATCATCCGTCTCATCTCCCCTACTAATGCCTCCTTCCAATTCTTTAGATCCGCTGGAATGGAAGAATCCTCAGTAGTGCATTTATCTTTGTTGTCAGACATGTTTTTCCTGCAAGAAAAAGATTAGAAAATAAAAAGAGTACAAAAAATTTTATTTTGAACGATCGTGTAGTTGAATATATATCAACTTTTGTCATTCCTCTTCTGGTTTCGTGCAGTGGTAATATTAAAAAAAAAAAAAAAAAAGAGTGAGAGTTCAAAAGAAAGAGAGGCAAAAGAAAGAGAGATTGAAACAGCAAAAAAAGAAATCTCGGCTGATGAGAAACAAAAAAAAAAAGACAACAAGTGAACTTCTATGCAAAAAAAAGTGAGATCAAAAAGGTGTTGTTTTCAAATCAGCCAACTTCTTGGCCTAGTGTTCTTGTTTCTCTTTTGCAGGACTTTGAATGGAATAATATTATTTGAGAGAACGTTTTCTCTTGGTTCTTTATTGAACTATGAACTTATCAATGGTTATACCTTGTGGCGTTCAAACTTGACTTATCACTCACCTTCTTCTTGTTCTTGAGTGTGGCGTCTACAACCTTCTTGATACCGTTGGTTCTTATCTCCATATAGATAATGGGTCGTGGTCCTTTTTATTTTCTTTATTTGTAAACTTGAATTAGAAAATGATCCTTCATTACCATATATTGGTTCCGGGTCTCACTACTCTTGGTGAGGTTCATATCATATATATATATATATTTTAAAAGAAATCATGATCCCATCCCTAATCAACATCCTAAAAGATAATACTTTAACTGGTGATAATTATGTCACATGGAAAAGGAAAATTGGGTTGTTGCTGCAAGCTGAAAAACATAAATTTTTTCTGACTTCTCCTAAACCACCTACTCCTATTAATGAATCTAATATGATGCAAAGAGACGAGTATGAGCAATGGATGACCTCTGATGAGATGGTCAAATGCTACATTATGGCTACCATCTTCGACTTGTTGCAATAGCAGCATGAAGGAATGGGGCCTGCTGCTGATATGATTGTCTCTAGAAGAGATTCATATGGTTGGTAAAATTGCTATTGTTAAGACTTGTCAGAAGGTCAAGGAACAACAGAAGAAAAAGAAACTTGGGCCAACCAAGAAGAAGACCAAGAAAGTAACCAAGATCAAAGAGAAGTGCTTCCTTTGTGGTGAAAAGGGACATTGGAAAAGTAATTGCCCAAAGTCTCAGAACAAGAAGGAACAAGGTAATGGTAATTATCTTGAAACATTTTTTCTGGCTGATTCTACTGATTGTTGGATCATAGACTCTAGAGACACTAATCATGTTTGTTATTCCTTGTAGGGTTTTCAGGAAAAGAAAAGGCTGAATAAAGATGAAATCAACTTGCATTTAGGCAACAGAGCGTTGATGTCTGCCAATGCAGTGGGAGATATTAGAGTTAATTTAAATTATTGTATGTATTTAGATTTAATAGACGTTTATTATGTACCTCAATTCAAGATGAATTTAATTTAAGTTTCTTGTTTAAATAATTTTGGAGATTCGGTCACTTTTAATAAAGACTTTATTATTAATAAGAATAACAAATTTGTTTGCAAAGTTACAATGGAAAATGGTCGATTCTTTTTGCGTAGGAATATTTCTCAATTATTAGACATAGAAACAATGGAACCTAATCAAAAAAGAGTAAATTTATCAAAAGATGAAACCTACTTTGGCATTTGTGCCTATGTCATATTAACCTTAATAGGATTAAAAGATTGGTTAGTAATGGACATTTAGTGACTTAAAGGTTGATGATCTACCAACTTGTGAATCTTTCTTGGAAGGTAAATTGACTAAAAGGTCATTCACGACCAAAGGCACAAGAGCCACGGAATGTTTAGGATTAATACACACTGATGTATGTGGTCCTATGAGCATTCAAGCTAGAAGAGGATATGAGTACTTCATCACTTTCACAGATGATTACTCGAGATTTGGCTATGTGTATCTCATGAGACATAAGTCAGATGCTTTTGACATATTCAAAGCATTTAAAGCTGAAGTGGAAAATCAGCTAGAGAAACATAGAAAAATCTTGAGATCTAATCGTGGTGGAGAATATCTATCTGGTGAGTTTCTTAGTTTTCTACACTAGGTTCACCTCACAAGAATGGGGTGTGATGAGAGTAAGGGAGTTGCACCAAGGAACCTATTGCATGTTCCGGTTAGGCTAATAACAAAGGCAAGGGCTAAAAGATTCAAAGAGGCACTCAATGGCCTGATTCAAGACACTTGGGCTGATTCTAAATTGTTGAAGTCCAAGATAAGTCCACATGAAGACCAAGGCTTAATTAACATCATCAAGGCAATGGATTGGGCCAAATAAAAGAAGACTTGGGCGCAAGGCACAAGCTTGGGAGTGTGGCACAAGTTTGGAGGAGATTCAATTTCAGCTGATTTGTTTCCTTTTTATTTAGTTTTCAAAGAATAATGATTTGATTTTTTTCCAAATTAAGGGGCTGATTTACTTCCTAATTTAGCCTTCCAAATAGGGAGCAAGTCAATAGTTGCTTGTTTTAGTGTTTATTTTCTTTCCCGTTTGTAAGGCAATTATTTCCTTTTTAGTTTTAGTTTTGTAAGGCCTTAATGGCCGAATTTCTTGTTTCTTTTTTTGAGTTTGACATGTAGCCTTTCTTGTCTTTTAGGGTTTTAGTTTAAAAGGAACCAACTAATGTAATTTTTCGGTAGACTTGAATTTTAATGAAAATTGAGAGAATTTTCTCTTTTATTCTTTGAGAACTAATTGGAACTTATCAGATTTTCTCTGTGGCGTTCCTCCTTGACTTATCAATCAAGTATTTCATCCTTGATTGTGGCGTCTTCCTTATACAAGGTTCACATCTCGATATAGGTGTTGGGTCGCGGTTTCCATCCGAACCAGAGGTTAGAACGATCCTAGGCATCAACCTTGTTACAATCGACGAGGTTCGTATCAGTTGATATTTGAGCTTATGATGCGAACCTCGTCGATTGTAACAAAGATGATGCCCAGGATCGTTCTAACCTCTGGTTCGGATGGAGACCGCTACCCAACACCTATAGCGAGATGTGAACCTTGGTATAAGGAAGACGCCACAATCAAGGATGGAATACTTGATTGATAAGTCAGAGAGGAACGCCACAGAGAAAATCTGATAAGTTCCAATCAGTTCTCAAAGAACAAAAGAGAAAATTCTCTCAACTTTTATTAAAAATTCAAAACTGCTGAAAATAACATAAGTTGGTTCCTTTTAAACTAAAACCCTAGAAGACAAGGTAGGCTACACGCCTAATTCAAAAAGGAAATAAATATTTCGGCCTTAGCCTTACAAAACGAAACTAAAAAGGAAATAAAACAACTGAAATTGAAACACCTCCAAACTTGTGCTTCACGCCCAAGTCTTCTCTTATTCGGCCCAATCCATTGCCTTGATGACATTAATTAAGCCTTGGTCTTCAGGTGGGCTTATCTTGGGCTTCAACAATTTAGAATCAGCCCAATTGTCTTGAATCAGGCCATTGAGTGCCTCTTTGAATCTCCTAGCCCTAGCCCTTGTTATTGGCCCAACCGGAACATGCAATGGGTCCCTTGGTGCAACTCCTTTATTCTCATCATTCCCTCCCTCTTGAAAAGGATTTGTCCTCAAATCGTCACCTATATCAAAAGGAGACAAATCAGAAACATTGAAGCTTGCACTAACATTATACTCACCTGGAAGATCTAACTTGTAGGCATTGTCATTGATCCTTTCAAGCACTTGAAATGGGCCATCTCCCCTAGGAAGTAATTTAGAACGCCGTTGGACTGGGAACCGTTTCTTCCTCATATGCAACCACACCCAATCACCTGGTTCAAACACAACTTTCTTGTGTCCTTTATTAGCTTGGTTGGCATATTGTTCAGTTCGCCTCTCGATATTTTGCCGAGTCTTTTCATGGATTTGCTTAACAAAATCTGCCTTTTTCTTACCATCCAAGTTAACATGCTCATTCACAAGTAAAGGAATTAAATCCAAAGGAGTTAACGGATTAAAACCATACACAATTTCAAAAGGCGAAAAATGAGTTGCAGAATGCACACTCCTATTATAAGCAAACTCTACATGCGGCAAACAATCCTCCCATGTTTTCAAGTTCTTTTGTATTATAGCACGCAACAAGGCAGATAAAGTCCTATTAACTACTTCAGTTTGACCATCAGTTTGTGGATGACAAGTAGTAGAAAATAAAAGTTTAGTTCCTAACTTGCCCCATAGAGTTTTCCAAAAGTAGCTTAAGAACTTAGCATCTCTATCCGAAACAATGGTTTTAGGCATGCCATGCAATCTAACAATTTCTTTGAAAAACAAATCAGCAATATGTGATGCATCATCAATTTTATGACAAGGAATGAAATGTGCCATTTTAGAAAACCTATCAACAACCACATATATAGAATCTCTACCCCTCTTTGACCAAGGCAAACCCAGCACAAAATCCATAGAAATATCAATCCAAGGTCCACTAGGTATAGGCAAAGGAGTATACAAACCATGAGGCTGAACCCTAGACTTAGCTTGTCTACATGTAATGCATTTCTCACAAATTCTCTCTACATCACGTTTCATATGAGGCCAAAAGAAGTGTTCATGCAAAACATCTAGTGTCTTGGCTATACCAAAGTGCCCCATCAAACCTCCCCCATGAGCTTTTCTAACAAGCAATTCACGCAAAGAACTCTTAGGCACGCATAATTTAGTTTCTCTAAACAAAAATCCATCATGCCTATAAAACTTGCCAAATGCAACATTTTCACATGCATTGAATACATTGCCAAAATCAGCATCTTCAACATACAATTCTTTAATGTAGTTAAAACCAAACAATCTAGCATCCAAAGTGGAAAGTAAAACGTACCTTCTAGACAAAGCATCAGCGACGACGTTTTCCTTACCTTTCGTGTACTTGATCACATATGGAAATGTTTCTATGAACTCCACCCACTTGGCATGCCGCTTATTTAGCTTATGTTGCCCCTTTAAATGCTTTAAGGACTCATGATCCGTGTGGATCACAAATTCCTTTGGCCAAAGGTAGTGTTGCCAAGTCTCCAATGCCCTAACCAACATATACATCTCCTTGTCATAGGTAGGATAATGCAAGGCCGCTCCATTTATCTTCTCACTAAAAAATGCAATGGGACGTCCTTCTTGCATTATAATAGCTCCAATACCTATTCCTGAAGCATCACACTCAATCTCAAAAGCTTTAGCAAAGTCAGACAAAGCAAGCAAAGGTGCATTAGTTAGTTTTTCCTTAATCAAGTTAAATGCCTTTTCTTGTTCATTACCCCACTTAAAACCCACATTCTTTTTGATAACTTCAGTTAAAGGGGCAGCTAGACTACTAAAATCTTTCACAAACCTCCTATAGAAACTAGCCAACCCATGAAAACTTCTCACTTGTCCCACATTTGTCGGTTTCGGCCACTCCTTAATTGCCTTAACCTTTTCCTCATCAACCCCAATTCCCTTAGCACTAACAACAAAACCCAGAAATACAAGCTTATCTGTGCAAAAGGTACACTTTTTTAAATTAGCAAACAATTTTTCTGTTCATAAAACACCTAAAACAAGTTTTAAATGTTCAACATGTTCATCCAAAGTTTTGCTATAAATCAGAATGTCATCAAAGTAAACAACCACAAATTTTCCAATGAAAGCACGCAATACATGGTTCATTAATCTCATGAAAGTACTTGGTGCATTAGTCAACCCAAAAGGCATAACTAACCACTCATATAAACCATATTTTGTTTTGAAAGCAGTTTTCCACTCATCACCTTCTTTCATTCTAATTTGATGATATCCACTTTTAAGATCAATTTTAGTGAAAACAATAGAACCATGCAATTCATCAAGCATATCATCTAATCTAGGAATAGGATGTCGATACTTTACAGTGATATTGTTGATGGCACGACAATCAACACACATCCTCCATGTGCCGTCCTTCTTAGGCACAAGCAATACGGGAACCGCACAAGGACTCATACTCTCACGAACATACCCCTTTTCCATGAGCTCCTTAACTTGTCTTTGAAGTTCCTTTGTCTCCTCGGGATTACTTCTATAAGCAGGCCTATTTGGAATTGGTGATCTGGGTACAAAATCAATTTGGTGCTCAATCCCCCTTATTGGTGGTAAACCAATAGGCATCTCCTCGGGAAACACTTCATCAAAGTCTTGCAAAAGGGAAACAACAACACTAGGCAAAGAAAAGTCAATTTCGTTAGCACTAAAACAAGCCTCTTTGTACAAAAGTACAATCATTGGCTGATTTGAAAACAAAGCCCTTTTGATCTCACTCCCTCTTGCATAAAAGCTCACTTGTTTTCTCTCCTTTTTTTTCTCATCAACCTTTTTTTCTTTTTCAATTTTCTTTCCTTTTTTTGCTGTTTCAGACTCCCTCTCTTTTGTCTCTCTTTCTTTTGAGCTCTCACTCTCCTTTTTAACATCTCTCTCTTTTTTTAACCTCACTTGATCTTCATATACTTGGCTTGGGGTTAAAGGTACAAGATTGATTGGCCTTTTATTGAGTACAAATGAGTATCTATTTGTATATCCATCATGAGTCACATGCCTATCAAACTGCCATGGTCTTCCCAAAAGAATATGACTCGCATCCATTGGTACCACATCACAAATAACTTCATCTTTATATTTTCCAATTGAAAATGACACCAACACCTGTTTATTCACCCTAACCTCCCCACTATCATTCAACCATTGTAGTTTATAAGGTTTTGGGTGCTTCAAAGTTATCAAATTCAATTTTTCCACCAAAATAGTGCTAGCCACATTAGTACAACTCCCCCCATCAATAATCATACTACATACCTTGTCATTAACATGGCAGCGGGTGTGAAAGATGTTATCACGTTGTACCTCATCCTCTTCCTTGGCTTGAGCGCTAAGAGCTCTTCTTGCCACCAAAAGCTCTCCACCCACCGGATATTCGAAGTCACTTGCATCCTCCAAAGGTGGCATAGACTCATCATCGGATTCATCCTCGGATTCGATATCACCATCATCCCTCAAAACCATTACTCTCTTGTTTGGGCATTGTGATGCAATATGACCTGCTCCCAAACACTTAAAGCATTTAATGTCACGGTTTCTAGAAGGTTGAGGATCTGATTTACCTTGATTTAATGAGCCTCCTGTTAGGATTATGCTCAATAGCAAGAGTGTAATATTGTAATTAACAATCTTTTTCATATTAATAAAGTGATTTCTGGTTTAAACAAATCTTATAGCATTTATAGTTTAATATTATAATTGTCAAAGTAAATAATCATAAGGTCTAAAGACTATGAGAAAAGAAGAATTGTTCGTACATCTGGATATGTATGTGGTAAACACAATTCTTTAGTTAGTCTTGAATATTGTTCACAACTTAAGTTAAAGGTTGGGCACCTTTATCTTGTTAAAGTTGTAGAATTCTTTTGCTAGCATTTGAGTGGGATCAAATGAGATATGATAAGTCTAAAATCATCGGAGTGTCTTCGAACAAAAGAATCTAGTGCACTGGGTGCATTGAACTGGATCACAATGAAATACTTTATCTATAACCGTCAGTAGATAAAAGTAATTTCATTATCAGGACAATCGGAGAGTCTATCTTAATCCTGAGATAAATGATGGACTTATGGTTGCAAGTGATATCATTTGAGTTATCAATGAGTACGATTATATCGCATAGTCTATCCTCGATAGTTTGGTGATATTCATTTGTTAATCGATAGAGGACTTCATTTATAGATATGGACATCGTGGCTCAATTTATCGAATGAGAGTATAATATCATCATATGGATGTTTTGAGGTAATTGGATATTAAATCTCAACGTTGAGTTTTCGATAGTGTCTATTGAAAACATGGCTTCTGGACAAGTCAAAATATCCAAGTTTAAAACGTGGTCATATGAGTAAATATGGTAACTTGGAGAGTTATAGGCGGTCTATGAACTCTTGGCGATTACTGATATTAATCACGAGGATACACTATCTCCAACATGATTGTCTAAGGTATGAATGAGGAAACATCTTCCTTTTCTGTCTTTATTTAAGAGTTCAATTTTAGCTCTTTAGTGGAATGAGTTAAAATTAATGGATCGGACCTAAGTGAATCATTTGTTGATTGTGAATAGGTTATGTTTATTGAAGCTTAAATTTAGATAGCCCGCCAAGATCCCCAATCCACACGGACTTGCATGGATCACTTGATATATTCTACCGGACCAATTTAGGGTCCATCTAGAATTGCATTTAATATATTAAGAATATAATTTGCACATTATTTATGTAATGGGCTGCTCAATTATATTTATATATTAATGAATGACATGTGGGCTTGTTTCTTTTAGTAAGAATGGGTCTAGTTCACATGTGGGCTTTTTATTTAAAGTCCTATGGATTAAATGAAATAAGAAAATAATATTTCGCCCAATATTTTTATATGGGGCGGCAAGGTGATTAATTAACCTTATATATTATTTTGTTTTCATTGTTTAATTAAATAAGAATTAATTAATTTATTAATTAATTGTTTAATTAAGAAACAAATCTTTTATGATTAGGAAATATGATTCCTAAAGGTATACTATTGGTAGTAGTATACTTAAATTAAAATACTTGTTTGACAAGGAAATAAATAAATAAATTTATTTATTTAATCAAATAAGAAGTCTTTTTATTTTAGTCAAATAAAAGAATAAAAGATTTATGAGTTTGATTAGGGTTTGGAAGTCTTAAACTAAATAGGAATTAGGGTGCAATACAAACTCTTTTTGGTTTGAGGATTGCGGCAACCCTAGTCCCTTTTGGCTAGAGAATTCGGCCACCCTAGTAAAAAGGAAGAACGAAAATTTTACCACATATATAAGTGGACTTATAATTTTCGGCCACTGAGGGTTTTTGGTGTGCATAATTCTATTTTCTTCTTCTTCTCAACTCATAGAAAGATAACTTTTATTCTACTAAAACAAAAAGAGACATAGATTATTCTTTGATGGTATACTATTTGCTTATTCATCAATAAGCTTGTGTATACTACATCGATCAAGGTTCACGCGAGTTTCGATCATAAGATTGAGAACTCAAAAGTGACCGGAATAATCTTAGGTTTCTTTTGATTGTTTTTGTGACTAACGAATAAGAGAAAAGTTTGTTTTATCCAATCACAGGCTTGCAATTCAAAGAAAAGGGAGACCACGCTCCTAGGTGATCCACGTTTGTGCTAGGATTGAAGATCTTGAGAATTACCATCGACGTAAATCAATCGGATCACGCGACAAAAGGTATTCTTCTTTTGTTAGATAAAATATATCTTTAATTGATTAGAAAGGTTTAAGGTTCATAAAAGGAAAAATTTTTAAAAGCTACTAAACCTATTTTTTTAGTCTCGCTTCCGCTGCGTGTACTTTTACAGTATATTTTTCCCTACACCTCCGGCCTTATGATCTTTAGGAGGTTCGGCTTTGGCCTTGGAACTAGGCTGGTCCTCTTTCTTGCTCCAATTCGGTTTCCATGATGATGAAGAACCCGAATTTTGCCCAACCCGTGTGGAACCCTTCCTCTTCAATTGTTGTTCCACTTTGATGGCCATGTGTACCATGTCAGTCAATTCAATATAATGTTGCAACTCCACTACATTTGCAATGTCTCGGTGTAGCCCATTTAGAAACCTAGCCATTGTCGCCTCTCGGTCCTCCTCCACATCAGCTCAAATCATGGCTATCTTCATCTCCTAGTAGTAGTCTTCTACACACTTAGACCCTTGAGTAAGAGTTTGCAATTTTTGAAACAAACCCCTATAGTAGTGACTTGGAATGAATCTCCTCCTCATAATAGTTTTCATCTCCTCCCATGTCTCAATAGGTCTTTCTCCATTCGGTCCCCTACTCACAATCAATTGATCCCACCAAACAATAGCATAATCGGTGAATTCTGTGGCTGCCAATTTCACTTTCTTCAATTCGGAGTAATCATGGCAATCAAACACCAACTTTATTCTTTTCTCCCACTCCAAATGAGCTTCAGGATCAGTTTTACCTTGGAAGGTTGGAATCTTCACCTTTATATTACCCAAATTATTATCAACCCTCTCTCCATACCTATCTTCTCTATTCCCATACCTATCTCCTCTACCTCCCATTCCACGCCTAAATCTTCCCGCACCCACATTGGACATGCGATCATCCCTGATACGAACCTCGTCGATTGTAACAAGGATGATGCCTAGGATCGTTCTTACCTCTGGTTTGGATGGAGACTGCGACCCAACACCTATAGCGAGATGTGAACCTTGGTATAAGGAAGACGCCACAATCAAGGATGGAATACTTGATTGATAAGTCAGGGAGGAACGCCACAGAGAAAATATGATAAGTTCCAATCAGTTCTCAAAGAACAAAAGAGAAAATTCTCCCAACTTTTATTAAAAATTCAAAACTAACGAAAAAACATGAGTTGGTTCCTTTTAAACTAAAACCCTAGAAGACAAGGTAGACTACACGCCTAACTCAACAAGGAAACAAATATTTCGGCCATTAAGGCCTTACAAAACGGGAAAGAAAATAAAACAAATTAAAACAAGCAACTATTGACTTATTTCCTAATTGGAAGGCTAATTTTGGAAGGAAATCAACCTCTTAATTTCGGAAAAAAAATCAACCCAATATTATTTAGAAACTAAAAAAGGAAATCTGAAATTGAATGTCCTCTAGCTTGTGCTCCACGCCTAAGCCTCTGCCACAAGCCCAAATATTCTCTTATTCGGCCCAATCAATGGCCTTAATGACGTTAATAAGCACTTGATCTTCATGTGGGCTCATCTTGGTCTTCAACACTTCAGAATCAGCCCAAGTGTCTTGAATCAGGCCATTAAGTGCCTTTTTGAATCTCTTAGCCCTTGCCCTTGTTATTGGCCCAACCGGAACATGCAATGGGTCCCTTGGAACTTCAGCTCCCTTATTCTCATCATTCCCTCCCTCTTGAAAAGGATTTGTCCTCAAATCGTCACCTACATCAAAAGGAGACAAATCAGAAACATTGAAGCTTGCACTAACATTATACTCACCTGGAAGATCTAACTTGTAGGCATTGTCATTGATCCTTTCAAGCACTTGAAATGGGCCATCTCCCATAGGAAGTAATTTAGAACGCCGTTGGACTAGACTTGATCAAACGGAATCAAAGAAGAAGAAGAAGAAGAAGAAGAAGAACAAAGATAGATTAAACCTGATGTTAGAAGCCGAAGCTCTGATACCAACTGATACGAACCTCGTCGATTGTAACAAGGATGATGCCTAGGATCGTTCTAACCTCTGGTTTGGATGGAGACCGCGACCCAACACCTATAGCGAGATGTGAACCTTGGTATAATGAAGACGCCACAATCAAGGATGGAATACTTGATTGATAAGTTAGGAGGAACGCCAGAGAGAAAATCTGATAAGTTCCAATCAGTTCTCAAAGAACAAAAGAGAAAATTCTCTCAACTTTTATTAAAAATTCAAAACTAACGAAAAAACATGAGTTGGTTCCTTTTAAACTAAAACCCTAGAAGACAAGGTAGGCTACACGCCTAACTCAACAAGGAAACAAATATTTCGGCCATTAAGGCCTTACAAAACGGGAAAGAAAATAAAACAAATTAAAATAAGCAACTATTGACTTATTTCCTAATTGGAAGGCTAATTTTAGAAGGAAATCAACCTCTTAATTTCGGAAAAAAAAATCAACCCAATATTATTTAGAAACTAAAAAAGGAAATCTGAAATTGAATGTCCTCCAGCTTGTGCTCCACGCCTAAGCCTCTGCCACAAGCCCAAATATTCTCTTATTCGGCCCAATCAATGGCCTTAATGACGTTAATAAGCACTTGATCTTCATGTGGGCACATCTTGGTCTTCAACACTTCAGAATCAGCCCAAGTGTCTTGAATCAGGCCATTAAGTGCCTCTTTGAATCTCTTAGCCCTTACCCTTGTTATTGGCCCAACCGGAACATGCAATGGGTCCCTTGGAACTTCAACTCCCTTATTCTCATCAATCCCCCTCCATGTCATTTTCATCCCCATAATAATCATTAACTTCTTCCCTAACCGGAACTCTCTCTCTCCTACATGCTTGTGGAACGGGTCGTGGCTGTTCCGCACGTGCGTTTTCCACTTTGTCTAAGCGCTCATGTAAGTGCTCCAATTCTCCCCTCATCATCTGTCTCATCTCCCCTACTAATGCCTCCTTCCAATTCTTTAGATCCGCTGGAATGGAAGAATCCTCTGTAGTGCCTTTATCTTTGTTGTCAGACATGTTTTTCCTGCAAGAAAAAGATTAGAAAATAAAAAGGACCTCACGACACTCCCTCACGTGTTTCGCTCAAATAATTCAATTCACTCAACACTCGTGTGTTTCACTCAATATACTCGGCTTTTACCCTCAGTACATACTCACCGCTCTTGCCTTTCTCCACTCGTAATTTCCTCAAAAGTTCTTATCAAACTAACCAAACAATAATCAGAATTTCTTAGCCACGTTCACAAGAAACTCAGATTTGCTAGGTTCACACAAACGAATTACAATGAAACTGAAATAACAGGGACGAGTTTCTACTAAAAAGAATTTTTTTTTTTTTTTTTTTTTGAGTACTGGACTTGATCAAACGGAATTCAAGGAAGAAGAAGAACAAAGATAGATAAAACCTGATGTTAGAGGCCGAAGCTCTGATACCAACTGATACGAACCTCGTCGATTGTAACAAGGATGATGCCTAGGATCGTTCTAACTTCTGGTTCGGATGGAGACCGCGACCCAACACCTATAGCGAGATGTGAACCTTGGTATAAGGAAGACGCCACAATCAAGGATGGAATACTTGATTGATAAGTCAGGGAGGAACGCCACAGAGAAAATCTAATAAGTTCCAATCAGTTCTCAAAGAACAAAAGAGAAAATTCTCTCAACTTTTATTAAAAATTCAAAACTGCCGAAAATAACATAAGTTGGTTCCTTTTAAACTAAAACCCTAGAAGACAAGGTAGTCTACACGCCTAATTCAACAAGGAAACAAATATTAGGCTACACGCCTAATTTAAAAAGGAAATAAATATTTCGGCCTTAGCCTGACAAAACGAAACTAAAAAGGAAATAAAACAACTAAAATTGAAACTCCTCCAAACTTGTGCTTCACGCCCAAGTCTTCTCTTATTCGGCCCAATCCATTGCCTTGATGACATTAATTAAGCCTTGGTCTTCAGGTGGGCTTATCTTGGGCTTCAACAATTTAGAATCAACCCAAGTGTCTTGAATCAGGCCATTGAGTGCCTCTTTGAATCTCCTAGCCCTAGCCCTTGTTATTGGCCCAACTGGAACATGCAATGGGTCCATTGGTGCAGCTCCTTTATTCTCATCAGCTTAGGCCTCTAATATCAGGTTTAACCTATCTTTGTTATTCTTCTTCTTTGATTCCGTTTGCTCAAGTCCAGTACCCAAAAAAAAAAAAATACCAAAGATCTTGCTTGTTGATCAAGGTCGGTAAAAAAAATAAAATAAAATAAAATAAAATAAAAATATATTTTGAACGATTGTAGAGTTGAATATATATCAACTATTGTTACTCATCTTCCTGATTCGTGTAGTGGTATTAAAAAAAAAAAATCTTGGTAGTAGAAACTCGTCTCTGTTATTCTAGTTTCGTTGTGATTTGTTTCGTGTGAACCTAGGAAATCTTTGTTTCTTGTGAACGTGGCTAAGAAATCTTAATTATTGTTTGGTTAGTTTAATAAGAACTTTTAAGAAAATTACAAGTGGAAAAAGGCAAGAGTGGTGAGCACGTACTGAGGGTAAAAGCCGAATATATTTTGTGAAAACACGACTGTTGAGTGAACTGATTATTTTAGCGAAACACGTGAGGGAGTGTCGTGAGGTCCTTTTTTTTTATTATTATTTTCTAATCTTTTTCTTGCAGGAAAACATGTCCGACAAAAAAGATAAAGGCACTACTGAGGATTCTTTCATCCCGACGGATCTAAAGAATTGGAAGGAGGCATTAGTAGGGGAGATGAGACGGATGATGAGGGGGGAATTGGAACAATTACATGAGCGCTTAGATCAAGTGGAAAACGCACGTGTGGAACAACCACTACCCGTTCCACAAGCACGTAGGAGACAAAGAGTTCTGGTTAGAGAAGAAGTTAATGATTATTACGGGGATGAAAATGACATGGAGGGGGATGATCGCATGTCCAATGTGGGTGCAGGAAGATTTAGGCGTGGAATGGGAGGTAGAGGAGATAGGTATGGAGAGAGGGTTGATAATAATTTGGGTAGTATAAAGGTGAAGATTCCAACCTTCCAAGGTAAAACTGATCCTCAAGCTTATTTGGAGTGGGAGAAAAGAATAGAGTTGGTGTTTGATTGCCATGATTACTCCGAATTGAAGAAAGTGAAATTGGCAGCTATAGAATTCACTGATTATGCTATTGTTTGGTGGGATCAATTGATTGTGAGTAGGAAACGGAATGAAGAAATACCTATTGAGACATGGGAGGAGATGAAAACTGTTATGAGGAGGAGATTCATTCCAAGTCACTATTATAGGGGTTTGTTTCAAAAATTGCAAACTCTTACTCAGGGGTCTAAGTGTGTTGAAGACTACTACAATGAGATGGAGATAGCCATGATTCGAGCTGATGTGGAGGAGGATCGAGAGGCGACTATGGCTAGGTTTCTAAATGGGCTACACCAAGACATTGCAAATGTAGTGGAGTTGCAACATAATGTTGAATTGACTGACATGGTACACACGACCATCAAAGCTAAACAAAAATTGAAGAGGAAGGATTCCACACGGGTTGGGCAAAATTCTGGTTCTTCATCATCATGGAAACCGAATTGGAGCAAGAAGGAGGACCAACCTAGTTTCAAGGCCAAAGCCGAACCTCTTAAAGATCATAAGGCCAGAGGCTCATTAAATCAAGGTAAATCAGATCCTCAACCTTCTAGAAACTGTGACATTAAATGCTTTAAGTGTTTGGGAGTAGGTCATATTGCATCACAATGCCCAAACAAGAAAATAATGGTTTTGAGGGATGATGGTGATATCGAATCCGAGGATGAATCCGATGATGAGTCTATGCCACCTTTGGAGGATGCAAGTGACTTTGAATATATGGTGGGTGGAGAGCTTTTGGTGGTAAGAAGAGCTCTTAGTGCTCAAGCCAAGGAAGATGATGAGGTACAACGTGATAACATTTTTCACACCCGCTGCCATGTTAATGATAAGGTATGTAGTCTGATTATTGATGGGGAGAGTTGTACTAATGTGGCTAGCACTATTTTGGTAGAAAAATTGAATTTGACAACTTTGAATCACCCAAAACCATATAAGCTACAATGGTTGAATGATAGTGGAGAAGTTAGGGTGAATAAACAGGTGTTTGTGTCATTTTCAATTGGAAAATACAAAGATGAAGTTATTTGTGACGTGGTACCAATGAATGCGAGTCATATCCTTTTGGGAAGACCATGGCAGTTTGATAGGCATGTGACTCATGATGGATATACCAATAGATACTCATTTGTAATCAATAAAAGGCCAATCACTCTTGTACCTTTAACCCCAAACCAAGTATATGAAGATCAAGTGAGGTTAAAAAAAGAGATAGATGTTAAAAAGGAGAGTGAGAGTTCAAAAGAAAGAGAGACAAAAGAGAGGGAGTCCAAAACAGCAAAAAAAGAGAAAAGAAAATTGAAAAAGAAAAAGAGGCTGATGAGAAAAAAAAGAGAGAGAAAACAAGTGAGCTTTTATGCATGAGGGAGTGAGATCAAAAGGGCTTTGTTTTCAAATCAGCCAATGATTGTACTTTTATTCAAAAAGGTTTGTTTTAATGCTAACGAAATTGACTCTTTTTTGCCTAGTGCTGTTGTTTCACTTTTGCAGGACTTTGATGAAGTGTTTCCCGAGGAGATGCCTATTGGTTTACCACCAAAAAGGGAGATTGAGCACCAAATTGATTTTGTACCTGGAGCTCCAATTCCAAATAGACCCGCATATAAAAGTAATCTCGAGGAGACAAAGAAACTTCAAAGGAAGGTTGAAGAGCTCTTGGAAAAGGGGTATTTCATTAGAGTATGAGTCCTTGTGCGGTTCCCGTATTGCTTGTGCCTAAGAAGGACGGAACATGGAGGATGTGTGTTGATTGTCATGCCATCAACAATATCACTGTAAATTATCGACATCCTATTCCTAGATTAGATGATATGCTTGATAAATTGCATGGTTCTGTTTTTTTCACTAAAATTGATCTTCAAAGTGGATATCATCAAATTAGGATGAAAGAAGGTGATAAGTGGAAAATTGCTTTCAAAACAAAATATGGTGTATATGAGTGGTTAGTTATGCCTTTTGGGTTAACTAATGCACCAAGTACTTTCATGAGGTTAATGAACCATGTTTTACGTGCTTTTATTGGAAAATTTGTCGTTGTTTACTTTGATGACATTCTGATTTATATCAAAAATTTGGATGATCATGTTGAACATTTAAAACTTGTTTTAGGTGTTTTAAGAATAGAAAAATTGTTTGCTAATTTAAAAAAGTGTACCTTTTGCATGGATAAGCTTGTATTTCTGGGTTTTGTTGTTAGTGCTAAGGGGATTGGGGTTGATAAGGAAAAGGTTAAGTCAATTAAGGAGGGGCCGAAACCGATAAATGTGGGACAAGTGAGAAGTTTTCATGGGTTGGCTAGTTTCTATAGGAGGTTTATGAATAGCTTTAGTAGTCTAACTGCACCTTTAACTGAAGTTATCAAAAAGAATGTGGGTTTTAAGTGGGGTAATGAATAAGAAAAGGCATTTAACTTGATTAAGGAAAAATTAACTAATGCACCTTTGCTTACTTTGCCTCACTTTGCTAAAACTTTTGAGATTGAGTGTGATGCTTCAGGAATAGGTATTGGAGCTATTCTAATGCAAGAAGGACGTTCCATTGCATTTTTTACTCAGAAAATAAGTGGAGCAGCCTTGAATTATCCTACCTATGACAAGGAGATTTATGCTTTGGTTAGGGCTTTGGAAACTTGGTAACACTACCTTTGGCCGAAAGAATTCGTGATTCACACGGATCATGAGTCCTTGAATCATTTGAAAGGGCAGCACAAGCTAAATAAGCGGCATGTCAAGTGGAAAGGGTATGCAAGTTGCAAAAATCCATATATGGATTAAAGCAAGCATCCAAATCCTGGAACATAAGGTTCGATCAAGCTGTGAAAGGTTTTGGATTTGTTCAGAATCTTGACCAACCTTGTGTATACAAAGGGATCAAAGGCGACAAGTTGGTTTTCCTAATTCTTTATGTTAAACGATGTAGGTGTATTGACATCAGTAAAAGAATGGTTAGCAAAACGATTTGATATGAAGGAGTTAGGAGAAGCAAGTTATATTCTTGGTATCCAAGTAATAAGGGATAGAAAGAATAGAACGATTGCACTAGCCCAAGCTTCATGCATAGATAAAATCTTGTCTAGGTTTTCCATGCAAGATTCCAAGAAAGGTATCTTACCTTTTAGGCATGGAATCAAACTTTCTAAGGAAAAGGTTCCTAAGAATGAGCATGAAAAGCAATCATGAGTAGAATTCCATATGCCTTGGCAGTTGGAAGTCTCATGTATACAATGCTCTACACTAGACCAGATATTTGTTTTGTTATTGGCATAGTTAGCAGGTTTCAATCAAAACCTAGTCATGATCACTAGATGGTAGTCAAACATATTTTCAAGTATATCACGAGAACGAGAGTCAATATGCTTGTATACTCTGGAGGGGATTTGATTCCCATCGAGTATATAGATTTTGATTTCCAATCGGATTTTGACTCTAGAAAATCCACATCAGGATCTGTGTTTACTCTTGGAGGAGAAGAGGTCATATGGATGAGTATCAAGCAATCATGTATTGTTGATTCCACCATGGCAGCTGAGCATGTTGCCGCATGTTAGGCTGCCAAAGAGGCTGCTTGGCTCTGCCAATTCTTGATTTACTAAGAAGTGGTTCCTAGTGTGAATAATCCTATCACTATCTACTGTGACAACATTGGAGTAGTGTCTAATTCGAGAGAACCAAGAATTTATAAGAGAGAAAAATATATTGAAAGGAAGTATCATCTTTTAAGGGAGATTGTGCATAAGGGTGATGTGATGATTATTAAATCGCGTCAGCAAAAAATCTAGCAGATCTCTTCACAAAGGCTCTACCACAGAAGAGTTCTGATGGGCACCAAAAGAACATGAGAATGAGAGATATGACACATTTGCTATTGTGCAAGTGGGAGATTGTTAGGATTATGCTCAATAGCAAGAGTGTAATATTGTATTTGACAATCTTATCATATTAATAAAGTGATTTCTATTTTAACAAAATCTTGTAATATTTATAATTATAATTGTCAAAGTATATAATCATAAGTTCAAAAGACTATGGGAAAAGAAGAATTGTTTGTACATCCGGATATGTATGAGGTAGATACAATTCTTTAGTTAGTCATGAATAATGTTCACAACTTAAGTTAAAAGTTGGGCACTTTTATCTTGTTAAAGTTATAGAATTCTTTTGCTAGCATTTGAGTGGGATCAAATGTGTTATGATGAGTCTAAAATCATCAAAGGGTCTTTGAGTAAAAGAATCTAGTGCACATGGTGCATTGAACAAGATCACAATGAAATACTTTATCTAGAATCATCGGTAGATAAAAGTTTTTTCATTACCAGGACAATCGAAGAATCTATCTTAATCTTGAGATAAATGATGGACTTATGATTACAAGTGTTATCATTTGAGCTATCAATGAGTACGATTATATAGCATAGTCTATCCTCGATAGTTTAGAGGTATTCATTCGCTAATCGATAGAGGACTTCATTTATAAATATGGACATCGTGGCTCCATTTATTAAATGTGAGTAGAATATCATCATATGGATGTTTTGGGGTATTGATATTAAATCTTAATGTTAAGTTTTTGATTGTGTCTATTGAAACAAGGCTTCTGGACAAGTCACAATATATATCTAAGTTAAAAACGTGCTCATATGAGTAAATATGGTAACTTGGAGAGCTATAGGCGGTTTATGAGCTCTTGACGATTACTGATATTTTTCACGAGGATTCACTATCCCCAATGAGATTATCTAGGATATGAATGAGAATCATTTACTTATTCTATCTTTATTTAAGAGTGCAATTTTAGTTCATTAATTTTAGTTCTTTAGTGGGATGAACTAAAATTTAAAGATTGAACCTAAGTAAATCATGGCCATCTCTAAGGCTTAGGCTAGAGAATTATTTTCTTTTGCTTGAAAATAAATCCAACTCTAGACACTAGTGTGAGAATTCGTCCAAAAGGAAAAGAGAGAAGAGATCGTTCTTATTTTGATAGTGCATTAGTAGCTTTTACATCAAAAGGCTTTTTGCACAATTTCGAATAAAGGTTCATGCGAATTTCGATCAAAGGATTGAGAATTCAAAAGTGACCATAACGTTCTTTGTTATCTCTTGGAAGTTATTGTGACTAACGAAAAGAAAAGTTTTATTATCCATCCTCAGGTACACAATTCAAAGAAAGGGAGACTATGCTCTTAGGTGATTCACGTTCGTGATTGGATTAAAAGATCTTGTGGAATACCATCGATGCAATGTCAATCGGATCACGTGACAAAGGTACAATACTTTTATTATTATATGTTAATTAATTAAAGGGGTTAAGGTTCATCTTATGGAAAAATTACTAAAACTATTTTTCGCTTCCACTGCGTGTGTTTTTCCCTACAATACCTTCAAAGCCACATTAATGGACAAATCTCATATATGATAACCATTTGATTTCTAGGTTGTGTTTAGGTCATTACTATGAACATCAAACAACTTCCCACCACGATGCCTAACCGATTAAGGAGAGGGGATCAAGGTGGGATTGGTTGGTTTCAAATAGAGATTTAGACTAGTGTGGTTTATATACCCTCCACTAGTCTATCCTAATCACTAAGTTCTTTAACCAATCAAGGGTGTCAATCCAAGATTAGTTTCACAACTAATTATCCCACATAAGAGTATGATCTACTAGTGATATATAGTGCAAATCATATAATATGTAGAATCAAAATATATAGTGAATAGAAAACATATAAGGATTCAATTACAAAAAGCTTAAGCAAAATACCCATAATCACAAGTTCCACACATCTATCCCCTAGATTAGGGGTTTAGTTACACATAGTTACAGTCTAATAAAAAGAAGTGATAGGTAAGGAAATCACCCTTAGGTCTCATTCTTTAGTGCTTGCTCCTTCTTTTCCTTAGATTGCTCCTTGTTCAAAGAGTGGTGGAAGAGGGATGTGTCTTGATTGATGGTGTCTAATGATGAGTGACAAAGGTGTTGAAATGGAGAGAATGGAAAGGGAGGAGTGATTTGGCGAAGTAATCAAGATATTGTGTTTAGGTTTTGGATGGAAAAGGTAGTTCAATATGAGAAAATGAAGGAATTTGAAAGGTGAACTATGGAAGAGAAAAACTAAATCTAAACTATGTATTTTCATGTTCAATATTACGCTTGGATCCCTCTTCAAGTTGGAGAGTAGGAGTATATATAGTGGCTCTTGGATTTGTACTAATAATTGCTTGAAAAGATGATGTGGCGCGAATGTCGCTACTTTGTCGCCATGGCGACCTTATGGCGACAAACGGTTACGCATTCTGAGATTCACTTGTCGCCACCAATCTCATCTTTTTCGCCCAAGTGCAAAGGGCTACACTGAGGAAATATGAGTGATGTCGCCATTTGCCCTTGAATGTCACCATGGCGACAACACCTGATGCAATTCTTCTTGGAATATTTCTTCTGTCACCAAGGTGACCTCATGGCGACATTGTGGTGACATTGTGCTTCTTGAAAAGCACCTCCCTGTTGATCGAACCAAAATTGGTATTATTTTTACCCTCATTTTCTTCTCTTTTCGCTTGATTCTTGGGCAATATCCCGTGATTTAATTGTCTGAAATAAGTGTTTTCAGGTAAATATGGAGTTTAGGGGCATTGTAGAAATATTGGTCAATTAGGAGCAAAACTGTAATTATTGAGGGAAGATTGAAGTTATCGCAATTATGAAAGAAATCAGGGGACCTAATTAAAATTTACTGAGCAAAGCAATCAAGGCAGCACCACATCATCGATGCTGTGCGTTTTGATTAAAAGAGAAGGTGGGCCTCCAAACGCACACGACAAGTGCTCTTATTGCACCCCAAAGAAGGAAAGGCAAGACATGCCTACGTGAACCCCCATTCTTTGCTAAATGCACCGCAAAAGAGACAAATATCCCATACCACCAACTTAGTGAAACGGTACGTTTAAGAGGGTTGTGGGCTTCAAAACGTGCCCTAGGCCAATTCTAAATGCACCTCATTCAAAACAAAAGAAGCAGGCTGCGTGTACCACAGCCCAATGCTGAACAAACCCTATGTCATCTTCAACCTTCTTCTTCCTCAGTAGCTGATCGCATCAATAGTGCCCTTCCAAACCCTAAGCCGCCGTCGCCTTAGTCGCCCCCTTTTCTAGCCTATCTCCGGTCGATTCCTGTGACAAAATGATGGCAAGTTCAGTGGCAACCCGGTCGATCCACTTCTAAGCTCATCCAACGACTAAAATCTCCAACCTTAATCACGCCTCCTTGTCGCCTCCACTTCCCAAAACCGCGATTAAATCGCGTAAATAAATGTCGCGGTTTGCATTTCGATGTTGCCATGGCAACAGGGGCTTGTTTTGGCACCATTTGCATCACCCTATTATCGCCATGAACGCCAAACCGCAACCCATCTCTATTCAAACCTGATTGGGTGTGAAATTACAAAATGCACCCCTTTATGGATTAAATGGTAATTTGCCATGCAAGAGGGCTGTTTTGGTAATTTACCACCTAGGACCTAAAACGAAAATCCTATAAATTAATCACTATTTTCCCCTTTTGAACAACTCTTGTTCATCAAGATACCTCCTTTCTTATACCATTCCTAATCCCACCATTCTCCTCTCCAATAAACACCTAGATTACTCCACCTAAATGATTCCTCTCTTTCCGTCTTCTCCACCCATTTCTTTTGTCACTTTCCATTTGACTCCACCAATCTAGACATATCCTCATCACCCAATCTTTGTACAAGATTCAAGCAAGGAAGCTCAAGGAAGGATCAAGTCTACAAGAGAGACCCAAGGATGATTTCTCTATATTTTACTTCCTTTCTTTGTTTGTATTATGTGTAATTAAACCCCCATCTTAGGGGGATGACTTGAGAGACTATTTGGACAATGAGTATTTATTAAGACTTTAAATGTTATGTTTGCATGATTTAAGTTTTATATACTTTTTAATTAGGTCTTGCACTTATGTGATTAATTGAGTTATTGACACTCATGTTAATTACAATATGTTGTAGGATTAATTTGTGATAAAATTGGTTGAGTTATTGACACACTTAATCGATTATAGCACATAGTGAATATGATAGGCTTTTGGAGGGGTGATTAACCACAATTGCCTAGGCCATTCGATCATCACTAACCGATCCCACCTTGACCCCTTTTCCTTAATCAGTTAGGTATTTTAATGGGAAGTTATTTAGGGTTCATAGTGACAAGTCTAAACACACTTCTGAATGATATCGGTCCTTGATTGTGTGAATAGTGCATTAATGAAGCCATTGGTAAATTGTTCAACGTCCATTAGCTACTCTACCATTTCCCTAGACTTCTAATTAATTTTTTAAATCCATTTTCTTATCTAGATTGTTGATATTGGATTCCTCTCTCCATTCATATTCTCTTTAATTTCTTGTCATTAACTTTGCATGCATTGTTTGGTGGTTTCTCAAACCACACACTATCCAACTAACCATGATTTACTTTATAGCACACTAGTTAGACTAACTTAGATTAGATAGTAAATCGATTAATCAAACCTAATCCTTATGGAACGATCCTAAGCTTACCGCTTTACTAGTTTTCAAAACTTAAAGCATATTGCGTAAGAATTCATTTATAAACAACTTTTGATAATTCACAATTTTGTAACGACACAAAAACGAGTCATCACCTTTTGCCATGGCGACCCACTTTGATTAAATGGCGAAAATGCCCTGTTTCACATCTTTATGCTCCTTTTGCACCAAAATCCTCATCTTCTTACAAATGCCCTTGAGGCCTAGTAAAACCTGAAACATTTGATTTAACAACATTAAATACAGGGAAACACCCGAGAATCAAGCACAAAGAGACAGGAATTAGGGCTAAAATCATACCAATTTTGGCTTGATCAGCGGGTAAGAGCAAATTTGCTCATTGCCTGTCATGGGCGCTGTACGTATGGCAACCCAACAGCGGATGTACGGGGCCCTTACATATATGATGCATCTTAATGCGTACAATGACATGGCATTTAACAAACAAGATGCAAACATTTAAACATAAATGAATAAGATGTAAGAACATGAATGCACATACATAAAAACACACAACATATAAGAGTATAGATATGCATAAGTTGTGTGTGTGTGCAACTAGATCTCTTCAATACAATTAAGCACATATGTTTTACTTAGAGGTGCTTATAATCTTGAGGTCTTAAGAGGGCCTTTGTTCATCTTGATCACCAAAAATTAGAAGCCTAAGCTACCCTTACAACACAAAACCCAATTGTGGTTTGTCTCCGAAATAAGCCAATCAAACTTGAGGAACTTACAACAACACAAAATCTTGAATACTTCACCCATTCTCTACATTTCTCTAAATTTGTCACTGCCTATTAGACAGTCATATCTTGACACATCCTCATCTACCATTCTTTGCACTAAGAGCATCAAAGGAAAGAAGGATCAAGCACTACAAAAAGAGGCCCAATGGTGATTTACTAATCTATTACTTCTTTGCAATTTGATTGTAACTATGTGTAACTAAATCCCCATTCTAGGGGATTGATGTGAGAAACATTTGGATTTAGGTTTTGCTTAAGCTATATTGTATTTTGAATCTCTATTTGTGTTCTATTCATTTGATAACTAGATCTTATTCATTATATAATTGGCATTGTATACCATTAGTTGGTTATACTATTTTTAGGATAAATTGTTATACAATCTATCTTGGATTGACACTCTTGTTTGATTAGGAACATAGTGAATACGATAGATTGTTGGATGGTATATCAACCACAATAATCTAAGCCTCGATTTGTAATTAACCGATCTCACCTTGACCCTCTCTTCTTAATCGGTTAGACATTTAGGTGGGAAGTTGTTTAGGGTTCATAGTGATGGTATAAACACATCTAAGACTACAAATGGTTAACATATATGAGATTGGTTCATTAAAATAGCTTCAAAAGCATTGCCCATAATCCACTTGCAACACGAGACTTCCTCCTTTTACAAGGCAATGATCTAAGTAAAATACAAACATACAAACATGTTGAAAACACAGGCAAATAGAGTATTAGAACAAGTACACTTTGTAAAGAATTAGTCATCACAATTCAAGCTCACAAACATATGAAACAAATCCTTATGAACATGTAATAGGAAATCTAGAATATGCAATTCAATTCATACACAAAATATGCCTACAAACCTAAACTAGTCTATCAAAGCTAGAATAAAAGATTTGAAACAAAAAGGACGTAACTATCTTTGAAATCAGGTGATCAAATCAACACTTGAAATCCTCAACATATTTGATTGTGCCAAATTTGTGTTACATTTTGGCCCTTAATTCCACATCCTTTTGCTTGTTTCCGAGTTTATTTTTGTGTCTAATGGCTCTATTCTAGTCAATGCAGGCATTCAGAGTAATCTGTAAAAGGAGATATGAACCGGGACTTTCTGGTGCAGAACAAGTCAAATTTAAGAAGGAGTACCCAGTTCGCTGGTCCCTTCATAGTTCTATACCCACACAATCAGAAGAAGTTCACTCGTCCATACCAGCAAGGCCATCTGCGGACCGAGAGGTGAAGATCTCAAGTTCCCAATTCGCTGGTACTTCGTGGGTACCTACTCATGCATACTCATCCGTGAAGTATTCTCTAGAAGTCTTCCAAGTCAATGTTCTGATATGAATCTCACCAAGAGTAGTGAGACCCGGAACCAATATATGGTAACGAATGATCATTTTCTAATTTAAGTGTACAAATAAAGGAAATAAAAAACGGACCACGACCCATTATCTGTATGGAGATAAGAACCAATGGTATCAAGAAGGTTGTAGACGCCACACTCAAGAACAAGAAGGAAGGTGAGTGATAAGTCAAGTTTGAACATCATAAGGTATAACCCTTGATAAGTTCATAGTTCAATGAAGAACCAAGAGAAAACGTTCTCTCAAATAATATTATTTCATTCTCAAAGTCTGCTGAATAATACATCAATGAGTCCCTTAAATTCTAAAATATCTAAGACTTAAAAGGGAATAAATATTTGGCAATTAATGCCTTACAATCATGAAAGAAAATAAAGATTAAAACATGCAATTAGTTTACTTGCTCCCTATTTGGAAGGCTAAATTTTGGAAAAAAATCAGCTCTTTACTTTGGGAAACAAATCAGCTTATTATTCTTTGGAAACTAAAAAAGAAAAAGCTGAAATTGAATCTTCTCTAACCCTAACTTGTACCACACGCCCAAGCCCTAGCTTGGTCTTTACGTGGGCCGAACTTGGACTTCAACAAATCATATCAACCCATTAAATGCTACATTGATCCTCTTGGCCCCTTGTAATTGGCCCAACTGCAAAATGGAATGGATCCGTTGGTAAAGCTTCTTGATTCTCATCAAGTTCCTTGGTCCACGCCAACCAAGTGACTCGCAAATCGAGAACCAGAAACTAGCCAAAGTGACAAGTTCGAGGGTCCATACCCACGAACCACCTGCGAAGAACCCGCAAACCGAGAGACATAAAGCCCCAAATTTGACTTCCCCGGTCGATTGTGAGGGGTCCATACCCATGAACTTCGGGCTATGAAGTTGCTCAAATCTAATGACATTAACACTTTTCAGACCTATTTTTGGAAGCATTATAAAATAAATAAAAATCCCATAAGGTTGATTTACAGATGAATTAATTTTGAAACTATTGCTTGAAATGCTAGTTGATATCTATAAATGTGGAATGTGAAATAGTTCGAATCATTCTTCTGCTGATTGTCCTTGTCTGCTTGCTAATTGTCATTGTCTATCTCTTCTTTTCTATCTTCTCCTTCTTCTCCATCTTCTCCATCTTCTACTTCAGTTTTATTCTTATTCTTCTTCTTCTTCTTCTTCTTCTTCTTCTCTTCATTCTCCTCCTATTCCTTCTCTTCCTTCTTTTTTTTTCTTATTCTTTTCCTCATTCTTTTCCTACTTATCTTCATTCTCTTCTTTCTCCTGGTCATCACCTCTCAACCTCTTAAGGTGTTTACCAGCTGCATTCTTCAACCAAAACAATGTGACATCGAATATGTACGAGCCCTAAGAAAAACTTTCAAATGCTTTTTCATCATGTACTAAAGACAACAGCTAACTGGGTATGGTTGTCCGTGCTTCATTAGTCTCGAAGAACTAGGAAATCATTAATTGGTATCTCATCTTCAATGCGTCATCACCCTCTGCAGTTGTGAGCCCTTTAAAAGTTGCCTCTAATAGTTCAATCGTCGGGCTTTTATCCTCAAAATATCATGTCAAAATAGAATCATCATGGACTTTTATCTTTTGTCGGAAGCCTTTGGGCAATGCGCCCATGTTGAGGCCACTGCATAAGCAGAATTCTTGTCTCCCAAACTGAGTTTGGTTCTGCCCCAAACCAAACCACATCTTATCCTCATTTTCTAATTTTGGAAGGATGATCTGTCTTTTCAAAAGATTGTAAATGAACATCCCATGAACCTTAACAGGTTGTACCATATACAAGTATCAGCCAAAGGGGCCTTGCCTAAACCTATCAACCATGCCACAATGTGTCAAAACCGACATCAAATCCCGGATAAAATATTTCTTGTTTTAAGAGTTGATTCTCGCGTGTATTTAGTTTTTGTGGTCCAGATATTGCCATAGTTTTTTATTACAATCGACAAGCATTTGGTTTACAACAAAACAAAAATTAATTAATTAATTAACAAATAACAAAAATAAATAAATTTATAATTAATTAACGATTGTTTCCGAGCACGCTTCCCAGATCTGTGTTTTTGGATTGATCGTATTGCAATTTCTCCTGTTGTGGATGCTCTGGTTTGGGCTAATTCTCGGGATGGTCGTGTTTCTTGCAAGGCTGCTTATTCCCAGTTTCTCCTTGATATTCCTCAGGTTGTTTGGTGGAGAGATGTTTGGTCCCGTTTTATTTCCTCCTCTTGCTCAGCTTTGACCTGGCGTTTGATGTTGAACAGGTTTCTTACTGAGGATCACCTTTGCAAGTCTGGGTTCTAGTTGGCTTCTCATTGCAGTATTTGTGGGGTTAGTAGTGAATCTGCAGATCATCTTTTTCTTCATTGTCCCCTGGCGGTTGCTCTTTGGGAGGCGATTTTCTCGACTTTCCAGTGACGTGTCTCTACCGAAACTTGGCATTCCTTCTTCTTGCAGGCCATGTCAGTTTCCTTTAGTGAGCAAGTCAGGATTTTATGGAAAGCGGCTATCCATGCAGTGATATGGGGGGTGTAGACTGCTCGTAATCAGTGTATCTTTGAAGGGAAGTCGGTGGACTTCAGATCCGTCCTTTCTTTGGTCTGGTGTGCGGTTTCAGAGGCTAATCGCCTAGAGATTGGTTGTATGCATAACTGTATGGACGACCTTTTGATTCTTCATCGATTTGGTCTTCAGGGTCGCCCTTCTAAAGCCCTGGTTATCAAGAGTGTGGTTTGGTCGCCTCCCGCCCATGGTTGGATCAAAGTGAATACTGATGGCGCTGCTATGGGCTCTCCGGGGGTTGGTGGTGTTGGTGGTATCTTTCAAAACTGTAGAGCCTTTGTGAAGGGTTGCTTTGCTATTCCTCTTGGTCAGGTTTTCGCTTTTGAGGCCGAGCTTCTGGCGGCCTCATTGGCCATTAATTTTGCTTGGAAGTATGGGTGGCAACGAATCTGGCTTGAGAGCGATTCTTCTTATGTCGTTCAACTTCTTTCTTCTCGTTCTGAGTTGGTTCCTTGGAGGGTTCGTCAGGCGTGGCAGCGCTGCATCTCCCAAATCTCGCATATGGATTTTCAGGTTTCACATATTTTTAGGGAGGGGAATCAAGTTGCAAATACGCTTTCTAAGCATGCTTTGGAGCTTCAGGCTGATTCTTGGTGGTTTTCTGCCCAGCCATTCTGTTCTTCTTTAGTTGGCAATGACTGCATGGGTCGCTAGTCTTTTCGTTTTTCTTGATGTTTTCTTTTTCTTGTTGGTGTGGCCTACGTGCCTCTTTTTGTTTGGGGTTGTTTTCCCTGGCTCTTTGTGCTTTGTTGCTTTTTGTCACTTTTTACATTCTTTTATCTCTTTTATATATGGATACTGTCTAGGGGTTTTTCAGCATATGATCGTTTGTGATGCTTTTTCCCCTTAGATCAGTCCAATTTTATTAAAAAAAATAAAAAATAAATTTATAACTTTATTCAGCAAAAACCACAATTAGATATGAAAACTCAGTATCAATATGTATACAAGCTATGTATAGGATAAGAATACCTTTGAAGTTGAATTGAACTTTCAGCCTTGTACAACAATATCAATCCCTGAAAATTGTTTTCAATCAGGCCCTGTACATTAATATTAAGCCCTAGAAAAAGATTTCAAGCACCATAAAAAGACATCATTAATATCAAGCCCTGGAAAAGGATTTCAATCACTGTACAGCAATAAAAAGCGCTGTAAAAGGACGACAATAATATCAAGCCCTGGAAATAGATTTCAATCCCTGTAAAGCAACAGAAAGCACTGTAAAGGGTTTTCAAGCCCTGTACGAAAATATCAAGCCCTTGATTTGGTCTTTCAAGCTCTAATACTAAATATCAAGCACTGTACAACAATAAAAAGCACTAGAAAGGGATAGGATTAATATCAAGCACTGTACACGGACTGTTAGGATTATGCTTAATAACAAGAGTGTAATATTGTACTTGACAATCTTTTCATATTAATAAAGTGATTTCTGTTTGTTAACAAAATCTTATATAGCATTTATTATTATAATTGTCAAAGTAAATAATCATAAGGTCAAAAGATTATGAGAAAAGAAGAATTGTTCATACATCTGGATATGTATGAGGTAGACACAATTCTTTAGTTAGTCCTGAATAACATTCACAACTTAAGTTAAAGGTTGGACACTTTTATCTTGTTAAAGTTGTAGAATTCTTTTACTAGCATTTGAGTGGGATCAAATGTGTTGTGATAAGTCTAAAATCATCGAAGAGTCTTCGAGTAAAAGAATCTAGTGCACTGGGAGCATTGAACTGGATTACAATGAAATACTTTTTTTCTAGAACCATCAATAGATAAAAGTCTTTTCATTATCAGGACAATCGGAGAGTCTATCTTAATCCTGAGATAAATGATGGACTTATGGTTGTAAGTGTTATTATTTGAGCTATCAATGAGTACGATTATATAGCATAGTCTATCCTCGATAGTTTTGTGGTATTCATCTGTTAATCGATAGAGGACTTCATTTATAAATATGGACATCGTGGCTCAATTTATTAAATGTGAGTAGAATATCATCATATGGATGCTTTGTAGTTTTGGATATTAAATCTTAAAGTTGAGTTTAGGGATGGACGTGAGGGCCCAATGGGGCGGGGGAGGGTACCCCCACCCCCACCCCCACCCCCACCCCCATTCCTCAAACCTCCCCCCACCACCTCCCCAAAATCCATTTGGGGGGACCAGTGGGGGGGACGTTTTGGGGGGTGGTTCCCCCACCCCCACCCCCACCCCCACCCCCACCCCCAAAACCCATTTCCCCCATTTCATTTCCTTTTCAATTCTAAATTTCAAATTTTCAATTCGAAAAGTAATAAAAACATAATAAAAATATAATACAAAATCCAAAATACAATACAAAATAATTGCATAATACATATATATATTATTTTTGGAGTTAATTACACCTTATAAATAAACAACCATAACATTTAATTTTAATAATTTAATATTATAATTTATAACTTTTTTTAATTGTTTAAATTTTTATATATAAATAAAAATAAAAATAAAAATAAAAATAATATAAATATATTATTTTGGGGGCTCCAATGGGGTTTTGGGTTTGGGGGGAGGTACCCCCACCAACTCCCCCAAAATATGTTTGGGGGCAAAGTTTGCCCCCACACCCACCCCCAAAATCCATTTGGGGGCAAAATTTGCCCCCAAAACCCCATGGGGGCCCGTGGGGGATGGGCGTGGGGGATGGGGCCCCATGGGGAAACGTCCATCCCTAGTTGAGTTTTCAATAGTGTCTATTGAAAGATGACTTCGGGACAAGTCATAATATATATCCAAGTTCAAAGTGTGATCATATGAGTAAATATGGTAACTTGGAGAGCTATAGGCAGTCTATGAGCTCATTGCGATTACTGATATTCTTCACGAGGATTCTGATATGAACCTCACCAAGAGTAGTGAGACCCAGAACCAAGATATGGCAACGAAGGATCGTTTTCTAATTCAAGTTTATAAAAATAAAGAAAATAAAAAGGACCGCGACCCGTTATCTATAAAGAGATAAGAACCACGGTATCAAGAAGGTTGTAGACGCCACACTCAAGAATAAGAAGAAGGTGAGTGATAAGTCAAGTTTGAACGCCACAAGGTATTAAACCTTGATAAGTTCATAGTTCAATGAAGAACCAAGAGAAAACGTTCTCTCAAATAATATTATTCCATTCAAAGTTTCCTGAATAATACATCAATGAGTCTCTTAAATACTAAAATATCAAGACCCAAAAGGGAAAAAATATTCGGCAATTAATGCCTTACAATCAGGAAAATAAATAGGCAATTAATGCCTTACAAAACGGGAAAGAAAATTAAACAAACTAAAACAAGCAACTATTGACTTATTTCCTAATTGAAAGGTTACATTTGGAAGCAAATCAGCCCCTTAATTTCGGGAAACAAATCAATCATTATTCTTTGCAAACTAAAAAGGAAAAACTGAAATTGAATCTTCTCTAACCCTAACTTGTACTACACACAAGTATGCTGAAATTAGGACTCCTCCAACCACACGGAATTAAGCTGAAATTCGGACTCCTCAGCTCAAGTCTTCGCGCAACAAGCTAGATATCCAAATTCGGGCTTGTTGTGATCTGTTACGGAGGACGGAGTCTTCATAACATCTGTAGGGCTCGTCTTGGGCTTTCCGAAAAAATATTATATAGACGATCCGACTCCATATGGACTTCTGTAGAGGCCCACGAAGTTCTGCTTGGCGTCTAGCTTTTGTCCAGCTCAATTCTGCACGTAATAAGATAGATGGCTGATTTTGGGCCTGTTGCGATCTATTACGGATGACGGAGTCTTCATAACATCTGTAAGGCTCGTCTTGGGCTTTCCAGAAACATATTATAATAGATAATCCGACCCCATATGCCCTCTATAGAGGTCTACAAAGTTTAGCCCGTATTTGGTCTTCATGTGGGCCGAACTTGTACTTCAGCAACTCAGAATTAATTATCATTAAATGCTTCTTTGATCCTCTTGGCCCTTGCAATTGGCCTAACCGGAACATGCAATTGAGCCTTTGGTGATGCTTCTTGATTCTCATCAGATTCACTATCTCCTATATGATTGTCTAGGGTGTGAATGAGAATCGTTGACTTATTCCATCTTTATTTAAAAGTGCAATTTTAGTTCTTTAGTGGAATGAACTAAAATTAATAGATTAAACCTAAGTGAATCATTTGTTGATTGTGATTGGGTTATATATATTGGAACTTAAATTTAGATAGGCCTGCCAAGATCCCCAATCCGCACGGACTTGCATGAATCACTTGTTATATTCTACCGGACTATTTGTGGGTCCATTTAGAATTGTATTTAATATATTAAGAATATATTTTGCACATTATTTATTTAATGGGCTGTTTAATTATATTAATATATTAATGAAAGGCTTGTGGGCTTGTTTCTTTTGGTAAGAATGGGTCTAGTTCACATGTGGGCTTTTTATTAAAGTCCAAATGGATTAAATAAAATAAGAAAACAATATTTGGCCCAAGTTTTAGTCATGGGTGGCAAGGCTATTTTTTAGCCCATTATATTGTTTTATTTCATTATTTAATTAAATGGAAATTAATTAATATGTTAATTAATTATTGGGAGAATCGCAAATACCCCCCCGACTTTTAACCAAATGGCAAATCAAACCCTCTGGTTTGAACAATCAGCAAACAACCCCCTACCGTTAAGTAACCCTTGCATTATTTGCTGCATGTAGGGGGTTATTTGCTGATTGTTCAAACTAGAGGGTTTGATTTGCCATTAGCTTAAAAGTCGGGGGGGGGGGGGGGGGGGGGGGGGGGGGGGTATTTGCGATTCTCCCTTAATTATTTAATTCAAAATCGAATCTTTTTCTGATTATGAAATATTTTTCTTAGTAGTATACTACTATTAGTAGTATATTAAATATAAAAGACTTTATTTGTTTATAAAATTGGACTGATCTAAGGGGAAAAAGCATCACAAGCGATCATAAGTTGAAAAACCCCTAGACAGTATCCGTATATAAAAGAGATAAAAGAAAGTAAAAATTGACAACAAGCAACAAAGCACAAAGAGCCAGGGAAAACAACCCCAAACAAAAAGAGGCACGTAGGCCACACCAAAAAGAAAAAGAAAACATCAAGAAAAACGAAAAGACTCGCGGCCCATGCAGTCATTGCCAACTAAAGAAGAACAGAATGGCGGGGCAGAGAACCACCAAGAATCTGTTAAAAGACTTTATTTGTTTAGTCAAATTAAGAAGTCTTTTATATAGTCACAAATACACTAAAGAGTTGGATTATGGTTTGAATTCTAAGAAGTCTTTTGTGGAAACACAAATCCTATTTGGAAAAGGACTTTGGTGATCACCTTGTTGGACAAGGTAAGAATTTGGCCACCCTAAATAAACTAGGGCAAAATTTCGGCCACCCTAAAATAAATTAGGGCAAAAATTTGATCCCTATATAACACTAGGGATGATTTTTGGCCAGACCTAATTTTTGCCTTTGAAGAATTAATTTTCTTTTGCTAAAGTGAAAAATAAAAATCCTACTCTTAGAATAGTGAGAATTCGGCCAAGAGGGTTTTGTGAGAAAAGAATTGTTCTTGTTTCGATAGTGTTCTAGTGATCTTAATATCAAGAGATCTTGTATACACTTTCGAATTAGGTTCACGCGAATTTCAATCTTACGATTGTGAATTCAAAAGTGATCGGAACATTCTTAGCAACCTTTTGGAGATTGTAGTGACTAACAGAATCAGAAAAGTTTTTGTTGTCCATTCTAAGGTTCACAATTCAAAGAAGGGAGACCACGCTCCTAGGTGATTCACATTTGTGATCGGTTTTTGAAGATCTTGCAGATTACCATCGATGTTAGTTAATCGGATCATGCGACAAAGGTATTTCATCTTTTCTTATATATGTTTAATTAATTAAAGGGTTAAGGTTCAAATATGGAAAAAATTTAAAATATATTAAACTCTTTTTAGTCTCCCTTCCGCCGCGTGCAAACATTTTTCCCTACAATTGGTATCAGAGCCTGTTTGTACCCTTTAATTAATTAACGTATATATACGTGAATCTATTTCTTTTTATTGTGATTATGCATGTTTAGAAAGAGATGGTGCTCTAGGTATTCTCATATATAATTACATTGAAATGTATGGATTTATATATGTTATATTTTGATATAAAGTGAATTGTTATTGCTCGATTTTGATCCTAGAATTTCAATGTATTTTTTGTTTCAGAATTGTAACAAGAAGGGTGGCCTATTATCGTCACAATTTCCTTCTTGGTAGTTGCTAACTTTTTTTTTATTGCATTAAAATAAACTGCAGTATTTTTTTATTGTATTAAAAATAGTGCAGTATTTTTTTTTGGTATTAAATACTGCAGTGATTAAAAAAAAAAACTGTAGTATTTTATTGTTTAAATAAGTTTGTAATATGTTCAAGCATCGAAGATTCAAAGACTTGAAGAATTAATAGCAATTGGAACAAGTTTGGGACCATGCGCTCCATAGTAACGTGCACGCGCGCAAAATTGCACGCAGTTGTGCATGTTGGACTGTGGGTTGCGCATGGTAGCCCCATGGAGTCCATGGGCTGCGCACGGCCGCCCTTGTTAGGGTTGTGGAGTGTGCATGCCAATGGGGCAGCCGTGGGTGCTCAAGTGATCGATGGCCGCTTGAAGATTTGTTCGCAAAGAAAGGAGTTTTTTGTATTCTAAACAAATGTAATTTACTTGCTTTTCTAGGATGGATCAAAATCGTGGCTATTTACTTTGCGTAGATATTACAATATTTGTTATTGTTTGATAACATGTCATGTAGAATAGGAGTGCCACTCATATATATCTTTTGGTATGAACATGCATTGAATGATTTAGGTATATAATTGGCATCTAGATAACTTGGTAAATCATTCTTTGGGATTTAATCACATGCCTTAAATAATTGAGTGGAAGAAGGTGTATTGCAAACACCTATGGCCTCCAAGGTAAGTTGAGCTATATTGTTTTTTGGTAATCTGATGAGAATAAGGGAGCTGCACCAAGGGACCCATTGCATGTTCCGGTTAGGCCAATAACAAGGGCTAGGGCTAAGAAATTCAAAGAGGCACTCAATGGCCTGATTCAAGACACTTGGGCTAATTCTAAATTGTTAAAGCCCAAGATAAGCCCACATGAAGACCAAGGCTTAATTAATATCATCAAGGCAATGGATTGGGCCGAATAAGAGAAGACTTGGGCGTGAAGCACAAGTTTGGAGGAGATTCAATTTCAGTTGTTTTGTTTCCTTTTTTAGTTTCGTTTTGTAAGGCTAAGGCTGAAATATTTATTTCCTTTTTGAATTAGGCGTGTAGCCTAATATTTGTTTCCTTTTTGAATTAGGCGTGTAGCCTACCTTGTCTTCTAGGGTTTTAGTTTAAAAGGAACCAACTTATGTTATTTTCGGCAGTTTTGAATTTTTAATAAAAGTTGAGAGAATTTTCTCTTTTGTTCTTTGAAAACTGATTGGAACTTATCAGATTTTCTCTGTGGCGTTCCTCCCTGACTTATCAATCAAGTATTCCATCCTTGATTGTGGCGTCTTCCTTATACCAAGGTTCACATCTCGCTATAGGTGTTGGGTCGCGGTCTCCATCCGAACCAGAGGTTAGAACGATCCTAGGCATCATCCTTGTTACAATCGACGAGGTTTGTATCAGTTGGTATCAGAGCTTAGGCCTCTAACCTCTGGTTTAGTGCAGTGGTAATATTAAATAAAAAAAAATAAAAAAATTCTTGGTAGTAGAAACTCGTCCCTGTTATTTCAGTTTCATTGTAATTCGATTGTGTGAACCTAGCAAATCTGAGTTTCTTGTGAACGTGGCTAAGAAATCCTGATTATTGTTTGGTTAGTTTGATAAGAACTTTTGAGAAAATTATGAGTGGAAAAAGGCAAGAGTGGTGAGAAAGTACTGAGGGTAAAAGCCGAGTATATTGAGTGAAACACACGAGTGTTGAGTGAATTGATTATTTGAGCGAAACACGTGAGGGAGTGCTGTGAGGTCCTTTTTATTTTCTAATCTTTTTCTTGCAGGAAAAACATGTCTGACAACAAAGATAAAGGCACTACTGAGGATTCTTCCATTCCAGCGGATCTAAAGAATTGGAATGAGGCATTAGTAGGGGAGATGAGACGGATGATGAGGGGAGAATTGGAGCAATTACATGAGCGCTTGGATAAAGTGGAAAGCGCAAGTGCGGAACAGCCACGACCCGTTCCCCAAGCACGTAGGAGAGAGAGAATTCCGGTTAGGGAAGAAGTTAATGATTATTATGGGGATGAAAATGACATGGAGGGGGATGATCGCATGTCCAATGTGGATGCGGGAAGATTTAGGCGTGGAATGGGAGGTAGAGGAGATAGGTATGGGAATAGAGAAGATAGGTATGGGAATATAGGAGATAGGTATGGAGAGAGGGTTGATAATAATTTGGGTAATATAAAGGTGAAGATTCCAACCTTCCAAGGTAAAACTGATCCTGAAGCTTATTTGGAGTGGGAGAAAAGAATAGAGTTGGTGTTTGATTGCCATGATTACTCCGAATTGAAGAAAGTGAAATTGGCAGCCATAGAATTCACCGATTATGCTATTGTTTGGTGGGATCAATTGATTGTGAGTAGGAGAAGGAATGGAGAAAGACCTATTGAGACATAGGAGGAGATGAAAACTGTTATGAGGAGGAGATTCATTCCAAGTCACTACTATAGGGGTTTGTTTCAAAAATTACAAACTCTTACTCAAGGGTCTAAGTGTGTAGAAGACTACTACAAGGAGATGGAGATAGCCATGATTCGAGCTGATGTGGAGGAGGACCGAGAGGCGACAATGGCTAGGTTTCTAAATGGGCTACACCGAGACATTGCAAATGTAGTGGAGTTGCAACACTATGTTGAATTGACTGACATGGTACACATGGCCATCAAAGTGGAACAACAATTGAAGAGGAAGGGTTCCACACGGGTTGGGCAAAATTCGGGTTCTTCTTCAACATGGAAACAGAATTGGAGCAAGAAAGAGGACCAGCCTAGTTTCAAGGCGAAAGCCGAACCTCCTAAAGATCATAAGGCCGGAGGCTCATTAAATCAAGGTAAATCAGATCCTCAACCTTCTAGAAACCGTGACATTAAATGCTTTAAGTGTTTGGGAGCAGGTCATATTGCATCACAATGTCCAAACAAGAGAGTAATGGTTTTGAGGGATGATGGTGATATCGAATCCGAGGATGAATCCGATGATGAGTCTATGCCACCTTTGGAGGATGCAAGTGACTTCGAATATCCGGTGGGTGGAGAGCTTTTGGTGGCAAGAAGAGCTCTTAGTGCTCAAGCCAAGGAAGATGATGAGGTACAACGTGATAACATCTTTCACACCCGCTGCCATGTTAATGACAAGGTATGTAGTATGATTATTGATGGGGGGGAGTTGTACTAGTGTGGCTAGCACTATTTTGGTGGAAAAATTGAATTTGACAACTTTGAAGCACCCAAAACCTTATAAACTACAATGGTTGAATGATAGTGGGGAAGTTAGGGTGAATAAACAGGTATTGGTGTCATTTTCAATTGGAAAATATAAAGATTAAGTTGTTTGTGATGTGGTACCAATGGATGCGAGTCATATTCTTTTGGGAAGACCATGACAGTTTGATAGGCCATGTGACTCATGATGGATGTACAAATAGATACTCATTTGTACTCAATAAAAGGCCAACCACTCTTGTACCTTTAACCCCAAGCAAAGTATATGAAGATCAAGTGAGGTTAAAAAAAGAGAGAGATGTTAAAAAGGAGAGTGAGAGCTCAAAAGAAAGAGAGACAAAAGAGAGGGAGTCCGAAACAGCAAAAAAAGAAAAGAAAATTGAAAAAGAAAAAAAGCTGATGAGAAAATAAGGAGAGAAAACAAGTGAGCTTTTATGCAAGAGGGAGTGAGATCAAAAGGGCTTTGTTTTCAAATAAGCCAATGATTGTACTTTTGTACAAAGAGGCTTGTTTTAGTGCTAACGAAATTGACTCTTCTTTGCCTAGTGTTGTTGTTTCCCTTTTGCAGGACTTTGATGAAGTGTTTCCCAAGGAGATGCCTATTGGTTTACCACAAATAAGGGGGATTGAGCACCAAATTGATTTTGTACCCGGAGCACCAATTCCAAATAGGCCCGCATATAGAAGAAATCCTGAGGAGACAAAGGAACTTCAAAGACAGGTTGAGGAGCTCATGGAAAAGGGGTATATTCGTGAGAGTATGAGTCCTTGTGCGGTTCCCGTATTGCTTGTGCCTAATAAGGACGGAACATGAAGGATGTGTGTTGATTGTCGTGCCATCAACAATATCACTCTAAAGTATCGACATCCTATTCCTAGATTAGATGATCTGCTTGATGAATTGCATGGTTCTATTGTTTTCACTAAAATTGATCTTAAAAGTGGATATCATCAAATTAGGTTGAAAGAAGGTGATGAGTGGAAAACTGCTTTCAAAACAAAATATGGTTTATATGAGTGGTTAGTTATGCCTTTTGGGTTAACTAATGCACCGAGTACTTTCATGAGTTTAATGAACCATGTTTTGCGTGCTTTTATTGGAAAATTTGTGGTTGTTTACTTTGATGACATTCTGATTTATAGCAAAAATTTGGATGAGCATGTTGAACATTTAAAACTTGTTTTAGGTGTTTTAAGAACTGAAAAATTATTTGCTAATTTAAAAAAGTGTACCTTTTGCACAGATAAACTTGTATTTCTGGGTTTTGTTGTTAGTGCTAAGGGAATTGGGGTTGATGAGGAAAAGGTTAAGGCTATTAAAGAGTGACCGTAACCGACAAATGTGGGACAAGTGAGAAGTTTTCATGGGTTGGCTAGTTTCTATAGGAGGTTTGTGAAAGACTTTAGTAGTCTAGCTGCACCTTTAACTGAAGTTATCAAAAAGAATGTGGGTTTTATGTGGGGTAATGAACAAGAAAAGGCATTTAACTTGATAAAGGAAAAACTAACTAATGCACCTTTGCTTGCTTTACCTTACTTTGCTAAAGCTTTTGAGATTAAGTGTGATGCTTCAGGAATAGGTATTGGAGCTGTTCTAATGCAAGACAGACATCCCATTGCATTTTTTTAGTGAGAAGATAAATGGAGCAACCATGAATTATCCTACCTATGATAAGGAGATGTATGCGTTGGTTAGGGCATTGGAGACTTGGCAACACTACCTTTGGCCAAAGGAATTTGTGATTCACACGGATCATGAGTCCTTAAAGCATTTAAAGGGGCAACACAAGCTAAATAAGCGGCATGCCAAGTGGGTGGAGTTCATAGAAACATTTCCATATGTGATCAAGTACAAGAAAGGTAAGGAAAACGTCGTCGCTGATGCTTTGTCTAGAAGGTACGTTTTACTTTCCACTTTGGATGCTAGATTGTTTTGTTTTAACTACATTAAAGAATTGTATGTGGAAGATGCTGATTTTGGCAATGTATTCAATGCATGTGAAAATGTTTCATTTGGCAAGTTTTATAGGCATAATTGATTTTTGTTTAGAGAAATTAAATTATGCGTGCCTAAGAGTTCTTTGCGTGAATTGCTTGTTAGAAAAGCTCATGGGGGAGGTTTGATGGGGCACTTTGGTATAGCCAAGACACTAGATGTTTTGCATGAACACTTCTTTTGGCCTCATATGAAACGTGATGTAGAGAGAATTTGTGAGAAATGCATTACATGTAGACAAGCTAAGTCTAGGGTTCAGCCTCATGGTTTGTATACTCCTTTGCCTATACCTAGTGGACCTTGGATTGATATTTCTATGGATTTTGTGCTGGGTTTGCCTAGGTCAAAGAGGGGTAGAGATTCTATATATGTGGTTGTTGATAGGTTTTCTAAAATGGCACATTTCATTCCTTGTCATAAAACTGATGATGCATCACATATTGCTGATTTGTTTTTCAACGAAATTGTTAGATTGCATTGCATGCCTAAAACCATTGTTTCGGATAGAGATGCTAAGTTCTTAAGCTAATTTTGGAAAACTCTGTGGGGCAAGTTAGGAACTAAACTTTTATTTTCTACTACTTGTCATCCACAAACTGATGGTCAAACTGAAGTAGTTAATAAGACTTTATCTGCCTTGTTGCGTGCTATAATACAAAAGAACTTGAAAACATGGGAGGATTGTTTGCCGCATGTAGAGTTTGCTTATAATAGGAGTGTGCATTCTGCAACTCATTTTTCGCCTTTTGAAATAGTGTATGGTTTTAATCCGTTAACTCCTTTGGATTTATTTCCTTTACCTGGGAATGAGCATGTTAACTTGGATGGTAAGAAAAAGGCAGGTTTTGTTAAGCAAATCCATGAAAAGACTCGGCAAAATATTGAGAGGAGAACTGAACAATATGCCAACCAAGCTAATAAAGGGCGCAACAAAGTTGTGTTTGAGCTAGGTGATTGGGTGTGGTTGCATATGAGGAAGGAACGGTTCCCAATCCAACGGCGTTCTAAATTACTTCCTAGGGGAGATGGCCCATTTCAAGTGCTTGAAAGGATCAATGACAATGCCTACAAGTTAGATCTTCCAAGTGAGTATAATGTTAGTGCAAGCTTCAATGTTTCTGATTTGTCTCCTTTTGATGTAGGTGACGATTTGAGGACAAATCCTTTTCAAGAAGGAGGGAATGATGAGAATAAGGGAGCTGCACCAAGGGACCCATTGCATGTTCCGGTTGGGCCAATAACAAGGGCTAGGGCTAAGAAATTCAAAGAGGCACTCAATGGCCTGATTCAAGACACTTGAGCTAATTCTAAATTGTTAAAGCCCAAGATAAGCCCACATGAAGACCAAGGCTTAATTAATATCATCAAGGCAATGGATTGGGCCGAATAAGAGAAGACTTTTCTAGTGCATCATTAGACATTTGGGTATAGGTATGGAGAGAGGGTTGATAATAATTTGGGTAATATAAAGGTGAAGATTCCAACCTTCCAAGGTAAAACTGATCCTGAAGCTTATTTAGAGTGGGAGAAAAGGATAGAGGTTGTGTTTGATTGCCATGATTACTCCGAATTGAAGAAAGTGAAATTGGCAGCCATAGAATTCACCGATTATGCTATTGTTTGGTGGGATCAATTGATTATGAGTAGAAGACTTTGAATGGAATAATATTATTTGAGAGAACGTTTTCTCTTGGTTCTTCATTGAACTATGAACTTATCAAGGGTTATACCTTGTGGCGTTCAAACTTGACTTATCACTCACCTTCTTCTTGTTCTTGAGTGTGGCGTCTACAACCTTCTTGATACCGTTGGTTCTTATCTCCATATAGATAATGGGTCACGGTCCTTTTTATTTTCTTTATTTGTAAACTTGAATTAGAAAACGATCCTTCGTTACCATATATTGGTTCCGGGTCTCACTACTCTTGGTGAGGTTCGTATCAGGAAGATGATGAGGTACAACGTGATAACATCTTTCACACCCGCTGCCATGTTAATGACAAGGTTTATAGTATGATTATTGATGGGGGGAGTTGTACTAATGTGGCTAGCACTATTTTGGTGGAAAAATTGAATTTGACAACTTTGAAGCACCCAAAACCTTTTAAACTACAACGGTTGAATGATAGTGGGGAAGTTAGGGTGAATAAACAGGTGTTGGTGTCATTTTCAATTGGAAAATATAAAGATGAAGTTATTTGTGATGTGGTACCAATGGATGCGAGTCATATTCTTTTGGGCAGACCATGGCAGTTTGATAGGCATGTAACTCATGATAGATATACAAATAGATATTCATTTGTACTCAATAAAAGGTCAATCACTCTTGTACCTTTAACCCCAAGCCAAGTATATGAAGATCAAGTGAGGTTAAAAAAAGAGAGAGATGTTAAAAAGGAGAGTGAGAGCTCAAAAGAAAGAGAGACAAAAGAGAGGGAGTCCGAAACAGCAAAAAAAGAAAAGAAAATTGAAAAAGAAAAAAAGTCTGATGAGAAAAAAAAGGAGAGAAAACAAGTGAGCTTTTATGCAAGAGGGAGTGAGATCAAAAGGGCTTTGTTTTCAAATCAGCCAATGATTGTACTTTTGTACAAAGAGGCTTGTTTTAGTGCTAACGAAATTGACTCTTCTTTGCCTAGTGTTGTTGTTTCCCATTTGCAGGACTTTGATGAAGTGTTTCCCGAGGAGATGCCTATTGGTTTACCACCAATAAGGGGGATTGAGCACCAAATTGATTTTGTACCCGGAGCACCAATTCCAAATAGGCCCGCATATAGAAGTAATCCCGAGGAGACAAAGGAACTTCAAAGACAGGTTGAGGAGCTCATGGAAAAGGGGTATGTTCGTGAGAGTATGAGTCCTTGTACGGTTCCCGTATTGCTTGTGCCATGGAGGATGTGTGTTGATTGTCGTGCCACCAACAATATCACTGTAAAGTATCAACATCCTATTCCTAGATTAGATGATATGCTTGATGAATTGCATGGTTCTATTGTTTTCACTAAAATTGATCTTTAAAGTGGATATCATCAAATTAGGATGAAAGAAGGTGATGAGTGGAAAACTGCTTTCAAAACAAAATATGGTTTATATGAGTGGTTAGTTATGCCTTTTGGGTTAACTAATGCACCAAGTACTTTCATGAGATTAATGAACCATGTATTGCGTGCTTTCATTGGAAAATTTGTGGTTGTTTACTTTGATGAAATTCTGATTTATAGCAAAACTTTGGATGAGCATGTTGAACATTTAAAACTTGTTTTAGGTGTTTTAAGAACAGAAAAATTGTTTGCTAATTTAAAAAAGTGTACCTTTTGCACGGATAAGCTTGTATTTCTAGGTTTTGTTGTTAGTGCTAAGAGAATTGGGGTAGATGAGGAAAAGGTTAAGGCAATTAGGGAGTGGCCGAAATCGACAAATGTGGGACAAGTGAGAAGTTTTCATGGGTTGGCTAGTTTCTATAGGAGGTTTGTGAAAGACTTTTGTAGTCTAGCTGCACCTTTAACTGAAGTTATCAAAAAGAATGTGGGTTTTAAGTGGGGTAATGAACAAGAAAAGGCATTTAACTTGATTAAGGAAAAACTAACTAATGCACATTTGCTTGCTTTGCCTGACTTTGCTCAAACTTTTGAGATTGAGTGTGATGCTTCAGGAATAGGTATTGGAGCTGTTCTAATGCAAGAAGGACGTCCCATTGCATTTTTTAGTGAGAAGATAAATGGAGCAGCCTTGAATTATCCTACCTATGACAAGGAGATGTATGCGTTGGTTAGGGCATTGGAGACTTGGCAACACTATCTTTGGCCAAAGGAATTTGTGATCCACACGGATCATGAATCCTTAAAGCATTTAAAGGGGCAACATAAGCTAAATAAGAGGCATGCCAAGTGGGTGGAGTTCATAGAAACATTTCCATATGTGATCAAGTACAAGAAAGGTAAGGAAAACGTCGTCGCTGATGCTTTGTCTAGAAGGTACGTTTTACTTTCCACTTTGGATGCTAGATTGTTTTGTTTTAACTACATTAAAGAATTGTATGTGGAAGATGCTGATTTTGGCAATGTATTCAATGCATGTGAAAATGTTGCATTTGGCAAGTTTTATAGGCATGATTGATTTTTGTTTAGAGAAATTAAATTATGCGTGCCTAAGAGTTCTTTGCGTGAATTGCTTGTTAGAGAAGCTCATGGGGGAGGTTTGATGGGGCACTTTGGTATAGCCAAGACACTAGATGTTTTGCATGAACACTTCTTTTGGCCTCATATGAAACGTGATGTAGAGAGAATTTGTGAGAAATGCATTACATGTAGACAAGCTAAGTCTAGGGTTCAGCCTCATGGTTTGTATACTCCTTTGCCTATACCTAGTGGACCTTGGATTGATATTTCTATGGATTTTGTGCTGGGTTTGCCTAGGTCAAAGAGGGGTAGAGATTCTATATATGTGGTTGTTGATAGGTTTTCTAAAATGGCACATTTCATTCCTTGTCATAAAATTGATGATGCATCACATATTGCTGATTTGTTTTTCAAAGAAATTGTTAGATTGCATTGCATGCCTAAAACCATTGTTTCGGATAGAGATGCTAAGTTCTTAAGCTACTTTTGGAAAACTCTGTGGGGCAAGTTAGGAACTAAACTTTTATTTTCTACTACTTGTCATCCACAAACTGATGGTCAAACTGAAGTAGTTAATAGGACTTTATCTGCCTTGTTGCGTGCTATAATACAAAAGAACTTGAAAACATGGGAGGATTGTTTGCCGCATGTAGAGTTTGCTTATAATAGGAGTGTGCATTCTGCAACTCATTTTTCGCCTTTTGAAATTGTGTATGGTTTTAATCCGTTAACTCCTTTGGATTTAATTCCTTTACCTGGGAATGAGCATGTTAACTTGGATGGTAAGAAAAAGGCAGATTTTGTTAAGCAAATCCATGAAAAGACTCGGCAAAATATTGAGAGGAGAACTGAACAATATGCCAACCAAGCTAATAAAGGGAGCAAGGAAGTTGTGTTTGAGCCAGGTGATTGGGTGTGGTTGCATATGAGGAAGGAACGGTTCCCAGTCCAACGGCGTTCTAAATTACTTCCTAGGGGAGATGGCCCATTTCAAGTGCTTGAAAGGATCAATGACAATGCCTACAAGTTAGATCTTCCAGGTGAGTATAATGTTAGTGCAGGCTTCAATGTTTCTGATTTGTCTCCTTTTGATGTAGGTGACGATTTGAGGACAAATCCTTTTCAAGAAGGAGGGAATGATGAGAATAAGGGAGCTGCACCAAGGGACCCATTGCATGTTCCGGTTGGGCCAATAACAAGGGCTAGGGCTAAGAAATTCAAAGAGACACTCAATGGCCTGATTCAAGACACTTCGGCTAATTCTAAATTGTTAAAGCCCAAGATAAGCCCACATGAAGACCAAGGCTTAATTAATATCATCAAGGCAATGGATTGGGCCGAATAAGAGAAGACTTGGGCGTGAAGCACAAGTTTGGAGGAGATTCAATTTCAGTTGTTTTATTTCCTTTTTTAGTTTCCTTTTGTAAGGCTAAGGCTGAAATATTTATTTCCTTTTTGAATTAGGCGTGTAGCCTAATATTTGTTTCCTTTTTGAATTAGGCGTGTAGCCTACCTTGTCTTCTAGGGTTTTAGTTTAAAAGGAACCAACTTATGTTATTTTCGGCAGTTTTGAATTTTTAATAAAAGTTGAGAGAATTTTCTCTTTTGTTCTTTGAAAACTGATTGGAACTTATCAGATTTTCTCTGTGGCGTTCCTCCCTGACTTATCAATCAAGTATTCCATCCTTGATTGTGGCGTCTTCCTTATACCAAGGTTCACATCTCGCTATAGGTGTTGGGTCGCGGTCTCCATCCGAACCAGAGGTTAGAACGATCCTAAGCATCATCCTTGTTACAATCGACGAGGTTCGTATCAGAGATGAGTATGAGCAATGGAAGACTTCAGATGATATGGTTGAATGTTATATCATGGCCACTATCTCCGACGTGTTGCAACAGCAGCATGAAGGAATGGAGTCTGCTGCTGATATAATGATGTGTCTAAAGGAGATGTTTGCTATCTGATCTAGGTCAACTAAGAGAGAAGCAGTGACTGCTTTTATGAATCTTAGGATGAAACCTGGACAGGCTGTGATGAGAATAAGGGAGCTGCACCAAGGGACCCATTGCATGTTCCGGTTGGGCCAATAACAAGGGCTAGGGCTAAGAGATTCAAAGAGGTGCTCAATAGCCTGATTCAAGACACTTGGGCTGATTCTAAATTGTTGAAGTCCAAGATAAGCTCACTCGAAGACCAAGGCTTAATTAATGTCATCATGGCAATGGATTGGGCCGAATAAGAGAAGACTTGGGCGTGAAGCACAAGTTGGGTGTGTGGCACAAGTTTGGGAGGAGATTTAATTTCAGCTGATTTGTTTCCTTTTTTATTTAGTTTTCAAAGAATAATGAGTTGATTTGTTTCCCAAATTAAAGGGCTGATTTGCTTCCTAATTTAGCCTTCCATATAGGGAGCAAGTCAATAGTTTCTTGTTTTAGTGTTTATTTTCTTTCCCGTTTGTAAGGCAATTATTGCCCTTTTAGTTTTTCGTTTTTGTAAGGCCTTAATGGCCGAAATATTTTTTTCCTTTTTGAGTTAGACGTGTAGCCTACCTTGTCTTCTAGGGTTTTAGTTTAAAAGAAACCAACTTATGTATTTTTCGGGAGTTTTGAATTTTAATGAAAATTGAGAGAATTTTCTCTTTTGTTCTTTGAGAACTGATTGGAACTTATCAGATTTTCTCTGTAGCGTTCCTCCTTGACTTATCAATCAAGTATTCCATCCTTGATTATGGCGTCTTCCTTATACCAAGGTTCACATCTTGCTATAGGTGTTGGGTCGCGGTTTCCATCCGAACCAGAGGTTAGAACGATCCTAGGCATCATCCTTGTTACAATCGACGGGGTTCGTATCAGGCTGTGAAAGATCACATGATGAAAGTCGTAGCACATCTAAGTATTACAGAACTTAATGGTGATGAGATAGATGGTGAGACTAAAATTGACATGATTGTCAACTCACTGTCAGATTCCTTTGATCAGTTCAAGTTGGACTACACATTGAACAATAAGGAATACACCTCGCAAGGCCTGATGCAAGATGTTCGAAGTGCTGAAAAGATCCTTGTGAAAGGCAAAGGTCAAGAGATTCATATGGTTGGTAAAGTTGCTACTGTTAATACCCATCAAAAAGTCAAGAAACAACAAAAGAAAAAGCAACTTGGGCCTACCAAGAAGGAGACCAAGAAAGTAACCAAGATCAAAGGGAAATGCTTCCTTTGTGGTGAAAAGGGACATTGGAAAAGTAATTGCCCAAAGTCTCAGAAAAAGAAGGAACAAGGTAATAAATATTAATTATCTTGAAACATGTTTTTTGGCAGACTCTACCGATTCTTGGATCATAGACTCAGGAGCCACTAATCATGTTTGTTATTCCTTGCAGGGTTTTCAGGAAAAGGAAAGGCTGAATAAAGATGAAATCAGTTTGCGTTTTGGCAACTGAGCGTTGGTGTCTGCTAGTGCAGTGGAATATGTTAGAGTTATCTTAGATTCTAGTAAGCATTTAGATTTAATAGATGTTTATTATGTACCTCAATTCTAGAGGAATTTGATTTCAGTTTCTTGTTTAAATAATTTTGGATATTCGGTTACTTTTAATAAAGATTTTATTATTAGTGAGAATAACAAATTTATTTGCAAAGGTACATTAGAAAACGGTCTATTCTTTTTGCATAGGAATATTTCTCACTTGTTAGACACATAAACAATGGAACATAATCATAAAAAAGTAAAATTATCAAAAGATGTACCTATGGCATTTGCGCTTAGGTCATATTAACCTTAATAGGATTAAAAGATTGGTTAGTGATGGACCTTTAAGTGACTTAAAGGTTGATGATCTACCAACTTGTGAATCTTTTTTGGAAGGCAAAATGACTAAAAGGTCGTTCACGACCAAAGACACAAGAGTCACTGAATGTTTAGGATTAATACACTCTAATGTATGTGGTTCTATGAGCATTCAAGCTAGAGGTGGATATGAGTACTTCATCACTTTCACATATGATCATTCAAGATCCCCAATCCGCACGGACTTGCATGAATCACTTGATATATTCTACCGGACTATTTGTGGGTCCATTTAGGATTGTATTTAATATATTAAAAATATAATTTGTACATTATTTATCAAATGGGATGTTTAATTATATTAATATATTAATGAAAGGCATGTGGGCTTGTTTCTTATAGTAAGAATGTGTCTAGTTCACATGTGGGCTTTTTATTAAAGTCCAAATGAATTAAATAAAATATGAAAACAATGTGTAGGCCCAAGTTTTAGTCATGGGTGGCAATGGCTATTTTTTAGCCCATTATATTGTTTTATTTTATTATTTATATAAATGGAAATTAATTAATATGTTAATTAATTATTTAATTAAAAATCAAATTTTTTTCTGATTAGGAAATATGTTTCCTAGTAGTATACTACTATTAGTAGTATATTAAATATAAAAGACTTTATTTGTTTATTCAAATTAGAAAGTCTTTTATATAGTCACAAATACACTAAAGAGTTGGCTTAGGGTTTGAATTCTAAGAAGTCTTTTGTGGAAACACAAATCCTATTTGGAAAAGGACTTTGGTGATCACCTTGTTAGACAAGGTAAGAATTCGGCCACCCTAAATAAACTAGGGCAAAATTTCGGCCACCCTAAAATAAATTAGGGAAAAAATTTGGTCCCTATATAACACTAGGGATGATTTTCGGCCAAACCTAATTTTTGCCTTTGAAGAATTAATTTTCTTTTGCTAAAGTGAAAAATAAAAATCCTACTCTTAGAATAGTGAGAATTCGGCCAAGAGGGTTTTGTGAGAAAAGAATTGTTCTTGTTTCGATAGTGTACTAGTGATCTTAACATATAGAGATCTTGTACAAACTTTCGAATTAGGTTCGAGCGAATTTCAATCTTACGATTGTGAATTCAAAAGTGACCGGAATATTCTTAGCAACCTTTTGGAGATTGTAGTGACTAACAAAATCAGAAAAGTTTTTGTTGTCCATTCTCAGGTTCACAATTCAAAGAAGGGAGACCACGCTCCTAAGTGATTCACATTTGTGATCGGTTTTGGAAGATCTTGTGGATTACCATCGACGTTAGTCAATTGGATCACGCGAAAAAGGTATTTCATATTTTCGTATATATGTTTAATTAATTAAAGGGTTAAGGTTCAAATATGGAAAAATTTTAAAATATACTAAACTCTTTTTAGTTTCGCTTCCGCCACGTGCAAACTTTTTTCCCTACAAGGACATCATTAATTTAAAGCCCTGGAAATGGATTTCAATCCTTGTAAAGCAATAGAAAGCACTATAAAGGGATTTCAAGCCCTGTACAAAAATATCAAGCCCTAGAAATAAATTTCAAGCCCCGAATCTGATTTCAAGTCTTTGATTTGGACTTTCTGGCCCTCATACTAAATATCAAGCCTTATATTTGGACTTTCAACTCCTACATAAAATAAATTTCAACCAATCCTATACGTCTATCTCAATAGGGCAGTCGATCGACTGACAAAAACCAACATAACATGAAAATCCAATAAGCCCCATCCCATAAAACATAGCATGGACCATCTCCCAAACAAACATACATTGAGCATCCCCCATTTGAAAATACAATCCACATATAAAACATTAGGCAAACAAACATGGAACATCCCCCATTCAAAAATACAATCCACATATAAAACATTAGGCAAACAAACATGGAACATCCTCAGAAACAAAAAGTCCTTAGATGACTTTAAACATAAACGAATCAAAAAAAAATGTACAAAATCAATGCTGAACAAATTTCATATCAAAAATAGTCTACTTGCTCAAACAAAGCCTACCTCTCTGTTTGCGAGAAACAACAAACACTCATTTTCATCTCTATCTAATCATCGTTTCGTCTCCTCTGGTTCTCAGAAAAACACCCTCTTCTTCTCTATCTCGTCTACTCTGAAATGCAACTCCTCTCTTCTACTCTTCTCCCTTCTTCTACTTTTCTCGCTCACTTTTGTGAACAAACTTGGAACATCCTCAGAAACGAAAAACACATATTAAACAATAAATGCACAAAATAAATGTTAAACAAATTTCATATCAAAAGTAGTTTACTTGCTCAAACAATGCCTACCTCTCTGTTCGTGAGAAACATAAAACACTCATTTTCGGCTCAATCTCGTTGCCATTTTGTCTCCTTTGGTTCTAAAAAAACACCCTCTTCTTATCTGTCATGTCTACTTTGAAACGTGACTTTTCTCTTATACTCTTCTCCCTCCTACTTTTCTCGTTCACTTCTTCTTCTACTTTGGTTTGGTTTGATTTTGATTTTGAGTTTCATTTGGGGGTTAGGGCAACTTGATCATCTTGCATAATGGGGGTTTTGGGTTTAGGGCAATTTGGTAATGTTCCCTTTAAAAGGTTTAATATTTGTAAGTTCCTTAAATTTTGTTAGCTTATTTTGGTGACAAACCATAATTGGGGATTGAAATGTAAGTGTAGCTTAGGTGATTTGTGATCAAGCTCAAAGGCCCTCTTAAGACCTCAAGAGGATAAGCACTCCAAAAGTATATCTCTTGTGCTTATTTTTTATTGAAGAAACTTAATTGCACACACACTTACCATGCTTGCATACATGCTGATTGATCTTGTGTGCATTCTCTTCACATGTCACATTTCACACTTGCACTTTGTTGTTGTATGTTGTTATGTATTAGTGTGTCTAGCAATTCGTTTCTCGAACATTGTTTGGAAACATCCGCGCATGCACGTTGGTGTGCTTAGTTAGCGCGAGGATAGCCTTCAGAGAATGCCCTCGACTTATCCTTTGATTTAACCATTTTTTGGTGAAATGACGGTTATGATCGGCGGCCTGGCTGCTGAATGGAACCGCCATTTGATTCCAAAATCCTCTGTAGCGATTCTGCAGTTATAATCGGCTGCCACGACCGCTGTTCAAAACCGTCGTTCATACTTGATTGGTTTTATCACTCGGATTTAATTCTGCGGTTATGATTGGTGGTTATGAAACCGCTGTTGATCCCTTATTCCTCTTGGGCTCAATTCGGCGGTTGGTGGATGCCAAATGAAACCACCGTTGTTCCCCTGTTCTCTTGGGACTCAATTTGGCGCCGAATGAAACCGCCAATTGGCGCATTTAATGGGCAAACTTGTCTTTTCACCAAGCTTTTTATTAGCCTCTATAAATGCACCATTATGTCATTCTTTGTTTACACTATTTGATCATCAAGAACCCTATTCTTGAAAGAGAGATTTTTGAGAGAAAAAGCAATCAAGATTGCTCATTTAATCACTAAAAATCATTTCCATGTGCATCTAAGTTCATCTAGCATCATCTAGGATCATTTAGAGTGCATCCATGCATGGGTCTTCTTCAAAACACAAGCTATGGTAAGTTGAACACTAATTTCATCTAATCTTAGTGTTTATACTTAGCTATTTATCTCATTGATAACTTGTATATTCTTATATTACTTTCTAATTACTAGATTGAGATTATGTGTTGAATGTTTGAATGTTGTATTTTGATAACTATACCTAGGTTTGATTTATCTCATATAGCTATGCTTTATGCCGTGACATATAACAATTGATAGCTAGGATTGATTTAATTATCATCTAATAATCCTAGATAAGCATTTAGTGTAACCTAGCATTAAATTGCATTATGAATATCATGCATATTCACTTAGGTTGTGATCTATCTCTTCATTAAGAAGTAAGACTCTTGGCTAAGGTAGCTTAGGCCGCAAGCAAATTGGATTAGGTTCACTTTTATAGGCCTGCGGGTAGTAGTGGTTGGTTAGAGACCATAGGGTTTAACGTGGTCAACTTAGGTTGTAAACACCGTTGCAATTAGTGGATTCGAGGTTCGTGTGTGGTGCACATAATAGCCCGTGGTTTTTCCTTGTTGAAGGTTTCCATGTAAAAATCAAGTGTCATTTAATATTTTGCACCTTTACACTCGATTTATTGTTTTAATTAGATTGGGGCATTTTCGTAATATTGACTAATCGCAAAAATTTGTAATAACCGTCTAAAATCTATTCTACCCCCTTTAGTTAGTTTTGTACACACCATGTTATATTTGTTTTAATTGGTATCAGAGTGGGTTCCTAGATATACATAGGTGATCCTTGCTCATTTTGGTGTGCTTTGCATTTTGTGTGATTTTTGTTCATTCATACATTTGTATTCATTCATTCATTCATAAATGCTATGAGTGGAAACGGTGATAGCAACGAGGGTGCTTATAGTATGAGACCTCTCCAACTAACCGGGTTGAATTATGCCTCTTGGAAAGGCAAGGTAGAGTTGTACACATGCCAACTCCATGATAGGGCATGGATGGTGGTTGAAGACGACTACGCTCCACCGATAATGACTCCTATGGGTGAAGGAGAGGATGTACTCAAGCCTAAGGCGCAATGGAACACAAAAGAGTTTGAGGCATCGAAATGGAATAGAAAGGCGATGCATGCCATCTTATGTGCAATGGATGAGAATCAATATAAATTGATTCAAAACACTATGATCGCTAAGGAAGCGTGGGACATCCTAGAAGTTGCACACGAGGGAACCGAAGTAGTGAAGGACTCCAAGCTTCAAATCCTGCAAACTTAATTGGAGTTGCTTAAGATAGAGGAGAATAAGTGCTTCAATGACTTCGAGATCAAGTTGATGAACATAGTCAACCAATGTCATCGATTTGGTAACCCTTACTCGGATAGGAGGATCAGGCAAGAGATAATGAGATCGCTTCCGAAGAGGTTTGAGTCCAAGGTAATGGCTTTATAAGAGAATAGTGGTTATAAAGATATGAAGCCAAGTGAGGTGATAGGGAGGCTTCTAGCCTATGAGTCTAGAAAGGGTCCTGCCTCTAAATCTCCTAAAAGCAAAAGGGAATTGCTTTGAAAGCCACAAGTTGAGAAGGAGGAGAAGGATGACTTGGACGAAGACATGGCCATGTTGATGAGAAGGTTCATGAAGTTCGTCAAGTTCGAGAAGAAGGGCTTTGGATCCAAAGGCCAAGACATGAAAAAAAAAAAAAAAAAAACTCCCTTCAAGAAGTTTGAGCATAGACAAGAGAGAAGTGAAAGGAAAGGTATCCAATGCTATGAGTGTGGTGGCATAGGACACATCGCTTCCGATTGTGGAAATTTGAAGAACAAGAAGGGAAAAATGATGGCCGCAACATAAAGTGGGAGTGATGACTCTGATGAGAGTAATGAGACTTCAGATGATGAAGATCTCATAGCTAACTTCATAGCCTTTGCCTCATCCCACAAGAGCAAAGGTATTAGTGAAAAAGATGACGAGAGTCAAGGAGATAATAACTCAAGTGAAGATGATTCCTCTTCTAACTCCACAAATGGAAATGTGGAGAAAATGGATATTCATGACTACATAGTCAAGTTTGAGAGTTCAAAGTTAAAGAACAAAAGAGAAATTAGGCGATTGAAAGAAGAAAAGCTAGAGTTCTCAACACAAGTTGACCACTTGAGTGAAGAAGTGGTGAAAACCATGGAGAATAAAGATAAGCTAAAAGAGGAGTTAGCCTTATTTAAGAGGAATGAAGAAGGTTTAAAGAGGGAGTTTGAAGAAGCTAAAGGGTCATTGACTAGGATGGCTTCTAGCACTAAGAAGCTTGACCATATGCTAGGTGTTGGACAAAGTCTTTGTGACCAAAGAGGTCTTGGGTTTGAAGATGGCAAGGAGACATCCACTCCCAACAAGACCATGTTTGTCAAGATCTTGAGCAACCAAGAAGCTTCACTGATGCAACCCCTAGGAATAAGATTGATCTAGGACAATGCTCAAATAGTTCACAAGTGAAGGTGGCACTAGGAAGGAAACCTCAAGCTCAACCTACAAGAGCTCCCCAAGCCAACTTTCCTCAACAATTGGCTCATCAAGGAAAGAGACCAATCATGCCAACTTAACCTCTTGATGATCGTTATGTTGTTGGCTATTTGTTTGCTCTTTCTTTTGTATTTTTTTTTTCTTTCTTAAAGCTTTTATTTAGCTCTTGTTTTTGAGCTTGCTGTTTTGTGCTTTTGTTGAGCTTGTTTTGGGCCTTTGTGCTCTGGTTTCTTTTTTTCCTGGGGTATGTGATGAGGATAAGGGAGTTGCACCAAGGGATACATTGCATGTTCTGGTTGGGCCAATAACAAAGGCAAGGGCTAAGAGATTCAAAGAAGCACTCAATGGCCTGATTCAAGACACTTGAGCTGATTCTAAATTGTTGAAGTCCAAGATGAGCCCACATGAAGACCAAGGCTTAATTAACATCATCAAGACAATTGATTGGGCCGAATAAGAGAAGACTTGGGCCTGAGGAACAAGTTTGGAGGAGATTCAATTTCTGCTGATTTGTTTCCTTTTAATGAGTTGATTTGTTTCCCAAATTAAATGGTTGATTTGTTTCCAGATTTAGCCTTCCAAATAGGAAGCAAGTCAATAGTTGCTTGTTTTAGTTTTTTTCCTTTTGTAAGGCAATTATTGCCCTTTATAGTTTTTTGATTTAATGGCCGAATATCTTGTTTCCTTTTTGAGATAGGCATGTAGCCTTTCTTGTCTTTTAGGGTTTTAGTTTATAAGGGATACGAATGGATGTAATATAGCAGACTTGATTTTTGAATGAAAATTGAGAGAATTTTCTCTTTTGTTTTTTAATAACTAATTGGAACTTATCAGATTTCTCTTTGGCATTCCTCCTTGACTTATCAATCAAGTATTCCATCCTTGATGGTGGCGTATTCCTTATACCAAGGTTCACATCTTGATATAGGTGTTAGGTCTCGGTTTCCATCCAAACCAGAGGTTAGAACAATCTTAGGCATCAATCTTGTTACAATCGGCGAGATTTGTATCAGTATGCCCCTTGTATTTGTACATTCTTCCCTTTTTCAATGATACTATTTATTTACCCAAAAAAAAAAAAAAAAAAAAAAAAAAACCTAGGAAGCAAGCCAGATCAGTTCAACAAAGAAGAAGAAATGAACCGATTCAACCACAACGACATGGGAAGGCTCATATACATGCTCAAGGGCATTGTATGATTTATAACTTTATCCTACATGTCATTATTGTGGTATTGATGGTCATATTAGACCAAATTGCTTTCGTTATATCAAAATGCGTAAAGTTAAAAGCATGATTGAAAAGAAAAAGAGTAGAGCCAAGATGCATGTTCCTAGGAATGATAGAACAAATTTACATGATCCTAGGACATCTAGAGTCCAAGTACCTATGACTACTAGGAAAGAAAGTGTTTCACCTAGGAGGATTAGAAGAGATGCTTATTTTTGCCATGTTGCTCAAATTGCCTTGAAGGCAAATTCTTCTAATTTTTTGGTACTTAGATAGTTGGTGCTCTAGGCACATGACGGAAAATAAAAGTTTATTCAAGTCTCTTATTATGGAGGAAGGAGGATGTGTCACCTTTGGTGATTGATTGAACCAAAATTGGTATGATTTTGGCCCTCATTTCCTTCTCTTTATGCTTGATTCTTTGGCAATATCTTGTGATTTAATTGTGTAAATTAAGTGTTTTCAGGTATTTATGATCTTCAAGGGCAATTGACGTAATTCAAGAGTTGGGTTTGAAAAGTGGGAAATTCAGACGTGGAATAAGCAAGAAAGCAAGAAGAGATCAGTGCGCGGGTAGTGTACTAGTTAGCCACCCGCACACTTCCAGTTTTAACACACCCGTGCACTTCAGTACCTCTAGCCAGTATGGCATAAACTGCGGGTCCCAACTGCACTCACCCGCACACTTCTAGTTTTAACACACCCGTGCACTTCAGTACCTCCAGCCAGTATGGCATAAACTGCGGGTCCCAACTGCACTCACCCACACTTTACCAATGCTTTATGGGAAACCCGGCAGCTGCTCAGATGAAAGAATGAATAAAGTGCAGGTTCCAACCACACTCACCTGCACTTTAAGGTGGAAGAATCCAAGGACTTATACAGTGCGTTGGTACTGCGCTGGTCATCACACCTGCGCACTACATGCCAGATTTTGCCACATCAACGTTTTCTGACCTATTTTCTAGAATAGTATAAATACACCGTCTTCTTCTTATTATTCTCTCTCTCTCTCTCTCTCTGTGTCTCTCTCTGCCTACGATTTTAGACTTAGATTTTCTATTCACCACCACCCTTCACATTCCTACACACCAAATCTACCATTCTCACTTACATTCCATATCTACTCAAGGAAGAACACTAGGAGATTGGAATCCAATCTTCAAGAAGAAGGGCTCACTATGGGTCTTCTCTATCTCTCTTCCTTTGATCATATTGTGTATTTTCTATGAGTATCTAAATCCCCACTAAGGGTTGATCAATTAGTTTGTGAATGATTGGCCTTTTGTATATAAACATTATTTCTTATATATGTCTATCTTTTATTGTCTATTCATGAGTATAAATAGTATTTCTTTAATGTGCTTGTATGGATACACTCTTTTTGCAAGTTCTCTTTAGGATTTTATTTGCGTAGACAACTAGGTATGCACTATGTTTAGTTGTTTATTGCTTATTTGAATAGATGGGATTTCCGGAATCCCAGCACTATAACTGCGCTCTTCATCTAACCTTGAACGGGTGTCTGTCACTATACACCCTAGGACGGCTCTTGTGAGGGGATTAGAAGCCTTCACTATACACCCTATGTTGGCTACACTAGTATCGATTGAGCCCTAGATAGATATACGTGCATTCATTGTTACGGTCCTAAACAAGCAACTAACACTATACATCCTAGGTTGGTTGCTTGGGAGGGATCAATCATTAGTAGGAGGCCTTCTTTATAAACCCTAGGTTGGCCCTTTGCTAGGGATAGATTGCCAAATCTATACACCCTAGGTTGGCTATATTTGTTAAAACAAGCGTATTTTCGAGTTTATTGCATTTGCCCCAATGTTTGCTTACAATATTCGTTAACTCCTTAGTCCACATGTTCATACATTCATCACATTACTAACTTAGTTACATTTTAGATTTAGATTTAGATTTAGATTAATTGCATCCTAGTGTTAGTTTTTCCTCCAAACCAATGAATCTTTACTTTTATGCACAATAGTATTATTAATCCTAATCTTATCACTATCATCCTCCGATCTCTGTGGACAACCCTTGCTTGACACCATACTTGTGTTTTTGAAAACCTTTCGAGGCATTGCTAGGTTTACAAATATTGTCTGACAAGTGACTTTAAAAATATACATACAAATGACCTTTGTCAAAATGGTGCCACTGCCGGGGATCGGTTTGCGTAGTAGTGATTAGATTAGTTTTAATGTTTTTAGTTTTTTTAGTTGTTTTTAGTTTTGTTAGTTTCTTTTTATTTCTTTGGTAGTTTTTGTTTTATTTTGTTTCAGGACTCTATGGATTCCTTTTGGCAAAATTCAAGGCCAAGCTACTCGCCAACATGCATAGCAAATGATGAGAAGATAAAGCTCTTACGAGAAACTGTTGGAATAACCTAACTGTTGGAATCATCCAATATCTCAAAAGATGATATGGATAGACTCCGGATAGAGTTTGAAGTGGAGCGAAGCACGAGAATGGATGAGATGGAAAGTTGGATCAAGATGAACAAAGAGCTTATGAGTATGAGTACAGAGCTAGTGTTGGCAAGGGATGTGTTGAAGGAAGAGAATGAAGCATTTCAAGTAAGAGTAGAAGAAGCCTCCCGAGAGAAAGAACAAAAGAGGGGACACTATGAAAAGAATTTCAAACTCATAAAGAAGGAGCTAGAAGGCAAGGAAGCCTTGGGAATGCAAAAGGCGAATAAGCTTCAAGAGCTAAACAAGAAACTCTTACTCGAAGTAAAGATGCTCAGAGTTGAGAATGGTACTCTCAAGAAGAATAAAGGTGAAGTCTCTAATTCGAAAAAAGAATTTGAAGCACAAATTGAGAGACTTGAAGCCGAAAAGAGTACGGCGTTGAAAGAGTTGAAGGACTTAGCAAGGCAATCATAAGATTTTGTAGAAAAGACAACTTGCAAATCGAATAAGATGCAGATGAAGATTGAGCTTAAGGTCAATGCTTTGGACAAAGTCAAACAAATTCTCAACAAGAAAGATGAAGCTCTCAAAACAGTAGAGGCGAGGGAGAGTGACTACATTAGTGAGCTAGGAAAGGGTGAATAGGAAAAAGTCGCTGACAAGAAATTCAACCTTAGGGCCATAGAGTCACCAACAAAGAGGGAGAATTCCTAACCTCAGTCTTATTTGTTATTATTGTTAAAAAAAAAAAAGAGCATGTGAGAGCTGAAATTTCTAATTTCCATAGACATAGGAAAACTAGAGGTCCTAGGAGTCCACCTAGGGTTAAGCAGATTTGGGTGAGGAAAGACCAAATTCACTTATTTAGAAACATGGGAAAGGAAAAGATGGAAAAGACACCCAAATTTGTTTGGGTTGTGAAAAATAGAGAATTTCCTATCGGGATTCTTGAGGCTAGAGTGGTCTCTTATAATATGTCCAAGGATGAGCAAATTGAGTTTTGGCATAAAAGACTTGGCCACATGAACTATCGGGATTCACGAATTCTAGATAAGTTCAATGTTGTGTGTGGCCTTCCCAACTTAGAAAGAAAGTCAATGGTGTTTGTAGACCTTGCTAACAAGGAAAACAAACCAAAACCATGCACAAAAAGGGCAAGTATCTATTTGTCGGGATTATGCTCAATAGTAAGAGTGTAATAATGTTTTTGACAATCTTTTCATATTAATAAATTGATTTCTAGTATAACAAATCTTATAACATTTATAGTTTAATTATTATAATTGTCAAAAAGTAAATAATTATAAGGTTAAAAGACTATGAGAAATGAAGAATTGTTCATACATCTGGATATGTATGAGGTAGACACAATTCTTTAGTTAGTCTTGAATAAAGTTCACAACTTAAGAAAAAGGTTGGGCACATTTACCTTGTTAAAGTTTTATATTCTTTTGCTAGTATTTGAGTGAGATCAAATGTGCTATAATAAGTCTAAAATCATCAAAGTGTAGTGTCTTTGAGTAAAATAATCTAGTACACTAGGTGCATTGAATAAGATCACAATGAAATACTTTATCTAGATAGTCAGTGGATAAAAGTTTTTGTTTTGAGGACAATCGGAGAGTCTATCTTAATCATGAGATAAATGAAAGACTTATGTTAACAAGTGTTATCATTTGAGCTATCAATGAGTACGATTATATAACATAGTCTATCCTCGATAGTTTGGTGGTATTCATTTGTTAATCGATAGAGGACTTCATTTATAGAAATTGACATCGTGGCTCCATTTATTAAATGTGAGTAGAATATTATCATATGGATATTTTAAGGTATTGGATATTAAATCTTAACGTTAAGTTTTCGATAGTGTCTAATGAAACTTGGCTTCTGGACAAGTCAGGATATCCAAGTTCAAAATATGGTCATATGAGTAAATATAGTAACTAGGAGAGCTATAAGCGGTCTATGAGCTCTTGGCGATTACTGATATTTTTCACGAGGATACACTATCTCAAATAAGGTTGTCTAGGGTATGAATGAGAAACATTTACTTATTCTATCTTTATTTTAAGAGTTTAATTTTAGTTCTTTAGTGGAATGAGCTAAAATTAATAGATCAAACCTAAATGAATCATTTGTTGATTGTGATTGGGTTATGTATATTGAAGCTTAAATTTAGATAGCCCGCCAGGATCCCCAATCCACACGGATTTTCATGGGTCATTTGATATATTCTACCAGACTAATTTATGAGTCCATCAAGAATTGTACATGGAGAGGTGCAGTCATATGTGATCAAGACTCACAGTAACTCTTCCAGTACCTGGAATGGGCAGCCAAGGATGTAGGAATCCTTGGACGGTCCTAATGGGGTTCAATAAGCATTCCATTAATACATCAAGAACATAAATTGGACATTTTAATTAAATGGGCTATCAAATTATATTAATGTATTAATTTAAGGCATGTGAGCTTGTTTCTTTTAGTATAATTGGGTCTAGTTCACATGTGGATGTTTTATTAAAGTCCAATGGATTTAATAAAATAAAATAAAAATATTGCCCATGTATGTACTTGGGTGGCAAGGCTAAGAATAATAGCCTATTATATTGTTTTATTTTATTATTTAATTAAATGGAAGTTAATTAATTATTTAATTAAAAGTCAAAATCTTTTTCTAACCAGGAGAAGGTCTCTTAGTATGATAAGTATCAAAGACTTTATTTGATAAGTAGATAAATAAAAAGAAAAGATAAAATTTTTTGTGAAACAATATAATACTTGACCATAAAAAATGAGCTTTTATATGCACTATTCCTGAAAGCTGATGAGAAAAAAAGATAGAGAAAACAAGTGAGCTTTTATGCAAGAGTAGTGAGACCCGGAACCAATATATGGTAACGAATGATCGTTTTCTAATTCAAGTTTACAAATAAAGAAAATAAAAAGGACCGCGACCCATTATCTATATGGAGATAAGAACCAACGGTATCAAGAAGGATGTAGACGCCACACTCAAGAACAAGAAAGAAGGTGAGTGATAAGTCAAGTTTGAACGCCACAAGGTATAACCCTTGATAAGTTCATAGTTCAATGAAAAACCAAGAGAAAAGGTTCTCTCAAATTGATATTATTTCATTCTAAAAGTCTGCTGAATAATACATTATTGAGTCCCTTAAATACTAAAATATCTAAAACCTAAAAGGTAACAAATATTCGGCAATTAATGCCTTATAATCAAGAAAATAAATGGGCAATTAATGCCTTACAATCAAGAAAGAAATTAAAGATTAAAACATGCAATTAGTTGACTTGCTCCTTATTTGGAAGGCCAAATTTTGGAAACAAATCAGCCCATTACTTTAGGAAACAAATTAGCTCATTATTCTTTGGAAACTAAAAAGGAAAAAGCTAAAAATTGGAACTTATCTAACCCTAACTTGTACCACATGCCCAAGCCCAAGCCCTAGCTCGGTCTTCATGTAACTTGGACTTCAACAAATCAGATCAGCCCATTAAATGCTTCATTGATCCTCTTAGCCCCTTGTAATTGGCCCAGCTGCAACATGGAATGGATCTGTTGGTAAAGCTTCTTGATTATCATCATTCCCCTATCTTCAAAAGGATTTGTCCTCGAATCTTCATCAAAATATTGTTGATAGCATGCATCACATAGGATGGTTCCCCTATGTCTTCTTTGTTTGATGAATCACCCTTGGAAGACATATTTTCTCTTTTGTATTTGTATTTGTTTTTGTTTTATTTATTTATTTATTTATTTATACTGGACGAAATTAAGCAAAAGTTGAGGTTGCAAAATTCGACCAAGGAGGAATAAGGCAACCTAAGTAATAAAAAAAAATAACGAGAAAATAAGAATGAGGATAATTAAATCTGATTTTAGAGCTTGAGACTGATACCAAATGATGCGAACCTCAAAGGACTTGCCTTGAAACCCAACACCAATATTTTGGAATACTTGTCCCTGAAAGCTAAAATACAAATTTGTTGTGAAAAACAAAAGGACAGATCAAACCTGATTTAGAAGCCTAAGCTCTAATAGCAACTGATATGAACCTCACCAAGAGTAGTGAGACCTGGAACCAATATATGGTAATGAAGGATCGTTTTCTTATTCAAGTTTACAAATAAATAAAATAAAAAAGGACCGCGACCCATTATCTATATGGAGATAAGAACCAACGGTATCAAGAAGGATGTAGACGCCACACTCAAGAACAAGAAAGAAGGTGAGTGATAAGTCAAGTTTGAACACCACAAGGTATAACTCTTGATAAGTTCATAGTTCAATGAAGAACCAAGAGAAAAGGTTCTCTCAAATTGATATTATTTCATTCTAGAAGTCTGCTGAATAATACATTATTGAGTCCCTTAAATACTAAAATATCTAAGACCTAAAAGGTAACAAATATTCGGCAATTAATGCCTTACAATCAGGAAAATAAATGGGCAATTAATGCCTTACAATCAGGAAAGAAATTAAAGATTAAAACATGCAATTAGTTGACTTGCTCCTTATTTGGAAGGCTAAATTTTGGAAACAAATCAGCCCCTTACTTTAGGAAACAAATCAGCTCATTATTCTTTGGAAACTAAAAAGGAAAAAGCTAAAAATTGAAACTTCTCTAACCCTAACTTGTACCACACGCCCAAGCCTTAGCTTGGTCTTCATGTGGGCCGAACTTGGACTTCAACAAATCAGATCAGCCCATTAAATGCTTCATTGATCCTCTTAGCCCCTTGTAATTGGCCCAGCTGCAACATGGAATGGATCCATTGGTGAAGCTTCTTGATTCTCATCACACTGTACATGGTGCTGTACAAAGCGTTGTACGTACAGCGACACTCTGTTTCCCGAGAAGAACATAATTGTGGCGCTGTTGGATCGCTGTTTAGAAACGCCATACAAATAGCGCCAATGAAGATGTTCTTCATTTTTCCCAAGTAGGCGTTGTACAAGTCGCTCTACGTGCAATGACTCGTACAGCACCCAAGGCAGAATTAGTGATACGATCCTCGTCGATTTGTGACTAAGACCGTTCTATGATCTGGTTTGGATAGAAACCGTGACCCAACACCTATAACGAGATGCAAACCTTGATATAAAGGAAGACGCCACAATCAATGATGGAATACTTGATTGATAAGTTAGGGAGGAACACCACAGAAATTCTGATAAGTTCCAATTAGTTCTCAAAGAACAAAAGAGAAATTGTTCTCTATTTTTATGAATAATCAACTCCTCCTTATTGAAAGAAAAGGGTACAATTTATAGTACTAAGGCCACAGAAGACCAGCCCTAAAAAACCCTAGAAATCCGAAGATTATTATAATGATTCCTGGCAACGAAAGAAAGGAAAGTTGACAAATTAAAAACATTTTTAACTAAGTTAATTTCGGCCTCAAATCAAGGAAGTCAATCTTGACTTTAATTCCTTAATATCTCAGCCTAAAATTGTGCAACAAGAAATAAAAATACAATTTATTCAGTCTTAAATCAGCTCCCAACACCTATTGACTTTCTTGGACTTCAATCATGTTTGTTATGGGCTGGAGATTTCGTTCATCACCTTCAATGGGCCTCCACGTGCTTGTTTGAGCCCAAATCCCTTGAATCAGCCCACTTAACGCATTTTGTAACTTCTTGGCTCGTGCTCTTGTAACTGGACCAATGGGAACTTGAATTGGATCCGCATTCCATGATCTCGTGCTAGCCACGTCCTCATCAACATGCAAAGGATCCCTTGGTACAGCTCCCTTATTCTCATCAGTTGGTTACAAATCTAGGTTTAGATTAGTGTGGTTGATATACCCTCAACTAAGCTATCCTATTTATTGGGTTCTTAATCACACAAGGGTATCAATCCAAGGATGATTGCATAACATGTTATTCTAAACAAGATTGTAATTAACAAGTGGATATACAAGTCAATCACATAGTGAATAGAATCTAATGAATAAATAAATAGAACAAATATAGAGATTAATTACAAAGCTTAAGGAAATACCCACAACCAAATGTTCCTCAAATCTATCCCCTAGATTAGGAGTTTAGTTACACATAGTTGCAATAAAATAGAAAGCAAGTAATAGGTAAGGAAATCACCTTTGGGCCTCTTTCTTTAGTGCTTGCTCCTTCCTTTCCTTCTTATGCTCCTAGTGCAAAGAGTGGTGGAAGATGATGTATCTAGATAGGTGGGCGTCTAATGGTGAGTGACAAAGGTATTGAGATGTAGAGAATGGTATGAGATGAATGATTTAGGGAAAAAGTCAAGATTTGGTGTTGAGGTTTGGATGGAAAAGGTTAGTTCAAGTTTAAAAAATGGAGGAATTTGAGAGGGGAGTTATTGTGATCCTAGGTTGAAAAAGAGATAGGTAGGAGAGAATAGGATAGATGATTTGTAAAAGTTGTTGAATTTATAGGCTAGGAAAGATAGGGTACAAAATGGGCATGAAATGACAAGATTACCCCTTTCGAATGCCAACACTGGAATTCCTACACTGGAATTCCTACGTTGTCACTAGTTGGCTAACAGCGACACTAAAGGGCAACACTCACACTTGATCGTTTTTCTCTTTGTCGCCATTGTGTAGCCATAGCGACAATTTCCAACGTTGGAACACCAATGCTGGAATTCCTAAGTTGTCGCCACTTGTCCTTCTATGTCGCCATGGCGACCTCATGGCGACATCATGGCGATAATTGTGCTTTGAAAAGCACCTCCCTATCTCCATGGCAACAATGTTTCAGCAAAGGGCGAAAATGCCCTGTTTCATCACCTTGTGCTCCTTTTTGCTCCAAATTCCCCCTCTTCTTCACAAATGCCCTTGAGGCCTAATAAAACCTGAAACACTTGATTTAACAATATTAAATACTGGGAAACGTTCAAGAATCAAGTATAAAGAGACAGGAATGAGGGCCAAAATCGTGCCAATTTTGGCTTGATCAAATACCTGCAAACCTATCTTTGTTCTAGTCCTTGAGCAAAACAATCATAAATCAACCCCCAAAGATATGCATCAAGACATTTCAAAGGTTTTACTAATCATGATCAATATGTGAAACCAAAACAAAGAGATTAAAACAATTATGCAATAGTGAGGACTTATACATATAAGAAAATGTTAAGTAAAGATTAAGAGCATGCCACTCAAGATATGATTGTACGTAATGCGACCTTACATTCAAAATGCCAAAGCTTCAAAGCAAAGGTGTCATTCGGTTTAGAATGTAATTCGTCTTGATAACTAATCCTCATCGGATTCTCTCTTTTCTTCTCTAGGATTCCTAGGTTTCACTCAAAAACCATATGCAATATGAATTCATGTCATGGATTTCTAATTGATTGCACATGATCATTTTTAAAAAGCAATTTCTAGAAATTAGGTCTCATGAATGGAATTTCAAGCCATGAATTAGAAAGAAAATGCATAAACCCAAATTCACAAAGTGGACATCCCTAAAGATCATGAAGGTCTTTCTTTGGGTTGTTATTGGGCCTTAGGTGAATGGTGAAACAAAAAATTGGACAATGGATAACAAAGAACCCAATGATTACACTTAAGGCATACATTCTAATAATGAGTTCCAATTGCTTTCACACATTTGTTCACACCCTTGGCATCCATTGCTTACAAAATTACTTCAATTACACATTCTCTACTCAAACTTTTTATTGAGTAGCTCATTCAATTATTAACCCTCTATCTAGGCCAATTGTGCCCAATTCATAGTTCTCTTTTTATTTTTATTTTTTTTCTTGGCTTTGCCCTTTCTTTTCTTCTCTTTTGCATACATCTTTTTATTTCAATCCTTTTTTTTTTCTTTTGCTTTTGTTTTTCTTTTCATCCACTCTAGCATTTCAATACTCTTTTACACAAATTTACAAGCCTTGGTACATGCATCAACATTTTCTCTTAAAAGAGCTCGCTTCCATATCCTAATGTTGACTTGCTTTTTTGTGTCGTTACCAAATTGCGAATTATCAAAAGAATGTTTATAAATGAATTCTTACGCAATGTGCTCTATGTTTTGAGAGCAAGTAAAGTGGTAAGATAAAGATTCATTCCACAGGGAATTAGAGTAATTAGTTGAATAAATTAACAATTCCTAAACGTAATAAAATAAATCATAAAAATGGATGGTTGTATGGTTTGTCAATCCATCAAACATACATGTAAAATAAACCTAATAAAACTAGTAAAATAGAATGCTCAACAAATCTTGATAAGATATATGTGGGATTAACAATTAACAGAATTGCTAGGGAATTAATTGGATTACAAGTGAATTACAGGAAATGCTTCTCAAGCTACCTTAGTGAGCAAATCTCACAAATGTTAACCAATTGTTTCATAGAATGTGTTTAGACAATTACTATGAAATGCCTAACCAATTAAAGAGGGGGTCACGGTGGGATCGGTTTGTTACAATTAACGGTTTAGATTTTCAAGGTTGATGATGCACTTGAACAGCCCAAGCTGCACCAAGGGACCCATTGCATGTTCCGGTTAGGCCAAATTCAAAGAGGCACTCAATGGCCTGATTCAAGACACTTGAGCTGATTCTAAATTGTTGAAGTTCAAGATAAGCCCACATGAAGACCAAGGCTTAATTAACGCCATCAAGGCAATGGATTGGGCCGAATAAGAGAAAACTTGGGCGTGAAGCACAAATTGGGCGTGTGGCACAAGTTTGGAGGAGATTCAATTTCAGCTGATTTGTTTCTTTTTTATTTAGTTTTCAAAGAATAATGAGTTGATTTGTTTCCCAAATTAAGGGGCTGATTTGCTTCCTAATTTAACCTTCCAAATAGGAAGCAAGTCAATAGTTGCTTGTTTTAGTGTTTATTTTCTTTCCCGTTTGTAAGGCAATTATTGCCCTTTTAGTTTTCGTTTTGTAAGGCCTTAATGGCTGAATTTCTTGTTTCCTTTTTTTGAGTTTGGCGTGTAGCCTTTCTTGTCTTTTAGGGTTTTAGTTTAAAAGGAACCAACTTATGTAATTTTCGGTAGACTTGAATTATAATGAAAATTGAGAGAATTTTCTCTTTTGTTCTTGAGAACTGATTGGAACTTATCAGATTTTCTTTGTGGCGTTCTTCCTTGACTTATCAATCAAGTATTCCATCCTTGATTGTGGCGTCTTCCTTATTCCAAGGTTCACATCTCGATATAGGTGTTGGGTCACGGTTTCCATCTGAACCAGAGATTAGAACGATCCTAGGCATCAACCTTGTTACAATCGAAGAGGTTCGTATCACCAAGCCCAATGTGAATTCAGCCTACAAAAGCATTATGGAGTCCAATGAAGCTACACCAAGCCATTTTGGGTTAATGGTCCATGAAGTACTTAGGGCCCAAAAATTAGTCTTTGACCAGCCCACTATTTGTTTTAATATTTCTATTAGCTATATAGTTAACTAAAAGCATTGAATCTGGTCTTTCTCATTTGTTGTGCCGTTGGAAGTTGTATTTGCTTTTTGGAAGTTGTTTTATTTTCTTTCCCATGCCTAGAGGAATGTTCCAAGGCTAGACATTTATTTCTCTTATATTTCCCATGCTTGGAGGGTTGTTCCAAGTTTAAATACCCTATTTTTGGATTGTAGTGCAGCTTGATTATTATTCGGACTTCAAAACTTAATCTCTATGATTATCTCTTAGTTTCTCTTGGGAGGATTCCTTTGAGTGGTGAGCTAAACTCTATTTCTTATCTTTAAGGTGGTGTTACTTATCCTTAAAGTGGTGAACTTCCTTGTGACTTACCTTTTCAGTTTCTAAAATGGTAACATATGGTATCAAAGCCCCTGTTCATGTTATCATTTGTATTTAACAATTCAAGTTCTTGTGTTACATCATGGCAAGGTTTGGTAATCATATTCCTCCAGATGTTCAAGTCAAGAATGACTATCAGCGTGATATGGAGATTGCAGAATTGAAGAAGACAGTTGAGATGTTGCAAAAATGATTGGAATAGCAGCAAAATAATGACCAACCTAGAAGAAATCAACATGAAGCACGTGGGGAGGAGGAAGATCATAATCCCTTTGGCATTGATGATTATTCTAGTGATGAAGATCTTAACAACCGAAGGCAAATAAGGAAACCAAGGAGTCATGAAGGTGATATGAAGGTTGAAGTTCCAGAATTTGATGGAAAAATGCAAGGTGATGCCTTTTTAGATTGGTTATACACTGTTGAAAGAATTTTTAAATTTAAAGAGTTTTCTGAGGAAAGAAGGTGAAGTTAGTTGCTATTAGACTGAAGGGTTATGCTTCACTTTGGTGGGAGAATTTGAAGAAGTGAAGGAATAGAGAAGAAATGAGGCCTATTCAGACTTGGGAGAAAATGAAGCGGGAGTTAAAGAAGAGATTTCTCTGTGAAAATTATAGACAAGAAATTTACAACAAGTTCTATAATTTTAAACAATACAATCTATCCGTGGAGTAGTATATAAGAGAATTTGAGTATTTGATGCTCAGATATGATATTAGAGAACCGGATGAGCAAACCATTGCACAATCCTTGGGTGGCTTAAAAAAGGAGTTTGCTAATGTAATTAGATTGCAACCATTTTGGACTTTTAATGATGTTAGAAAACTTGCTATCACTGTTGAACAGCATCAAACGAAGTACTCACCCAAAACAGCCCCTAAAGCAATTTCTTCTAACCAGGGGGGTGTTGCTCTTGGTTCCAACAAACCTCTTGTCTAAGGTGCAACCACAAGTCAGAATGAAGTCAAAAGAGATGGAAATACAGTGCAAAGATCAAGCAATCCCAATTCTGCCCGAAAGTGTTATAAGTGCCAAGGGTATGGTCACATTGCTTCTGAATGTCCCAATCAAAGGGTGGTAACCATTATGGAGGATGTGATTGAAGAAGAAGAGGAGGAAGTGACCCAAGAAAAAGGGGAAACTGAAGAAATCATTGAATATGCAGATGAAGGAGAAGTTTCGGTGATTTGGAGGAGCCTTAATATGATTCAAGAAAATGAAGAATCATGGCTGCAAGATAACATTTTCCCCTCAAAATGCACTAGCCATGGAAAAGTTTATAATGTGATCATTGATAGTGGAAGCTGTACTAATGTGGTGGCCGAGGAGATGGTGACTAAACTGAAGTTGAAAACTGAACCTCATCCTCAACCATATAAAATTCAATGTTTTCAAAAGAGCATTGGATTGAAAATTACAAAGAAATGCTTGGTTTCTTTCTCTATTGGTAAAAACTACGAAAATGAAGTCTGGTGTAATGTTGCACCAATGGATGCATGCCACATGTTACTTAGAAGACCATGGCAGTATGATCGGAAGGTTTCTCATGATGGATTTCAAAATACACATTATTTCACCAAATGTGGTGTTCGGATTGTGTTGGCACCTATGAAACTAGAATTGAAAGTTCCTAAGGAGATTGAGAATTCTTTTCTAACAGGTACACAACTAGAGTTTGCTTTGACTAATCGAGATGAGATTTATGCTCTCTTGGTTGTGGATTATATGGATACTCAACAAACGGCCTTTCATGATCTATTGCTTCCACTATTGGAGGAGTTCAAGGATCTGGTGCCTGATGAGCTTCCAATTGCTTTACCTCCAATGAGGAGTATTCAACACCACATTGATCTTGTTCCGGGTTCTGCACTTCCTACCAAGGTTGCTTATTGGATGAACCCAATGCAACAAGTTGAGTTACAAAGGCAGGTTGATGAACTTATAGCTTAAGGTTTGATTCGTGAGAGCATGAGTCCATGTGCTGTTCCAGCTCTTTTAGTTCCAAGGAAGGATAGGATTTGGTGCATCTATGTTAATAGTAGAGCCATCAACAAGATCACTATCAAGTACCGGTTTCCTATTCCAATGCTGGATGACTTACTCGATCAACTTCATGGAGCTGAGATGTTTTCCAAGATCGATCTTCATAGTGGCTATCACCAGATAAGAATGAGAGAAGGAGATGAATGGAAGACAGCTTTCAAAACTGTAAAAGGGCTTTATGAATGGCTTATGATGCCATTTGAGCTTTCTAATGCCCCAAGTACTTACATGAGGCTTATGACACATATCCTTAATCCTTTCTTAGGAAAGTTTGTTGTTTTTTACTTTGATGACATTTTGGTTTATAGTAAATCTATGTAAGAACATGTGGAACACCTAAGAAGTGTTTTCCAAACCTTAAGGAAGCAAAGACTTTTTGCTAACTTGAAAAAGTGTCATTTCTTTATAGATAACCTTGTTTTCTTAGGTTATATGGTTTGTAGTGAAGGTATCAAGATGGACCCGAGCAAGGTGAAAGCTATAGAGAGTTGGCTAGTTCCTAAATCCATTCATGATGTAAGAAGCTTCCATGGAATGATCTCTTTTTACAGGAGGTTCATTAAGCATTTCAGCACTCTAGTAGCCCCTATCACCGAATGCATCAAATGAGGAACTTTCAAATGGACTAAGGAGGCCCAAGACAGCTTTGAATATGTCAAAAGGAAGATGACCACAGCCCCAGTTCTAACACTTCCACATTTCAACAAAGTATTTGAAGTGGATTGTGAATATGTCAAAAAAAAAAAGATAACCACAGCCCCGGTTCTAACACTTCTAGATTTCAACAAAGTATTTGAAGTGGATTGTGATGCGTCCAATGTGGGAGTTGGAGCTGTTCTTAGTCAAGAAGGATGACCCATTGCTTTCGTTAGTGAGAATTGAATGATGCAAAGAGGAAGTATTCAACATATGACGAAGAGTTCTATGCCATCATCCGAGCTCTAAGTCATTGGAGTCATTATGATATGAACCTTACCAAGAGTAGTGAGACCCGGAACCAATATATGGCAACGAAGGATCGTTTTCTAATTCAAGTTTATAAACAAAGAAAATAATAGGACCGCGACCCGTTATCTATATTGAGATAAGAACCAATGGTATCAAGAAGGTTGTAGACGCCACACTCAAGAACAAGAAAGAAGGTGAGTGATAAGTCAAGTTTGAACGCCACAAGGTATAACCCTTGATAAGTTCATAGTTCAATGAAGAACCAAGAGAAAACGTTCTCTCAAATAATATTATTCCATTCAAAGTCTGCTGAATAATACATCAATGAGTCCCTTAAATACTAAGATATCTAAGACCTAAATGGGAACAAATATTCGGCAATTAAATGCCTTAGAATCTGAAAACTAAATTGGGCAAAATTAGCCTTACAAACGGAAAGAAAATAAAACTAAAACAAGCAACTAATTGACTTGCTCCATATTTGGAAGGCTAACATTTGGAAGTAAATCAGCCCCATAATTTTGGAAACAAATCAACCATTATTCTTTGCAAACTAAAAAGGAAAAACTGAAATTGAATCTTTTCTAACCCTAACTTGTACCACACGCAAGTATGCTGTAATTAGGACTCCTCCAACCCACACGGAATTAAGCTGAAATTCGGACTCCTTAGCTCAAGTCATCGCGCAACAAGCTAGATGTCCAAATTGGGGCTTGTTTTGATTTGTTACGGAGGACGGAATCTTCATAACATCTGTAGGGCTCGTCTTGGGCTTTCCAGAAATATATTATAATAGATGATCCGACCCCATATGCCCTCTGTAGAGGTCTACAAAGTTCAGCCCGGATTTGGTCTTCATGTGGGCCGAACTTGTACTTCAGCAACTCAGAATCAATTATCATTAAATGCTTATTTGATCCTCTTGGCCCTTGCAATTGGCCCAACTGGAACATGCAATTGATCCTTTGGTGATGCTTCTTGATTCTCATCACATTACTTGATACCTAAGGAATTTGTTCTCTATTTAGATCATGAAGCCTTGAAGTACTTAAGCACACAATACAAGCTAAGTGCATGGCATGCAAAATGGGTAGAACTCCTTCAAACCTTTCAATTTGTTCTAAAACATAAATGATGAGAATAAGGGAGCTGAAGTGCCAAGGGACCCATTGCATGTTCCGGTTGGGCCAATAACAAGGGCAAGGGCTAAGAGATTCAAAGAGGCACTTAATGGCCTGATTCAAGACACTTGGGCTGATTCTGAAGTGTTGAAGACCAAGATGAGCCCACATGAAGATCAAGTGCTTATTAACGTCATTAAGGTCATTGATTGGGCCGAATAAGAGAATATTTGGGCATGTGGCAGAGGCTTAGGCGTGGAGCACAAGCTGGAGAACATTCAATTTCAGATTTCCCTTTTAGTTTCTAAATAATATTGGGTTGATTTGTTTTCCGAAATTAAGAGGCTGATTTCCTTCCAAAATTAGGCTTCCAATTAGGAAATAAGTCAATAGTTGCTTGTTTTAGTTTGTTTTATTTTCTTTCCCGTTTTGTAAGGCCTTAATGGCCGAAATATTTGTTTCCTTGTTGAGTTAGGCGTGTAGCCTACCTTGTCTTCTAGGGTTTTAGTTTAAAAGGAACCAACTTGTGTTTTTTTCATTAGTTTTGAATTTTTAATAAAAGTTGAGAGAATTTTCTCTTTTGTTCTTTGAGAACTGATTGGAACTTATCAGATTTTCTCTGTGGCGTTCCTCCCTGACTTATCAATCAAGTATTCCATCCTTGATTGTGGCGTCTTCCTTATACCAAGGTTCACATCTCGCTATAGGTGTTGGGTCGCGGTCTCCATCCGAACCAGAGGTTAGAACGATCCTAGGCATCATCCTTGTTACAATCGACGAGGTTCGTATCAATAAATATGGACAATTTAATAAGGTAGCTGATGCATTGAGTAAGAGACATACTTTGTTGAATACTATGCAATCTGTGGTGGTTGATTTTAAGATTGTGAAAACCCTTTATGAAGATGATTCGGATTTTGGCAGTCTTTAAAAAGATTGTTTAAATGGACCAAAGAATCAATTCTTTATGCATGATGATTATCTATTCGGGGGCAAACAACTTTGTATTCCAAATTGCTCACTTAGAGAAGCCATAATTCGAGAGGGTCATGGTGGAGGGCTTGCTGGACACTCTGGCCTAGAGAAAACATTGATCATGGTGCAAGAAAAATTCTATTGGCCTAAGCTTGTACAAGATGTTGAGAAGATTGTGAAGAAATGTGTTACTTGTCACAAAGCAAAGATGCATGGGAGCAATGCTGGAGTATACACTCCTCTTCCAATTCCAACGACACCATGGGAAGATGTAAGTGTGGACTTTATTGTGGGATTGCCAAAAACTCAAAGTGGTAAAGATGCAGCTATGGTAGTGGTAGACAAATTCTCTAAAATGACTCATTTTGTTCCTTACAACAAGACTTCAGATGATACTCATATTGCTGACCTCTACTTCAAGGAAATTGTTAAGCTCCAAAGCATTCCAAAAACAATTATCTCTGACAGAGATTCAAAATTTCTAAGCCATTCTTAGAGAACTTTTTGGAAGAAGTTGGGAACTAAGCTCCAATTCAATTTTTCTCACCACCCACAAACCGATGGACAAACTAAAGTTGTTAACAGATCTTTGGGAGCTATGCTTAGAAACTTGGTGAAGAAGAATGTTAGAGAATAGGAAAGCTTGCTTTCCCATGCCGAGTTTGCTTACAATCATTCTACAAGTCAAACTACCGGTTGTTCTCTTTTTGAAGCTATTTTTGGTATTAATCTTATTGGCCCTTTGGATTTATTTCCTATTCACTCAGATGAAATTCACGATGCAATCTTTGCTATGATGCTGCTTCTGCCCCTGGGCCGGATGGGTTTTCTGGTAGATTTTGTCAAAGATGTTGGGATGTTGTAGGTAGTGACGTGGTCCTCGTAGTTCAGGATTTTTTCATCACTGGAGTTATTTTCCTGAGTCTCAATTCTAGTTTCATTGTTCTTCTTCCGAAGCTGAGGGAATCAATTTCGGTTGATCAGTTTCGACCGATTGTTCTTAGTAACTTTCATTTTAAAATTTCTTCAAAGATTTTGGCTGATCGTTTAGCTCGAGTTGCCTCCAGGATTATTTCTCCTTAGCAGTTCGGATTCATTCGAGACCGGCATATCGAGGATTGTATTGCTTTGGCTTCTGACTGTGTAAATGTGTTGCAGAAGAAGTGCTATAGGGGTAACTTGGCCATGAAGATTTATATCCATCAGGCTTTTGACACCTTGGATTGGTCTTTCCTTTGCAGAGTGCTTCAGGCTTTTGTGTTATCTTCTATTTTTGTGGATTGGATGGACAGTATTCTTTGTTCGTCTAGGCTTTCAGTTCTTTTGAATGGGGTCCCAGAGGGATAATTTGGTTGCTCTAGAGGGGTTCGTCAGGGAGATCCGCTCTCTCCACTTTTGTTTGGTATTGCAGAGGACTTCCTTAGTAGATTATTAACGAGGTTGGTGGGTTCTTCTCAGATTCTACCGATTTCTTCCCCCAATGGGTTTTTTGGCTCCAACTCATTTGCTCTATGGAGATGATGTTTTGATCTTTTGTAGAGGCACTCAAAAGAATCTAAAGAATATCATGGGTGCTTTTAGAGATTATGGTGATATTTCAAGCCAGTTGGTTAACTGGGGTAAGTCTTCGATTTATTTCGGATCTTCTATCTCTCCCCCTTGGATTGGTAGTTTACAGTCTCTGGTTGGTATGCAGATTGTGCATCTTCCATTTTCTTATTTGGGAGTCCCTTTGTTTCGGGGTAAGCCTCGAAAAGCAGTGTTACGACCTATTGCGGATAAGATCTTGTCTAAATTCGCTAAATGGAAGGGCAAGTCCCTCTTTCTGGTTGGTCATGCTACTCTAATTAGATCGGTCATCACTGGTTCATTTGTGCACTCTTTCATGATTTACAAGTGGCCTTCTTCTTTACTGTCACTAATTAACCGCAAGTTGAGAAACTTTTTATGGACTGGTTCCTGTGAGGAGACTAAGTTGGTTCGGGTTGCTTGGGATCATTGTTGTAGGCCTTACTCATAGGGTGGTCTTGGACTGAAAGATATTGGATTGCTGAATGACTCTCTGTTGCAAAAATTCACTTGGAAGTTTATGACCTCTGATGGTTTTGCTTTCTCTTTTCTTCGGGAGAGGTATCTCAGGCATTTGCAGAAGCCTCATGGAGGGTATGTCACCTCCTCAATTTGGTCTTCTCTTCAGTCAAATTATAGTTCCCTTCTTAAGGAAAGTATCTGGCTGATTGGCGAGAACTCTCAAAGGGACTTTTGGCGGGATAATTGGTTGGGGTTCCCATTTTGGACCTTTTATGGATTCCTAATTATTTAGCTAATCCGCTCCGGGCGAGAGTCTCGGATTTTATTCATCAGGGTAGATAGGTGCTGGACGATTGTTTTCGAGCGTGCTTCCTGGTTCTGTGTTTTCGGATTAATCGTATTGCAATTTCTCCTATTGTGGATTCTCTGGTTTGGGCTAATTCTCGGGATGGTCATGTTTTTCTTACAAGGCTGCTTATTCCCAGTTTCTCCGTGATATTCCTCAGGTTGTTTGGTGGAGAGATGTTTGGTCCCGTTTTATTCCCCCCTCTCACTCAGCTTTGACCTGGCGTTTGATGTTGAACAGGCATCCTACTGAGGATCGCCTTTGCAGGTCTAGGTTCCAGTTGGCTTCTTGTTGCAGTATTTATGGGTTTAGTAGTGAATCTACAGATCATCTTTTTCTTTATTGTCCCCTAGCGGTTGCTCTTTGGGAGGTAGTTTTCTCGGCTTTCCAGCAATGTGTCTCTACCAAAACTTGGCAATCCTTCTTCTTGCAGGCCATGTCGGTTTCCTTTAGTGAGCAAGTCAGATTTTGTGGAAAGTGGCTATCCATGCAGTGATATGTGGGGTGTGGACTTTAGATCCGTCCTTTCTTTGGTTTGGTGTGCGGTTTTAGAGGCTAATCGCTTAGAGATTGGTTGTATGCGTAATTGTATGGACAACCTTTTGATTCTTCGTCGATTTGGTCTTTAGGGTCGCCCTTCTAAAGCCCCGTTAATAAAGAGTGTGGTTTGGTCTCCTCCAGCCCCCGGTTGGATCAAAGTGAATACTGATGGCGCTGCTATGGGCTCTCCGGGGGTTGGTGGTTGTGGTGGTATCTTTCGGAATTGTAGAGCCTTTGTGAAGGGTTGCTTTGCTATTCCTCTTGGTCAGGTTTTCGCTTTTAAGGCCGAGGTACTGGCGGCCTCATTGGCTATTAATTTTGCTTGGAAGTATGGGTGGCATCGAATCTGGCTTGAGAGTGATTCTACTTATGTGGTTCAACTTCTTTCTTCTTGTTCTGAGTTGGTTCCTTGGAGGGTTCGTCAAGCGTGGTAGCGCTGCATCTTCCAAATCTCGCATATGGATTTTTAGGTTTCACATATTTTTAGAGAGGGGAATCAAGTTGCAGATACGTTTTCTAAGCATGCTTTGGAGCTTCATGTTGATTGTTGGTGGTTCTCTGCCCCGCTGTTCTGTTCTTCTTTAGTTGGCAATGACTGTATGGGTCGCAAGTCTTTTCGTTTTTCTTGATGTTTTCATTTTCTTTTTGGTGTGGCCTGCGTGCCTCTTTTTGTTTGGGGTTGTTTTCCCTAGCAATTTGTGCTTTGTTGCTTTTTGTCACTTTTTACTTTCTTTTATCTCTTTTATATATGGATACTGTCTAGGGGTTTTTCAGCATATGATCATTTGTGATGCTTTTTCCCCTTAGATTAGTCCAATTTTATTAAAAAAAAACTAATGATCAATTTAGTGGGGAGGCTGATGAAAGAGCTAAATTTGTCAAGAAGATTCATGAGCAAGTCAGAGAAAAGATCTTAAAGCAAACTGAAAAGTATAAGAAGCAAGCTGATAAGCATCGAAAGAAAGTTGTGTTTAAAGAAGGAGATCTGGTGTAGATTCATTTAAGAAAGGAAAGGTTTCCAAACAGAAAGTTTGTAAAACTTCAACCCCGAACTGATGGACCTTTCAAGATTGTTAAGAAGATTAATGACAATGCATATAAGGTAGAGCTTCCTAGTTATTATAGAGTTTCAGCGAGATTCAATGTTTCAGATCTTTCTCCATATGAAAATGATGGGCCACTAAACTCGAGGATGAGTCCTTCTCAACTAGGGGAGAATGATGCACTTGAACAGCCCAAGCCCGATATGAATTCAGCCTACAAAAGCATTATGGAGACCAATGAAGTTACACCAACCCATTTTGGGTTAATGGTCCGTGAAGTACTTAAGGCCCAAAAATTAGTCTTTGACCAGCCCACTATTTGTTTTTATATTTCTATTAGCCATATAGTTAACTAAAAGCATTGAATATGGTCTTTCTCATTTGTTGTGCCATTGGAAGTTGTATTTGCTTTTGGAAGTTGTTTTATTTTCTTTCCCATGCCTGGAGGAATGTTCCAAGGCTAGACATTTATTTCTCTTATATTTCCCATGCTTGGAGGGTTGTTCCAAGTTTAAATACCCTATTTTTGGATTGTAATGCAGCTTGATTATTATTCGGACTTCAAAACTTAATCTCTATGATTATCTCTTAGTTTCTTATCTCTTGGGAGAATTCCTTTGAGTGGTGAGCTAAACTCTATTTCTTATCTTTAAGGTGGTGTTACTTATCCTTAAAGTGGTGAACTTCCTTGTGACTTACCTTTTCAGTTTCTGAAACGGTATCAGTTGATATACCCTCCGACAATCTATCCTAGTCACTATGTTCTCAATCCATCAAGGCTGTCAATCCAATCAAGATTATATAACATATTATCCTAAACAAGAGTATAATCAACTAGTAGGTATATATGTCAATTATATAATGCATAGAATCTAATTATAAAATGAATAGATCAGAAATAGAGATTAAAATATATTAAAGCTTAAGCAAAACCCAATCCAAATGTTCTCACATCAAAACCCTAGAAAGGGGATTTAATTGCATTTATTACAATCAAAGGGAAGGCAAGTAAAAGATTAGGAAATCACCCTTGGGCCTTCTTTTGTTAGCTTGGTCATTTCCTATACTCCTTGTGCAAAGAGTGGATGATGAGGATGTGTCTAGATAGGTGGAGTCAAATGGGAAATGACTAAGGAGATATGTGGAGAAAATGGGAAGAAATGAATGATTAGGGGAAGGTAATTTAGATGTTAAGTTTGGGTAGAAGAGAAATGGTGAGATAAGGAATGGTGGAGAAAGGAGATTTCTTGGTGGTCAAGAGTTGTTCAAAAGAGGAAAATAGTGATGTATTTATAAGGTTTTCAAATTATGTCTCAGGTGGCAAATTACCAAAACACCCGTTACCATGGCAAATTACCATTTAGTCCTCAACATGGTGCATTTTGTAATTTGCACACCCAATAAGAGTTTGACAGAGATGGTGGTCGATATTTTGGTTCATGGTGACACTGGAGGAGACGCAAATGGAGACTTAACTTGGCCAAAAACAACTCCTTATCGCCAAGGTGACATCGGAATGCAAACCTTTACATTGATTTACGCGGTTTAGGAAGTGGTGACACAAAGTGGCGAGGGAGGCGTGATTGGGACTTGGATTCTAGTCGATTGGAGAACTGGAAGGTCAACGACTGGATAGTAGTTAATGTGGCCGTGATTTTGGGCAGAAAATTGACCAACGGTAGGTCGAAAATCGGCATTGAACGGCGACGACGCAAGCTAGGGTTTGGAGAGGCTTGCGTCCATGGCTGCACACGTGAGGAGGAAGAAGATGAACAGGGTTGGGGTGCATTTAGCACTACACAGGGATACATACAGCAGCTGCAGCTAGTCTTTTATAAGGGGTGTAATTAGAACAAGACAAGGGTGCAACTGGACTTCACTAGATCAGGTTGATGGGTTAGCGTTTAGGCCTTGCGTGTCTGGCCAGGCTTGGTTTGTTCTTCTTTATTGAAACACACTGTTCCAATAACGCTAAGGAGCTTGGCTATTTGTCTTGGGCCTGTTGACTTGGGCCTACTGATTGCCTTTGGGGTGCATTAAGAACAGGGCTGGGGTGCACTTAGGTCATGCTTCTCTTGTCTTTAATTGGGGTGCATTTAGCAGTGGTGTGTGCTGCACTTAGAGGCCCAAGGTCAGCCATCAGCCAAAACGTGCCGTTTAACTAGATGACGTGGTGCTGTCTTGATGTGTTGCCTAGCAATTTACGGAAAGTACCCCTAATCTCTTATAAAATCACACTAACTTCAATCGTCCTTCAATAATTGCACTTTAGCCCCTATTTCACCAAAATAACTTCAATGCCCTCGAACTCTGTAAATACTTGAAAACACTTAATTTACACTATTAAATCATGGGATATTGTCTGAGAATCAAGCAAAATGAGAAGGAAATGAGGGCTAAAATCATATCAATTTTGGTTCGATCACCTAAGCCTTAGCAAAATCATTTGGTCAAGGTAAGTTAATTATGTAGGCTATATGGTTCATTTTAGATGTGGTTCAAAAATGAAAAGCTTAAGATGTGTTTTGGCTTCAAAAGGACTTAGGAGCACTCACATTTAGAGGGTATGTAAGTATTTAAGCCAATTTACGGTTTTTCACATGCATTGCCTAAAGTCATTTCTAAAGCTTTATCCACAAGCAAATCAAAGCATCCACAAGCAGTCCATAATATTCCATGTCATGCAATATTTAAGTGCAAATAAGACCAATACATGCTTAAAAGAGTGTTTGAGAGTGAGTGTTTAAAGAGTGAATATTTGACAACTCAAAATATGCTTTTTAAGGCTGTGTTTATGATTCTCATGAGAATCTCCACTATTAATTCCTAGCCTTTAAGCAAAATTGATAATTCACCCTAATATTATGAGAAAAAGATTAACGCACTTTGTTCAATGACATTCTAAATGGTATAACGTTAATCTAAACCAAACAATGGCAAAGATGCACAATTCCTCACTACTCATGTAAGGCACAATCTCAACAAGCAAAGTATGCTTAAATATGGCATTATCGTAAAAATTTGAAAAATTCGGCTCAAATTTGTAAAACCATGCAAAGTGAGTAAAGTGGTGTTTTGCAAATGTACCCCCAAACCTAAATTAGACATTGTCCTCAATGCTCATGGGAGGCAAAATTTGTCAAAAGGCGCAACCCAACAAATCCAAAGCAAATGATGCATATATGTCCACAAATAATCAATGTATTTCTAAAATTTTGGCAAAGTGCCCTCTCATCCTAACATGCACAAAATCATCTAAAAAGATGCTCAATCACGATTGGCATATTCCTCAATATTCCTATCATTCAAAAATCATCAATTAAGCACATTTATCCCAAATCTACTACCAAAATTCACCTTACACCCTTATTCTAAGCAAGAATGAAAAAAAGATTAAAGAATTAAAAAATTTAAACTAAAAATGAAATGTACCTAAGTGGGTTGCCTCCCACCAAGCGTTTGATTTAACGTATAGGAAAGACGTGGCATGGTGCTCCCGCACTTCAAAATCAAATGTTGCTTTTCTAAAAAGGATAAGGTTCTCGCCTTTTTTATGAGCACTCTTGGCTTGCTCGTCCCTCTAAGACTTGCAAGTTGTCTTTGTTTCATCCCAAAAGATAAAGAAACCTTTTTTTTAATGCACCAGTAACACAACACGCTTCCTCAAGAAGCAATAGAAAATCTACACGTGCACAAAGCATATTAGAAAGTTCCGGCAAATAAAATTATACTCAATTAAAGCAATTGCCAACAAGAGCCTGAAACACCAATTATTCAAAAGAAATAAACTAATCAACATAAAGCATAAAAATTAAAATGCACAAAAAGAATTTTTCTATATTATGTACTTGTGCTAGGGTTGGCATCAACTAAAGGAGGTTTTATCAAGTTTGGAAATTGGTTCTTTTTCGCAACCCAAACAAGTTGAGTTGACTTCCCCTTTTCTTTTCCTTTGGGTTTAACTTGGTTAGCCAAGTCTTTTCTCACCCAAATTTGCTTAACTCTAGGAGGATATTTTCTATTCCTCGGCCCTCTCAATTTTTTATGCTTATGAAATTTAAAACAATGAGCTTTTAAGTGCCCTTTTTGCAAACAAAAATAGCAAGTAGGAGGATGGTTAAGAAAACTCCCTCTTGGTTGGTGACTATGTGGCCTTTGATATTGCTTTATTTGTAGTGCTTTGACCTCTTTCTCCACCTTGTCTAGATTGACAAAATGTAGTCACACTCTTTGAGCTATTTAGAGGGCATCATCCTTCCTATCAAGTGCTTTCGTCGTTTCTTCCAAAGCATTTGCCTTTCGCTCCACTTCTATAAGCATCTTTCTTGTCTTCCTTGCATATTCTTCTTCAAATTCTTCACATAGCCTTGCAAGGTCTTTGAATTCCTTCGATGCGGAATTCATCTCAACTTCAAGTCTCCCAACTTGTATTTCCAACTCCTTGTTCTTGTTGGAGACCTCTCTTACCTTCCTCCAAAAAGTACCATTCTCCTCTTTAAGCATGTTTACTTCAAGAGTGAGCTTCTTGTTTAGAGTTTCAAGCTCATCAATCTTCACCTTTCCCAAGGCTTCCCTATCTTCCAACTCCTTCATCACAAGTTGTAACTTCTCTCCAATTCCTCCTTTTCTTGGGAGGTTTCCACTAACTTCTCTTGAAGTAAAGCTAATTTTTCCTCTAACTTCATGCTTCGCTCTTGGTTCCTTGGCAGTTCTTCCTCGATTTCCACACTCTTCTCAAATACTTGTACAAGAGCATGTACACAGTTCCTTGTCCTCCCTTGCTTGGGATTCTCTGACTCTATTGATTGGTCTAGCCGGCTAGTTAACACATGGTTGGACATTTTCATCTCATGTGCTTGTTGTGCGGATTGGAATAACTCTATGGTTTTCCGTTAAGAAGCTTGGTTGTTCTCAATTTCCCGAAAATGATTCTCCATGAAATTTTCCCTCTTATCTTCAATGGAGTTTGATTGGTATGATGAGATGGAGCCATGGTTAATCCACCAATCCGTATTGAAGCTATTCTCATGAGTCTCGTAGCTCGGCCCTTGACATTCCGTGAAGAAATCCATAGAATCCTGAAACAAAAGAAACAAAAACTACCAAAGAAATAAAAAGAACTGAAGAGACTAAAAATAACTAAGAAACTAAAAAATTATTAAAAACTACTAAGAAAAGTTAATTGATTCAACAATCGCTACCAATTCCTAGGTAGCGGCGCCAATTTTTGATGAGGTCATTTTGGTACTCAACAAAATAAGTTTTATGTGTTCATTTTGAAAACCTTTTTTAACCACTAGAAAAACCACTTAAGATATAAAATTAGTAAAGTGGTAAGTAGGATTCGTTCCACAGGGAATTAGAGTAATTAGTTGAATTAATTAGCTAATCTAAATGTGATAAAATAAATCATAGATAAATGGATGGAGTGTATGGTTTGTCAAATCATCAAACATACATATAAAATAAACCTAAGTAAAAATATGGTGACAAGAAAAATAGAATACTCAACAATCTTGATAAGAGTAATGGATGTAAACAATTAATATAGATACTAGGGAATTGATAGATTAGCAAGTGAGTATGGGTAGTGCTTTTTAAGCCACTTTAATGGACCAATCTCTACATGTTAACCGTTTATTTTCTAGGATGTGTTTAGGTCATTACTATGAACCCCAAACATCTTCCCACCACAATGTCTAACCGATTAAGGAAAGAGGGTCATTGTGGGATTGGTTGGTTACAAATCTAGGTTTAGATTAGTGTGGTTGATACACCCTCCACTAATCTATCCTATTTATTGGGTTCTTAATCATACAAGGGTGTCAATCCAAGGATGATTGCATAACATGATATTCTAAACAAGATTGTAATTAACAAGTGGATATATAAGTCAATCACATAGTGAATAGAATCTAATGAATAAATAAATAGAACACATAGAATTCATTACAAAGCTTAAGCAAATACCCATAACCAAATGTTCCTCAAATCTATCCCCTAGATTAGAGGTTTAGTTACACATAGTTGCAATAAAATAGAAAGCAAGTAATAGGTAAGGAAATCACTCTTAGGCCTCCTTCTTTAGTGCTTGCTACTTCCTTTCCTTCTTATGCTCTTAGTGCAAAGAGTGGTGGAAGATGATGTGTCTAGATAGATGGGTGTCTAATGGTGAGTAACAAAGGTATTGGGATGTAGAGAATGGTAAGAGAGGAATTATTTAGGGAAGTAGTCAAGATTTGGTTTTAAGGTTTAGATGGAAAATGTGAGTTCAAGTATAGAAAATGGAGGAATTTGAGAGGGGAGTTATGGTGATCCTAGGTTGAAGAAGAGATAGGTAGGAGAGAATAGGATAGATGATCTGCAAAAGTTGGTGAATTTATAGGCTAGGAAAGCTAGGGTACGAAATGGGCATGAAATGACAAGAATACCCCTCTTGAATGCTAACACTAGAATTCCTACGCTGAAATTCCTACGCTGTCGCCATGAGTGTCACAATTGGCAAACAGCGACACTAAAGGGCGACACTCACACTTGATCATTTTTCTCTTTGTCGCCACTTGTCCTTCTATGTCACCATGGCAACATCTCATGGTGACGCCACCTGATGGATCTCTTCTTGTTTTAATTCTTCTGTCGCCATGGCGACCTCATAGCGACATCATGGCGATAATTGTGCTTTTAAAATCCCTGTCGCCATGGCGATAATGCTTCAGCAAAGGGCGAAAATTCCGTCTCACAACCTTGTGCTCCTTTTTGCACCAAATTCGCCCTCTTCTTCACAAATGCCCTTGAGGCCTAATAAAACCTAAAACACTTGATTTAACAATATTAAATACGGGGAAATGCCCGAGAATCAAGCATTAAAGAGATGGAAATGTGGGCCAAAATCGTACCAATTTTGGCTTGATCACCTTCTACTATGACTAAAAAGCTTTGTCTTATGGTGGCTGTCTATTTTATTTGAAGAGAGCGAAATTGTCGTATTTTTAAAAGCAATAGAAGGCCTAATACAGAGGTTACCCGGACCATTATTGACACTATTCGTAGCCGGCTCTTTTCTATTAATTTGAAGGATTGGCCTCTAATTGCTATGAATTGGAATGTCACCTCTAGATGATACTTGTGTTGTTAGCTGTTTGTTTGCTCTTTCATTTGTGTTTTTTGCTTTGATAAAGCTTTTGTTTAGCTCTTGTTTATGAGCTTGGTTTTTTTGAGCTTTTGTTGAGCTTGTTTTGGGCCTTTGTGCTCTGATTTCTTTGTTTCCCGGGGTATTCCCCTTGTATTTGTACGTTCTTTCCTTTTTCTATGATACTATTTATTTACCCAAAAAAAAAAAAAAACACTCAATCAAGACGGCACAATAATATTTATCTTGTATAATAGAATATAATCTAAGAATATACAAGTAATTAAAAAGATTTCATGTTAAGTAAAACACTAAGATTTCATGTTGTAGTAAACCCATGCATGGATGCATCCTATATAGTCATAAATGATGCTAGATGAACTTAGATGCACATGGAAATGACTTTGAGTGATAAAAGGAGAGTTGTGAATTTTTCTCACTTGAAAAATGTTCTAAGTGAAAAATATGATTTTTGACTCTTAAACTCGACCTACAGACATAGAGGCATAATAGGGTGTCAAAATGAAACTACTGCGTTTTGATAAGTTGACACAAATTTGCTTTGGGTGCTGTATGTAGAGCGACTTGTACATCGCTTACCTGGGACAATGAAGAACATTCTTCATTGTTGCTCTACTAACAATGCTTCTGTAGAACGACCCAACAGCGACAAATCTCTGTTCTTTTCGGGAAATAGAGTGTCGCCGTACAGCGACCAAATAAAATGTATTAGGTCTGTACAACGCTTTGCCTAAAGACCACTAGGTCTCAAATGGACGTTGTTTGAACAGCGCCTTGTACAGCGCTTTAATAGCGCCTCCATCATAAAATTTGCATCCTAAGCCTAACATGATATGGCATTTAACATATAAGATGCAATCAATAAAATATGCAAGAAGAGAAGTCAAGATCATGAATGCACAAAAAATAAAACACACAATATAAAAAGAAGTATAGATATGTATGAGTTGTGTGTGCGTGCAACTAAATCTCTTCAATTGCAAGTAAGCACACGTAATTTTACCTTTGGTATGCTTCTTCTCTTGAGGACTTGAGAGGGCCATTGTTGTGCATGAGCACCAACAATCAAATGCCTAAGCTACCTTTACATCAAACCCCAAATGTGGTTTGTAACCGAAATAAGATAATCAAACTTGAGGAACTTACAATAATAATAATAATAAACATAGCCGATCACATTTTCATTGTTTTTCACTTACAAAAGATAGAAAACGTATTTGTAAAACATTAACAAATATATTTGGAATTTCTCAATAAAGAAAAACCAATTAAAAAAAAAACCAAAGCAGAAAAGAAAAGAGTGCCCACGTCAGCAAAGCACCCATGCCACATGACAACTGCCACCTAGCTAGCATGTATTACCATCAATCTCTAAGAGCATCTCCAAGGTGGCTCCCTAAACCTCCTCCTTAGCTAAAATAGCTAGTGGATATAGTTTTAGAGCACTCCAAGAGGCTCTCTAAATGACTCCTTATTTTAGAGAACCACCAAGAGACTCTTCAAATGTAAGGAGTCATTTCAAGCTCCTTATCTTCTCTTTCTTATTTTTTTAAATATTTTAAAATTGGTTGATCTTCTCTCTCTTATTTTTACAATTTAAAACAAAATAAATTTATTTATATTTTAAATTTTAAAAATATTAAAATATTAATGACTAGTTATAATAGAGAAGATGGTTGGAGTGAGTTGCTAGCAAAAATAATTTTTTAGCTAAAATAGCTACAATTTAGAGAGAATGGTTGGAGTTGCTCTAACACTAGTATCTTAGTCTATCTAAACAATCTTAAACCATCAGCTCTGGTTAACTTAACCATAGTAGGCGGTTACTTTCTAAAATCTTCAAATTTCTCTCTCTAAATGGTCCCCAACCCCCTCAAATTTCAGTACAATGAAACTGAAACCCATTTCCTTATATATATATATATATATATATTTCTCTAAAGTTCACTTCTCGTAAAAAAATCATTTAATCACAAACCCATCACACCACTCTCACACACTCTCTCTTCCTGCTTTGATTCATTTTATCAGAAAATTTGCAGTAGAATAGAAAGAAAAACATTAAAACAACAACATTTGAGCTGTTGTCACATTATATTATATACACTGTTAGTTAATTAACGGTTTCTTTCTCTTTGTTATCTTTTCTCATCCCCATTTTACCCTCTTTCTTGGAATGCAAATTATCTCCTGCTCATTCATTGGAGCGTCGAAATCAATTATTTGAAAACATGATCAGCTGGAAAGATCTGTACACTGTGTTGACGGCGGTGGTTCCGCTGTATGTGGCGATGATTCTGGCGTACGGGTCGGTCCGGTGGTGGAAGATCTTCTCGCCGGACCAGTGCTCCGGCATCAACCGGTTCGTGGCCATCTTCGCAGTCCCGCTCCTGTCGTTCCACTTCATCTCAAGCAACGACCCGTACAGCATGAACTTCCGGTTCATCGCCGCTGACACTCTGCAGAAAATCATCATGCTGTTCGTGCTCGGAATCTGGACCAACTTCACCAAGAATGGTAGCCTGGAATGGATGATCACCATCTTCTCGCTTTCGACGCTGCCAAACACTCTGGTCATGGGAATTCCACTGCTCATCGCCATGTACGGCGAGTACTCTGGCTCTCTCATGGTGCAGGTCAGGGACGAGAAATTTAATTTTAGTCATTATAACTAATTGAAATTATTTTCTTTTGCTTTTTTAAAATCAAAATTATAGAGTTTGGACTCCCGAATTTACTAAACTTGAAATTCTGGTTCACCACTGGTACTTGCAGGTTGTCGTCTTGCAGTGTATCATCTGGTACACGCTTCTTCTCTTCCTTTTCGAGTATCGTGGCGCCAAGATGCTGATCATGGAGCAGTTCCCGGAGACCGCTGCCTCAATTGTGTCTTTCAAGGTGGATTCCGACGTCGTTTCACTCGATGGGAGGGATTTCCTAGAGACCGATGCAGAAATCGGCGACGATGGGAAGCTGCACGTGACGGTCAGGAAGTCAAACGCTTCGAGGCGGTCGCTGGGGGGGCCCTGTTCGCTGCCTGCATTGACTCCGCGACCGTCGAACCTCACCGGAGCTGAAATTTATAGCCTGAGTTCATCGCGGAACCCGACACCGAGAGGCTCCAACTTCAACCACTCCGATTTCTACTCCATGATGGGCGTCCAGGGGTTTCCTGGAGGTCGGTTGTCCAATTTCGGTCCGGCGGATTTGTATTCTGTTCAGTCTTCGAGAGGACCGACGCCGAGACCGTCAAATTTCGAGGAGAATTGTGGCGGCGGCGGGCAGGCTATATCATCTCCTAGATTCGGGTTTTATCCGGCACAGACGATACCGACGTCGTACCCAGCACCGAATCCGGAGTTTTCGGCTGCGCTTCCAAAAACAACAAAAACGGTGCCGAATCATCAACAACAGAGTCAGCTACAGAAACCAGAACAGCAACAAGTGACTGTGAATACTAAAACAAACCACGATGCAAAGGAGCTCCACATGTTTGTTTGGAGCTCCAGCACGTCACCGGTATCGGAGGGAGGTGGGCTCCACGTATTTGGTGGGACCGACTTCGGAGCCTCTGAGCAATCTGGACGGTCTGATCAGGGCGCCAAAGAAATCAGGATGTTGGTCTCTGATCTTCCTCAAAATGGAGAATCCAAAGGTAATATTCAATTAATTATATTAATTCAAATAAATAAAGATAACATTTTTAAAAAATAAATAATTTGTTTATATTTGTGTGTTGCGAAGCAATTCCGCAAAGTGGGGAAGTGGGCGGAGAAGATTTCAGCTTTGCAGGAAGAGAAGGAGAAGATGAAGATAAAGAGAAAGAGGGACCCACTGTTGTTAACAAACTGGGGTCCAGTACAACGGTGGAGATCCAATCCAAGACAACCGATCCCGGAGTGGGAAAGCTAATGCCTCCAGCAAGTGTGATGACACGTCTGATCCTGATCATGGTGTGGCGCAAACTCATCCGCAACCCAAACACATACTCCAGTCTGATTGGCCTTGTCTGGTCCCTAATTGCTTACCGGTAACTTAATCACACAATTAGTTTATTTTAATGATGATTAGTTTATTTTAATGATGATAATAATAATGTTTATTTTTTTTTAGGTGGCATGTGCATATGCCAAAAATAATAGAGAAGTCAATCTCAATACTCTCTGATGCAGGTCTTGGAATGGCTATGTTCAGCTTAGGTAAGTGGTCTAATTCAACTTTCTCCTTCTTCATGGGCTCCATTTACCCTGTAAAAAGTGGCGGCTAATTTGCCAACAGTTTTGGTAGGGCATGTAGTTTGGTAGTGATGTTAATTAAGGCAAAGTATGGGAACACGTTATGGTTGCACAACTCAGAGCCATGCATTTTTCTGATTAAATCTATCAATTTGGATTCATAAATGGATTGATTGACCCGCCGACATGTGGGTCAGGTTTTGCGGTCCAGGGTCAGGTTGGCATCGGCTGTGATAGATGCCTTTTCTGGTCCATGTTAAGACTAGTAGTTGGTTGAGAAATTTAGGTTTTAATTTTTTTATTTGAAGGTCTATTCATGGCTTTGCAACCCAAGATAATTGCTTGCGGCAACTCCGTTGCGGCGTTTGCTATGGCGGTCAGATTCTTGACTGGCCCTGCTGTCATGGCTGCAGCTTCCATTGCTGTTGGCCTCCGCGGTACCCTCCTCCACATCGCCATTGTACAGGTATAAAAATTCGATCCCATCCAATGGTTCCAATAAAATTACTGATGACCCGTCATTTTAATAGTATGAAATTTTTGTATCCAACAGGCTGCTCTTCCTCAAGGAATAGTCCCATTCGTATTCGCAAAAGAGTATAATGTCCATCCAGCAATTCTTAGCACTGCGTAAGTAGTTTAATAATTGTTAAAGGTTATGAAATTATCTTGTTAATGTGTATGACTAAAAGCCTTGAATTGTAATTTATTTTGCAGGGTTATCTTTGGAATGTTGATAGCGTTACCGATTACTCTAGTTTACTACATTGTTCTTGGATTGTGAAGTTTTTTTTCAATTATGTGGAATTTGAAGAGAATTTTCATTGCCTTTACTAGTGTATGAGAGCATTGATTGACGGCACCGGATTATATTATTACACGAAGATTTTCCAGGAGAGAAGCTCCAAAAAATTTGGAGAGGTTTGTTAATCGATAAGTTGATCAAAGTGTATGAGGATCATGCTCCTATTAAGGTCCAAAGCTGTATCCTATTTTTAGAGTTTGAGAGAATCGAAGCAAAGCATGAAGGAGATATTGGAGAGGAAAACATGGTGGTGGGTTAATTAGTGATGAATTATAAAATCTAAATTAATTCTCTTCTTTCTTTCTCTTATATATGCATGTAAAGTTCATGTACACCATTCCAAAACGACAAGCTGAAACGATTAAGAGGAAACAAGGGATTTTCTTTTTTCTTTGGTTTTTTTTTTGTTTTTTTTTTTTTGTTGTTGTTATAATAGATTTAAGGGTTTCATTGATTGTCCGTAGATTCAGCAATTATTTGCGTTTGTCGTTTTTCTATGGCATTGTAATATCTCTAGGGTTTTATGATCAAAAAAGGGGTCATTAGTCATGAAATCTTATTGTTAATACAAATATATATATATATATATTATGATGATGATGATGATATATTTTGGCACTCAGACAAAGACATATCTCTATGTACAGTATATTTTTATAAAAACTTTAACACAAAGAAAGCAAAAAAATTATGGAGAATTTAAAGGTGAGAGTGAGAGTGAGAGTGAGAGTGAAGGATTTTTTAAAGCACACTGTCTTTCTACTTTGTGGGTTTTCGTACTTTTGTATTAGAAGCACTTTTTAGGGCCCTTCTTTTTGGTGAGATGAGAGAAAGAGGAAATAAAAGGAGGGTGAAAGCTGCAGTCAAAAGCAGATGACTTTGCTCTTTTGCTTTTGGCTTTTCGCTTTTGATGGCCCCCACAATCCTAACCTAAATAATCCTACTATCCCTAACCTTCGAAAAACTTGCTTGGGATAGTCTCACCGCAATGTGTCTCACAGTCTCACCGCAATGTGATGAGACAGTTTAATAAAATTTGTTATTTAAATTGAAAATATAAAAATGTATTTTAAAATTCTAATTTAATATAATTTCATTAGACGGTCTCACCCCTATAGTCAGAATATCTCATGATATTTTTTCTCGCCTAACCAATATACTTGTCACTCTAATTAGAGTGGTGGGTGGGGTAGTCAACATTTCTAACTTTTATTTAAATTATTAAAATAAATCCTTGCTTGGCACATTACCAACCACATTATTATTATTATTATTATTATTATTATTATTATTGTAAGTAGAATACTAGTCGGGTGAGAGGCACTGTATCTAAACTAACAAGATTACTGGGATGATCCAAAAATAGAGAGAAAACCAAAAGTAACAATTGGAAATATTAAACTTTCGTTAGTAACCATTTTTAAAACTTTAATTGTTAATAACCACTTTTTTTTAAAAAAATTCAGTGTATATCAATAAATTACCAGAGTACCCCTGAAAATAATTTTTTTTTTTAAACCTCGAAGAAAACATAAAATCGTGACTAAATTGAAATGTCCAAACTTGAAATTGTGACTAAATTGAATTGTCCAAACTTGAAATCTTGACTAAATTGAAATTAGGATTCTATTCTTCCCCTTCTTCTTTTTTGCAGACCACATCTCTGCGATCGCGAAGCACGGAGTCACAGGACGTCGTCGCCATCCCGTCGCCCATCGCGCGTCGCCCATCGCGGCACTATGCTTGACTAACCAACAATGCTCGCGAAGCCAACAGCGCACGGTTCTGTCGCAAGACGCACGCCAGCACTTGGCGACACCTTCATCGGTGCTTGGTGACCCTCAAATCATGCCTATGAGAGAGAGAGAGAGAGAGAGAGAGAGAGAGAGAGAGAGAGAGAGAGAGATCGGGGAGAGAGCAAGACAAAGCTTTTTAGTCATAGTGGAAGAAGAGTTCCCTTTCCAATGAATGGAAATCCAATCAATTAAATCATTCCAGCTGAGCCCAATCCAATTACAACCACACTTGTTCAAGAGTTCAGTCCAAATGGCTTTGCTATACAAACACTCAAAGAAAAGGTGGGCATGAGTTTTGTTCTGAGAATTGCAAAGGACACATGTAGCAATAACTTGAGGATTGTAGCGCTGAACACGGTCCAAGTTAGAAAGCCTCCCTTTAATAGCCAACCAAAGGATGAAACCCATCCTCGGAATATTTTGATGGAACCACACAATGTTCCCTAGTTTAATATTGTGTGGTTCCATCAAAATATTCCGAGGATGGGTTTCATCCTTTGGTTGGCTATTAAAGGGAGGCTTTCTACCTTGAACCATGTTCAGCGCTACAATCCTCAAGTTATTGCTACATGTGTCCTTTGCAATTCTCAGAACGAAACTCATGCCCACATTTTCTTTGAGTGTTTGTATAGCAAAGCCATTTGGATTGAACTCTTGAACAAGTGTGGTTGTAATTAGATTGGTCTCAGCTGGAATGATTTAATTAATTGGATTTCCATTCATTGGAAAGGGAACTCTCCTTCCACTGTGACTAAAAAGCTTTGTCTTGCGGTGGCTGTCTATTTTATTTGGAGAGAGCGTAATTGTCGTATTTTTAAGAGCTCTAGAAGGCCTAATGCAGAGGTTGCCCGGACCATTATTGACACTATTCACAGTCGGCTCTGTTCTATCAATTTGAAGGATTGTCCTCTGATTGCTAGGAATTGGAATGTCACCTCTTGATGATCCTTATGTTGTTGGCTGTTTCTTTTGTATTTTTTTTTTGCTTTGTTAAAACTTTTGTTAGCTCTTGTTTTTGAGCTTGTTGTTTTGTGCTTTTGTTGAGCTTATTTTGGGCCTTTATGCTCTGGTTCCTTTGTTTCCTGGGGTATGCCCCTTGTATTTGTACATTCTTCCTTTTTTCTATGATACTATTTATTTACCCAAAAAAAGAGATCGGGGAGAGAGAGAGTAGAGGAGAGAGAAAGAAAAAAGAGAAAAAGAGAGTTTTTTGGGGATGGTTTTTATATGAGGGCTTTCTAGTAATTTCTCAAAAACGTGGTTATTAACAATTAAAATTTTATTTGTGGTTAAAAATGAATTTCCCATAATATATGTGGTCATTTTTAGTAATTTCCACCCAAAAATAAGGGGTCATTTGTTTTTTCCACTTAAGACTTACATTTGTTTTGTTTGTTTGTTTTTTAAAGTAGTTAAACAACTTAAAAAGAAAAGAGTAAGAAATCCTGGCTTTTAACTTAATTCCAAATCACCGTATTACAATTAAAATATTCACTTTCAAGTCTATCATCCCCAAACAAATATATTTTCTAATTTATCTTAATTTAATATGTTGTAGAATTCTTTCTTTTAACATATTTATTATTTTAAACGGCTTTAAGAAAGAGAGAAAGAAAGAAAGAAAGAAAGAAAAAAAAAAAAAAAAAAAAAAAAAAAAACTAACAACTTCTCATACTGAAATCTTCTTAAGATTGAACAATTGAATTTCTTTCCTACCAAATCCTGGTAAGAACTCTTTATTTTATTTTTTTATCTAACTAGTTTGTGGCTTGAAGATGTTATAGAATAATTGTTTACACACACACACACACACACACACACACACACACATACACATAGAGACTGGTGCATATAATATAGGAACCTATTTTTTTTTTATTTTTAAAAAAAGTAATTCAAGAACCTTTTTTTATGTGGAAACAGAAGGAAATGTCTCTTTCTATGTTTGAAAGAGCAAAAATGTTCCCATTTTATTTTTCTTGCATTTTTGTCCCCTAGGGGACATGAAATTCCTGGATTACCCTTTAAAGTGAGATTTTAAATATTGAAACAAATATAACACGGTGTATAAAACTATCTAGAGAGGGGGGGGGGGGGGGGGGTGTGTGAATAGATTTTAGACAGTTCTTACCAATTTTCATGATTAGTCAATATTATGAAAATACCCCTATCTAGTTAAAACAATAAATAAAGTGTAAATGTGCGGAATATTAAATGACACTTGATTTTTGTTACTGGAAAATCATCACTGGGGTGAAATTCCAAATAACGACTTTAAGGGGACCAAGATCAAGGAAGATCCCGGTCGAAGGGGTATCACGTAGTTCGATACTGACGGTGTCCTCAATAATACACATTCGATTTGGATCACAATAAAAAAAAAAAAAAAATAGGCTCTTTATTGATCATCACTTTGCATTACCAGTACATGAGTTGTGTTTTCAGGATTAATAATAAAGTATGGAGATTTGGTGAGCAATCGAGATGGTGGTGATGAACTTGTATGAGTCGATAAGTAGAATTCAACGTAGGGTTTTAGTTGATGATTTTCGGATCTCTTTTATGGTGTATAGCGTGTTGTTTATATAGGTCCCGTTACTTGCCATGCACTTATATATTTTTGGTTTATGGTTTAGCAATTACAGGACCTCCTTCCTTTTAGGAGATAAGCTCAGAGCTTTTGCGTACAGGATCTTGTCTTTCCTTCCTAGGAGGAATCAATCTCGGAAGCAAGTCTTTCCTTCCTAGGAGGATTCTAACAGAGTTGACTTGTTTAAAATAAAACTCTCAGTTGGCGGGAAGGAGTACACCTCTTCTATTTTGACTGAACGGTGGCGTTTCAATAGGTTTTTTATGGAACTTTTAGTCCTGGCATGAGAGTCTTGCTATTTGGTATTTTCTTGCTTGGTGGGTTGATTATATCAGGAGTGGTTCAGTTAGAGCGATACTTGAAGATTTCTCTTGCACTTCATGGTAAGTAATCTCATCTACCTCTCTTGTTTACACGTTCATATGTCTTCCTCCTCCTTAGTTTCTTACTATGTTTCCTTTCTCTTTGTAGTATCTGCTGCCCCAGTGGTAGCGGGATCTCCATCTTCCTCTGGTATGGGGAATCCACCTCTGCCCAATTCTACTTCTCCTGTTCCCTCTCTTTCTACTACAGTCAAAACCGTGCCGGGATCCTCACAAGCTAGAATCGATCCTATTTCTCCTCTTGCTCTAGTAAAGTCATCTACTGGTGTTACCACACCCTCTTTTACTCCAGCGGGGTCGTCTGCTAAGACTCCTGCTCATCTTCTCACTTCTCCTCCAGCGCCCTCAAAGATTAAGGCAATGCTGGCTCGGGCAGCTAAGGCCCGGGGTTCTGGAAGGCAAGCACAGAAGAAAAGCCATAATGTTGCTTCCCCTGTTATGAAGATTTTTTCTGCCTCTCCTTCTCTTGCAGCAGTCTCCAAAGACCATGTCGAGCGTATAGAGAAGGAGGATAATGTGCCTACTTTTGCCTCTCCCGCTAATGTTCCATCTGGATCGGGGTTGGGAGGTGCTATTCTTGACGAAGTCGTATCCTAGTTTATTGCCTCCTACCCTGGAGGAAGCTTGACAAACATGGCAAAGCTTCCCCCTGAAATCCTGGTCGCCAAGGGGGCAGTCTTAGTCGAGGTAAACTTCCATCTTCTCTCTTGTTATCCTTTTCTTCTCTCTGGCAGGTACTAACTCTCTCCCCTTTTTGCAGGGTTTCAAGTTCGCTTTGGCCATAGAGAAGCAGCTGCTGACCCTGAAGGAAGCTTACATCGGGCTCCATGCCAAATTGGAGGACACCCAGCAAGAACTGGTTCAAGCCCAGCAGAGTGTGGCTCCTCTGCTTCAAGCGGCCAAAGAATCTGAAGAAGGTAGGCAGGTTGCCTTGGTGGATATAAGACGCTATGAGCGCTGCCTGGATACTGAAACTGTTAGGTCCTTGCACCACCGAGAAGAGAGGGAGCGCTTGAAGGTAGAGAAGAGGTTGCTGCTGGATGAGAACCAACTCCTGCGGGATACCATAGCAAGCCTGGAGGCTTAGGAGGGCCCTACCTTTGAAAATGGTTACTTTACTGCTTGCTACGAGGTGGCCATAGCTTTGCCACCTCCCTTTGACCTTCAGGCATCCTTGAACTGAGATTGGGATCAGATAATAGAGAAGGCTACCTAGCTAGCAGATGGGGACCAAGAAGCAGAGGTTCCCCCACAGGATGCTGCTCATCCGGGTCAAGGGGCTGGTATAGCTGTGGGGGTCCAGCTAGATGGCGCTGAGGGGGCGGTCCAGAATCCTTCTGTCCAAGAAGAACGAATGGTGGACCCCGTGCTTACTTCAGAAGTGGTCCTGGTGGAGGAAAAGAATGATCCAGATGGATCCGGGGTCCCAATGGTAGGAGGGGCCCGAATGAGTCTGCGGCTATGCATGAGGATGCTGCTACCAGGGAAGATGATCTAGTTAGATCTCAGGTTCTGGCGGTTAAGGGGGCCCAAACTGACGTTGAAGCTGATCCTACAGGGGTAGAAGCAACTGGTCAAGGAGAGCACTCAGATGAGGAGAAAGAAGACCGATTTTGGCTCTCCCTCTTCTCTTTTACTGTGTATATATATTTCTTTTTTGTAGCCCGAAACGGGAGCTGGGCACCCCGTTCTATTAATATAACAACTTTATCTTTAACATTCATACTGTATCTTGATTGCTCTTCTTAACTTAGAAAATTTTTCCAATCATACAAGTTTGTGAAGAGTTGAACCCAAAAATGAATGAGTTACTGTGCCTTGGTAAAGTAGACCAAGATGCTTGATTTTCAGACAATGAACACCCTTGTATTTCGTAATCGTAGAAACTGGCGAGATCTGATACTTATCATGTCCTCCTTAATCAGACTCTCATAAACATGCAATAATATAAGGTATCGAGTATCCTGTTGAGGTAACCTGATACTTATGACAATTTGACTTGATAAGCATCTCAATCCCCTTGAACGCTAGCCTTTTGGAGAAATGGAGAAGTAAGGAATCAGGTATCCTGACAAGATATCTCGATCCTACTGTAAGTATGTCATAGTAAGCAACTTAGGCCACTTTAGCACCAGGCTTCTTGGAGGAGGGTATTCCCCGACCAAGGCAGCAGGAGTGCCATAAGGCTATTTCCTGGTCTTGAGATGGAGAAGTAAGGAATCAGGTACCCCTGAAGAGGTATCCCGATCCTACCGTAAGTCTGTCCTGGTAGGCAACTTAGGCCACTTTAGCACCAGACTTCTTGGAGGAGGGTATTCCCCGACCAAGGCAGCAGGAGCGCCATAAGGCTATGTCCTGGTCTTGAGATGGCAAAGTAAGGAATAAAGTACCCTGATGAGTTATCCTGATCCTACTGTAAGTCTGTCCTGGTAGGCAACTTAGGCCACTTTAGCACTAGGCTTCTTGGAGGAAGGTATTCCCCGAACAAGGTAGCAGGAGCGCTATAAAGCTATTTCCTGGTCTTGAGACGGCGAAGTAAGGAATCAGGTACCCTGATGAGGTATCCCGATCCTACTGTAAGTCTGTCCTGGTAGGTAACTTAGGCCACTTTAGCACCAGGCTTCTTGAAGGAGGGTATTCCCCGACCAAGGCAGCAGGAGCGCCATAAGGCTATTTCCTGGTCTTGAGATGGCGAAGTAAGGAATCAGGTACCTTGATGAGGTATCCCGATCCTACTGTAAGTCTGTCCTGGTAAGCAACTATTATCCGAAAATCGTTAGAAGGACGATAATCCAAATAACCACTTTAAAAGGGTCAAGATCGAGATTGATCCTGGCCGGAGGGGTATCAAGTAGTTCGATACCAACTAGGTCCCTGCCAATGCATGCATAATCAAGAATACGTGAAATCGAATAAGAACTCGTTTTATTGATCACTCTTTTTTAATACATGAATACATCGACCATGAATTTATTAGATCATCACGTTACACAAGGATTTTAGTCGGTAATGAGGGTGATGATGGTGGTGGTGAATCTGTGCCTGTCGATAAGTAGAGTGTAGGGTTTTTTCCCTCTTTTCTTCACCTCTCTCGGCAAATTAGCTGTTATATATATAGAGGTCTTGTTTGCTTGCCATGCACTCCTACAATCTCGGATTAGGGTTTGGCAGTGATGAGAATCAAGAAGCATCACCAAAGGCTCAATTGCATGTTCCAGTTGGGCCAATTGCAAGGGCCAAGAGGTTCAAAGAAGCATTTAATGATAATTGATTCTGAGTTGCTGAAGTACAAGTTCGGCCCACATGAAGACCAAATCCGGGCTAAACTTTGTAGACCTCTACAGAGGGCATATGAGGTCGGATCGTCTACTATAATATGTTTTCGGAAAGCCCAAGATGATCCCTACAGATGTTATGAAGACTCCGTCATCCGTAACAGATCGCAACAGACCCAAAATCAGCCATCTATCTTATTACGCGCAGACTTGAGCTGGACAAGAGCTGGACGCCAAGCAGAACTTCGTGGGCCTCTACAGAAGGCATATGGAGTCGGATCGTCTATTATAATATGTTTTCGGAAAGCCCAAGACAAGCCCTACAGATGTTATGAAGACTTCGTCCTCCGTAACAGATCACAACAAGCCCGAATTTAGACATCTAGATTGTTGCGCGAAGACTTGAGCTGAGGAGTCCGAATTTCAGCTTAATTCCGTGTGGTTGTAGGAGTCCTAATTTCAGCATACTTGTGTGTGGTGCAAGTTAGGGTTAGAGAAGATTTAATTTCAGTTTAGTATTTAGTATTTTGTTCCCTTTTAGGTCTTAGATAGTTTAGTATTTAAGGGACTCATTGATGTATTATTCAAAAAACTTTGAATGGAATAATATTATTTGAGAGAACGTTTTCTCTTGGTTCTTCATTGAACTATGAACTTATCAAGGTTTATACCTTGTGGCATTCAAACTTGACTTATCACTCACCTTCTTCTTGTTCTTGAGTGTGGCGTCTACAACCTTCTTGATACCAATGGTTCTTATCTCCATATAGATAATGGGTCGCGGTCCTTTTTTATTTTCTTTATTTGTAAACTTGAATTAGAAAACGATCCTTCATTACCATATATTGGTTCTGGGTCTCACTACTCTTGGTGAGGTTCATATCAGTTGGTATCAGAGCTTCGGCTTCTAACATCAGGTTTAATCTATCTTTGTTCTTCTTCTTCTTCTTCTTCTTCTTCTTTGATTCCGTTTGAGTTGATCAGATCCGTTACCACAAAAAAAAAAAAAAAAGTTTGATCTGATTCCGATTAAAAAAAAAAAATTGATCAGATCCGTTACAAAAAAAAAAAAAAAAAAAGTTGATCAGATCCGTTACCAAAAAAAAAAAAAAAATTGAACGAAGAGTGAAAAAAGGCAAGAGAGTGCGAGCTCATCAGAGGTTAACAGCTGAAATTGAGTGAAACACGAGTGTGAGTGCCTTCATTATTGAGAGTAAACACGTGAGGGAGTGTTTGTGAGGCTTACCAATTTGTTTTCGCAGGTTAAAGAAAAAAAAAATGTCTGATGATGCACCAGAAAAGTATGATCTCAAACTTTTTTTAAAGTTCTTTGATCAAAAGTTTGATCAGTTGGAGATAAGGTTGGATCAGCAATCGAAGAGGAAGGGTACCACACGAGTTGGGCAACATTCGGGTTCTTCTTCATTATGGGAACCGAATTGGAACGAGAGGGATGACCAACCTAGTTTCAATGCCAAGGCCGAACCTTCCAAAGATCACAAAGATGGAGAGATTTTGGTCGCAAGAAGAACTCTTAGTGCTCAAGTAAAGGAAGATGATGAGGTACAACGTGACAATGTCTTTCACACCCGATGCCATGTTAATGATAAGGTATGTAGCATGATAATTGATGGGGGAAGTTGTACTAATTTGGCTAGCACTAGTTTGGTGGAAAAACTAAATTTGGCCACTTTAAAGCACCCAAAACCTTATAAGCTACAATGGTTGAATGATAGTGAAGAAATCAAGGTGACTAAACAGGTGTTGGTGTCTTTTTCCATTGGAAAGTACAAAGATGAAGTCTTGTGTGATGTGGTACCAATGCATGCGAGCCATATCCTTTTGGGGCGACCATGGCAGTTTGATAGGCGTGCAACTCATGATGGTTACACAAATAGATACTCCTTTGTACTCAATAAAAAGCGAATCACTCTTGTACCCTTAACCCCAATACAAGTTTATGAAGATCAAGTGAGATTAAAAGAAAGAAAAGATGAAAAAAAGGAGAGTGAGAGTTCAAAAGAAAGAGAGACAAAAGAAAGAGAGATTGAAACAGCCAAAAAAAGAAATCTCGGCTGATGAGAAACAAAAAAAAAGACAACAAGTGAACTTCTATGCAAAAAAAAGTGAGATCAAAAAGGCCTTGTTTTCAAATCAGCCAACTTCTTGGCCTAGTGTTCTTGTTTCTCTTTTGCAGGACTTTGGTGAAGTGTCGCAGGCAATCAACAACATTACGGTGAAGATTCGAGGACGAATCCTTTTGAAGAGAGGGGGAATGATGAGAATCAAGAAGCATCACCAAAGGCTCAATTGCATGTTCCAGTTGGGCCAATTGCAAGGGCCAAGAGGTTCAAAGAAGCATTTAATGATAATTGATTATGAGTTGCTGAAGTACAAGTTCGGCCCACATGAAGACCAAATCTGGGCTAAATTTTGTAGACCTCTACAGAGGGCATATGAGGTCGGATCGTCTATTATAATATGTTTTCGGAAAGCCCAAGATGATCCCTACAGATGTTATGAAGACTCCGTCATCCATAACAGATCGCAACAGACCCAAAATCAGCCATCTATCTTATTACGCGCAGACTTGAGCTGGACAAGAGCTGGACGCCAAGCAGAACTTCGTGGGCCTCTACAGAAGGAATATGGAGTCGGATCGTCTATTATAATATGTTTTCGGAAAGCCCAAGACAAGCCCTACAGATGTTATGAAGACTTCGTCCTCCGTAACAGATCACAACAAGCCCGAATTTAGACATCTAGATTGTTGCACGAAGACTTGAGCTGAGGAGTCCGAATTTCAGCTTAATTCCGTGTGGTTGTAGGAGTCCTAATTTCAGCATACTTGTGTGTGGTACAAGTTAGGGTTAGAGAAGATTCAATTTCAGTTTAGTATTTAGTATTTTGTTCCCTTTTAGGTCTTAGATAGTTTAGTATTTAAGGGACTCATTGATGTATTATTCAAAAAACTTTGAATGGAATAATATTATTTGAGAGAACGTTTTCTCTTGGTTCTTCATTGAACTATGAACTTATCAAGGTTTATACCTTGTGGCGTTCAAACTTGACTTATCACTCACCTTCTTCTTGTTCTTGAGTGTTGCGTCTACAACCTTTGTAAGGATTCCCATTATTGATTGGCTTATTTCGTGGACAAACCACAAGTTGGGGTTTGAATTGTAAGGGTAGATTAGGTGATTGAAGACCAACATCGAAGGCCCTTATTCAAGACCTCATGGTGACAAGCACTCAAAGGTATATCTCTAGTGCTTATTTTCTTTGAAGAGATTTAGAAGCACACACACACTTAGCATACTTGTATATGTGTGCATACTCTTCACATGTCACATTACACACTAGCACTTTGTTTGATTATATCTTGTTGTGTGTTTGTTTGTGTCGTGTAATTCGTTTCCCGAATATGTTCGGAAACGTCCGCGCTTGCACGAAAATGTGCTTGGTTTTGCGCGAAGACCGCTCATGGAGAATGCCCTTGGCTTCTCCTTGGTTTCACCATCTTTGGTGAATCGGCGGTTACGATCGGCGGCCTGGCCGCTGAATCGAAACCGCCGATCAGACCTGATGCATTTATTATCTCGGGTCTGATTCCGCGGTTTGATCGGCGGTTACGAAACCGCCGAATGAAACCGTCGAATGAAACCGCTGTTTTCTCCCCTGTTCTCGGGTTGAATTCTGCGGTCATTATCGGCGGCCTGGACGCCGAATGAAACCGCCGAATTAGATATTTTATGTCGGTTTCTTTCTTGGGCTCAATTCTGCGGCCACATTCTGCGGCCCCGACCGTAGAATGAAACCGCCGATTGAGCGTTTCAAGGGCAAAATGGTCTTTTCACATGCCCTGTTCTTGATGACTATAAATATCATACTTTCTCATTTCTCTAACTCAGTTCTCTGACTCTAAAGAACCCTAAACCTCAAAGAGAGAAACTTGAGAGAGAATCATATCAAGAACTCATTTTTACACACTCAAAACCTTTCTCATATGCATCTAAATATCATCTAGCATTTTCTAGCATAGTTAGGATGCTTGCTTGCATGGGTTTTGGTCAACACACATCCTTTGGTATGTTCTTCACTAATCTCATCTAAGTTTAGTGTTTTATTTATCAAAGAAATCTCTTATATTATTTGTATGCTCTTAGAATATATTCTAGATACAAAATAGAGATTGTTGTGTTGACATGTTTGTGTGATGTATTGTGATAGCAACATCTAGGATATTTTATCTATGATTTGCTAAGCTTTATGACATGTCATTTAGCTATTGACATCTAGGATTGCATTAATTGTTATCTAATCATCCTAGATAAGCATCTAAGGTTACCTAGCTTTATTTGCTCATTGAATATCATCATATATTCACATAGGTTGTAATCTCTTCATTGAGAAGTAAGTCTTGCGTGTAGCTTCCGGGATTAGGTTGCTTAGATCGCAAGCAATTGAAGTCTTGTTGTGATAGGCCGGGATTAGGCCGTACACAGGGATTAGGTGGTCACACAAGCAATTGGACTAGGTCCACTTATACCGGGATTAGGTAGGTGTGTTGATTATTGATCGGGATTAGGTTGTAATCATTACACATTTAGTGGATTCGAGGTTCGAGTGTGGCGCACTATACAGCCCGTGGTTTTTCCCGTGAGGGTTTCCACGTAAATATCAAGTGTCATTTATAATTCCGCACCATATTACACTTGTTATTGTTTTGACTAGATTGGGGTATTTTCGTAATATTGACTTAACGCGAAAATTGGGTAATATCGTTAAAATCTATTCACCCCCCCCCCCCCCCCCCCCCCCCCCTCTAGATATATATTAGAACACACCGAGTTATTTGTTTCAATTGGTATCAGAGCGAGTTCCTAGACATACATAGGTGATCCTTGCTCATTTTTGGTGTGTTTTGCATTGTGTATGATTTTTGATTTATTCATACATTTTTGCATTCATCTCATTTGCATTCATCCAAACACTATGAGTGATTTTGGGATGAGCAAAGAGGGAGCGTCGAGCGTGAGGCCACCATTGCTCACCGGCGATAATTACTCCTCATGGAAGGGGAAGATGGAGGCGTACTTATGCCAAATCCATGATAGGGCATGGATGGCGGTTGAAGACGGATACGCACCTCCTATGATGACTCCCACGGGTGGTGGAGAAGAAGTTCTCAAGCCAAAGGCTCAATGGACTAATGAAGAGTTTGAGACTTCTAAGTGGAATAGGAAGGCAATGCATGCCATCCTATGTGCCATGGATGAGAACCAATACAAGTTGGTTCAAATTACTAGGATCGCCAAAGAGGCGTGGGAAATCCTAGAGACAGCTCATGAAGGAACCGAAGTGGTCAAGGATTCAAAACTACAAGTTCTTCAAACTAGTTTTGAGACCATTAGGATGGAAGAGCATGAGCACTTCAATGACTTCCAAGTGAAGTTAATGGACATTGTAAATCAAAGTCATCAACTAGGAGACCCATATTCGGATAGGAGAATCAAGCAGAAGATTATGAGATCTCTCCCCGAAAGGTTTGAACCTAAAGTGACGGCTTTAGAAGAAAATGACTCCTACAAAGATATGAAGCCGAGTGAAGTCATTGGTAGACTTCTAGCCTATGAATCAAGAAAGGCTATCACTTCACCTCCTAAGAAGAAAAAGAATCTAGCCTTGAAAACTTCCAAGGTGGAAAAGGAGGAGGATGACTCAAATGAAGATATGGCACTCATTGTCAAGGGATTCAAGAAGTTCTTGAATCTACAAAAGAGTGGTTATGGCTCAAAAAGGGATAACTTCAAGAAGAAGAAGATCACTATCAAGAATGTCAAGCCAAACCATGAGATATCTTCAAGAGAGAAGATTCAATGCTACGAATGTGGAGGATTCGGGCATATCTCCCTCGATTGTGCTAACTTGAGGGATGGAAGAGAAGGAAAGGAAATGGATGCCACTTCAAATGACTCCTTAAGTGATGAAGAGGTTGTGGCTAAACATTTGGCTCTTGCTAGCTCTCACAAGCGGGACAACAAAGTGAAAATTGTTGAAGAAAATCCCACGAGCTTGAATGATTGTGAGAATAATTATTTTGCCTTTCCGATCTTCTACAATGAAGAAGAGAATGAGAGTCAAGAAGCTATTGACTCTAGTGAAGATAACTCTTCATCTAACTCCACATATGGATATGTGGAGAAAAAGGTTCTAGAAGAATTTCTCATTGAGTTTAAGAACATAGAAAAGAAGACCAAGGAAAAGACTCAAAGATTGAGAGAAGAGAATCTAGACCTTTTAGCTCATAATGACCACTTATATGAACAAGTGGAAAGATCCAAGAAGATTGAAGACAAGCTAAGAGATGAGCTAGCTTTGTCTAAGAGGAATGAAGAGGGGTTGAAGAGGGAGCTTGATGAAGCCAAAGAGTCATTGACTAGGATGGCCACAAGCACCAAGAAGCTTGACAACATGCTTGGTGTTGGAAAGAGCCCTTATGACAAAAGAGGTCTTGGATTTGAAGATAGTGAGGAGTCCTCCACTCCCAACAAGACCGTATTTGTCAAGAGCTTAGGTAACAAAGAGACTTCACACGTGCAAACTCCTAGGAAGAAAATTGATCTAGGACAATGCTCTCATAGTGCTCAAGTGAAGGTAGCTTCAAGAAGACAACCTCAAGCTCAAAAAGTTCCTTTTACTAACTTCCCTCAAGCTCAAATTCATCAAGGGAAGAGACCAATCATGCAAAATCAACCGAGGAAGCAATCAAGTCTTGGTCAACAACAAAGAAGGAGAAATCCTATCCAACTACCAAGACAACCACAAAGACATGGGAAGACTCCTATGCATGCACAAGGACATGGTATGATTTCTAACTTTATCCCTACATGTCATCATTGTGGTATTGATGGTCATATTAGACCAAATTGCTTTCACTACATTAGAATGTGTAGAATTAGAAGCATGATTGAGAAAAAGAAGGCTAGAGCTAGAATGCATGCTCATAGGAAAAATGAGAACTATTTACATGATCCTATGACTTCTAGAACTCTAGAACCTTTGTCCACTAGGAAGAAAAATATATCACCTAGGTGGATAAGAAAAGATGAACCCGCTTGCTACGAGACAAATATGTCTCACATAGGTTCAACCGAGTCCAATGGACTTGGTAGGTCCATAGGACCTCATGACCTTCATTGTTGAAGGGTGGTTGTTGACCCCATATGGGGAACTCAAGCAAAGAGAGTGTTTGCATACTTGATGCATGCAAAATATTTTAAAGATCTTATGCTTCTTTATTGATTGCTTGAGTAAGCTTGGTTGCACATATGTATATAAGTTTTCTATTCAATAAGTGTGAACTTTGCTTTGTTTTCAATCCATGTCATATTTATGTTCAAACATGCATTTTTGGACTAGGAAATTAACATAGGAAGTATGATTTGAATGACCTATAGTTATTTCCATGACATGATGATTCTTAATTGACATGCTAAATGCCATATGAAAAGCATGAAATTCAAATGGCATGCTCAAATGAAAAAGCATGAATTGATGATTGCATAATTCTTAAATGCAAAACTTGTGTGAAAAAGCTTATGAGACTCAAATTGATTAAAGGATCTTGTATCCGGTCAAAGGATTTTAAAATCCAATTGTCTCTCTTTCTTTATTTGTTGAACATGGTTACCATCATACGGATTTCATATCCGGAAAAATCATATAGGGTGCAAAGTCGCTCATGCCATGTTTCGCTTATAAAGTTGGATATAGTGTTTATTAAAATTGTAAATCAATAAAGTCTCTATATCTTTGCTTCTCTCATGACATTGGTGAAATTGGTTTGAATTCTTATTAGAAACCTTTGTCATTTGCTTTGCCAAATACCATTGTATTTTGGACTTGAATGCTACATGTCTTGTATGCAAAGCATTTTTGATTCACACATTTTAATCAAAATAAATCTCCTTATTTCTCTTCAATTAATTGATTAGCATAAAGTGGCTTATTTGACTATGCAAATATCTTGTATGCGGCTACATCTCTTTGCCTTAAGTGACCTTGTTGGGGACTACTCCTTTGCCTATATCATGACAAAAAGGGGGAGTAGAATGTGGTGAGGGGAGATGCTAAATTGTTATAGCAATTGTGCATATTGGAGAGAGTTCATATTGAGGGAGAGTAACCCATTGAGGGGGAGCATTGCATACACATACATGGCATGATGTTGTGTTTAAAAGTTTTATATGCAAATGCTTGTTTTACTTTCACTTGATCCACTCACATACACTTGCTTTGGAAGTGTAATCTAATTGTTTTGAAGGTTTGGTAATTCTACAAGAGATTGAAGACTTGAAGTTTTATTTTCTTATCTCTTTGTGTTTTGTAATGTAGAATATCCCGTAGCTTCAATTATTTTGTGAGGATCAATGTGAGAGGTGGTTTTGTCACGAAATAGCCAAAGGGGGAGATTGTAAGGATTCCCATTATTGATTGGCTTATTTCGTGGACAAACCACAAGTTGGGGTTTGAATTGTAAGGGTAGATTAGGTGATTGAAGACCAACATCGAAGGCCCTTATTCAAGACCTCATGGTGACAAGCACTCAAAGGTATATCTCTAGTGCTTATTTTCTTTGAAGAGATTTAGAAGCACACACACACTTAGCATACTTGTATATGTGTGCATACTCTTCACATGTCACATTACACACTAGCACTTTGTTTGATTATATCTTGTTGTGTGTTTGTTTGTGTCGTGTAATTCGTTTCCCGAATATGTTCGGAAACGTCCGCGCTTGCACGAAAATGTGCTTGGTTTTGCGCGAAGACCGCTCATGGAGAATGCCCTTGGCTTCTCCTTGGTTTCACCATCTTTGGTGAATCGGCGGTTACGATCGGCGGCCTGGCCGCTGAATCGAAACCGCCGATCAGACCTGATGCATTTATTATCTCGGGTCTGATTCCGCGGTTTGATCGGCGGTTACGAAACCGCCGAATGAAACCGCCGTTTTCTCCCCTGTTCTCGGGTTGAATTCTGCGGTCATTATCGGCGGCCTGGACGCCGAATGAAACCGCCGAATTAGATATTTTATGTCGGTTTCTTTCTCGGGCTCAATTCTGCGGCCACATTCTGCGGCCCCGACCGCAGAATGAAACCGCCGATTGAGCGTTTCAAGGGCAAAATGGTCTTTTCACATGCCCTGTTCTTGATGACTATAAATATCATACTTTCTCATTTCTCTAACTCAGTTCTCTGACTCTAAAGAACCCTAAACCTCAAAGAGAGAAACTTGAGAGAGAATCATATCAAGAACTCATTTTTACACACTCAAAACCTTTCTCATATGCATCTAAATATCATCTAGCATTTTCTAGCATAGTTAGGATGCTTGCTTGCATGGGTTTTGGTCAACACACATCCTTTGGTATGTTCTTCACTAATCTCATCTAAGTTTAGTGTTTTATTTATCAAAGAAATCTTTTATATTATTTGTATGCTCTTAGAATATATTCTAGATACAAAATAGAGATTGTTGTGTTGACATGTTTGTGTGATGTATTGTGATAGCAACATCTAGGATATTTTATCTATGATTTGCTAAGCTTTATGACATGTCATTTAGCTATTGACATCTAGGATTGCATTAATTGTTATCTAATCATCCTAGATAAGCATCTAAGGTTACCTAGCTTTATTTGCTCATTGAATATCATCATATATTCACATAGGTTGTAATCTCTTCATTGAGAAGTAAGTCTTGCGTGTAGCTTCCGGGATTAGGTTGCTTAGATCGCAAGCAATTGAAGTCTTGTTGTGATAGGCCGGGATTAGGCCGTACACCGGGATTAGGTGGTCACACAAGCAATTGGACTAGGTCCACTTATACCGGGATTAGGTAGGTGTGTTGATTATTGATCGGGATTAGGTTGTAATCATTACACATTTAGTTGATTCGAGGTTCGAGTGTGGCGCACTATACAGCCCGTGGTTTTTCCCGTGAGGGTTTCCACGTAAATATCAAGTGTCATTTATAATTCCGCACCATATTACACTTGTTATTGTTTTGACTAGATTGGGGTATTTTCGTAATATTGACTTAACGCGAAAATTGGGTAATATCGTTAAAATCTATTCACCACCCCCCCCCCCCCTCTAGATATATATTAGAACACACCGAGTTATTTGTTTCAACCTTCTTGATACCGTTGGTTCTTATCTCCATATAGATAATGGGTCGCGGTCCTTTTTTATTTTCTTTATTTGTAAACTTGAATTAGAAAACGATCCTTCATTACCATATATTGGTTCCGGGTCTCACTACTCTTGGTGAGGTTCATATCAGTTGGTATCAGAGCTTCGGCTTCTAACATCAGGTTTAATCTATCTTTGTTCTTCTTCTTCTTCTTCTTCTTCTTCTTTGATTCCGTTTGAGTTGATCAGATCCGTTACCACAAAAAAAAAAAAAAAAGTTTGATTTGATTCCGATTAAAAAAAAAAAATTGATCAGATCCGTTACAAAAAAAAAAAAAAAGTTGATCAGATCCGTTACCAAAAAATAAAAAAAAATTGAACGAAGAGTGAAAAAAGGCAAGAGAGTGCGAGCTCATCCGAGATTAACAGCTGAAATTGAGTGAAACACGAGTGTGAGTGCCTTCATTATTGAGAGTAAACACGTGAGGGAGTGTTTGTGAGGCTTACCAATTTGTTTTCGCAGGTTAAAGAAAAAAAAAATGTCTGATGATGCACCAGAAAAGTATGATCTCAAACTTTGTTTAAAGTTCTTTGATCAAAAGTTTGATCAGTTGGAGATAAGGTTGGATCAGCAATCGAAGAGGAAGGGTACCACACGAGTTGGGCAACATTCGGGTTCTTCTTCATTATGGGAACCGAATTGGAACGAGAGGGATGACCAACCTAGTTTCAATGCCAAGGCCGAACCTTCCAAAGATCACAAAGATGGAGAGATTTTGGTCGCAAGAAGAACTCTTAGTGCTCAAGTAAAGGAAGATGATGAGGTACAACGTGACAATGTCTTTCACACCCGATGCCATGTTAATGATAAGGTATGTAGCATGATAATTGATGGGGGAAGTTGTACTAATTTGGCTAGCACTAGTTTGGTGGAAAAACTAAATTTGGCCACTTTAAAGCACCCAAAACCTTATAAGCTACAATGGTTGAATGATAGTGAAGAAATCAAGGTGACTAAACAGGTGTTGGTGTCTTTTTCCATTGGAAAGTACAAAGATGAAGTCTTGTGTGATGTGGTACCAATGCATGCGAGCCATATCCTTTTGGGGCGAGCATGGCAGTTTGATAGGCGTGCAACTCATGATGGTTACACAAATAGATACTCCTTTGTACTCAATAAAAAGCGAATCACTCTTGTACCCTTAACCCCAATACAAGTTTATGAAGATCAAGTGAGATTAAAAGAAAGAAAAGATGAAAAAAAAGGAGAGTGAGAGTTCAAAAGAAAGAGAGACAAAAGAAAGAGAGATTGAAACAGCCAAAAAAAGAAATCTCGGCTGATGAGAAACAAAAAAAAAGACAACAAGTGAACTTCTATGCAAAAAAAAGTGAGATCAAAAAGGCCTTGTTTTCAAATCAGCCAACTTCTTGGCCTAGTGTTCTTGTTTCTCTTTTGCAGGACTTTGGTGAAGTGTCGCAGGCAATCAACAACATTACGGTGAAGATTCGAGGACGAATCCTTTTGAAGAGAGGGGGAATGATGAGAATCAAGAAGCATCACCAAAGGCTCAATTGCATGTTTCAGTTGGGCCAATTGCAAGGGCCAAGAGGTTCAAAGAAGCATTTAATGATAATTGATTCTGAGTTGCTGAAGTACAAAAAAAAAAAATAGTATGGGTACTCTTTTTGCAATGAAAAAAAAAAAGAGTTGCTGAAGTACAAGTTCGGCCCACATGAAGACCAAATCCGGGCTAAACTTTGTAGACCTCTACAGAGGGCATATGAGGTCGGATCGTCTATTATAATATGTTTTCGGAAAGCCCAAGATGATCCCTACAGATGTTATGAAGACTCCGTCATCCATAACAGATCGCAACAGACCCAAAATCAGCCATCTATCTTATTACGCGCAGACTTGAGCTGGACAAGAGCTGGACGCCAAGCAGAACTTCGTGGGCCTCTACAGAAGGCATATGGAGTCGGATCGTCTATTATAATATGTTTTCGGAAATCCCAAGACAAGCCCTACAGATGTTATGAAGACTTCGTCCTCCGTAACAGATCACAACAAGCCCGAATTTAGACATCTAGATTGTTGCGCGAAGACTTGAGCTGAGGAGTCCGAATTTCAGCTTAATTCCGTGTGGTTGTAGGAGTCCTAATTTCAGCATACTTGTGTGTGGTACAAGTTAGGGTTAGAGAAGATTTAATTTCAGTTTAGTATTTAGTATTTTGTTCCCTTTTAGGTCTTAGATAGTTTAGTATTTAAGGGACTCATTGATGTATTATTCAAAAAACTTTGAATGGAATAATATTATTTGAGAGAACGTTTTCTCTTGGTTCTTCATTGAACTATGAACTTATCAAGGTTTATACCTTGTGGCGTTCAAACTTGACTTATCACTCACCTTCTTCTTGTTCTTGAGTGTGGCGTCTACAACCTTCTTGATACCGTTGGTTCTTATCTCCATATAGATAATGGGTCGCGGTCCTTTTTTATTTTCTTTATTTGTAAACTTGAATTAGAAAACGATCCTTCATTACCATATATTGGTTCCGGGTCTCACTACTCTTGGTGAGGTTCATATCAGGCAGCTTGCAGGATCCTCCATCTTTAGGAGATAATCTCGGAGATTTAATGCGCTGAATCCAATCTTTCCTTCCTATGAGGAGTCAATCACTTACCTTCCTAGTAGGATTCTTACTGTGCTGTCCTGCTTAAATTAGGACTATCTGGCGGGAAGGAGTATACCTCCTTTGTACGGCGACGTTTTACTGGATCTTTTGTGGAGTTTTTAGTTCTTGGTGTTAGGATCCTGCTTCCTGGTGCTCCTCTGCTTTAGCGGGCTGCCTACATCTAGTAAGCATCCTACTGATAGCAATAGGGGGATATCTATCTAGCTTTGTAGTAAGGTGATCAGTAGAACTCCGTGTCGGGGTGCTGCAGGGTCCGTAAGAAGCTGTATCGGGGTGTTGCGAGGTCCATAGGAAGCTCGGTTATAGCCGGGTTTGATCTCGCTGTGAGTTCTAGTGAGTATTTTTGGCTCTCGGCCACTTTGTTGAGCTAAGAGGCTTGGCGGGGTGGACCCCGCTGAAGGAGGTATGTGTTGGGATCAATCGGGGTCCACTCTGACGTGGTGTCCGGGTTGCGTACTGTTATACCCTTCTTATGTCGAGGTGGAAAATTCTTCTTTGGTCCTTCGCCAATTTTGGCGGTTAACAGAAGTCCCCCCTGACTTGGACACTGATACCTTGTCGGGGTCGGGGTCAGGATCTTTTTGTTTGTTTGAAGGATATTCTACCTTATCCCCTTACTTTCCTTGTCTGACTGGGTTTCCACTTAGGAGAAGGAAATTCTTATTTTGTCCGTTATAACTGACTGCGTGTCGACTGTTGATTGGGCTCCTCGTTTTCAAAAAGAGCCGTTTTGGCGCGATTAATGCGGAGAACGCCTCAACCCATCCTTCCGGTCATCGATTCCGGTTTCCGAGTAAGTAACCGTCATTCTTTCTTTATAAATAGACCGGTTCTACTGGCGCTTCTCACCTTTGAGCTTTCAGACTTTCAAAATCAAACGAGAACAAAAATTGCTGTCCTACCTTCTTTCTCTCCTTTCCAACTTCCAGAAAACCTTCTTTTCTTCTTCTTATTCTTTCCATGGCTTCTCCTTCACAAATCCCTACTTCTCTAGAAATCGCTGCAGAACAAAACCCTTCTACAGCGGCGGATTCTACTCGACCTGATCCCGCCTCATCTCCCCAGTCCGATAGTATCGACGCCCTCTTCAGTATGGAGGCGGCCGATGCGGTGGTAGATTCCCCGACTTCGGAGAAGAAAAAACGGGGTCGAGAGGAGGATAGTGTTGCTGGTGACGCCCCGATGACTCAACGACGCCGCTTCACCCGGAACCCCCGAATTGGGTTGGGTTGGGTTTTCACAACCAGCCCGAAGACCCAGTCCTTGTTGGCGATGAAGTGGGCGCCTCTCAGTCTGGTGGCAACGAGAGGAGTGGCGGACCTGACATCACACTGGTCGGGGTCCAAACGGGCTCCTTCGCTGCCTTTCACGATGGTCGGATTATACCCGACTCTGTTTGTACGGTGGATACGCTCGCCAAACTGCGGGAAGAATACAAGATTCCAGAATATATCACTCTCTCCCTTCCTCATAGGGGTTATGATGTGTATACCCCGCCACCAGACCGCCTGCTAATCCACAAAGCCGCCTTCGAGTGTGGAGTCCGGCTCCCACTGCATCCTACCCTTCGTCGAGCTCTCGTTGCGCTCGAACTGGCTCCTCTTCAAATCTCGCCGGGCTTCTGGAAGCACCTGACAGGGTTCTTGGTGCTCTGGAAGGAGCAGTGCGAAAAAGACCATGTAGAGCGGGAACCGGGTTTGGACGAGCTCCGCTTCCTCTTCAACATTACGAGCATGGTACCTCGGGGTCAGTTCTACCTGAGGGCATCGAATGATTTGAAGTTCGTCGTCCCAGGGGCGAATGTGAAGTACGCGGCGCCCTGGAAGATGGAATGGCTGGTGGTTGAGGGCGACTGGGGGCGCACTGCTTTTGTGGGAGGGTATGAGTACCCCGTTCCTACTCAGTTTTCAGCAAGGGACAAATGGGCCAAGGGGACGTTGGCTCCTGAGTCTCGGGAGATTCTAAAAAGGATCCTAAAGAGGGGATATACCAACCTGCAGTATCCCACTCTGGACCCCTTTGAGGGAGCCCGCCTGGATCGGTATCTGAGGATCTCCCTCGCTCTTCCCGGTAAGTTAACTACGTCTTGTTTCTCTGTTTTTACATATGTGTACATTCCTTCTTCTGATTCTCACTGAAACTCTTCTCTTCTTGCAGTATCGGCTACCCCTATGGTGACGGGATCTCCTCCTTCTCCTGGGACAGGGGATATGACCCTGCTTGCCCATTCCTCCCCTGTTCCTTCTCCTACTCCGGCTGCCAAGACTAGGTCGGGGTCCATCCGAGTAGGATCCAACTCCAATCCCCCTCCTGCTCCCTCAAAAACTCTTACTCCTGCTTCAACGGGGTCTAAGGCCAAGACTCCAGCTCGTCATCCTTCTACTCCGCCATCCCGCTTGAGGATCCCGGCATTGCTGGCCAGGACGGCTAAGGCCCGAGGTTCGGGAAGATCGGCCCAGAAGAAAACCGCCTCCACTACCAAAACTTCTCTTGCTCCTCCTCCTCCCGCAGCTCTTCCCGTGGATCCTTTGACGATCCCAGTGGAGGAGGTAACTATCAACACTCCTGCTCTTGCTGCCGATGTGGCCTCCGGATCAGGGCTGAGGGGGGCCACCTTTGACGAGGTGGTGTCTAGATTCGCGGCCTCCTGCCCTGGTGGAAGTCTGGCGGATATGGCCAAGCTTCCTACAGACATCTTGGTCACCAAGGGGGCTTCGGTTTTGGCTGAGGTAAACCTCAACTTCTCTCTTTGCTTTTTATTTTCTCCTTCTACCAAGTACTGACTCTCTCTTCTTCTTGCAGGGCTTCAAGTTTGCCATGGCCATGGAGAGGCAGCTGCTGACATTGAGGGAGGCTTACATCGGTCTCCAAGCGAGGCTGGAGGATACCCAGCAGGAGCTGGTTCAGACCCAACAGAGCGTGGCTCCCCTGCTGCAAGAAGCAAAAAACGCTGAAGAAGGGAGGCAGGAGGCCTTGGTGGCTCTTAGGCGTGCGGAACGCAGCTTGGACACTGAGACAGTCCGGTCTCTACGTCGTCGGGAAGAGAGGGAGTGCGTGAAACGGGAGAAGGCGCTGCTACAGAGCGAGAATCAACTCCTACGCGAGGCCATAGTGGGCTTGGAAACTCAGCAGGGGCCTTCCTTTGAAGATGGCTACTTTACAGCCTGCTACGAGGTAGCCACAGCTTTGCCTCCTCCCTTCGACCTCGAGGCGGCTCTGAACTGGGATCGGGAGCAAATTATGACAAGGGCTGCCCAGTTAGCTGGAGGGGATCAAGAGGCTGAGGCCCCTCCACAGGAAATGGCTCACCCGGGTCAAGAAGCTGTCGTGGCTGCTGGAGTCCGACAAGATGGCACGGAGGGAGCTGATCTAGATCCTCCTGCCATTGAAGAACAAGTGGTGGATCCCGAGTCTGCTACTGGAGAGGTCATCGTGGAGGATGATGAAGGGCCAGCTAGATCCGAGGTCCCTGTGGTTGAGGGGACTCAGACTGGGTCTTCTGCTGTAATGGAGGTGGTTCACAATGATGCAGCTGCTGATCCTATGGGAGAAGGGACGGCTGGCCAAGGAGAGCATCCAGAGGAGGAAACAGAAAACTAGTCTGGCCTCCCTTCTTTATTAAAATTTTTGTAGCCTGACTGGGGAATTGGGCACCCTGATTATAAATATAGCAGCTTTTCTGAATACTGTGTCTTGTTTACTTTGTACTTAGAAAGCTCTCACTGCATATAAATTTGTTGACACTTGGAATCCTGATGAATACTTGGACCCCGATGAGTAATAAGGACAATGACTGGACCCCGATGGGTAATAAAGATAAAACATGTGACGCTTATATTTCGTAACCGTAAAAATCAGCGGGGTCAGATCAAATCTTCCTTTAATCGAACTCCCAACAGTATAAAATGTAAAGCAGTCAGTCGAGGAAGCCTGCTACTTACGAACAGTTTAATTTGCTGAGGATAAACTTCCAAATCTTCCTCTGACTGTTTGTCCTCTATCGGGAAGATAAGATGTTTTGTAACGGTTGGATTCTGATAAACTCTCCAGTTTCCCCCCTGACTGTGGATCTTCTATCGGGGTAGCAAGTGGAGGAATAAAGGACGAAGCATCTCGATGAGTTATCCCGATGTTACAGTAGATCTGTCCTGGTGGGCTACTAATGTCACTTTAGTACCAGGCTTCTCGGAGGTGGTTTTTCCTCGACCAAGGCAGCAGGAGCGCCCTTAGGCTATTTCCTGGTCTTGAGGCGCTTTAACAATGGAGATCCTCTTGGCGGGGTTGGCCCCGTCCAAGGCATCAGGATTGCTATGTAGCTTTTCCCTGGTCTCGAGGCGAAGTAAGGAATCAAGTACCCTGAGGCAGCCCGACTCTTACTGTAATCTGTCCTGGTAGGCAACTAAGGCCACTTTAGCACCAAGCTTCTCGGAGGAGGGTATTCCCCGACCAAGGCTGTCCTGGTAGGCAACTAAGGCCACTTTAGCACCAGGCTTCTCAGAGGAGGGTATTCCCCGACCGAGGCAGCAGGAGCGCCCTTAGGCTATTTCCTGGTCTTGAGGCGCTTTAACAATGGAGATCCTCTTGGCGGGCTTGACCCAGTCCAAGGCATCAGGAGCGCCCTGAGGCTATTTCCTGGTCTCGAGGCGAAGTAAGGAATCAGGTACCCTGAGGCAGCCCGACTCTTACTGTAATCTGTCCTGGTAGGCAACTAGGGCCACTTTAGCACCAGGCTTCTCGGAGGAGGGTATTCCCCGACCAAGGCTGTCCTGGTAGGCAACTAAGGCCACTTTAGCACCAGGCTTCTCAGAGGAGGGTATTCCCCGACCGAGGCAGCAGGAGCGCCCTTAGGCTATTTCCTGGTCTTGAGGCGCTTTAACAATGGAGATCCTCTTGGCGGGCTTGACCCAATCCAAGGCATCAGGAGCGCCCTGAGGCTATTTCCTGGTCTCGAGGCGAAGTAAGGAATCAGGTACCCTGAGGCAGCCCGACTCTTACTGTAATCTGTCCTGGTAGGCAACTAAGGCCACTTTAGCACCAGGCTTCTCGGAGGAGGGTATTCCCCGACCAAGGCTGTCCTGGTAGGCAACTAAGGCCACTTTAGCACCAGGCTTCTCAGAGGAGGGTATTCCCCGACCGAGGCAGCAGGAGCGCCCTTAGGCTAATTCCTGGTCTTGAGGCGCTTTAACAATGGAGATCCTCTTAGCGGGGTTGGCCCCGTCCAAGGCATCAGGAGTACTATGTAGTTATCCTGGTCTTGACTCAGTAACGGAGATCCTCCTAGAAGGTTTGACCCCGTCTAGGGCATCAGGAGTTTTAAGTAGCTCTCCGGGCCTTTAGGCGATTCCGTGATGATGATTCTGTAGGTGATATCGGAGAATCCAGTAGGAGACAATCAAGCACTGGAACACAGGAGAATCATATAGAAGAAGAAAGAATTGCTTTTATTTAATTTCCCAAACGGTACAAACATGAACTCGGGGTGAGTATCCTGCTAGATAAGAACATAGTTTCTAAGGATAGAATTTTCGAAGATGATCGGCATTCCATGTATGATCCACCGGGTAACCCTCCATGTCTTCGAGCTTGTAAGCACCACCCCGGAGTGATGCCTTAATCAAGTATGGACCCTCCCAGTTAGGGGCTAGCACCCCGTCAGACCTCCTACGAGTATTCTGGGTCACCTTCCTGAGAACCAAGTCTCCCTCTTTGAAATTTCGGGCCCTCACCTTCTTGTTGAAGTGTCGGGCTATCTTGCTCTGGTATACGGCCACCTTCTCTGCAACCTTGCTTTGTTTTTCTTCCAGCAGGTCCAAGCTAGCTCTCAACTTGGCCTCGTTATCTTCTGGTTTGTAATTTTGAACCCGGAAAGATATGAGCTTATGTTCGATGGGCAAGACTGCTTCAGCCCCAAATACCAGGGAATAGGGGGTTTCTCCGGTTGCTGTCCGCCTAGTTGTTTTGTAGGCCCAGAGTACATTGGGTAATTCTGCCACCCATAGTCCTTTCTTCTGTTGGAGCTTTTTCTTCAGGAGCTTCTTAATGGTCTTGTTGGTTGCTTCGACCAGCCCGTTAGTTTGAGGATGAGCCACCGAAGCAAAACGGAGATTGATCTTCCGGTCCTCACAGAATTCCCTGAAGTTGGCATTGTCAAATTGCTTTCCCAAATCAGTTATGATGGCTATCGGGGTGCCAAACCGGCAGACAATGTGTTCCTTGACAAAGTTGGTAGTTTTTTCTTCAGTTATCCGAGTAAGAGCCTTGGCTTCTACCCACCGAGTAAAATAATCTATCGCCACTACTGCGTGCTTGGCTTGGCCGGGTGCAGTGGGAAGTGGCCCGATCAAGTCTAGTCCCCAGATGGCAAAGGGGTAGGGAGTGCTGATCGAGGAGAGCCTCTCTGGTGGGAGATGATGGAGGTTTGCTGTTTTCTGACAAGCCTCGCAGGATCGCGCGTACTGCCTTGCATCCTGGTGTATAGTCGGCCAGTAGTAGCCCATCCTAATTACCTTGTAAGCCAACGTTTCCCCTGACACGTGGTTACCACAATCCCCTGAATGCACCTCACTGAGCGCCCAATGCGCGTCATCGGGATGGAGGCACCTGAGTAGAGGGAGAGATTTCCCCTTACGGTATAGGTATCCTTCCACCAAGCAGTATCGGGTGGCTGTCCTCTTGAGCCGACGGGCTTGATCCGAATCTGCTGGGAGAATGTCGCTTTGGAGATAGTCTGCTATTGGATCCATCCAACATGGGAGGCGGCTTACGGGAAGGACTTCTGCCTCTTTTGCTATGCTGGAGAAAGGAACCAGTTGGAGGGGTACCCCTTTTGGTAAAGCATGTCCCTCTCCAGTGGCAATCTTGGCTAACACATCTGCGCGATGGTTTTTTCCCTAGGCACTTGCTCTATTTTCACACCCTTGAATTTCTTCATAGCTTCCTGCACTTTGGCAAGATAGGCCACCATGTTATCACCTTTTGCTTGGTACAACCCCGTCACCTGATTGACCACTAGTTGAGAATCACTTTTAATCTGAAGGTACTCAGCCCCCAGAGCCCTTGCTACTTTCATTCCTGCTAGCAGAGCCTCATATTCTGCTTCGTTGTTAGTGGCTCTGAATTCAAACCTGAAACAATGACTTACTTCGATTCCCGCGGGGTCGATCAGGACGATCCCGGCTCCGCATCCCGACTGGTTCGATGCTCCATCCGTGTAAAGAATCCACATCTTGCTATCTACGGGCCATTCTAGTAGGGTTTGATCCGTGTCTGGGTCTGCCGACTCACCTTGGTTCAGGATCGGGCCAAACTCCACTATGAAGTCCACCAGGGCTTGAGCCTTGATCGTGGTTCTCGCCTTGTACTTGATGTCGAACTGTGTGAGTTCTAGGGCCCACAGAACCAATCTTCCTGATACATCCGGTCTCTGGAGGAATTGTCTCAAAGGCTGATCTGTGATTATCGCAATGGTGTGGGCTTGAAAATAAGGCCGGAGCTTTCTGGATGTGGTTACTAAGGCGTAGGCGAGTTTCTCTAATAAGGTATAATTCTTCTCGGACTTTGTAAGAGCCCGACTCACGTAGTAGATCGGCCTCTGTACCCCGTCACTGCATTCTTTCACCAAGGCCCCGCTAGTTGCTGCTTCAGAAACTGCTAGGTAGAGTAGGAGTTCCTCACCCGGGATCGGTTTTACCAATAGCGGCGGGCTTGACAGGTATCCCTTTAGAGCTTGAAAAGCCTGCTCGCTCTGCTCGTCCCACTTCATCTTTTTCCCCTGCTTGATGACTTTGAAGAAGGGGAGACATTTGTCTGTGGAGCGGGATATGAACCGGTTCAAAGCAGCTATCCGCCCGGTTAATCCTTGCGCCTGCTTGAGGTTTGTAGGAGACTTGAGATCTAAAATGGCTTTGATCTTCTCAGGATTTGCCTCGATTCCCCTTTCATGCACCATGAATCCCAAGAATTTGCCTACTGCCACCCCGAATGCGCACTTAGCGGGGTTCAGCCTCATCTGGTTCTGCCTTATTACCTGGAAGGTCTGGCGCAAGTCCCCTGCATGCTGTTTTGCTTCTAGAGATTTAGTGATCATGTCATCTATGTATACCTCCATAGATCTCCCTATCTGTTCCTTGAATAGTTTATTCACCATGCGCTGGTAAGTGTCACCTGCATTTTTGAGTCCGAATGGCATTACCTTGTAACAGTAGAGGCCTTGTCCAGTGATGAAGCTAGTCTTGTCTTGATCTGAAGGGTGCATCATGATTTGATTGTACCCCGAGAAAGCGTCCATGAAACTTAGGAGCTTATTTCCTGCAGTGGAGTCAATGAGCTGGTCTATCTTTGGTAGAGGGAAGCTATCTTTGGGACAAGCCCGATTGAGATCGGTGTAGTCCACACACATCCGCCACTTTCCGTTGGATTTGGTAACCATGACCACGTTAGCGATCCACTCAGGGTACCGGGATTCCCTGATGAATCCGGCCTTCAAGAGCTTGTCAACTTCTTCTTGGACTGCGGCATTCCGTTCTGTGTTGAAGTGTCTTCTTTTCTGTTTTACTGGCTTGAAGGTTGTATCCACTGCCAACCTATGGGAAGCCAGGCCAAGGGGAATGCCAGGCATCTCATCATGACTCCAAGCAAAGATGTCGTTGTACTCTCTGAGAAGCTCTATCAAATTATTCTTCACCTCTGGGTTCAGACCTTCTCCCACTTTTACTGTCTTTGTTGGGTCCTCCCTCCGGATCTGGACCTCCTCTAGCTGCTCTGATGGACACCCGCTAATCCAACCACGCTCTTCTTCTTCTGATTCCTCTACGACTATGTCTGGTATCTCCTCTTCCTTTAAAACATGATCATCCTGCTCTGCCGTTCTCGGACCCGGGTAGCTAGCCACCGATGCGCATTGCTTAGCCAACGCAGCGGGGTTGGTTGACACCGCATAGCAGTTGCGGGCTGCCTGCTGGTCTCCCCTTACCTCTCCTACTCCTGATCCTACTGGAAACTTCAACACGTTGTGGTAGATAGACAGCACTCCCCTAATCCCTGACAGGAAAGGCCTTCCCAAGATTGCATTATATGCCGACGGGGTGTCCACTACAATAAATTCCGTCATTATGTTCTGTTGAAGAAGAGCCTCCCCCACTATCACTGGTAGTATCTTTGTTCCCATCGGCATTACGGAGTCCCCTGTGAATCCGTATAGTAGAGAGGTACAGCTGTTGAAGCAAGAGTTCTTCAAGTTGAGCTGCTCATGTGCTCCTTTGAACAAAATATCCACGCTGGTCCCCGTATCGATCAAGACGCGGTGCACTAAGCAGTTAGCGATCTGTACCGTTATGACCATGGGATCATCATGTGGTTGCACTGTATTGTAAACGTCCTCCTCCGTGAAGATGATTTTGGTGGAACGGGATAAGTCTCGGGGTCCTCCATTGACCTTTAGCAGCTCATGCTCAATGTTGAGTCTAGGGATCTTCCTTGCGTGGTTTTTTCTCGAATTGTTGGAGGTTCCTGCTAGAGTGGGGCCTCCACTGATTGTGTGGATTACTTGGATCTGCTGCATTAAATCCTTCTCTCCCTCTCTCCTTCTTTCTGCTGCTTCCTGCATCCCACTTTGAACCTGCTTTCCTTCTTTAATGTTATCTCGTACCTGTTGTAAAAATTCGGTTAGGAGTCCTCCCCTTACCAGTGCTTCTATCTGATTGCGGAGACTGTAGCATTCTGAGGTGTTGTGCCCCACGTCTTCATGGAAGTCGCAATACTTGTACTGATTCCTCCTGTCTACCGGGATTTTTATGGGAACCGGCTTTCTGAGTAGACCCTTGTCTCGAATGGCGAGATAGATAGTTTCCCGTGAAGCATTGAGAGGGGTATAATGGTTATATCCTTCTTCCTCTCTCGTTATTCTGGATACATCCTTCAAGGGGAGCTCCCTGGGAGGTGACCTCCTGACCGGGTACCTCTCTTGGTACGAAGGAATAGGAGGCGGCCTGTACGTCGACCGGTTTGGAGGTTGATTCTGAAACTTCCTAGCTGGAGCAGGTTTCGGAGCTTCCTTTTTAGGGCGTGGTGCTAATCGGGCTTCATCATGTTCAATCTTGATCCGGAGTTGTTCCTCAATGTCCACCTGTTCCAGAGCCCGATTGTAGGCTTCCTGGTATGTCTCAGGAGGATGCTTGGCAAAAGATCGGAACAGCCTGCCCGCCCACAAGTTCCTCCGGAAATTGGCTAAAGTCTCCTTCTCGTTGAACACGCCCATCTGGACGACCTCTTTGTGGAATTTCTCCACATAAGATCTCAGAGTTTCACCTCGCTCTTGAACTACGTACTGCAGTAGGATAGAATCCTTGGGACTGGGTTTGATTCCCTGAAACTGTGCATAGAAAGCTTTGGTAAGTTTGGAGAAAGAATCAACACTACCTGGTGGTAGTTTTCTAAACCATGTCTTGGCACAGTCTGTCAGAGTTGAAGGAAACATCCTGCACATGGCTATCCTGGTTGCACTCTGAACCTCCATCTGGTGTACGAAGCTTTCCAGGTGGCTGACGGGGTCTTCTGTTCCAGAATACTTTTCTGAAGGCATCCTGAATTTGGGGGGTAGCCCTGCCTCCCTAACTCTCTTGGAGAATGGTGCATTCATCTCGCCCAAAGGATTCTTTTGGATCCCCTGATGCTTTCCCTTCTTTAACTGCTCCAACTCCTTCGCCATCCTCTTCATCTGGTCCTCCAGGCGCTGAGACTTCTTGGTTCAGGATCGAGCTACTGAAACTTCATCATCCAAAGATTCTGAATCGATGACTACCTCCTTTCGCTTAACCCTTTGATGCCTCTCCCTGGAAATCCTCCGAGATTTGGCACTTTCTTCAGAGTTGGGACGGGATTCCCTCTCCTTTGTCCGCGGTCTTGGTGGGGATTGAATCTTCCTAGGAGGAACCTCAATCGCGGATTTTACTAGTCGGGGTCTGAGATCCGCCTGTCGGACTGGGAGTGGGGGGCCCAATCGGTCGAAGACTGGAGCCCGAGTGCTTGGTCTGACATCGTCCTGGATCCCGGCTGCTTCAAATGGGATTCCCTGGGCTATCATCCGGAGCCGGATCGCTTCTACGTAGGCTGCGGCGTGCTGTTCTAAGACATCTCGGTTGACCTCTTGCCCAGCGGGGTTTTGAGGGACAGGGTCTGCAGTCGGTGGGGGCACTGGTGGAGGATTCTCGCTCCTGATACCCTTACCCCGCCTCTGAGCTCTTTCAGTGGAGGCAAGGGATTGGAGCCCTGATGGCTCGGGATGACCCTGGGAGGATCGGAGTCTCATTCTGAATATCTCTGGGTGGAAGTAGGCTGTTGCTAAACAATGGTTGGGAAAAAGGTTTCCCACAGACGGCGCCAAAAGTGTTATCCGAAAATCGTTAGAAGGACGATAATCCAAATAACCACTTTAAAAGGGTCAAGATCGAGATTGATCCTGGCCGGAGGGGTATCAAGTAGTTCGATACCAACTAGGTCCCTGCCAATGCATGCATAATCAAGAATACGTGAAATCGAATAAGAACTCGTTTTATTGATCACTCTTTTTTAATACATGAATACATCGACCATGAATTTATTAGATCATCACGTTACACAAGGATTTTAGTCGGTAATGAGGGTGATGATGGTGGTGGTGAATCTGTGCCTGTCGATAAGTAGAGTGTAGGGTTTTTTCCCTCTTTTCTTCACCTCTCTCGACAAATTAGCTGTTATATATATAGAGGTCATGTTTGCTTGCCATGCACTCCTACAATCTCGGATTAGGGTTTGGCAGCTTGCAGGATCCTCCATCTTTAGGAGATAATCTCGGAGATTTAATGCGCTGAATCCAATCTTTCCATCCTAGGAGGAGTCAATCACTTACCTTCCTAGTAGGATTCTTACTGTGCTGTCCTGCTTAAATTAGGACTATCTGGCGGGAAGGAGTATACCTCCTTTGTACGGCGACGTTTTACTGGATCTTTTGTGGAGTTTTTAGTTCTTGGTGTTAGGATCCTGCTTCCTGGTGCTCCTCTGCTTTAGCGGGCTGCCTACATCTAGTAAGCATCCTACTGATGGCAATAGGGGGATATCTATCTAGCTTCGTAGTAAGGTGATCAGTAGAACTCCGTGTCGGGGTGCTGCAGGGTCCGCAAGAAGCTGTATCGGGGTGTTGCGAGGTCCATAGGAAGCTCGGTTATAGCCGGGTTTGATCTCGCTGTGAGTTCTAGTGAGTATTTTTGGCTCTCGGCCACTTTGTTGAGCTAAGAGGCTTGGCGGGGTGGACCCCGCTGAAGGAGGTATGTGTTGGGATCAATCGGGGTCCACTCTGACGTGGTGTCCGGGTTGCGTACTGTTATACCCTTCTTATGTCGAGGTGGAAAATTCTTCTTTGGTCCTTCGCCAATTTTGGCGGTTAACAACAACTTAGGCTACTTTAGCACCAGGCTTCTTGGAGGAGGGTATTCCCCCATCAAGGCAGCAGTAGCGCCATAAGGCTATTTCCTGGTCTTGAGGCGATTCAGTAATGGCGATGTACTTGTAGAACGAACATCAAGTCGGAGATATTGGAGAATCAAGTAGGAGACATAGCACAATGGACACAGGAAAGTCATATTGGAGAAAAAACTGATTTTATTGAATTTCCCACATAGTACAAAATGAAATCGGGGTGAATTTCCCACACAGTACCTCATGACCAGCATTGAGCCTGGGAATCTTCCTTGCGTGTTTCTTTCTTGAATTGTTGGAGGTTCCGACTAGAGTAGGGCCTCCACTGATGGTGTGGATCACTTGGATCCGCTGTATCAAATCTTCTCACCATGTCTTCTTCTTTCTACTGCCTCCTGTATCCCGCTTTGTACCTGTTTCCCTTCTTTGATGCTGTCCAATACCTGCTGCAAAAATTCAGTTAAAAGACCTCCTCTTACCAATCTTTCAATCTGGTTGTGGAGGCTGTAGCACTCAGATGTGTTATGTCCTATGTCCTCGTGGAAATCGCAGTACTTGTATTGGTTCCTCCTGTCAGCTGGGACTTTCATGGGATCTGGCTTTCTGAGTAGGCCCTTATCCCAAATGGCGAGGTAGATGGTTTCTCGCGAAGCATTGAGAGAGGTGTAGTGATTGTACCCATCTTCCTCTCTTGCTACTCTGGACACATTCTTTAGAGGGATCTCCCTGATAGGTGACCTCCTGGCCAGATATCTTTCCTGGTACAAGGGCATATGAGGTGGCCAGTAGGTAGACCGGTTTGGAGGATGATTCTGGAATTTCTTAGTTGGTACTGGCTTCGGAGCCTCCTTCTTATGACGTGGTGCTAATTGGGCTTTATCGTGTTCAATCTTAATCCGAAGTTGTTCTTCTATATCCACCTGTTCTAGAGCTGGTTGTAGGCTTCCTGGTACGTCTCTGGAGGGTGCTTTGCAAAGGAGCGAAATAGTCTGCCAGCCCACAAGTTTCTCCGGAAGTTGGCTAAAGTTTCCTTCTCGTCGAATACACCCACCTGGATGACTTCTTTATAGAATTTCTCCACATAAGATCTCAAAGTTTCACCCCGCTCTTGAACCACATACTGAAGCAAGATAGGGTCCTTGGGACGAGGCTTGATCCCCTGAAACTATGCACAAAAAGTTGTGGTATGCTTAGAAAAAGAATCAACACTACTTGGTGGTAACTTTCTGATCCATGTCTTGGCGTAGTTGGTCAAGGTTGAAGGAAACATTTTGCACATGGCTAGCCGGGTATCGCTTTGGACTTCCATCTGGTGGACAAAGCTTTCTAGGTGGCTGACAGGGTCCTTTGTCCCGAAGTACTTCTTAGAGGGCATCCTGAATTTAGTAGGTAACCCCTCCTCCCTGACTCTTTCAGAGAAAGGTGCATTCATCTCACCCAAGGGGTTTTTCCAAATTCCTTGGTGCTTTCCCTTCTTTAATTGCTCCAAATCCTTTGCCATCTTGGTCATCTGATCCTCTAGGTGCTGGGATTTCTTGGTTCTGGATCAGGCTTCTGAACACTCTTCGTCCGAAGTTTCTAAATCAATGACCACTTCCTTTCGCTTAGCTCTCTGATGTCTTTCTTTGGAGATCTTTCTGAATCTGGCACTTCCTTCTAAATCTGGATGTATATCCTTCTCCTTTGCCCTTGGTTTTGGTGGAGATTGGGATCTCCTAGGGAGAATATCAATCGCGGACTTCACTAGCCCGGGTCTGAGATCCACCTGAAGGACTGGGGAAGTTGGTCCCAACCGGTCAAACACTGGTACTCGGGTGCTTGGGCCAATATCTCCTGGGATCCCGGCTGCTTTGAAGGGGATTCCTTGTGATGAGAATCAAGAAGCATCACCGAAGGCTCAATTGTATGTTCCAGTTGGGCAAATTGCAACAGCCAAGAGGTTCAAAGAAGCATTTAATGATAATTGATTCTGAGTTGCTGAAGTACAAGTTCGGCCCACATGAAGACCAAATCCGGGCTAAACTTTGTAGACCTCTACAGAGGGCATATGGAGTCGGATCATCTATTATAATATGTTTCTGGAAAGCCCAAGATGAGCCCTACAGATATTATGAAGACTCTGTCATCCGTAACAGATCGCAACAGGCCCAAAATCGGCCATCTATTTTATTACACGAAGACTCGAGCTGGACAAGAGCTGGACGCCATGCAGAACTTCGTGGGCCTCTACAGAAGGCATATCGAGTCGGATCATCTATTATAATATGTTTTCGGAAAGCCCAAGACGAGCCCTACAGATGTTATGAAGACTCCGTCCTCCGTAACAGATCACAACAAACCCGAATTTGGACATCTATCTTGTTGCGCGAAGACTTGAGCTGAGGAGTCCGAATTTCAGCTTAATTCCGTGTGATTGGAGGAGTCCTAATTTCAGCATACTTGTGTGTGGTACAAGTTAGGGTTAGAGAAGATTCAATTTCAGTTTTTTCCTTTTTAGTTTGCAAAGAATAATGGTTGATTTGTTTCCCAAATTATGGGGCTGATTTACTTCCAAAGGTTAGCCTTCCAAATATGGAGCAAGTCAATTAGTTGCTTGTTTTAGTTTTATTTTCTTTCCTGATTGTAAGGCATTAATTGCCGAATATTTGTTCCCTTTAAGGTCTTAGATAGTTTAGTATTTAAGGGACTCATTGATGTATTATTCGGGAGACTTTGAATGGAATAATATCATTTGAGAGAACGTTTTCTCTTGGTTCTTCAATGAACTATGAACTTATCAAGGGTTATACCTTGTGGCATTCAAACTTGACTTATCACTCACCTTCTTCTTGTTCTTGAGTGTGGCGTCTACAACCTTCTTGATACCGTTGGTTCTTATCTCCATATAGATAATGGGTCGCGGTCCTTTTTATTTTCTTTATTTGTAAACTTGAATTAGAAAACGATCCTTCGTTGCCATTTATTGGTTCCAGGTCTCACTACTCTTAGTGAGGTTCATATCACCTTGGGCTATCATCTAGAGCCGGATGGCTTCTACATATGCTGCAGCATGCTATTCTAGGACATCCCGATTGACTTCTTACCTGGCCGGGTCTTACGGCAAAGAGCCGGTATTTGGAGGAGGTAGTGGCGCGGGATTCTCATTTATGGGCCCCTTACCCCGCCTTTGAACTCTCTCGGTGGAAGCGAGGGACTGGGGTCCTAATGGATCGGGGTATCCCTGAGAGGATTAGAGTCTCATTCTGAAGATCTCTAAGCAGAACTAGGCTGTTTTGAGATTGGTTGGGATAAGTTCCCACAGACGGAGCCAAAAGTGTTACTGGAAAATCGTCACTGGGGTGAAATTCCAAATAACAACTTTAAGGAGACCAAGATCAAGGAAGATCCCGGTCGGAGGGGTATCACGTAGTTCGATACCGACGGTGTCCTCAATAATACATGTTCGATTTGGATCACAATAAAATAAACAAAATAGGCTCTTTATTGATCATCACTTTGCATTACCAGTACATGAGTTGTGTTTTTAAGGATTAATAATAAAGTATGGAGATTTGGTGAGCAATCGAGATGGTGGTGATGAACTCGTATGAGTCGATAAGTAGAATTCAATGTAGGGTTTTAGTAGATGATTTTCGGATCTCTTTTCTGGTGTATATCGTGTTGTTTATATAGGTCCCGTTACTTGCCATGCACTCCTATATTTTCGGTTTAGGGTTTGGCAATTACAGGACCTCCTTTCTTTTAAGAGATAAGCTCGGAGCTTTTGCGTGCAGGATCTTGTCTTTCCTTCCTAGGAGGAATCAATCTTGGAAGCAAGTCTTTCCTTCTTAGGAGGATTCTAACAGAGTTAACTTGTTTAAAATAAAACTCTCAGTTGGTGGGAAGGAGTACACCTCTTCTGTTTTGACTGAACGGTGGCGTTTCAATAGGTTTTTTATGGAGCTTTTAATCCTAGCATGAGAGTCCTGCTATTTGGTATTTTCTTGCTTGTTAGGCTGATTATACCAGGAGATGTGAACCACTAAGTATCCTGTTGCTACTCAAGGACCGAGATACCAACCGAGTCAGTAGCGGGGTATCTTGCTAATGAAGTAGTGGAATGCTCGGTGGAACTCCATGTCGGGGTGTTGCGGGGTCCATAGAAGCTAGGGAATGACTGGGTTGGACCCCGTTGGAGGGATTTGTGAATAGCCCGGCTTGGGGCACTACTCGAGAATTGGGAGGCAGCATGTCGTACCGTGAAATCAGGGTATTGGGTTCTACCTCACATCAGGGTACCGCGGGGTCCATGAGGGGCCAAGGAATGGCCGGGCTTGATCCCATTGAAGGGGGTATGTACTCGGATCAGTCGGGATCTCTCCTTTCCGGATCAGTCAGGATCCCTCTCTTTCCGGGGTAGCCGGTTGATGTTTGGATTTTTATGTCTTGTATCGAGGTGGAAAATTCTTCTTTGGTCCTCCGCCAATTTTGGTGGTTAACAATTTTTATGTGGAAACCTTCAACAAGGAAAAACCACGGGCTATTATGTGAGCCACACTCGAACCTCGAATCCACTAATTACAATGGTGTTTACAACATAGGTTGACCACGTCAAACCCTACGGTCACTAACCCACCACTACTACCCACAGGCCTATAAAAGTCAACCCAGTCCAATTTGCTTGGGGCCTAAGCTACCTTAGCCACAAGTCTTACTTCTCAATGAAGAGATTAATCAACCTAAGTGAATATGGATGATATTCAAAATGCAATTTAATGCTAGGTTGTACTAAATTCTTATCTAGGATTATTAGATGATAATTAAATCAATCTTAGATATCAATTGCTTTATGTAATGGCATACATCATAGCTATATGAGATAAATCAAACCTAGGTATAGCTATCAAAATACAACACTCAAACATTCAACACATAATCTCAATCTTGTAATTAGAAAGTAATCTAAGAACCTACAAGTTATCGATGAGATAAATAGCTAAGTATAAACACTAAGATTATATGAAATTAGTGTTCAACTCTCTAAGATTATTTGGAACTGTCGTGGGATCCGGGGGCGAGCCAATGAGGCGGGTACTTAGAGAATTGTGTCGTTTACATAGACCTGATTTGGTTTGTATTGCAAAGCCTATGGTTGATTTTTCCTCTATCTCTTCAGGTTTCTAGTCTTCACTCAATCTTCGTCTGGTGGGCATGAACGATAGGGGTGGGTTAATTCCGACTATTTGGGTTTTCGCTTATGCTTCATTTCCTGAGGCTCAGATAGTTCATTGTCATGATCAACAACTTACTGTTTCGCTTTTGATCATTTCTCGGGTTCATTGGTACACTTTTGTTTATGCGAGCACTTCTGCAATGGTTCGTAGGTCTCTTTGGCAGTCTCTTCAAGATATGGTTAGTTGGGTTTCTTCTTCCTGGTTAGTTGTTGGGGATTTTAATGCAGTTCTGGGTGCTCATGAGGCTTTGGGTTCTCGTTCTCCTGCCCGTGGTTCTTGTGAGGATTTCAGGTCGATGACTGAGGATTGTGATTTGGTTGGTATTCGTTCTCAAGGCGCCCGATTCACTTGGGTTAGAGGTTGCAGTAACCGCACTAGAGTTGAGAGACAATTAGATAGAGTTTTGGTTTCAGACGGTTGCATTTCCTGTTGGCGGGAAATTTCCTGTGTGGCTCTTCCCCGTATTTGTTTAGATCACTGCCCGCTGTTGGTTCGGTTGTCAGATTTTGAGGTTTCTAGTCATAGGCCGTTTCTGTTTCAGAGCATGTGGTTAGAGCATCTTGATTTTATAGCTATTGTTCGTAGGATTTGGAGCTCTCCTATTGTGGGTAGGCCTCCTCAGGTTGTTATCTATAAGCTGAGAAGCTTAAAGAAGGCTCTTAAGTCTTGGAATTGGGAGGTTTTTAGGGATCTTAACTCTGCCATTGCTGGGAAGTGTGTTGAGCTTCATTCTATTCCGCTAGATTTGTCTAACCGAGGTTTTTTAGAAGATCTTTTTATGGCCGAGGCGAGTGTTCAATCTGAGCTAGATGTATTGTTACGTAGACAGGAGTGCTTTTTTCGGGATCGGTCTAGAGTTTGGTGGCTTCGTGATGGGGATCGGAACACATCTTTCTTTCATGCCTCTATCAAACGTAGGCAGTATCGTAATGTTATATCAGCCCTTTTGATTAATGGGGTTCTCTCGGAGGATCGGCCTACCATCAGGGATCATATCATTAGTTATTATTCTGACCTCTTCTCCTTAGATATTTCTTTAGTTGGAAGAGATTTATCTATTGTAGATGATGTGATTCCTTCCTTGGTAACTGCCGAAGAGAATGTTTTCTTGACTAGCGTTCCATCTGCAGATGAAATTCAAGATGTGGTATTTGCTATGGATGCTGCTTCTGCCCCTGGGCCAGATGGGTTTTCTGGTAGATTTTATCAAAGACGTAGGAATGTTGTAGGTAGCGATGTGGTCCTTGCTATTCATGATTTTTTCATCACTGGAGTTATTTTCCTGGGTCTCAATTCTAGCTTCATTGTTCTTCTTCCAAAGCTGAGGGAATCGATTTCGGTTGATCAGTTTCGACCAATTGTTCTTAGTAACTTTCTGTTTAAAATTTCTTCGAAGATTTTGGCTGATCGTTTAGCTCGAGTTGCCTCCAGGATTATTTCTCCTCAGCAGTTCGGATTCATTCGAGACTGGCATATCGAGGATTGTATTGCTTTGGCTTCTGACTGTGTGAATGTGTTGCATAAGAAGTGTTGTGGGGGTAATTTGGCCATGAAGATTGATATCCGTAAGGCTTTTGACACCCTGGATTGGTTTTTCCTTTACAGAGTGCTTCGAGATTTTGGGTTTTCTTCTATTTTTGTGGATTGGATTGACAACATTCTTCATTCGTCTAGGCTTTCTATTCTATTGAATGGGGTCCCAGAGGGATATTTCGGTTGCTCTAGAGGGGTTCGTCAAGGAGATCCGCTTTCTCCACTTTTGTTTGGTATTGCAGAGGACTTCCTTAGTAGATTATTGACGAGATTGGTAGGCTCTTCTCATATTCTGTCGATTTCTTCCCCAAGGGGTTTTTGGCTCTTACTCATTTGCTCTATGCAGATTATGTTTTGATCTTTTGTAGAGACACTCAAAAGAGTCGAAGGCATATAATGGGTGCTTTTAAAGATTATGGTGATATTTCAGGCCAGTTGGTTAACTGGGGCAAGTCTTCGATTTATTTCGGTTCTTCTATCTCCCCCTTTCGGATTGGTAGTTTGCAGTCTCTGGTTGGTATGCACATTGGGCATCTGCCGTTTTCTTATTTGGGAGTCCCTTTGTTTCGGGGTAAGCCTCAAAAAGCAGTGCAACGACCTATTGCAGATAAGATTTTGTCTAAATTCGCTAAATGGAAAGGCAAGTCCCTCTCACTAGCCGGTCGTGCTACTCTGATCAGGTCGGTCATCACTGGTTCATTTGTGCACTCTTTCATGATTTACAAGTGGCCTTCTTCTTTACTGTCTTTGATTAACCGCAAGTTGAGAAACTTTTTATGGATTGATTCCTGTGAGGAGACTAAGATGGTTCGGGTTTCTTGGGATCGTTGTTGTAGGCCTTACTCTCAGGGTGATCTTGGTCTGAAAGATATTGGGTTGCTGAATGACTCACTGTTGTGGAAATTCAGTTGGAAGTTTATGACCACTGATGGTTTTGCTTTCTCTTTTCTTCGAGAGAGGTATCTCAGGAATTTGCAGAAGCCTCATGGAGGGTATGTCACCTCTTCGATTTGGTCTTCTCTTCGATCTAATTATAGTTCCCTTCTTAAGGAAGGTATTTGGCTGATTGGCGAGAAATCTCAGAGGGACTTTTGGAGGGATAATTGGTTGGGGGTTCCCATTCTGGACCTTTTAGGGATTCCTGATTATTTAGCTAATCTGCTCCGGACGAGGGTCTCGGATTTTATTCATCAGGGTAGATGGGTGCTGGACGATTGTTTTTGAGCGCACTTCCCGTATCTGTGTTTTCGGATTGATTGTATTGCAATTTCTCCTGTTGTGGATTCTCTGGTTTGGGCTAATTCTCGGGATGGTCGTGTTTCTTACAAGGCTGCTTATTCCCAGTTTATTCGTGATATTCCTTAGGTTGTTTGGTGGAGAGATGTTTGGTCCCGTTTTATTCCCCCTTCTCGCTCAGCTTTGACTTGGCATTTGATGTTGAACAGGCTTTCTACTGAGAATCACCTTAGTAGGTCTGGGTTCCAGTTGGCTTCTCGTTGTAGTATTTGTGAGGTTAGTAGTAAATCTGCAGATCATTTTTTTCATCATTGTCCCCTGGTGGTTGCTCTTTAGAAGGCGGTTTTCTTGACTTTCCAGTGACGTGTCTCTACCGAAACTTGGCAATCTTTCTTCTTGCAGGCCATGTCAGTTCCTTTAGTGAGCAGGTCAGGATTTTATGGAAAGCGGCTATCCATGCAGTGATATGGGGGGTGTGGATTGCTCGTAATCAGTGGATCTTTGAAGGGAGGTCGGTGGATTTTAGATCTATCTTTTCTTTGGTTTGGTATGCGGTTTCAGAGGCTAATCGCCTAGAGATTGGTTGCATGCGTACTTGTATGGACGACCTTTTGATTCTTCTTCCATTTGGTCTTCGGGGTCGCCCTTCTAAAGCCCCGGTTATCAAGAGTGTGATTTGGTCGCCTTCAACCCCCGGTTGGATCAAAATGAATACAGATGGCGCTGCTATGGGCTCTCCGGGGGTTGGGGGTTGTGGTGGTATCTTTCGGAATTGTAGAGCTTTTGTGAAAGGTTGCTTTGCTATTCCTCTTAGTCAGGTTTTCGCTTTTGAGGCCGAGCTTCTGGCGGCCTCATTGGCTATTAGTTTTACTTGGAAGTATGGGTGGCATCGAATCTGGCTTGGGAGCAATTCTTCTTATGTAGTTCAGCTTTTTCTTCTCGTTCTGAGATGGTTCCTTGGAGGGTTCGTCAGGCGTGGCAGCGCTGCATCTTCCAAATCTCGCATATGGATTTTCAGGTTTCACATATTTTTAGAGAGGGGAATTAGGTTGCAGATACGCTTTCTAAGCATGCTTTGGAGCTTCAGGCTGATTCTTGGTGGTTCTCTGCCCCACCGTTCTGTTCTTCTTTAGTTGGCAATGATTGCATGGGTCAAGAGTCTTTTCGTTTTTCTTGATGTTTTCTTTTTCGTTTTGGTGTGGCCTGTGTGCCCTCTTTTTGTTTGGGGTTGTTTTCCCCTGACTCTTTGTGCTTTGTTGCTTTTTGTCACTTTTTACTTTCTTTTTTCTTTTATATATATGGATGCTGTTTAGGGGTTTTTCAGCATATGATCGCTTGTGATACTTTTTCCCCTTAGATCAGTCCAATTTTATTAAAAAAAAAAAAAAAAAAAAGTGTTCGACTTACCATAGCTTGTATGTTGAAGAAGACCCATGCATGGATGCACTTTAGATGATCCTATATGATGCTAGATGAACTTAGATGCACATGGAAATGATTTTGAGTGATTAAATAAGCAATCTTGATTGCTTTTTCCTCAAAAATCTCTCTTTCAAGAATAGGGTTCACGATGATCAAAGAGGGTAAAGAGTATACATTCAGAGAATGACATAATAGTGTATTTATAGAGGCTGATAAAGAGCTTGGTGAAAAGATAAGTTTGCCCCTAAAACATCCCTATCAATGGTTTCATTCGACAGCCACCGACTATCGATGAAACCGCTAAATTAAGTCCCAAGAGAACAAGGGAACAATGGCAGTTTCATTCAGCGGCCACCAACCGTCGATCCAACCATTGAATTGATCCCAATAGGAATAAGGATCAATGGCGGTTTCATTTGGTGGTTTCATAACTGCCGATCACAACTGCAGATTCGAATCTGAGTGATAAAATCAATTAGGTTTGAATGATGGTTTTGAACGGTGGTCGTGGCCGCCGATCATAACCACATAATCGCTTCAGAGATTTCTAGAATCAAACGGCGGTTCCATTCAGTGGCCAAGCCGCTAATCACAACCGCCATTTCACCAAAAAATGGTGAAACCAAAGGAGAAGCTAAGGGCATTCTCCAAAGGTGATCCTCGCACTAACTAAGCACACCAAAGTGCTTGCGTGGACATTTCCGAACAATATTCGAGAAATGAATTGCTAGACACACTAACACACTATAACATAAAACAATAAAGTGCAAGTGTGAAATGTGACATGTGAAGAGAATGCACACAAGATCAATGAGCATATATGCAAGCATGGCAAGTGTGTGAGTGCAACTAAGTCTCTTCAATAAAAATTAAGCACAAGAGATATACCTTCGGAGTGCTTATCCTATAGAGGTCTTGAGAGGGCTTTTGAGCGTGATCACCAATCACCTAAGCTACACTTACATTTCAATCCCCAATTGAGGTTTGTCACCAAAATAAACCGATCAAACTTTGAGGAATTTATAATCTCCCCCTTTGGCTATTTCCTGACAAAACCACCACTCACATTGATCCGCACAACAAAATAGAAACTAAAGGTCAACAATTATATTCTATATTACAAAGATATATCAAAAAGCTAAAAACTTCAAGTCTTCAATCTCTTGTAGAACAACTAATCTATTAACCGTTAAAATTGGCAAGGGTCCAAAGAAGAATTTTCCATCCAAATGCAAGAGGGAAAAGACTTTATTGGGTAGCATCCAGCTACCTCCTGGAGAGAATCCAAGCCAGTATATTAGGATGCATATCCAGTTAAGACACACCAAGATCAAGGACACCAAGACCCTAGAGTATCACGGGGGGAGCAGAAATCAAGGTCCTATTAACCCCACTACTATGTCATCCAGGTACCCCGCTGCAGCATCAACCGGTATCCCTATACCTAGAAATGCTGGGACCACGATCCTATTAATCAAGCTACCTTGGTCTATCCTAGAACCAATTGGCCAAGCAATTAAAGCATCAAGAAGAATAATTTACAAAAGGAAAGATTAACACGTCCAGAAGACAAGTTTAAAGCTACAAAGAGGGATACTAAAACGCCATCGTTTAGTCAATAAAGAAGTGAACTCCTTCCTGCCACTTGAGAGTTCCATTTGAATAAGGAGTCAACTCCATCAAAATCTACAGAAAAGGGAATCACTTGATTCTAGGGATCAAAGCCAATGAAAGTCCCATAATTGCTGAAACCTTAGGCCAAATTCGTTGGAGTGCATGACAAGAAACAAGACCTATATATATATGACACTATACTCAACAGGGTGAGGGCGGAAGATCCAAAAAATTGGCTCCTAAAACCCTAAACCTACAGTTTACTCCACTTATCGACTTACACAAGATCTCCATCGCCGACTATGTTAAAGACCGCCTACAGGGATCGTTTGTGAACCATCTTTGTGTTTGGTTGCCTCCTTTAAAATATAAGTAGTTGATTTACCTATGCTCTTAACCATTGTTGCATCTAGTTTGTTTTGCTATATTCATTTAGGTATCGAACTACGTGATACCCCTCTAACCGTGGTCTGTTTTGATCGTGGTCCTTAGAAGTTGTTATTTGGAAATTCATCTCAGTGATAATTTTCTGTTAACACCTTTTGGTGTTGTCTGTGGGAACCATTCTCCCAACCAATCACGAAAGAACAACCTGACTCTAACCAGAAGGCTCTAAGATTAGACTCAGATCCTCTCAGGGGCAGCCCGACCCTTCGGGACCCCAATCCATCACTTATACCCAGAGAGTTCATAGGCAGGGAAGGGGATCGAGGAATAACAACTAGGTAACCTTCATCGAACGCGGGCTTCGTGCTCTAAGATCCAACTATCCAGGAAATCAATTAGGATATCCTAGAACAGCAGGCTGCTGCCTACGTAGAAAGTATCCGCCTCTGAATGATCTCCCAGAGGATAACCTTTGAAGTATCCTAGGCCTCGAAGGAGAGGTTGGACCGAGTACCCGGATACCGATCTTTGACAAACTCAGACCACCACTTTCAGTTCCAGGTTACCTTGAAGATTTCAGATTCCGACAGGTGAAATCAACATTCGATATCCCTCCCAGGAGGAATCACCCGACACCTAAACCGGTAGTAGAAGTGGCTCCCTAGACCGATGCTGGAGGCAGCATAAGATCTTGGAGGGATTCTCGAGGAAACCGTCCTAATGAGGAAGAATGTAAAGAGGACCTTGTGGCATCAAAGACTTCAAACAACGAAGCATCGGAGGCTCGATTCAGGAAAGACGGATCCAAGCGCCTTGAAAACCGGATGGCCAAAATGGCAAAGGAGCTTGAGGAGCTGAGGAAGGGAAAGCACCGAGAAACTTGGAAGAATCCTTTGGGAGAGATCAATGCGCCATTTTCGAGAAGAGTCCGGGATGTAGAATTACCTCCCAAATTTAAAATGCCCTCTAAGAAGTACTCTGGATCAGAGGACCTTGTGAGCCACTTAGAGAGCTTCGTGCACCAGATGGAGATTCAGAGCGATACCTGGTCAGCAATGTGCAGGATGTTCCTTTCAACCTAGACGGACTGTGCAAAGACATGGTTCAGAAAATTGCCACCAGGTAGTGTGGATTCCTTTACTAACCTTACTGTAGATTTTTGTGCTTAGTTTCAGGGGATCAAACCTCGTCCCAAGGATCCTATCCTACTTCAGTACGTGATCTAAAAACGGGGTGAGACATTGAGATCTTGTGTAGAAAAATTCCACAAGGAGGTAGTCCAAATAGGAGTGTTTGTGGAAAATGAAACCTTGGCCAATTTTCGAAGGAATTTGTTGTCCGGAAGACTATTTTGGTCCTTCACCAAGCATCCGTCCGAGACCTACCAGGAGGCCTATGGCAGGGCTCCAGAACAAGTGGAGATAGATGAACAGCTCCGGATCAAGATCGAGCATGATGAAGCCCGATCGGCCAAGCGTCTAACGAAGGAGGCTCCAAAGCCCGTGCCTGTCTAGAAGTTCTAGAATCAACCTCCAAAACGGTCAGCTTACTGACCACCTCCAATTCTCTCATACCGGGAATGGTATCCAGCAAGAATGCAATAAATCCAAGAGGGCATAAATCAACTTACAACTAAGTTACACTAAATCAAACTACAATTAACTAAACTAACACTAACTAATTAAATTAACTAAACTCATGCATGGTCATGCAAGAGTGAGGATTGAGTGAGGTGGTAATTGAAATGGAAATGCTAGGAAATGGTGTTCAATGCAATAAATCAAATTCCTAGTTGATGGCAAAAAGGCTCACAAGATTGGTTCTAATCAATCTAACCTAGGATAAAGACACATACATAAACATTCATTCATGCATGATATTGATGTCTTAACTAGTCTAAATCCATTACATATCAATCAACTGATTAATTAATTAACATGTATACATTAAGCTCAATCAAATAAACACATCAACCAAATATTGAATATTATTACAATCTCACCAAAATCACAACATAAACATATAGTTACACATACAACAATAAGCTAAGTAAGTAAAGGTGATAAAGAAGACTACACAAACATTTGGTGAAGTCCTCAAGCTAGCTAAACTTCTCCTTGGCTTTCCCAAGCTTGGAAACAATGGTATTCTTGTGAGATTCTAGGTTATCTAAGCTATTCTAAGTATTTAGGATAACTGGGTTGTTCTATTGGATATTAGGGATCCCATTTTTATGCACAAAAGAGGTATATTTATAGAGGAAGAGGCCGGGGAAATATCTGGACGTGAAAGGTCAAGAAAATCCCTATGAAACGTTGAGCTCGTAGGTTCCAATCCCCTATCTCGCGGGTTCTTGCTTCCCGACGGAAGTCGTGGTGAGTTTTGCTTGTTGTTCTGCGAGTTTAGTCCCTATGCTTCACGGGTTACTTCTTCCTGGAATGAAACCACAGAGTTTCCGCATGCTTGGAATGTCTGGTTCATTGGAAAGAAGACGCAGATGGTGATCTTGAAGCTTGCACTTCCATGGAGTTTGGAGGAAATGGAGGAGAGAGAAACCGAGTGCATGGAGAATTGAAAATGGGTCCAACGTGACTGGGGGAATGTGGGCAACTGATCTGGGTGGAAAGGCACCGGAAAACGGGTCTGCAACGTGGTCCAACGTGACTGGGGGAATGTGGGCAACTGATCTGGGTGGAAAGGCACCGGAAAACGGGTCTGCAACGTCGAGTCAAACTCTGAGTCAAGTGGGGCTGAACCGGGTCAGATCCGGGTCACAAGGGTCATTGGGTCAGCATGGCTAAAGGTTGAAGAAGGCTGACGTCAGCATGATGCACGCAAAAATAGCCCAAAATGACGTTGTCCCACTAAAGTGACATGGCAGCCTTTTGTGCTTTGCACGGATAATTACAATATGTACCCATGTCTTCTCCCTTAATCATAGAATCTTCAATCTTCTCCAGAATATTACATTTTAGCCCCTATTTGTCCAAAATTAACACAATGCCCTTGAATTCCTCTATTTACCTGAAACACTTATTTAAACCAATAAATACCCAATTTTACCCGAGAAATAAGCACAAAGTAATAGGAATTAGGGGTATAAAATAGGTACTTTTATACCCCGATCAAATGCGATCCTGGGGAGGCTTTCTTGTCAGGAATTAGGGGAGTGTTGTCCGTCTATCACAATGTCCTGAAGTTCCCAGTCAGTACCGGAGTGAGAGAAGTCCGAGGAGATCAGCAAGCAACTTGCAGCTGTTATTCAGTATCCACCAATCCCGCTACGCTAGCCAAGTAGTGTGATGAGAATCAAGAAGCATCACCAAAGGCTCAATTGCATGTTCCAGTTGGGCCAATTGCAAGGGCCAAGAGGTTCAAAGAAGCATTTAATGATAATTGATTCTGAGTTGCTGAAGTACAAGTTCGGCCCACATGAAGACCAAATCCGGGCTAAACTTTGTAGACCTCTACAGAGGGCATATGGGGTCGGATCATCTATTATAATATGTTTCTGGAAAGCCCAAGACGAGCCCTACAGATGTTATGAAGACTCCGTCATCCGTAACAGATCGCAACAGGCCCAAAATCAGCCATCTATCTTATTACGTGCAGACTTGAGCTGGACAAGAGCTGGACACCAAGCAGAACTTAGTGGGCCTCTACAGAAGGTATATGGAGTCGGATCGTCTATTATAATATGTTTTCGGAAAATCCAAGACGAGCCCTACAGATGTTATGAAGACTCCGTCCTTCGTAACAGATCACAACAAGCCCGAATTTGGACATCTAGCTTGTTGCGCGAAGACTTGAGCTGAGGAGTCCGAATTTCAGCTTAATTCCGTGTGGTTGGAGGAGTCCTAATTTCAGCATACTTGTGTGTGGTACAAGTTAGGGTTAGAGAAGATTCAATTTCAGTTTTTCCTTTTTAGTTTGCAAAGAATAATGGTTGATTTGTTTCCCGAAATTAAGGGGCTAATTTGCTTCCAAATTTAGCCTTTCAATTAGGAAATAAGTCAATAGTTGCTTGTTTTAGTTTGTTTAATTTTCTTTCCCGTTTTGTAAGGCATTAATTGCCTATTTATTTTCCTGATTGTAAGGCATTAATTGCCGAATATTTGTTCCCTTTTAGGTCTTAGATAGTTTAGTATTTAAGGGACTCATTGATGTATTATTCAGTAGACTTTGAATGGAATAATATTATTTGAGAGAACGTTTTCTCTTGGTTCTTCATTGAACTATGAACTTATCAAGGGTTATACCTTGTGGCGTTCAAACTTGACTTATCACTCACCTTCTTCTTATTCTTGAGTGTGGCGTCTACAACCTTCTTGATACCGTTGGTTCTTATCTCCATATAGATAATGGGTCGCGGTCCTTTTTATTTTCTTTATTTGTAAACTTGAATTAGAAAACGATCCTTCATTACCATATATTGGTTCCGGGTCTCACTACTCTTGGTGAGGTTCATATCATAGTGTGTACATGTGACCCATGAACCAGGCCGAGAAGTACCATAACAGGACCACTACATCCTGGAAGGAGGGGAGTTACCAGATATAATTGTAGAAGAACCATAAGAGGGTGAACCAGTAGGTATGAAAATGCCTACAAGGTTATACTAAACAACTTAGGGGGGGGGGGGGGGGGAGGTGAATAGGTTTACTCACTAGTTTTAAAAATTCTTTCGTGACTTATGTCAAATCCTTGGTGAGCATACAAATTAACCTTTAACACGATTATTATGAGAAAACAATTAACATATGTATGCTTGATTCACCACCCTTAGTCTACAAAACATATACCAAGAAACAATATATCTCATATACAAGTATATGCAATGAAAAGCAAATTCCACAAGTTGAACTTTGAATATTACAACGTAAATTCACTAATTAGAACTTTACAACTTGATATAGAATCACAAGATACAATGTTTAAACACTTACAAGATACAAGAAACAAATGTTGATTCAATAATTAATGTGTGCATCTCTTTCTTTATCAACAACTTGTTTACAAGGATGTGAGGAAATGAAGATCTTAAACAAGTTATATTGATCATACATACAATTATAAAGAGATAGAGATAAAGACATTTGACACATTGATTTTTATGTGGTAAACCTCAAAAGAGGAAACATTCATGAGTTGAATCCACAACCATTGGCAAGCAATCCACTATGATGAAAAGGACTTATACACTCAAGGCTATAAACACATGATATCCACCCTAAGCTATCAACTTCTAATCTACCCTCGTGCCTAGTGAATCACCTAGCCTACTTCCTATCCAAGATGTGTCCTACACCTCTAGGAAGCAACTTCCTATGCAAAACGCTCATGACTCTAGGAAGATTTCTTTCTTGACTATTCGGATCACAACAATCCTAGTTAAGCCTCCCTTTCTTAACCATTCGAGTCCTCCCGACTCTAGTTAAGACTTCTTGCTTAGCCATCTGGATCGCAAAGATCCTAGTTAAGCTTTCCTAGCTTAACCAACCAGAGTATCACACTCCTAGCTTAGACTTAATGCTCAAGTTAAAGCTTCACTCACTCCAAGATGAGACTTCCACATTTTGCAAGATAAATTATCTAAGTGATGCAAATGATGCAAACACATACAACATAGATTCTATTCATGTTACAAAAACTTGAAAACAAAGCATGTTCATTAAGCGTATATTCAAGACTTTAGAACACAAAAAACAAAAATGCTGGAATCACAAGATATGATCAATGAATATTCTAGCAAGTACTTAGATCAAAAATATATACACAATAATCAATTAAATCCTAATAAGCTCTAAATACAAAATCAAAGTGCTAATCGTAGATTTATTCAATTAAAAGATCCAAGAACAAGCTAAGGTTACTAATCATAAAATGAGTCAATCAAATCACAAATAACCAAAGATATCAAACTAATCATAATACAACCTTAAACATGTGAAAAACTAGAATCATAGAAAACTAGTTCACGTTTGTCTATAATTAGACTTGATTAAGTTTGATTATGAAGCTATCTTTCTCAATAGCATTTACCATACATACACATACATATAGAAGAAGAAAATCCCAGGTAATTGAAGATAAAAAAAATGAAATCACAAAGTTTAGTTCAATAACGAAGTATCCTGAGCAGTTTCGGTTTTGATTGAAGAATCACCTCAAAACATGATCAAAGAGCTACAAACCTTATTAGAGAAGGTAGGAGACTTGAATACAAAGGTTCTCCGACTTGAATCACTTGATTCGAAGTCCGAATGAGAAAGTTATGGTGCTTGGAAATTGGGAAAGTTGGAAAGAAAATTTCAGCTCTATGAAATTCAAATTTTCTTCTTGGAATGAAATGAGAGGGAAATGAGACTATTTAAAAGAATTCAAGAGAGAGATTTCAAGACCAATCAGGAGGTGCCACATCACACATCCCATGTAGGGCGCATGTGGCACACGCGGCAGAGGAGGTCTCTGGCCGTGTGCCACACGTGGCCTCTTTCCTTGGCCGTTGGCCAAGCTAGCTCCTCTCTCGCTCCTCTCGTGTTCTTCAGCCGTATTCGAGCCTCCGAACTCCGATTTTGAATCCGTCTTTGGATTACGAATCGTGACTCTCTCACGCACAACACAACGATAGCTACAAAAATTTGACAAAATGTTTAGAATTTATCCCGAAAAAGGACGACAAAGATAACTCAACGAATGATAACACAAAGTAGCATAGCTACATTGTTTGGACTCGAAACCTAATGAATGAGTAACCGAAATGACCGGGACTCAATAAGGAATCATATGAGATCATGTTCAAGTCCAAAATACAAGAAATACAAACAAATAAACACAATGTCACACAAGTATGCCATATCCAAGCGATAGTTATACAACATGCAATTCTACAATGTTTGTCAATATGAGAATAATGCATGTGCATACTTAAATGACTGTGAATGTGTTATACCAAATGTTTTCATAATGATGCGGGGACACACATGTATGAATTGTGTGTGTACACTTACGCCTTGTAAGAGGAAGAAGTATCTTGATACCTTAGCATCCATATAAGCGTTTTTCCACTTGAAGACGATATTTGCATGAGAGGTTGCCTTTCTTCTTTGAAGCTTCTTTTCACTAAGAATCAACTAAGCAACTAACCATTAAAAATATAGAGAGTTTTGCAATGGAATCAAGCCAATACAAATCAAGGATCTTATGGGGTCCCTCGCAGATCAGTTGGAAGAGATACCTATTAGAAATGATGATCCAACCAAGGTAGTAAAGATAGGAGGCACGCTAGATTACAAGGTTAGGGAGAACCTCATAAAGCTCCTCAAAGAATACAATGACATCTTCACCTGGAGTCATGTCGAAATGCTAGGTATCCCTCTCAACTTAGCTACTCATAGGTTAGCAGTGGATGCAACTTTCAAGCCGGTCAAACAGAAGCGGAGGCACTTCAACGCCTAGCAAAATTCTATGGTACAAGATGAGGTAGACAAGCTTCTGAAAGCTAGATTCATCAGGGAATCCCGATACCTCGAATGGATTGCCAATGTGGTCATGGTGAGCAAGTCCAACGGGAAGTGGCGTATGTGTGTGGACTACACAGACCTCAGTCGAGCCTGCCCAAAGGATAGCTTCCCTCTACCCAAGATAGATCAATTGATTGATTCCACCGTAGGAAACAAGCTCCTAAGCTTCATGGATGCCTTATCGGGGTATAACCAAAACATAATACACCCCGCTGATCAGGACAAGACCAGTTTTATCAATGGGTAAGGCCTCTACTACTATAAAGTAATGCCCTTTGGTCTTAAAAATGCAGGTTCCATGTACCTGCATTTGGTGAACAAGCTATTCAAAGAATAGATAGGAAGGTCTATAGAAGTGTATATAGATGACATGATCACCAAGTCTTGAGTGACTGACCATCATCCAGAAGACTTACGCTAGACCTTTCAAGTGATAAGAGATAATTAGATGAGGTTGAACCTGCTAAGTGTGCTTTCAAGGTAGCAGTAGGGAAGTATCTTGGGTTCATGGTACATGAGAGAGGGATTGTAGCCAATCCCAAGAAGATCAAAACCTTCATGGATCTTGAATCCCCCTCTACCTTCTAATAGGCACAAAGATTAACTTGTAGGATAGTAGCACTAAACCGCTTCATATCCCGTTCTATAGATAAATGTCTTCCCTTTTTCAAATTCATTTAACATAGGAAAAAGATGAAGTGGGAATAGAAAAGCGAACAAGCCTTCTAGTCATTGAAGGAATATCTAGCTAGCTCGCCTTTTCTAGTAAAATCGATTTCAGGGGATGAGCTCCAACTTTACTTGGCAGTATTAGAAACTGCTACTAGTGGGTCCTTGGTGAAACAATTTAATGACGGGGTCCAGTGGCCAGTCTACTATGTGAGCCATGCTCTGACCAAGTCTGAGAAATATTACACCCTCCTGGAGAAGCTCGCCTATGCAAATGTGACCACAACCAGAAAGCTCTTGCCTTACTTCCAAGCACATACCACTGCAGTGGTCACCGATCAACCCTTGAGATAGTTTCTTCAAAGGTTAGATGTGTCAGGCAGGTTGATCTTATAGGCCCTAGAGCTCACACAATATGATATCAAGTACAAAGTAAGAACAACAATCAAGGCTCAGGCTTTGGCAGACTTTGTAGTAGAGTTTAGCATGGCCCTAAATCCGAATACTACTTCAACCCTGGACCTAGCTCCGGAAAACCTAGAATGGCCCGATGATTGCAAGACCTAGGTACTGTATGCGAATGGGGCATCGAACAAAGCAAGCTGCGGGGCAGGGATCATCCTAACCGACCCATAGGGGGTTAAGTGCAGCCACTATTTCATATTTGAATTTAGAGCCACCAACAATGAAGCAGAGTATTAAGCCTTACTGGCAGGAATGAAGGTAGCAGAAGAATTAGGGGCAGATTTTCTCCTAATTAAAAGTGATTCACAACAAGTAGTCAACCAAGTGTCTGGACTGTATCAAGCAAAGGGTGACAATATGGTGGCGTATCTGGGTAAGGTCCAGGAAGCAATGACGAGATTCAATAGTGTAAAGATGGAACATATTCCATGAGAGAAGAACCATTGAGTAGATGTTTTGGCCAAAATTGCTACAGGTGGAGGACAAGCATTGCCAAGAGGGGTACCATTCCAGCTGATACCCCGATCTAGCATAGCTAAAGGAGCAAAAGTAAACCTGGTCAACCGACTCCCCTATTGGATGGATCCTATAGCAGATTACCTCTTAAATGACACTCTCCCTACGAATCTAGATAAAGCACGCAAGCTTAAGAGAACCGCTACCCGGTACTATCTGATAGATAGGTACCTCTATCATAATTACATCCAGATGATGCACAATGGTCATTCAACGAGTACCCTTGTGCAACAAGTCTTACCTTGTTACACATAATGTTCCCATCCTCATCGGATTTGTTCCTATATATCCATTTGGTGCCTATGACATTAGTGGTCTTAGGCCTAGGAACTAGAGTCCAAACCTCATTTTTTTTTCAAATTGGTTTAGCTCTTATGAAATGAACCTCGTCGATTGTAACAAGATTTTTATGCATAGGATGGTTCTAACCTCTGGTTCGGATGGAAACCGTGACCCAACAGCTATATCGAGATGTGAACCTTGGTATAAAGGAGGACGTCACAATCAAGGATGGAATACTCGATTGAAAAGTCAAGGAGAAACGCCACAGAGAAATCTGATAAGTTCCAATTAGTTCTCAAAGAATAAAAGAGAAAATTCTCTCAATTTTCATTTGAAAATCAAGTCTACCGAAAAATTACATCAGTTGGTTCCTTTTAAACTAAAACCCTAAAAGACAAGAAAGGCTACATGCCAATCTTAAAAAAGATAACAAGAAATTCGGCCATTAAGGCCTTACAGAGCGCAAACTAAAAGGGCAATAATAGGGAGCAAGCAACTATTGACTTGCTCCCTATTTGGATGGCTAAATTAGGAAGTAAATCAGACCCTTAATTTGGGAAACAAATCAACTCATTATTCTTTGAAAACTAAATAAAAAGGAAACAAATTAGCTGAAATTGAATCTCCCCCAAACTTGTGCCACATGCCCAAACTTGTGCCTCACGCCCAACTATTCTCTTATTCGGTCCAATCCATTGCCTTGATGACATTAATTAAGCCTTGGTCTTCATGTGTGCTTATCTTGGACTTCAACAATTTAGAATCAGCCCAAGTGTCTTGAATCAGGTCATTGAGTGCCTCTTTAAATCTCTTAGCCCTTGCCCTTGTTATTGGCCCAACCGGAACATGCAATGGGTCCTTTGGTACTACTCCCTTATTCTCATCATCTTCTTCATGGAAAGAACCCGAAATTCATCTTTCAAGGCTTCGTTAACCTTTTTGGGTCCAATTTGAGAGGCGTAGCAAGTGTAGCTAATAAGATTAGCTATTTGATGCTTAGTCCTTACACCCTCATTCACATCTCCAATAACGTCATCTTTGTTATGGAGATGTCTAACCCATGGAGCAGGTTGATTAGAATTCAAGAGAGGAACTTTATCAAGAGGTTGTGTGTCCTCTTCATCTAGGTTAGACCTCCCACCAAAAGAAGTCTCCACAACCTTCTCCAAGGGAGAGTTATCTACTACAACAACCACCTCCTCATGGTCATTAGACTTGAGCCTACTATCATTAATGACAACATTTGATGATTCCATGACGCTTCGAGTCTTTAAGTTGAAAACTCTATAAGCTCTACTATTCAAGGCATAGCCAATAGAGATACCGTCATCACTTTTAGCATCAAACTTGCCAAGAAGATCAAGGTCATTTAAAATATAGCATTTGCTTCCAAAAGAGTGGAAGTAGCTAACATTTGGCTTTTTACCTTTCAAAAACTCATAGGAGGTTTGCCTAGTGCCGGGTATTAGGAAGACTCTATTTTCTATATAGCAAGCCGTATTTACGGCTTCGGCCCAAAGGTTCCTTGGGACATTGTCCTAAGCAACATCACACGATCCATCTCTTGAAGGACCCTATTCTTCCTCTCAACAACTCCATTTTGTTGAGCTGTCCCAGGAACCAAAAACTCATGAGAGATACCTAAGCTATTGCAATAGCTTTCAAAGTAGGTTTTCTCAAACTCCCTCTCATGGTCACTCCTAATCCGTTTAATGCTTTTAGTGTTAGAGACATTTTCATTTTGAAGTTTAGTGCAAAGCATTTTAAATATGTCCGCGTGAACCTAGAGAAATCATCTACACAAACAAAAACGTATCTCTTTCCACCTAAACTCTCGGTTTGCATGAGACCCATAAAATCCATATGGAGAGCTCTAGGGACTCCTTGGTGGAGAGTGTAGGGAAAATACACATGGCAGAAATGAAAAATAGATTTGAATATTTTAAAAATGTTCCCTTTTTTATTTTTAAAGATAACCTTAACCCTTGATTAATTAATATATAATAAAATATATCGTACCTTTTTCCACATGACAATTTGATACGAACCTCGTCGATTGTAACAAAGATGATGCCTAGGATCGTTCTAACCTCTGGTTCGGATGGAAACCGCGACCCAACACCTATAGCGAGATGTGAACCTTGGTATAAGGAAGACGCCACAATCAAGGATGGAATACTTGATTGATAAGTCAAGGAGGAACGCCACAGAGAAAATCTGATAAGTTCCAATCAGTTCTCAAAGAACAAAAGAGAAAATTCTCTAAAAATTTTATTAAAATTCAAAACTGCCAAAAAAAACATAAGTTGGTTCCTATAAACTAAAACCCTAGAAGACAAGGTAGGCTACACGCCTAACTCAACAAGGAAACAAATATTTCGGCCATTAAGGCCTTACAAAATGGGAAAGAAAATAAAACAAAATAAAACAAGCAACTATTGACTTATTTCCTAATTGGAAGGCTAATTTTGGAAGGAAATCAGTCCCTTAATTTCGGGAAACAAATCAACTCATTATTCTTTAGAAAACTAAAAAAGGAAATCTGAAATTGAATGTCCTCCACATGCTCAAGCTTGTGCTCCACGCCTAAGCCTCTTCCACATGCCCAATTATTCTCTTATTCGGCCCAATCAATGGCCTTGATGACGTTAATAAGCACTTGATCTGTATGTGGGCTCATCTTGGTCTTCAACACTTCAGAATCAGCCCAAGTGTCTTGAATCAGGCCATTAAGTGCCTCTTTGAATCTCTTAGCCCTTGCCCTTGTTATTGGCCCAACCGGAACATGCAATGGGTCCCTTGGTGCAGCTCCCTTATTCTCATCATTCCATCCCTCTTGAAAAGGATTTGTCCTCAAATCGTCACCTACATCAAAAGGAGACAAATCAGAAACATTGAAGCTTGCACTAACATTATACTCACCTGGAAGATCTAACTTGTAGGTATTGCCATTGATCCTTTCAAGCACTTGAAATGGACCATCTCCCCTAGGAAGTAATTTAGAACGCCGTTGGACTGGAAACCGTTCCTTCCTCTTATGCAACCACACCCAATCACCTGGTTCAAACACAAATTTCTTGCGCCCTTTATTAGCTTGGTTGGCATATTGTTCAGTTCTCCTCTCGATTTTTTGCCGAGTCTTTTCATGGATTTGCTTAACAAAATTTGCCTTTTTCTTACCATCCAAGTCAACATGCTCATTCACAGGTAAAGGAATTAAATCCAAAGGAGTTAACGGATTAAAACCATACACAATTTCAAAAGGCGAAAAATGAGTTGCAGAATGCACACTTCTGTTATAAGCAAACTCTACATGCTGCTAACAATCCTCCCATGTTTTCAAGTTCTTTTGTATTATAGCACGCAACAAGGCAGATAAAGTCCTATTAACAACTTCAGTTTGACCATCAGTTTGTGGATGACAAGTAGTAGAAAATAAAAGTTTAGTTCCTAACTTGCCCCACAGAGTTTTCCAAAAGTAGCTTAAGAACTTAGCATCTCTATCCGAAACAATGGTTTTAGGCATGCCATGCAATCTAACAATTTCTTTGAAAAACAAATCAGCAATATGTGATGCATCATCAGTTTTATGACAAGGAATGAAATGTGTCATTTTAGAAAACCTATCAACAACCGCATATATAGAATCCCTACCCCTCTTTGACCTAGGCAAACCCAGCACAAAATCCATAGAAATATCAATCCAAGGTCCACTAGGTATAGGCAAAGGAGTATACAAACCATGAGGCTGAACTCTAGACTTAGCTTGTCTACATGTAATGCATTTCTCACAAATTCTCTCTACATCATGTTTCATATGAGGCCAAAAGAAGTGTTCATGCAAAACATCTAGTGTCTTGGCTATACCAAAGTGCCCCATCAAACCTCCCCTATGAGCTTCTCTAACAAGCAATTCACGCAAAGAACTCTTAGGCACGCATAATTTAGTTTCTCTAAACAAAAATCCATCATGCCTATAAAACTTGCCAAATGCAACCTTTTCACATGCATTGAATACATTGCCAAAATCAGCATCTTCCACATACAATTCTTTAATGTAATCAAAACCAAAAAATCTAGCATCCAAAGTGGAAAATAAAACGTACCTTCTAGACAAAGCATCAGTGACGACGTTTTCCTTACCTTTCTTGTACTTGATCACATATGGAAATGTTTCTATGAACTCCACCCACTTGGCATGCCGCTTGTTTAGCTTGTGTTGCCCCTTTAAATGCTTTAAGGACTCATGATCCGTGTGAATCACAAATTCCTTTGGCCAAAGGTAGTGTTGCCAAGTCTCCAATGCCCTAACCAACGCATACATCTCCTTGTCATAGGTAGGATAATTCATGGCTGCTCCATTTATCTTCTCACTAAAAAATGCAATGGGACATCCTTCTTGCATTAGAACAGCTCCAATACCTATTCCTGAAGCATCACACTCAATCTCAAAAGCTTTAGCAAAGTCAGGTAAAGCAAGCAAAGGTGCATTAGTTAGTTTTTCCTTAATTAAGTTAAATGCCTTTTCTTGTTCATTACCCCACTTAAAACTCACATTCTTTTTGATAACTTCAGTTAAAGGTGCAGCTAGACTACTAAAGTCTTTCATAAACCTCCTATAGAAACTAGCCAACCCATGAAAACTTCTCACTTGTCCCACATTTTTCAGTTTCGACCACTCTTTAATTGCCTTAACCTTTTCCTCATCAACCCCAATTCCCTTAGCACTAACAACAAAACCCAGAAATACAGGCTTATCGGTGCAAAAGGTACACTTTTTTAAATTAGCAAATAATTTTTTTGTTCTTAAAACACCTAAAACAAGTTTTAAATGTTCAACATGCTCATCCAAATTTTTGCTATAAATCAGAATGTCATCAAAGTAAACAACCACAAATTTTCCAATAAAAGCACGCAAAACATGGTTCATTAAACTCATGAAAGTACTTGGTGCATTAGTTAACCCAAAAGGCATAACTAACCACTCATATAAACCATATTTTGTTTTGAAAGCAGTTTTCCACTCATCACCTTCTTTCATCCTAATTTGATGATATCCACTTTTAAGATCAATTTTAGTGAAAACAATAGAACCATGCAATTCATCAAGCATATCATCTAATTTAGGAATAGGATGTCGATACTTTACAGTGATATTGTTGATGGCACGACAATCAACACACATCCTCCATGTTCCGTCCTTCTTAGGCACAAGAAGTACGGGAACCGCACAAGGGCTCATACTCTCACGAACATACCCCTTTTCCATGAGCTCTTCAACCTGCCTTTGAAGTTCCTTTGTCTCCTCGGGATTACTTCTATATGCGGGTCTATTTGGAATTGGTGCTCCGGGTACAAAATCAATTTGGTGCTCAATCCCCCTTATTGGTGGTAAACCAATAGGCATCTTCTCAGGAAATACTTCATCAAAGTCCTGCAAAAGTGAAACAACAACACTAGGCAAAGAAGAGTCAATTTCGTTAGCACTAAAACAAGCCTCTTTGTACAAAAGTACAATCATTGGCTGATTTGAAAATAAAGCTCTTTTGATCTCACTCCCTCTTGCATAAAAGCTCACTTGTTTTTTTTTTTTTTTTTTTCTCATCAGCCTCTTTTTCTTTTTCAATTTTCTTTTCTTTTTTTGTTGTTTCGGACTTCCTCTCTTTTGTCTCTCTTTCTTTTGAACTCTCACTCTCGTTTTTAACATCTCTCTCTTCTTTTAACCTCACTTGATCATCATATAATTGGCTTGGGGTTAAAGGTACAAGAGTGATTGGCCTTTTATTGAGTACAAATTAGTATCTATTGGTATATCCATAATGAGTCACATGCCTATCAAACTGCCATGGTCTTCCCAAAAGGATATGACTTGCATTCATTGGTACCACGTCACAAATAACCTCATCTTTGTATTTTCCAATTGAAAATGACACCAACACCTGTTTATTCACCCTAACTTCCCCACTATCATTCAACCATTGTAGCTTATAAGGTTTTGGGTGCTTCAAAGTTGTCAAATTCAATTTGTCTACCAAAATAGTGCTAGCCACATTAGTACAACTCCCCCCATCAATAATCATACTACATACCTTATCATTAACATGGCAGCGGGTGTGAAAAATATTATCACGTTGTACCTCATCATCTTCCTTGGCTTGAGCACTAAGAGCTCTTCTTGCCACCAAAAGCTCTCCACCCACCGGATATTCAAAGTCACTTGCATCCTCCAATGGTGGCATAGACTCATCATCGGATTCATCCTCGGATTCGATATCACCATCATCCCTCAAAACCATTACTCTCTTGTTTGGGCATTGTGATGCAATATGATCTGCTCCCAAACACTTAAAGCATTTAATGTCACGATTTCTAGAAGGTTGAGGATCTGATTTACCTTGATTTAAGGAGCATCCGGCCTTATGATCTTTAGGAGGTTCGGCTTGGACCTTGAAACTAGGCTTGTCCTCCTTTTTGCTCCAATTCGGTTTCCATGATGATGAAGAACCCGAATTTTGCCCAACCCGTGTGGAACCCTTCCTCTTCAATTGTTGTTCCACTTTGATGGCCATGTGTACCATGTCAGTCAATTCAACATAATGTTGCAACTCCACTACATTTGCAATGTCTCGGTGTAGCCCATTTAGAAACCTAGCCATAGTCGCCCCTCGGTCCTCCTCCACATCAGCTCGAATCATGGCCATCTCCATCTCCTTGTAGTAGTCTTCAACACACTTGGACCCTTGAGTAAGAGTTTGCAATTTTTGAAACAAACCCCTATAATAATGACTTGGAATGAATCTCCTCCTCATAACAGTTTTCATCTCCTCCCATGTTTCAATAGGTCTTTCTCCATTCCGTCTCCTACTCACAATCAATTGATCCCACCAAACAATAGCATAATCAGTGAATTCGACGGCTGCTAACTTCACTTTCTTCAATTCGGAGTATTCATGGCAATCAAACAACGACTCTATTCTTTTCTCCCACTCCAAATAAGCTTCAAGGTCAGTTTTACCTTGGAAGGTTGGAATCTTCACCTTTATACTACCCAAATTATTATCAACCCTCTCTTCATACCTATCTTCTCTATTCCCATACCTATCTTCTCTATTCCCATTCCACGCCTAAATCTTCCACCCACATTGGACATGTGATCATCCCCCTCCATGTCATTGTCATCCCCATAATAATCATTAACTTCTTCTCTAACCGGAACTCTCTCTCTCCTACGTGCTTGTGGAACGGGTCGTGGCTGTTCCGCACGTGCGTTTTCCACTTGATCTAGGCGATCATGTAATTGTTCCAATTCTCCCCTTCCAATTCTTTAGATCCGCCGGAATAGAAGAATCCTCAGTAATGCCTTTATCTTTGTTGTCGGACATGTTTTTCCTGCAAGAAAAGATTAGAAAATAAAAAAAGGACCTCACGGCACTCCCTCACGTGTTTCGCTCAAATAATCAATTCACTCAACACTCGTGTGTTTCACTCAATATACTCGGCTTTTACCCTCAGTACTTACTCACCCCTCTTGCCTTTTTCCACTCATAATTTTCTCAAAAGTTCTTATCAAACTAACCAAACAATAATCAGGATTTCTTAGCCACGTTCACAAGAAACTCAGATTTGCTAGGTTCACACGAACGAATTACAATGAAACTGAAATAACAGGGACGAGTTTCTAATACCAAGAATTTTTTTTTTCTAATATTACCACTGCACGAAACTAGAAGAGGAATGACAAAAGTTGATATATATTCAACTACAAGATCATTCAAAAACAAATTTTTTTGTACTCTTTTTAAGAATTTTTTTTTTTTTTTTTTTTACCGACCTTGATCAACAAGCAAGATCTTTGATTTTTTTTTTTTTTTGGACCGGACTTGATCAAACAGAATAAAAGAAGAAGAAGAAGAATAACAAAGATAGATTAAACCTGATGTTAGAAGCCTAAGCTCTGATACCAACTGATACGAACCTCGTCGATTGTAACAAAGATGTTAACCACCTTTTCTGGCAGAGGACCAAAGAAGAATTTTCCACCTCAACACAAGAAGGGTATAAGAGTACGAACACCATCTGGCTACCCCGACAAGGTGGACCTCGACTGATCGACCCCGACTGATCCGAGTGCACTTCCCCTCCAACGGGGTCCAACCCATCCTTCTTCCAGTTTATTTCTTAGGACCCCGCCAGCATCTTAGTTTAGAAATATGGCCACAAGCCGGACTTCTCACTAGAACTCACAGCGAGGTCTAGCCCCGCTAAGACCGGGCTTCCGCTGGACCCCGCAGTACCCCGATATACCAAGATCCCGGCAGTACCCCGATACCCCACGGTACCCCGCAATACCCCACGGTACCCCGTGGTACCCCGCAGGACCCCGCAGTATCCCGGTACCCCACAGGATCCTGCAGTACCCCGGAACCCGGTGACTGGTCCTCCAAACTCCTCCCGACTATCTAGCATATACCAAGGAAGAGCTTGACCACACCAAGAGTTTAAGTAAACAAGGAAATTGCCTTGTTTCCCGCCATTCAAGAGTCCTATATTAAAGTGGAGTCAACTCTTTCAGTTCTAAAAGGAATCACTTGATTCTAGGGAATCAATCCCACGATCTTCTCGCCTATCAACATGGAAACGCCCCGTAAATTGCTAGGTCATTGGATTGAATTTAGGGGAGTGAACAACAAGAAATAAGACCTATATATATGACATGATTTTCGACAGTGAAGGGGGCTCTTTTTTTTTTGGGAGGTCTTTGGCTGGCTTCTTTTCGCAGAGGAGGCTGGGGGCTTCTTGCCCAACAAGGCTTCCTTTTCTTCTTCTTTTCTACTGGTTAAAGAAAAGGGCCTTTGCCCACATATTATTGTAAGCTCTCTGGAGTACTTATGTTGTGTTATTCTCCTACTTGTGTAAGCTCCACGGAGCACGCCTTATTGATAAATATATAAATGATCTCTCTCCGCCGGATACTACCTAGGGGTTTTTCAGCATATGATCATGCGTGATGCTTTTTCCCCCTAGGCCAGTCCACTTTCTATCAAAAAAACTTGTCATTCTCTCCTTCGTATCTATTTTATTACGCATGTATGTAAGTTTATCATTGAAGAGCTCTTATCCCATATCCTACTCGCTTACTTGCTTGCTATCCGGGTCGGGGAATCACAATGGAGATCTAGAAAAGAGTACGGGATGCGAAATTCGGGATACGGGGTATGAGGGACGGGATACGGGGTGCCGAGTACCGAACGCGGGGTATCGGGGTCCGTAAAGAGGGATCATAGCCCTTACTCCGACATGGGAACCCCCAAGCACCATCTTCTCCATGTGCTTGAAGCCCCGACAGTCGGAATGATTTTTTTCTCCTACCTACTGCACCTCACTCCAGAAGTTTTTACTCGTACAAACCATGGTACCTAGAGGTACCTACCCCGCTGCAGCCTACCGGGTAGCAGTCTGAGGGTGTTAATTGAAATTCCTCATCCAGAGCGAATTTACGGTTAACAAAAGATGATGCCTAGGATCGTTCTAACCTCTGGTTCGGATGGAAACCGCGACCCAACACCTATAGTGAGATGTGAACCTTGGTATAAGGAAGATACCACAATCAAGGATGGAATACTTGATTGATAAGTCAAGGAGGAACGCCACAGAGAAAATCTGATAAGTTCCAATCAATTCTCAAAGAACAAAAAAGAAAATTCTCTAAAAATTTTATTAAAATTCAAAACTGCCGAAAAAAACATAAGTTGGTTCCTATAAACTAAAACCCTAGAATACAAGGTAGGCTACACGCCTAACTCAACAAGGAAACAAATATTTCGGCCATTAAGGCCTTACAAAACGGGAAAGAAAATAAAACAAAATAAAACAAGCAACTATTGACTTATTTCCTAATTGGAAGGCTAATTTTTGAAGGAAATCAGCCCCTTAATTTCGGGAAACAAATCAACTCATTATTCTTTAGAAAACTAAAAAAGGAAATCTGAAATTGAATGTCCTCCACAAGCTCAAGCTTATGCTCCACGCCTAAGTCTCTGCCACATGCCCAATTATTCTCTTATTCGGCCCAATCAATGGCCTTGATGACGTTAATAAGCACTTGATCTTTATGTGGGCTCATCTTGGTCTTCAACACTTCAGAATCAGCCCAAGTGTCTTGAATCAGGCCATTAAGTGCCTCTTTGAATCTCTTAGCCTTTGCCCTTGTTATTGGCCCAACCGGAACATGCAATGGGTCCCTTGGTGCAGCTCCCTTATTCTCATCACAATTGATGTTGCGTCGATAGTAAACCATAAGATCTTTCAATCTAATCACGAACGTGAATCACCTAGGAGTGTGGGCTCACTTTCTTTGAATTGTATACCTGAGGATGGAAAACAAAACTTTTTCATTTTGTTAGTCACAATAACCGTCCTAGAGAAAAACGTAGAATGTTTGGTCACTTGTGAGTTCTCAATCTTTTGATCGAAACTAGTGTGAACCTAATTTGATGTTGTACACAAAGCCTTTTGATGTAAAAGCTATTAGTGCACTTTCGAAAATAAAACGTTCCTACTACTCTTTTTCTCTTGGCCGAATTTTCTCACACCTTCTTAGAGTTGGATTATTATTTTTTTAAGCAAAAGAAAAACTCTCTCTCCAAATCATTAGGGTTGGCCGAATTCTATATGATAAAATATATGGTGGCTGAAATCCTCACTCCAAGAGGAATCATGTTTCACCAATGACTCTTATCAATCTTTAGAATCAAACACTAATCCAACTCTTTAGTTTATTATCCAATATTTTATTAAATATAAATTAAATTGTGACTTTATTAAAAACTTCATAATTTGACTATATCTATTTATCAAATAAAGTCTTTGATACTTATCATACTAAGAGGCCTTCTCCTAGTTATAAAAAGATTTTGACTTTTAATTAAATAATTAATTAATAAATAAATTAACTTCCATTTAATTAAATAATAAAATAAAATAATACAATAGGCTATTATTCTTAGCCTTGCCGCCTAAGTACATACATGGACAATATTTTTATTTTATTTTATTAAATCCATTGGATTTTAATAAAAAGTCCATATAAGAACTAGACTCAATCTTACTAAAAGAAACAATCCCACATGCCTTAAATTAATACATTAATATAAATTGACAGCCCATTTAATTAAAATGTCCAAATTATATTCGCATTAAGAACCACTTCCAAGTCAATTAAGAATTGGCGGAGCCAAACAACCTCTTTAGCAGCTTCGCATGCAGCAACATACTTCGTTTCCATGGTGGAGTTAGCAATATAGGATTGCTTGATACTCCTCCATATGACTGCGCCTCCTACAAGAGTAAACACAGATCCTATTGTGGATTTTATGGAGTAAGAATCTGATTGGAAATTAGAATCTGTATACCCAATGGGAATTAAATCCCCTCCAGAGTATACCAACATATAATCTCTCGTTCTTTTGAGATACTTAAAAATATGCTTGAATGTCATCCGGTGATCAAGACCAGGTTTCGGTTGAAACCTGCTAACAATGCCAACAACAAAATAAATATCTGGTCTAGTACAGAGCATTGCATACATAAGACTTTCAACTTCCGAGGCATATGGAACCCTACTCATGAATTGCTCTTCATGATCATTCTTAGGAACTTGTTCCTTAGAAAATTTGATTCCATGTCTAAAAGGTAACATATCTTTCTAGGAATTTTACATAGAGAACCTAGACAAGATTTTATCTATGTATGAAGCTTGGAATAATGCAATCATTCTATTCTTTCTATTCCTTATGACTTGGATACCAAGAATATAACTTGCTTCTCCTAAGTCCTTCATATTAAATTGTTTTGCTAACCATTCTTTAAATGATGTCAATACACCTATATCGTTTCTGATGAGTAGTATATCATCAATATAAAGAACTAGGAAAACCAAATTATCGCCTTTAATCCTTTTGTACACACAGGGTTCGTCAAGGTTTTGAATGAATCCAAAACCTTTCACAGCTTGCTCGAACCTTATGTTCCAGGATTTTGATGCTTGTTTCAATCCATATATGGATCTTTGCAACTTGCAAACCCTTTCCTCTTGGCATTTTTCAATGAATCCTTCTGGTTGCATCATATAGATGTTTCGTCAAGACTTCCGTTCAGGAAAGCTGTCTTGATGTCCATTTGCCAAATCTCTAAGTTTAGAGATGCTGCAATGGATAAGAGTATCCTTATGGATTTAAGCATGGCCACAGGAGAAAAGCTTTCCTCGTAATCGATACCTTTCTTCTGTGTGTAACCTTTAGCTACTAATCTAGCTTTAAAGGTTTCCACCTTTCCATCCATACCTCTTTTCCTCTGGTATATCCACTTGCGCCTAATGGGTTTTATCCCTTTAGGCAAGTCTACAAGAGACTAGACTTTGTTTTTGAACATAGACTCAATTTCAGATTGGATTGCCTTTTGCCAATGGCGACAATCAACATCCTCCATTTCTTCCTTGTACGTGTATGGATCATCGTCATCCGGGAGATTTTCCACTGATTCTCCAAGACCGATGTATCTCTCATGTAGCCTACTAACCCTCCCACTATGACAAGGAATGGTAGGTTGTTGATCTTGTGATGGTACGGAACTTACAATTGGGCTAAGTTTTGAAACTGGCCTCTTGTGGAATTGTATCTCCTGACAGCTCATTTAGGACAATTCTACTTTTAGGAATAAAATCATTCATATAGTCATTTTCCAGAAATTTAGCATTTGTCGAAACAAATACTTTAAGATCTGAAGGACTATAAAAATAATATCCTTTAGTTCCTTTTGATACCCCACAAATATGCATGTTTTTGAATGGGACTCCATCTTTTCTGTCTTTCCTTTTAACACATGCGTAGGACAACCAAATATCAATAAGTGTTGTAAACTAGGTTTTCGCCCAGTCCACAACTCATGCAGTGTTTGAGAAACTGACTTAGATGGTACATCGTTTAGAATATACATTGCAATTGGAAAAGCATATCACCAAAAAGAATTAGGAAGCTTTGAATAACTCAACATAGACTTAACCATGTCCAAAAGAGTTCTATTTCTCCTTTCTGCCACCCCATTGTTTTGAAGTGTACCTGACGCAGAAAACTGAGAAATTATTCCATTATCAATAAGATATTCCTGAAACTCACCAGATAGATATTCTCCACCACGATCAGATCTCAATATTTTTATGTGTTTCTCAAGCTGATTTTCTACTTCAGCTTTAAATGCTTTGAACATGTGAAAAACATCCGATACACATAGGACTAATATCCACCTCTAGCTTGAATGCTCATAGGACCACATACATCAGTATGTATTAATCCTAAACATTCAGTGGCTCTTGTGCCTTTGGTCATGAACAATCTTTTGGTCATCTTACCTTCCAAACAAGATTCACAAGTTGGTAGATCATCGACCTTTAAGTCACTTAAAGGTCCATCATTAACCAATCTTTTAATCCTATTAAGGTTAATATGACCTAGGCGCAAATGCCATAGGCATGTTTCGTCTTTTGATCATTTTACGCTTTATGATTAGGTTCCATTGATTCCGTGTCTAACAAGTGAGAGACATTTTTATGCAAAAAGAATAAACCATTTTCCAATGTACCTTTGCAAAAAAATTTGTTATTCCTACTAATAATAAAATCTTTATTAAAAGTAACCGAATATTCAAATTTATTTAAACAAGAAACTGAAATTAAATTCCTCTTGAATTGAGGTACATAATAAATGTCTATAAAATATAAATTCCTATTAGAATCTAGATTAACTCTAATATCTCCCACTGCACTAGTAGACACTAACGCTCCGTTGCCCAAACGCAAGTTGATTTCATTCTTATTCAGTATTTTCCTTTCCTGAAACCCCTGCAAGGAATTACAGACATGATTCGTGGCTCCGGAGTCTATGATCCAAGAATCTATAGAATCTGCCAGAAAACATGTTTCAAGATAATTAATATTACCTTCTTCCTTCTTGTTCTTAGACTTTGGGCAATTTCTTTTCCAAAGTCCCTTTTCACCACAAAGGATGCATTTCCCTTTGATCTTGGTTACTTTTTTGGTCCCCTTCTTTGTAGGCCCAACTTGCTTTTTCTTTTGTTGTTTCCTGACCTTCTTACGGGTCTTAACAATAGCAACTTTACCAACCATATGAATCTCTTGACCTTTGCCTTTCACTAGGATCTTTTCAGCGCTTCGAATATCTTGCATCAGGCCTTGCAAGGTGTATTCCTTATTGTTCAAGGATTAGTCTAACTTAAATTGATCAAAGGAATATGACAGTGAGTTGACAATCATGTCAATTTTCGTCTCACCATCTATCTCAGCACTAATAAGTTCTGCAATTTATAGATGTGCTATGACTTTCATCAAGTGATCTTTCATAGCCTGTCTAGGTTTCATCTTAAGATTCATAAAAGCAGTCACTGCCTCTCTTTTAGTCGCCCTGGACCTCAGAGCAAACATCGCCTCTACAGACATCATTATATCAGCAGCAGTCCCCATTCCTTCATGTTGCTGTTGTAACACATCGAGATAGTGGCAATAATGCAACATTTGGCCATATCATCTGAGGTCTTCCACTACTCATACTCGTCCTTTTGAACCACAGTGGATTCATAAGTAGGAGCAGGTGGTTTAGGGGTAGACAGAACAAACTTATGTTTTTCAGCTTCCAGCAACAACCCAATTTTCCTTTTCCATGTGACATAATTATCACCAGTTAACGTATTATCTTTTAGGATGTTGATTATGGATGAGGTCACGATTTCTGAATAAAACAATAATATATATAAGTAAATAATCATGATAAAGCACTTTTGAATATTTATCTTAAATTAAATAAATAATTTAATTGTAAAATTCAACGGTGATCCAACACTCATAAATGTCACGCCTCCTTTAAGAGTTCGCACCATCTACTAGTTGGACTAGGTCCCACCTAATTGTTAACATAACAACTAGCGTTTTCAATTTTAGCCTTGCAATTTTATTGTCAAGAATTCTTGGGAGGATATCAATAAAACCACAATGAGTGTGTTACCAAGATATCGACCTTCAATATTTTCCCTCACTAAAATCCCTCCTTTGAGAGATTTAGGAGTATGCTCTATTCATAGCTCAAATTTATATTGATGACATTATATTTGGTTCCACCAACAACTTGAAAGTTCAACAATTTGTTGATGTTATGTCTCATGAGTTTGAGATGAGCATGGTTGGTGAACTAAATTACTTCCTAGTCTTGCAAATTAAGCAAATGAATGATGAGATCTTCATATCTCAAGCTAAGCATGCTAAGAGCCTAGTGAAGAAGTTTGGCCTTGAGAATGCCAAGCATTGTGACACACCCATGAGCACCACCTTGAAACTAAGCAAAGATGCTAGTGGAAAGGATGTTGAGTATATCATGGCATGATAGGTAGCTTACTTTACTTAATCGTAAGTAGGCCCGATATATCATTAAGTGTGGGTGTTTGTGCTAGGTACCAAGCTAATCCCAAGGAATCTCACCTTATTGTGGTAAAGAGGATCATTTGGTTTGTAAACGGTACCTCAAACCATGGGATTTGGTACTCCTTTGACACTAATCAAAGTCTTGTTGGATATATTGATGCTGATTGGATAGGAAATTGTGATGATAGGAAGAGTACATCGGGTGGTTGTTTCTTCCTTGGGAACAATTTAGTTTTTTGGTTTTGCAAGAAACAAAACTCAATTTCCCTATCCATGGCCGAAGCAAAATACATTGCCGCTAGTAGTGCTTGCACTCAATTGATGTGGATAAAGCAAATGCTAGCCGATTATGGCTTGGAGCAAGGTACTTTTACTTTATTTTGTGATAACATCAGTGCCATTAACATTTCCAAAAATCCCATCCAACATTCTAGGACAAATCACATTGACATTAGACACCATTTCATAAGAGAGCTAGTTGAGAGCAAAACCATTGCATTGGAACATGTGGGAACAAATAACCAACTAGCGGATTTGTTTACAAAGCCCTTAGATACACTTAGATTTGGAAATCTTAGCAAGTCTATTGGGATTTGTCATTTAGGTTGAAATGGTATGTGTTGACCCCATTTGCGGAGCTCAAGCAAAGAGAGCAAAGTTGCATGATTATGCATTGTGCTACATTAATATATTTTATGCCTCTCATTTAATTGCTTGAGATGATTGGTTGTACATACTTATATGTATTTTTCTTAATAAGTGTGTTACATTGCCATGCTTGCAATCCATGTCATATTTATTATCAAACTATAGGGGAAAACACGTGATTAATTGAAGATGAACCTTAACCCATTGATTAATTGACATATAATAAAAGTATCATACCTTTGTAGCGAGAACCCGATTCGAAGTTGCGTCAATGATAATCCTCAAGATCTTCCAATCCAATCACGAACATGAATCACCTAGGAGTGTGATCTCCCTTTCTTTGAATTGTGTACATGAGGATGGATAACAAAAACTTCCAAGAGATAACAAAGAACGTTCCGGTCACTTTTGAATTCTCAATTATTTGATAGGAATTTGCATGAACCTAATTCGAAGGTGTGCACAAAGCCTTTTGATGTAAAAGCTACTAGTGCACTATCGAAATAAAATGTTCTATTTTCTCTTTTTCCTCTTGGCCGAATTATCACTCTAGTCTAAGAGATGGATTCTATTTTTCAAGCTAAAGAAAAATAACTCTCAAGCAAGCCTTAGGGTGTGGCCGAATTCCACACTATGTCATTTATAGTGGCCAAAATTCTTGCCCTAATTTATTTATGGTTGGCCGAATTCTCTTAATAGTCTTTTAGGTGATGATCGAAATCCTCTTCAAAAAAGGATTTGTGTTTCCATAAAAAAACTCGTATCAATCTTTTTAGAATTCAAACCCTAATCCAACTCTTTAGTGTATTTGTGACTATATCAAAGACTTCCTAATTTAACTAGATAAATAAATTCCTTTTATTTATCTACTTACCAAATAAGGTCTTTAATATTTATTATACTACCAGCAATAGTATCATACTAAGAAACATATTTCCTAGTTATAAAAAGATTTTGATTCTTAATTAAATAATAAATCAATCAATCAATTAATTCCCATTTAATTAAATAAAAAAAATAAAACAATATAATAGGCTATTATATTTAGCTTTGCCGCCCAAGTCCATACATGGGCATATATATTGTTTTTCCATTTTATTAAATCCATTAGATCTTAATAAAAGGTCCACATGTGAACTAGGCTCATTCTTACTAAAAGAAACAAGTTCACATACCTTAATACAATTCTAGATGGATGAATAAATTAGTCCGGTATAATATATTTTTTGGTTTTTTTTTTTGGGTAAATAAATAGTATCATAGAAAAAGGAAAGAATGTACAAATACAAGGGGCATACCCCAGGAAACAAAGAAACCAGAGCACAAAGGCCCAAAACAAGCTCAACAGAAGCACTAAACAACAAGCTCAAAAACCAGAGCTAAACAAAAGCTTTAACAAAGCAAAAAAAAAAAAATACAAAAGAAGGAGCAAACAAATAGCCAACAACATAAGGATCATCTAGAGGTGGCATTCCAATTCATAGCAATCAGAGACCAATCCTTCAAATTGATAGAACAGAGCCGACTACGAATAGTGGTGTAAGGATTCCCATTATTGATTGGCTTATTTCGTGGACAAACCACAAGTTGGGGTTTGAATTGTAAGGGTAGATTAGGTGATTGGAGACCAACTTCGAAGGCCCTCTTCAAGACCTCAAGGTGACAAGCACTCCAAAGGTATATTTCTTGTGCTTAGTTTTCATTGAAGAGATCTAGAAGCACACACTCACTTAGCATACTTGCATATGTGTGCATACTCTTCACATGTCACATTATACACTAGCACTTTGATTGATTATATCTTGTTGTGTGTTTTCATTTCACGAATATGTTCGGAAACGTCCGCGCTTGCACGATTATGTGCTTGGGTTTACGCGAAGATCGCCTTCGGAGAATGCCCTTGGCTTCTCCTTTGGTTTCACCTTCAGTGGTGAAACGGCGGTTTGATCGGCGGTCACTACCGCCAAATGGAAACCGCCGTTTGATTCCAGAGATCTCTGGATTGGATCTGCGGTTGCGATCGGTGGCCAGGCCATCGAATCGAAACCGCCGAATTAGACCTGATGCATTTATTATTCTCGGGTTTTGTTCGGTGGTTTAATCGGCGGCCTAGCCTCCGAATGAAACCGCCGAATTAGATATTTTTAGGTCGGTTTCTTTTTGGGTTTTGATCGGCGGTTTCGTTTGACCGCCGAATCTGGTAGCAAAATGATCCCTTGCTTCTCGGGTTCAATTCGGCGGTTGAATTCTGCGGCCATGACCACAGAATGAAACCGCCGATCGGTGATTTCAAGGGCAAAATTGTCTTTTCACTTGCCATGTTCTTGATGTCTATAAATATCATACTTTCTCACTTCTCTAAGTTAGTTCTCTGATTCTAAAGAACCCTAAGCTTCAAAGAGAGATATTTGAAAGAAAATCAAATCAAGAACTCATTTTTATACACTCAAAACCATCTCATATGCATCTAAATATCATCTAGCATTTTCTAGCATAGTTAGGATGCTTGCTTGCATGGTTTTGGTCAACACAGGTCCTTTGATATGTTCTTCACTAATCTCATCTAAGTTTAGTGTTTTATTTATCAAAAAAATCTCTTATATTATTTGCATGCTCTTAGAATATATTCTAGATACAAAATAGAGATTGTTGTGTTGACATGATTGAGTGTTGTATTTTGATAGCAATATCTAGGTTATTTAATCTATGATTTGCTAAGCTATTTGACATGTCATTTAGCTATTGATATCTAGGATTGCATTTATTGCCATCTATTCATCCTAGATAAGCATCTAAGGTTACCTAACTTTATTTGCTCATTGAATATCATTATATATTCACATAGGTTGTAATCTCTTCATTGAGAAGTAAGTCTTGCATGTAGCTTCCGGGATTAGGTTGCTTAGATCGCAAGCAATTGAAGTCTTGTATGATAGACCGGGATTAGGTGGTCACACAAGCAATTGGACTAGGTTCACTCATACCGGGATTAGGTAGGTGTGTGATTATATACCGGGAGTAGGTTGTGA